>JAYRBT010000010.1:9449532-9533228 GCA_036023395.1 Myiotriccus ornatus
CCGCGCCCTGCCCCCTCCGCCCCGCCCCGCCCCTCCCGCCGTGTGAGGCGGCGGGAGTGCCCCCCCCCCTTCCCCTCCCCTCGCTCGCTCCCGCCCGCCGCCTGCGGAGGGGCGAGGGGGGAAATAACAAGAGTTAAAAATAATGTAACACTAATGCGGGAGAACCGGCGCTGCGCAACCCCTCCACCCCGCTCCCGCGGGGCTGCCAGTAGTGCCAGGGCAGCCCCGTCCCCCCCGTACCCCGCTAAACACCCCCCCCCCCCGACCGCCTCACCGCGCCGTCTTTTCGGCGCCCCGCGGAAACTTTGGCCACAACAACAACGGCGGCCGCCCCCGGGGGGAGCGGGGAGGGGCGGCCCGCCCAGCCCGCCGCGCAGAAATGCGGGATTCCCACCCGTTTGCTTATTGTACAGAAAAAAAAAAAAAACGAGAAAAAAAAGACAAGAAAAAAAAAAACAACACGCACCCAGGCCGCCTCAACTGCCCCCGCCTTGCGCGAGCTCAGGGCTTGGGGTGCACCAGGAGCTTCCCCGCGCTCCCCTTCCGCGGTCTCCCGTTAAAACACGGCCGTGCTCCCACCGCCCGCGGTCACCGGGGCAGCTCCTGCCCCCGGAGCCCCCGCGCCGCGGGGTAACGGGGCACTGGCGCCGCGACTGAGGGAGCTCTGCCACACTCAAGATGGCGCCGACAGCCCTTCGCGGGGCAACCACACGGTTTTGCCACCCCTCGGTAGCCGCTCCCCCGCTCGCAACGGCCTCGCGGGCGAGGCAACGCCGCGCGTGAAGGGTCCCCGGTGCGGAAAGCGCGAAGGAAGGGGCGAAAGGTCCGAAAAAGCGCCCCCCGGACGGAGAAGCGCGGCTGCCACACTCAACATGGCCGCCGGGTCGAGGCCGAACTTGTCCTCGGAGGGCGGGATATAGCGATCGGGCGGTGCGGATTGGCCGGCAGGGCAGGGCGAACGCTGTGCTGACGCTTTGCGGCCTCTTATTGGCTGAGGCGCCTGTCTGTCCAAGGCGAAGCGGTTTTGAAAACCCGGAGGCGGATCGCTGGAACGGAGCTGGAGTTGCGCGGCCGGCGCCCCGGGGCAGCTGCCGCGGGCAGGGTTGCGGTGCTCTCAGGTGGGAGGAGCCGGGCGGCCGCGGGGTTGATCCCCGCAAAGCTTCAGGAGAGCTGCGGAGGAGCCATGGCAGCCCCCGCACCGCCTGGCACCGGGCGTCGCGGCACGAGGCGTCATGGCGCCGCCATGCCTTGCCCCATCCCCTCATGCACGCGGCGGGTGGACACAGAGACGGGGCCCCGCTCCCAGGGCAAAATGTCCCTCCCACGAAGCACAGTAGCACCCCAAACGGACTGGGTTTTGCCTGGGCGCGCCACGGAGCGCTTTTCCCCTCAGCCTTCGCGTCCTGCCCAGTGTGGGAGCAGCCCTGAGGGGACGGCGGCGTGGGCGCGGGGGTCGGGGCCGCTGGGCGGGGGCGGGAGAGGGAAGCACCGCGGCGGCTGAGCCCTTGTGGCGCCCGCTGACCCTCGGGCTGACCCCGGCCCCAGGGGCTGCGACCCCACGAGCAACTCTGGCTTTGGATCGGTCGGCACAGCCCTGCCCCGCTCACGGCTGAGGGGCACCGCCAGTGCTTTGGCAGGAGGGACTTTTTAAGGACGATGGATTTCCCACGTTGGGACCTTTTGGGGATGATGGATTTCTCACGCTGGGACCTTTTGGGGACGATGGATTTCTCACGTTGGATGTCCCGCTCTGACCTGGGCGGGAGCAGGGCGAGAGCCTCTCCATGCGCTCAGGGGAAGGAGAGGGCTGTGGAAACCGGGATTTCTGGTCGCTGCTGGCTACGCCTCTCGCTTGGAGTGTTCGAGACAAGGGCAGCTGCTATTCCCGGAGACAGGACTCTCTGGGTTTGGGGCAGGTTGCTCGCAGGGCTGGAGTCAAGAGCGCCCTCTGCCACAGCCCAGCCGGGGCTGGCGGGCGGCGAGTCTCGAAATGCGTCCGAAAGAGGAGAAAAAAAAACCAAAAAAAAACCCAAAAAAACCCAACACCCAAGCCCAGCCCGGAAAAAAAGCACTTCTGCTATAACTTGGCTTTAATGCGTGCCTCCTCCTCAAACTGGGGATGTTTCTTTGAGCTTGGGGTTCCCACGTTTCAGGAAGAGTTAAAAAAAGAAAATGAGATGTGAGATATTTCAGGAAGAAAATTTGGAATCTAGGAATCCTCAAGGGATGGTCACACCAGGATCTCACAGAGGACAGGGGGCGGGAGGGTGGCGGGGGAGGGAAGGGAGGGGAAAAAAAACAACCAAGCTTGGTGTGGAAGCAAAACTGCCTTAAACCACTCCGCGTCGGAAATCCATGTATAGCCCTCGCTGCCGTCCTTCCGAGCAGCGGGATAACCCGGCTGGTGAGTGCCCCTGCGCGTAAGGCAGGGAGAAGCAGGCTCAGCTCGGCGCTTTATGCCTCAGCAGTCCAAAAAGCAACAACTACAAAAACTGTTGCCTGTAAAAGGCAGCAGCTGCTTTTCCTCTTCCCCACCCCTCCCGGCGGCCGGGGCTGGGGAGCAGCTCCGGAGGGAGTGGAGAGAGGAGAAGGAGGGTGGAAGGGGACTTTGCGAAAGTGCCCGAGCATCGGGGACAGAAGTTTCCAGGGCTGAGCTCTGCCTGGGACCTCGCTCCGTCTGCGGCAGGCGATCGCTTTGGCAAAGAAGCCGAGGTGCTGGAGGAGGCAGTAGGAGTTTTCTCTCCTCGCCGGCCGTTTCCCTGGCTCAGCAAGTAGCAGCCTCTCTAATCCCCGGCGAAGATCATGCTGCTCGGGCGATTATTTCATCGCGGCAAGCTGCTCCTCGGAGGAAGTTCTCGTTACGCTCTTCGGAGAGGCAAGGGAGGGGCGACTGTCACTCAGCTGCTCTGGAAAAAACAGAGGGATGAGCCTGCAGCATCCCCGGGCTCCGGCGCACGAGACGTGGTAGTGTTTCTAGGTCAGGCTGGTGATGCGGGACGTGAAGCCGTCAGAGATGACATCCTGGCTGTGTCACCTTCTGTTCCTCAATGGGCAAGGGTTGCACGCGGGGGCCGGGGCTTGGTGGACATTGGCTCTGGAGGAGCACTGCTGGGAGGGCTGGAGGGGAGGTGGGAAGGAGCTTCATGAGTGCTCATAGGAGGAGAGAGGAGGTGTGTAGAGAACTAGGGCCAGCTCTTGGGCCCAAAAAGCGTCTTTGTAAGTCTGTGGGGCCACAGCTGAGAGCTCACTGCAGGAGGCAGAGACTGCACTTGGAGAGCACCGGCCACCCCAGCCCAGGGAAGGGCTGAGGATGCTGCCCTCCTCCCCGTGTCCTGGGCTGCTGCTCCTCCATCCATCCCCACGAACCACGTAAACAGGCGGGAGCAGGGCCCTGTGGTGCACTTTAATTAAGGGATGGAGACATTGACTTCGCCTTTCCCCAGAAGATTGCAAAAGGCCCAGGCGGGCCCCGCACTGCAGCTCACGGCCATCCCTGCTCCGACACGCGCTCTGCCCCCCGCATTACAACACAGCACTGACTCACCGGCCGTTCCCAGTCCGCTGCTCCCCGAGCCTGGAGACAGTGCAGGGATACCTCAGAGGGATGTAGGGAGTCTGGCTGCTCTTAACCCCACCAGCACCCCGAGCGGGAAATGGTGGGCAAGACGTGGCACAGTCACACTGGCATCCCCCTTGGGCACCTGCATGGAGCCCCAGGGTGAGGACAGTGTTCTAGGTGGGTTATCCCCTGTGACTGGAGGATGTAGGAAAGTCAGTGTGACCTCTCTGGGTTCCCTGACCCCAGCAGGCAATGACACTGTGGTCACTTGATGTCCAAGATGCTCACTGGCTTTTCTATGACTCCAGAAGCCACCGTCCTGGCTGACTGAGAGGTGGTAGCAAGGGAGCCCCCTTTTCTGCCTTCCTTGGATGGGTGCTGGTGGGAGCAAGGGCCACCTGGAGAGCAGCAATACACCCCAACACCACTCCTAATTCTGGTGCTGGCTATGGGCAGGGTGGGGATATGGCAGAGAGGGACCACGGAAGCCTCCAGTTTGCGATGCTGACTGTTCCAGGGAGCCCACAACAGCAGGAGCAGATCCACTATCTCCTCCCTGGCTGCCAAGGGTCAGTGCCATCGATGCCATGGCCCAGAAGCTAGCACTCAAATCCCTGTCCTTCCCTGCCTTTATGTTGGGACAACCTTGGCTCATCAGTGAGAGGCCCCATGGCCAGGTTTAAAGGCAGCAAAGCTGATTATTGCCTTTTCTCAAGGGAAGGGTGAAGAGGCCATTGGGACAACCTGCCCAAGAGGCAGAGAGAAGAAACCTGTGCTCCAGGGCATGGGCTCGATGAAGCTGAACAACAGTTGTTTCTCTCTTATTAAAGTTTTCTGGTTTTCCCCTGGTTTGAAGGCTGGTTGTGACTACAAGTCATGCATCAGGGCAAGGGCCCATCACACAGCGATTACACACCCACACCCTGCCCCAGGCCTGGGCCTTGGGCCAGAGACACAGTTTCACTCCTCAGGGCTCCCATCCCACTGCTAAAAGTGATGCTCGGGAGATACTTGAAAGGAGAGAGAGAGGAAGGCAGGAGGGAGGAGGCAAGTCCCGATTCTCTTCCCTCCCTGCCTCTTCCCAGCACTGTGCAAACACAACGCCTTTGCAATGTCTGCTGGAGGAGGGAGAACACCCCCTGCACGTATCCAAGGCTGGGTGCGTGTTTGGGCAGGGATTGGCACTTGCTGTGGCCAGCCCCAGGCACATGACCCTGAACCTGCCCTGCTCTCTGTCCCCCTTTCCTCCCACTGTCCCCAGCAAAACACCACCCAGAGCCACCCCACAGGAGTCCCCACCCAACCAGGGCCACTCTCCTGCCCCAAGCCAGCCATGGGGTGTCCATGGCTGTCATCCTGCAGGGACAACTGTGTGGAGAGCCACTGCTCCTTCTTCTTATCCCTCCTTGCTGTGCCAGCACACCTGGGAGAAGATGGACACACAGCATGCATGCACACACTCACAAAACCAACCCCAAATCTGGATCATTATCAGAGAGAATTAATTACTGGCTCATGCATATTCAGATGAGAAACTCAGCTGAACCTGGCGGCGCCTGGGGCGGCCCTGGAAAGGAGAATTTCTCTGGAGAGATATAAATCACCGCTCCCCTCTATCGCTTTCCCCGTGGAGCGCTACCTCCTGGGGAAGACTGAACCTTGATTTCCTTTTTTCCCTCCTTCTTCTTCGTTTTCAATCTGCGCGGGGCCCCTGTAATTACAATGGGCTGCTTTAGGGCTTGAGTTATTTATTGGGTAACAGCGACACACCTACCCGGCTCCAGCCGCCTGCCTGCCCTCGTGTCACGGCTTGTCCTGCCTACCCAGCAGCACCCACCGTGCCGTGCCATGCTGTTCCATGCTGCTTTAGCTCAAGGCAGCATGGGCAGCAGCAGCAAACAGGGACCACCAACCTTACATGATCCACTAAAGACACATCCACGGTGGTGTAGGCCCTGGAAGCAGGGGCGAGAGCCACACTCTTGCTTATTGCAAAACACTGTCTCACACACATGTTTGGGATGCCCGGAGCTCACACAGGTTGTGAAACCCTTGTCCCCATTTTACAGGTGGAGAAAGCAAGGCACAGAGCAGGGAGGTGATTTCCTCAGGGTCATCCCCAGACATCGGAAGAAGAACCAATTTCTCCAGCCAGTGTGTGGCTGGGAAAGAAAATGCCGGCTGAAGCACTCAGCTCAACACTTTGGCTGGTGAGACCTGTCCCCTGTGCCTCTGTTCTGCTTCCTGGTGGGGGTCCTCTGCCCAGCCCCAGCTCTGCATCCCCCTGCCCAGCCCCGCTCCCCCACAGGCAGCCTTGTGCGCTCAGAAGAGATGAGCACTCGGGGCTGGAGACCACATGGCTGGAGGGAATTAAATAATTGATGGGCCAGAAGTCTCAAGCAGATACTGAATCTCCAGGGGCAGCATTCGAGAGGCAAAGCAGAGCTCTGGACAAGACCCTTCTCTCTGATATGATGCCAGCGTGTCTCATTCCTGCCCAGGGCTTCTGGTGGGCTGAAGATGTCAGCTGCCAGGGATAGGAATGCTCCTCCACTCTCCGCATCTCCCAGCAAACCCACCGCACTCTGGAGCTCTGGAGGGACTGGCCACCTTCCAGCCAGGCAAGGAGGAGCCAGGGGAAAGAGGCACTGCTTCCAGGCTGAAACTCTCCTGCATGGGATGGTTCCCACTGAGCAGCACTGTCAGAAAGAGCAGGCTGAGCAGGGAGGAGGAAAGAAGTCTGCCAAATCAAGGTGGGTGCTGTAGAAGAGCGTGGGACCACCAGAAAACATCAGGCTCCTCTCCAGTGAAAAGGAGAGCCTTTCTGCCGTGGCTGAGCTGTGGCCTTTTTGCTGTGGGAGCATGGAGAATGGCTTAAAAATTTACAGGCAAAAAGCAACTGGATAAATTCAGCATAGAAATTGGAAGAAGTTAGTTCCAGTGGTCCCACTCCCTGTTCTGGAGGTCACTTGGCTCCAAAGCTTCTGTGGGTGACAGCCCCTTTCCTGCTTCCTGCCCTCAGCATCGTGGCAGAGGTGCTGGTCACTCACTGCTGGCACAGCCACCCTGGGCACTGGGGGGTCACAAGCTGAGAGGGGCAGCCCCCCGTGCAATGGCCATGGATCCCGGGCATCAGCCTTGCAGGGTTGCAGCGGCAGGAGGAGGAGGTTTTCCCACCAAAGCACTGATCCAGAGCTGGTAAGATCTGCCAGGCTGCAGCATGAAGCATCTCTCTGCAGTAGACATATTTGTCGATATTTAATCCACCAATAAAAGTGGTGCATGACCAAATTGAATATTTAATTTAATATATACTAACCAGGAGCCTGTTGGCATTTCACCAATGGAAAATACTTGCTGCCCTATCTGTCTCTCCTTTTAACAGATTTTTCATGAAAAGCTGTTGATATTTTTTTCTTGGGATTCATTGATATCTTTTTTTTCCTTTAGGTAATAACACTATGATCTAAAAATCAGATCATTTACCAACTCAGAAGTTTAATGAACAAGCTGTTTGAATAACCATTTGGACAACTATTTAAAAAGAAAAGGAAAGAAGAAGAACCCATTTCAAACCCTCAAAATAGCCCCCCCCCCTCCACCAACTTCAGTAATTTGCAGAAGAGCAGTTCCTTCATTTTTTTTCCCTTAGCATACCAGATGAAACAGCTGAGAGTGTTTGAAGCTGGCAAGAACTGCATTTCTAGCTACTGATGTCATGAAAATATAAATTGGCAGATTTTTCACGCTGGGTCAACGTGTAGCGATAAGCACAATGCCATACCTTTAGGAGCAGGATTTGTTGGTAAACAGATGGGAAGCAGCCTGTAATGTCCATAGTCAACAGTACACAGCCAATGTGCATTGGCGGGGTGGCTGTTGGAGCAATAAATCGTGGATCTTCCTGGCGGAGCCTGGACCATCCTGTGCGCTGACACTGTTGAGCCTGTTGTGGGCAAAACACCCAACGTGGAGAATCTCAATGAATAATTTAGAGAGCGCCCTTGTTCAACGCTCTTAAAACTGCCCGTTGACTCATTGCTGCTGCTCCCGTTTCAAGCAACTGGAGGAATCCTTCCTATTTTCCATGCCAAATATAGCAGTTTTTCCAGAAATGCTCAAACACACAAGCCAGGAAGTTTCCCTTCTCCTGGTGAGTCACTGGAAGTTCAGGCTGCAGTTTCATGATTGCTTCAAGCCGATCGAAATCTGTGCTGCTGCCAAAGGAGCCATCCAGCTCTGCCGGTGAGCGGCCTCGCTCGCTCCTTGTGCAACCACAGTTGGATTAGGGAAGAGTCAAGGATGAAAACAAATTCTGCCTTTTTCTTTTTTTTTCTTAGAGTGAGGTTGATTTTCAATCAGATTGTTTGGCCAACTCGTCTCATGGCTCTACAGACTTGGGAGGGGGCTTGTCTGATCCAGGAGATGTGTTATAAGGATGCTGCTTACAGCAGAGTGACTCAAGGCAGAGGCAAAGGAGCTGTGGGGGGAAACGCCGTCCCTGTGGATTATGTCCCCTGTGTCACAAAGCTCAGCTGCAGAGCTGATGGGTCTCTGTTCGCACTCCTAACCCCAGGATGGGAACATAGGGAAGATCTCTGCCTGGGAAGGGATTTTCTTGGGTGGCATTTCTCAGATCCTGGATGATGATGTGACTTGCTGCCCATTCCTTTCTAATTGCTGCATACCCATGGGACCAGCTGTAAACAAATTTGACAATGATGTGAGGGGATGATCCTAGATCTTCTAGTAAATGTCCTGGAAACAAGTGGCTAAGCAGATGGGGGACAAGAGACTGGACACTGCAAACTCAGGCCTTTTATTATTCACCAGAGAATCTGCACCAAGCACCATGTTTGAGGCATGGCTTTGAAGCTGCAGTGTCCCTAGTGCTGCTCATCCCTAAGGGTGCACCACAGCTTTTTCCAGCTTTGCCCTCCTGCCCTTTCTTAGTGGGCGTGGGGCAAGCATCACTCTTGCAACACTGTGCCCCGGGGTTTTGGGGCTGCAATCTGCTTCACGGGGCTCCCATGTGGGTAAACAAACCACATGGTTTGTGTTTCCAGTGCTTTCGGGAGCTGCAGCTTTCGTGGCTGGGGGATCCCCACAGCTCTGTGGCTGCTTTTAAGGAAGAGTAACTGAGGCCAGGAAGTGTCTTGCCAGGTGGTGTGAGTTTGCTACAAATGAACTCGCATATCTGGTGGGATATTTTTGGAGATCAGCAAAGCAGAACAGGTTGAAAATTCCTGCTCTAGAAACTTGCATTATTTTTTCCTTCCTCCCAATGTTTGTTCCATTATGTTTCAGAGACAGAGCTCACCTCTTTGTGGAGAAGCCTTGCTGACAGGCAGTTTCTTTCCCTGCTTTGGAAAGGCATCCCTGCTCACCTCTGGTCTCTCCCTCCCTCCTCTAAAGGAGCCTCATGGCCAGAGTTTGCTCTCACTGGCCCTGATCCAGGCAGGCACTTATGCAGGTCACTGCTCCAACTCAGAAGCCAGTGGATCACTCCCAGGCTGCTCTGGGGACTGATAGGTTCTCCTTCTCCATCTCCTGAAGAAGCTGAGGAAGGGAGGGAGTGTCCGAGCTACAGCCAGAGCTGGCTCTGGTGCCTGTCTTTAGGTGAGCTGTTGGAGGTGCTGGGGTAATTATTCCCTACCCTATGTGACAGTGCTGTCCTCAGGTTCTGGCACCCCAGGGTGGCAAAGCCACTGGAGTGGGACATGCCAGCTGGGCTGTCCAGCTGGGAGGGTGCCCACAGACAGTGGCAGGGAACTGGACAACATTGGTCCATCATGGACTGCTGGCTGCCACCAAGGAAAGTTTCTCCTTCCAAGGGCTTTGCTTCCTATCTCCAGTACTTCCCATCTCAAAGGGGAGACTGGAACCAGGCTTGCTATGAAAGCCTCTAGGCAGGATATGCCACAGTCCCTGCCTGCCCTCCTCCTTCCCTAGGGGATATGACAACAAGCAGACACACTCCACCTGCAACTCCCTTGGGTCCCTACAGCTCCTGCCCCGCCATGGGTGCAACTCCCACGCAGGGACCAGGCAGGCTTTGGGACACTTATGGTCCCTCCCCAGATCCGTGTGACTCAGGGTAGGGGGACACTTTGGCGGGAGGGCACCCCACAGTGTTCCCCTCTCCCCTGCTAACCTGCAGCAGCTTAGCTCAGCAACTTTGGCTGCCCTGCTGCAAGGGGGACTCCCATTTTTTGTCCCCTGCTAGGGGGGCCTGGGTGAGATGTGCAAACCGTTAAGGCTGGACACTTTGTGACAGCCAAAATCCACAGCTGAGAGCAGTCACAGGCCGGGCAGTAGGTGCTGCAGGACAGAGCAAAGATGAGGCAGCCAAGGCCCCGTGGATTTGCTGTTTATCTCCACTTGCACGCCCTGGGTCAGGCTGCAGAAGAGTCAATCACCCCAGCCTTCCCCAGCGATGGGGGACAATGGGGTCCTCCCCAGTGCTTCCTTCACTCCACACATTCTGCAGCCAGTACGGCTGAACTGAGGTCTGCTCCTTAACACCGCCGGGACTCTGCTCCCGTTCCCCGGCTGAACTGCACGGGGCTTTGCCCCAGGATGTGAATTTGGGTGCTGGAATTTATCCGCGTCTGCTTTGGCTGTGGCTGAACTCCACCTCCGGGCAATGACATGTTGTTTCCATAGTAGCTAATGGACTGGAGATGGAAGGGGGAAACACACACCCGCACTAAAAAGGGACTCGTGAGTAATGTGGTTGCTCCCAGTGCAGAGTAGGAACAACTTTCTAGCACTCGAGGAGCCCCTCCTTCGCCCGGCGCCTGTGAAGTGTCAAGAGGAGAGTGTGTGTGCGCAGAGCTGAGCTCGGGGCAGGAGGACAAGGGGGTCCGTGTGGGTGCTGGGGGATTTGGGGGTGCACAGCGCTGGGAAGGGGGCACGTGGCGGCTGTGCAGGGGCAGCCTGTGCCAGGAGAGGGGAGACATGGCAAACATGGGAGCCTGTGGGGAGGGTGCAGCACAAGTGGTGGGGACACATATGGAAGGCACGTGTCTGCAGGGGTGTCCGAACCCTTTGTGTGCAAAGGGCAGTTCCCAGAGGGAGGAGGGAGCAGCCCATGGCAGACTTGCGCTGTGGTGATCTGCTGGAGCTGAGGCTATCACAGGCTGTAGTGTGGCTGGGACGAGGCAGGCCATGAGTGTTTGAGGGCCATGCTCAGCCATGGGACAATAAAAGGTGACAAGGACGAAGTCTGGAAGATGCAGAGAATCAGTGGGGGAGGTCAAGACTCTGTCCCTGCTGGACCCCCCGTGCAGGCACTGGGTGGGTTCTGGTGTAGATCAGAGGGTCAGTCCTGGCTCTGCTGCCAACCCACTCACAGCTTTCCAACTATCCCTGAGTCCCATGGCTCTCCAGGAGCAGGGAGGACTGGATTTTCCTCTTGTGCCACAGCCCTGGGCTACCCCCTGGCCAGCCAGGCACAGAACCATGGGGCCACCACCCTTTGATATTTCCATCGCACTCTGCTATGCCATGGACAAAATCTACCCTCGGGGGGAACAGCTCCATCACTCCACGTGCAGACAGAGGGCAGCTCCTGGGGACATCCTCGTGCCCACCTCTGGCTGGCAGCCCTGGCCGGATCCCTGCACCCTGGCTGCCGTTACAGCATTTTTCTTCCACTTGCACGTTCCCCAGCTTGTTCGGTTGCGTAGCTCCCGCCGTGTCCGGCTCTTTGTGTTGTTTGCTGTTAAGTAAATCACTGGCAGCTCCCCAGAGCGCTGGGTAATGGCAGGATAATTCCCAGCAAGACCCTGGTAATTCACTTGAAGGAAAGCAGAGCAGAGGAAAACAGCACTATTAGCCATTATCCTGGCCTCTCAAAGGCCTCCTTGCCTGCAGAAACACTGTGTGGTGTGGCAGGCATGCCTGCCACGGCTCCCAGACACTGTGGGCCATGGGAGGGCCACGAGCAGCAGAAGGGGTCAGGTTTCAGGATTCTCTTGCCAGCCTGGACCAGCAGATGAAGTGTGGGCAAGTACTTCCACCTGTCATGGGCACAAGCAGGTTGATGTCAGTCCCGGGAAAAGCACCCTGGGAACGGGAGCCAGGCTTTGCCGAAATGCCCATCAGGCAGTGCAGCCCCACAGGATGCTCCAGGTTTGGATCTCCCAGCAAGAGTATGGGATGCACGGTTTGACTCCAGTGAGGTCTCAAGTTGCAGGAGTGACCCATCAGCCAAGAGTCACCAGGCACCTGCCCTGGTGCTGGCAGAGGTGTGGCAGCCGGAGCATGGAGGAGGATGGCCATGATACTCTGGCTGCCATGGCTCCTCTGGAGCTGGGGGAGCTTTGCCACCCATGTCAGCAAAGATAATGTCCTTCCCAGACAGCCTCAGCAACTTTTACATCCCACTCTTGTTGGTGACACTGATCCTGACAGGCTCACTGGAGATCAAGAGCACTGACGCTGCCCCACTGGGCCACTTCACACTGGCAGGATCCGCATCCATATGCAGATGTCAACACCAAACAGCCTCACCAGGGATCTCCAAAGAGCTCCAGCGGTGTTTCTGAGTTGCACAGGTGGGTGTATGGCATAGTGGGGGCATGCTGCGAGGGCAAACCCTCCAAAGAGCCTGGAGGGGGACTCATGGTGACAGGTTCCCTGCAGAAGCCACTTGCCTCCTTCCAGCTCTGCAATAGGGCACTGAGCTCTTTTGCAAACCTGTCCCTGAAGTGGCTGCCGGCATTTCTGAGAGAGGCCTCTGTTTGCAGAACTGCTGAACTTCCCCCCCTGAGCCTCCCAGCAGCAGTAGGGAGCCTGCAGCCAGCAGCACAGCCCCCTGCCTGGCTCCCCACGCCAGCACCCTGGAGGGTGAGGTGTGCTGCCGCTCCACGCAAAGCCCCGCTCACGCCCTTGGCATGCGCACACACACGGGCACCCACACACGGAGGAATGCAGACACAAAGGTGCTCACAGGCTTACAGACATGCACGCAGGATTTCTGATGCTTCCCGCTGGTTGGCTCTAGAGCAAAGTCACGGCTTTGTCAGGAGCAATAAAGGCTTCCATGCAAACCGAGTAGTAAAAGTAGTAAACTTTAGGGGAAGGGGTTTTCTGACTGTTTCCGCAGCAGCAGTCGCTGCCGTTGCCTGACAAAAGTTTTCCCTCTGCTCACTTTACGCACATTTGGTGCTGATTAAGTGTGTGGGACTGCAGGTCCAAGCGCATGGGGCAGCTCTGCTCCCAGGCACTGCAGATTGACCCACCCCCACCTTGCACATCCACTCCTATCCAGGTTCCCCTTCTCAGCAGTCCAGTGGGATCTGGGAGACACTCCCCAAGGTGCTATGGCCTTGGTTGCCCCTTCTGTGTGCTCCCCGGGAGTGGCAAGTCCATGGAAAAGAGTTGTGTTTTGATAGTCCGTGTGTGCCCATGCTTCCCAGCAATGCCCCTTGCTCTGTGTGCATGCAGCAAGAAATGAGTGACCCCAGAAACACAGGGGGCTGCAGGGAGATTGGGAGCAGCCTGTCCCTCTTGGAGAAGTGGGTTGCAGTGTTTTGGGCTGTCTCCTGAGGAGTGTTATGGTTAGCCTCAAATGCTTTGGGTCAAAGGAACAGATAATGGTCTTAACTCTGCCTTTCAGGCTCTACCGCAGCCTCACACCATGGAGCACCCAAAGACAAGGAACGCTTGAACTCAGAAGTCCATCTTTTTGAAATCAAGGGTGTTGCATCCATTTCAAAGATATAACAATAATTCCTATAACAGATTCAAGGGCAAAGCATTCACCCTCATTTATCCCCACGGCCTCCAACCAGAGATGCTGGCATGGGAAGCATAGGGCAGGTTTTTGTACTTTCATGTACTTTGCATGGGTTGCTGGAGATAAATGTGGCACAGCTGTGTGCTCACGGTTGTCTCCCAGAGCAAAAGTGCTCACACCCGGGGTGTTCTGCTGTGGGGCAGCTGGAATGGTGGTGAGAAAGAGAGAAGATGGCAGAGATGTGACAATGTCCAGAAGGACAAGATGGAAATCTGCCAGCTGGAACAAAGCTTTATGAGGGATGCATCAAGGTGATAAATGAAGGTGAGATTTTGCCATCCCTAATTTACCCATCTATTACTGGGATACCCACTATCATCAAGCAGGGTGGAGAACTGCCCTCAGTGTACAGTTCATCCTCCCACCTTTCACCCATTCCACTGTGTTAGTGGCCTTCCACCAAGTAACAAGGAAAAGGAGGCACTCTGTGTCCAGAGGTACCTCTCAGTTAATAAGACATCACCAGACAACTTGTTGGGTCACTTGTGAGAGGACAATCCTGGCACAGCTGCTGTAAGGCACCGGAGTAGTGCCAATCTAACAGGACTTCCCTCAACCACCATGGTGTGTGGGCTCAGCCTCGGGCTTGGGGAGAGCATTTTGAGTAGGAACAAGTTCCCCAAGTTGCGACCTCCAAGGAAGGCCCTGTTCAGTCTTTTGGGTTGGTGACAGTTCCAGACACGTGTCAAAGATTTATGTAGAGAGATTTATGGAGAGAGGCTCCCAGGCCTTTGGTGACTCTGGGCTGGGGTTAGCCACACTTTGGCTCTCTGCCCTTCACTGCTTTACATTGCATATCAAGGGATCCCTCGAAGGCAGAGAGGAGGGAGGACTGGATGAGCTGTCTCCCCAGTCCTGATTTCAGGGAGCCCATTTGCTCACCTTCAGTGAAGTAGATGGAGGTGCAGTACACTTGGGAGGATCAGACCAGAAAGAATGGCCACCCCTCCCATGTGGCTTCCTTTACACCACAGGCCATTGTATTTTGCCCACTTACTCCTACAATGGATGCCAAATCAAATACCTCTTCCAGGAGGGAACTAAATCTTGATCTGGAGGTAAGCCCATAGTCTTGGTCTCTCGTTAGCTGTTTGGTTCTGGTGATTAATCATGCTTCTTGTGGAGGAAGCCTGATCATTTCTAATGTGGGTTTACCCTGGCTTTGGAATTTAGCCATTGGTTTGTTGCTTATATTAAAGCATTTAGCATTGAAATGGAGGTAATTAGGCTCCTGAGAGAGTTTTAACTTAAAAAACTCTAATTCCTAGTTAAGGATTTTGTCAGTTAGTATAAAGGAAAGGATCATAGCACTTGGGATGAAGATGAAGGTGGACAATCCTGTTAATGGAGCAATGAAACAATAAGTCTCTTGATGTGTAAAGGTGCTAGATTGAAATGGGTGTAGAAGGAGCAATAAGGATATTTTAGCGTTGCTCAGTCTCATAAGACGTTAAGGAAGTAACGTAGTAAGAAGGGCTGTAGGATCACCACCTTCTTTAAGACACTTGTGAGATCAAGCACCGATAACGACGCATTAAGTGGCCCTAATGGTTTGACTAATGTGGAACTGATAGGAGTGTGCTGTTAGCCAGCAGAGGTAGGTATCCCAGGTATGTGCTGTGGGATACCTGCTTGGGGTATGTTGAGATGAATATGTACGTTTGGATTGCTGTAGGGGATCGAAGGGCGTGTCTGAGGGTTTTGTTTCCCAGGGTGAGGTCTCTGACACCTGTGGTGGATCTTTCTTCTGCCAAGCCAGAGAGATTGGGAACACGATGAGAAAAGGCTGGAGGTTTAACTTTGTTAGAACGCGTCCCTCATGTCGGCAGCAGGCTGAGGAGTTTGTGTCTTGTTGGTTTCTCCTCTGTAAATGTTCGGCTTTACCTACAACAACTGAAATTAGCTTTCCCGTGGCCTTAGGAAAGCACTCATACACTTCTTAATCTCTGTTCCATTTAGATAACCAGACTGGGCATGTGTGCTCTCGTTCTCTCCCATGATTGGGCTTCCTTGCAGTGATTCTTTTCTACCTCTTCTCCAATGTTTCTTCCACATTAAATACAAGGCAAAACAAAACTGAAAATCATAGGCAGGACTTGCATCAGCCATGCCATTACTCTCAGTTTAAACATCCAAAAACTGTGCTACTCCTTGTACTCCCGTATTGCAGTAGGAGGTCTGGTTGAGTTGGTTGCTCTGAACCTTTCCATCCTCCCACTCGGTAACTGAAGTCCACAATTTGTTCCTTCCTCTGTGCATTTGACTTGCTAAGATGTTTTGTTTGAATGGGTTGAGTTCACCAAAGGAGCAAACCACTGAGCCAGAACTGTGATGTCCTTATCTCACTGCCTGTCCTTCTGCCGTGTGCCAGCGCTATCAACCGTGAGAAGGATTCAGGAGCATCCACCTTTTCATGGGGAAGGTTCTTGTGTATCAACAGGGGTCATCTATTCCTGAGGCTCATTTGTAGCTGGCTCCTGTAGGAAATACTTTATCGTGTTGTATCACAGAGTTCTCAGTCAAAATGTTCACAAGAACAATGTGGTCACACAGTGACCTTCATTCACCAAACCCATGATTGTTTTTGTGTCCCAAACATTGTTGCCACAAAAAGAGGGCAATTCATTATTTATACCCTTGTCTGTTAGCTCTGTGTCAGTTAATGCTCAGATTCTCTCCCACTCTTTTGCATGATGCCAGGTTAACAGGTCTGATTTATCCACTGATCTCATTTGCCTTTTTTAGAAATTCTGGCAAAACATTAGCATGCCTCTGATCTTCTTGCAAATAAAGATTAGTAGGGCAGGACACCTCTGCCAGCTCTCCAAGGACTCTTTTGGGTTTGTGAGTTTACTCTTGTGTTTGCTCTAATATCTTTCCAAGATTCCAGTGGTCTGTATGATATCTCATCTGATATGTATATCCCTCTCCTGCAATTATTTACTGAGCACAACGACTTTTACATATCACTGTCAGTTTTATGATCTCCACGATGTTAAGTGGACACTGTATCAATGCTGTCACTTCTTTCCTTCTCCATCTACCTGCACGTCTCTTCTGTTGTCCCCACCTCTGCCCAGTATGGATTTTTATCCTTGTTTCTTTAGCTTTCCTAATCAATATCTTGAGTTTCCATTTTATTGACTGATTTTTAGTGTCTTCCCTCCCCTCCAGTTGTGATCAGTAGCTCTTTGGTTTCCAATTCACTACTGAATAAGAATGGGCTTGGAGCCAAACCCATTTCCTCCCTGTTTGCGCTGTGACCAACCAGCTCTCAAAAACTCTTTCTGAAGAGCTCACAATATTTGTCACATTTTTTCCAAATTATTCCTCCCAACCTGAATTCCTCTCCTACTTTCTCTCAGCTTTGGAAAAATTACCCCAAGGAGCACCACACTTAAATGAGCCAGAACTGCCCTTTTTTGCTGAGAACAAGCAGAATCAGGTCATGTTGGCTACTCCCCAGGCAACCACTGCCTTCCAGCCCAGCAATTAATTCATCTGTATCTGTCACAACGAGGTCTGAAGTCACGTTATTTTGTGTCCTGTGTAGTTCCTTTCATGTCAGATTATTACCTACAGTTTCAGCAACCTTCATTTCTTGTTTTCTGACTTGTGGATGTGTCAGACCTTCAGGATGGTCTTCACCCTGGTGTAATTTCTCTGAAAAAAACAATAGGTTGTTCACCATTCTGGTGTGTGTTAAATTCCACTCGGCCTCACACCTACATCTCCTATCCTTTCTTCCAGGAGAATCCACAGCGTGTCCTATAGCTCCTCGGCTATTTAAGTGACTCAGTTCACCTTTTACCCCAGACTTTAATTCTCCTTCTCCAAACCATAATCTTTCTTCTCCAGACGCCTGTGGCAACACTTGTTTGGTGCCCAGAGGGACTCAAATCTATGAGGTCCCTGGGGTGTCTCTGTGCTGGACCAGATGCCATGGGTACCTCATAGCATAGGGAGCATGAGATGTGTGTGGTGTTTAACAGCCACCTAGCCAGACTGTAGGGCAAGAAAAGGCACAGGAAAAAGGTGTAATTTCCAGGAGAAAACAGTCAGCCTCAGGCTCCAAAGGACGTGTGGGAACTTCACAGCCCTGCAGCCAAGAGGCCAAGGTTCTCTCATCTGGAGCGGCTGGCAGTCAGCTGGGGGGATAAAGACTCAGGAAAGGAAAAACCCAGAGCATCTCCTGACAGCTCAGGGAGACCAGTGGAGCACAGAGAGGAGCAGAGCAGCATCCTCCACTCTCCCTGTGTGCAGGCAGCAGGGAGGCTGTTGTGATTCAGATCCCAGCCTGGCCAGGCTTGGTGTGCCTTCGTTTGTCAGGAGAGGCCAGCAGCCCCAGGGCTGGGGGCTGTCTTCTGCAAACAGAGACAGCAGCTTGGGACACCAGAGCCCACATGTCGAGGGGTTCTGCTTGGCCTTCTGTGGGATCCTTCTGCTTTGGAGCCAAACAGCCCCAGGAGGAACATCCCTCACCGCTCCCCATCCTCTCTGGTGTGTCCCCAAGGGCTTTTGCAAAGTACTGCCTGGCAAGGTTTTCTGACAAGAGTCCTGTAAGAAAAACAGCAACAAACCTTTCATGTGTCCCAACCCCCAGAGAGGGACAGGAGGATGAAGAGGATCACAGAGCAGAGTGTTACCTTTTTTGGAGGTACGCACAGCTCGCGTTCAGGTGTGCCCACTCCCTCGCCCTGACACCAGCCACTGACCTCCCAAGCACTGCCTTCTGCAAAGTGGCTTTTCGCATGGTGTCCTCTGTCACCCCAGTGCTGTCCCCAGGGGACCTTTCTCACTCCTGAGAAATGCTGGTGACTCCTGGCCTTCAGGCTGCCAGCCAAAGGCTTGCCAGTCTGCCTGGGCACACACGGGCAGGCGGGCAGGGGTTGGCTTAGCATGAAGCTTTCTCTCTCCCTGCCCTGTGCACTTTGTTGCCAGAGGAGGTGAGAAACACAATGCAGAGCCAGCAAAGCCAATCTGGAAACAACTGCATCCACAAAAGCAGGCAGCCAGGTGCACCGGCTCCCCCCGGGCAGCCCTGCACGGGCACCAGGCTGTGGCATTAGAGGAGAGATCAAGCTGCTGGTAATCAGCTCAGGGCTTGGGCCATCGGGATCAGGACAGAGTCCGAGGGCACAGTGCCAGTTCCTCGTCCTCTTGTTTTGGTTCCTTCCCCAGCATTTCCTTCCCTCAGGCAGCGGGGACCGATCCCATCAGACAGCACCAGGAGCAGTGATGACGGACTGCCGGAGGGTACCATGCCAGGATGCCAATCCATCTCACTACAATCTGGAGATAATTCTTAATCTGGCGATGAGCTTCGGGGGTTTCCCAGCACTGACACACTGTACAAATGCAAGAGCATCTGAATTACAGCACCAATCCTTCCTCTGCACGAACACAGCCTCTGCCCCTGCAGCAGAAGGAGGTGGTTTATAGCCTAGATCCTATGTCACCGGCTTCCCCTAAATCCACCTCCTTTGTGTATCCTGGCTTCCCATAGAGCTTCAGCTGCAGGCAGTTATTTTTATGGTCTATTTCTTGGTCCTTTGCTCATGCAGTGAAAACGAGCAACTCGGAAGCCAGATGGGACAGGTATTCCTGGGTAGGAGCAACTGCTGTCTTTTTTTGGGGGGGGAACAGCCCAGAAAATCACATTAGCTTTTAATGGGGAGGGAGGCTTGGCAGGATGAAATCCAGAGTGAGCAAGAAGGGAAGAGAGGTGGACCTAGAGGTCTATCTCCACCACTGCCCCATGGTAGCCAGCCTGGATGTCTGCCAGATGTGCAGGGAGCAGTGCAGGAGCAGGAACCACAGGATGGAATGGACCAGGTGGTCCTCTAGCCTCTGACCACTGTCAGCACAGGGATGTCAGAATGCTTGTATCTAAAAGACTTCCATGGATTTTTCTTACTTCAGTGGGGAGTCCTGCAGGGAGTCCTTGAGTGACCTACACCACCCATTTTACATCTCTGCCTTCAGTCTCCATTTGCTGCCCCAAATTTCTGTTGGAGGTGGCAGGAACTGTCTCCCCTCCTCACCTTGTCCTGACACTTGGGATAGTAGTTTAACCGTCAATCATCTCCCCTTGGTGTCTCTTCATCCATGTGGACATCACAGCCAGTTCCTCCACAGGACATTCTTGAGCCACTCTGAGCCTCATCCAGCTCTGGGGAATCCTTAGGAAATAGGAAGACTGGAGTGGCAGGGGCCAAGGGAGGGATGCAGGCTGCAAAGTGCCTTGCCCTTCACGGGGCAGGGATGCCGGGATGCAGGCTACAAACCACCTCATCTTTCACAGGCCAGGGATGCAGGGAAGCAGGGATGCAGGGAAGCAGGGATGCAGGGAAGCAGAGCTACAGGGAAGCAGGGATGCAGGCTGCAACTACCTCGCCCTTCACGGGGCAGAGATGCAGCCCCTCGGGGCAGTGACCGGGGTCCCTGTTTCGGGAGGCAGTGGGGTTTCCCCGGAGCTTTGGGAACGGGCCGCCTCCCGCCCCCCCGCCCCACGCCGCGATCCCAAGCGTGGAGCGGGGCGCCCTCTGCCGCGGGACAGCGGCACTGCCGGGAGCGGGGCGAGCGCTGTGGGGGCGGCGGGGGGGGGATAGGCGGCCGTCCCCAAACCTTTCGCCTCCCTCCTGGCAGCCCCGTTATGACGGAAGGGTGGGCAGGGAGGAGGATTCCTCCCCCTTCCTTCCACTTGGAAAGTCTGGATCCCACTTCTCATGCTCACCCCCAGCCCCTCATTCCCAACCGAGGATGCTGTGACAAGGTCCCCCCGCCCCTTAGCGTCCACCTCCATGTGGGGTGCAGCACCGTGCTGTGGAGCGGGAGCTTTCCCCCCCCAGGGGAAGGAGGAGAAACGTGTTTGTGCTCCCCGGCTTTTCCTCAAAGGCTCTTTTCAAGCAGCGGCTCTCAGTGAGAGGTGCTTTGCGGCATGTCTGGGCTCGTGGGTTTGGCTGCCGAGGACTTTTCCAAGTGCTTTTTGTCTCGTGTGGCTCCTTCCTTTGCACCCCACTGACTCCAGACTTTCCCTGCTCTCCCTGTCTTATTCGGGTCCCTCCTCAGGGGGAGTTGTGCCTCCTCACAAGCATTCCCAAACTGCTTTATGCACTCTGTGTTGGCAAACTGGCTCCAGGAAAGCTGGCAGCACTGAGCTGAGACATCACAGCATCCAGCTGGCTCCTCTCCTCCGCTGCCAGAGGGTCCTGCATGTCCCTTGCGTGTCTCTGGTCCCTTTTTTGAACCTGAATACGGCCATGGGTTTGCACTCAGGCCCCAAGCTGCAAACTCAGGCTTGGAGAAACATCCCCTGCGGCTGCCTCTACTTCCCCAGGGGAATGTCTGGCAGAACCCGACACCAGCCAGGGGCTGATTTATGCTGCCGTCTGAAATAAAGCGTTGCCCGTCCTGCTCTTCACGCTGGGTGAGCCGAGCCCGTTCAAAAACCAGTTTCAGGATGAAACTTCTGTGATCCTTTGGTGTGAACCAGGCCTAGGCAGACAGGTATGGGGGCATGCTGCACCCCCGGGCAGGGCATGGGAGGGGTGTTCACAGCAGGGGTGCAGCAGGAATGGAGGCAGCTGTGGGGGCAGATGCCCTCGTTCTGCAAGGCACAACAGCCAGGGGCCCCCCATGGCCGGCCTAGAAGAAGGTGAGTGAAGGAGCTTTTAGTAAATCCTCACCACCTGGGCAGATCTGAGTGTCACTGCTCTGGGGGTGCAGCATCCCATGGCACCTGGTGGGAAGTGTCACAGGGCACAAGGCAGCATCCACCCTGTTCATGCCACACACTGGCCAGGGACTGTGTTAGGGACCCATCTGGCCCCAAATCCCATGCAGAACCTATGTGGCTGTCCCTCTGTGCTCACATCCCTAAAGTGATTCCCCCCCCCGCCAATCAATGTCCTACCCTCTCCCGCACTCCCCAGCCCAGCTCCAAAATGCCCTTTGTGGGAGGAGGGAGGCAGTGGTCTTTGTGTCCCTTTAAGACGCGGCGATGCTTTGCCAGCGCCAGCTGCTCCCCAGCCACACACGCTCCCCTACAATGCCCTTTTCATGCACAGCGGCCGTCTGAGCAGTGAAATGCCCCTTCAGAGCCGCGCCGTGCCCGTGCCAGCTGTGCCTCTCGCAATGCGGGTGCTCTCTCAGCATGGCACAGCGTCCTTGCCAGCTCTGGCGTGAGCGATGCCAGCAAATGCCCCCGGATCACGGGAGTCTGCTCTCTCTCCGTGCAAATACGGCATCGGCAAAGGTCTCTGGGCATCGCAGCTGTCCCAGTCCTCCCAGCGTCCCCAGGGATGTGGGTGCTGCTCTCTTTTCCTCTGTGCTTGAATGCCCGTTTCTACTCCAGGTCACCCGGCAGCGCTGCAGTCATAAATCCTGGCCACCTGCCCTCAAGGGCCGGCACAAACGCTGCCTCGTTAGGTTTAGCTAATAAGGCAACAACAACAAGAGAAAAAAGAGCTAATCCCCCAGCGCTGGCGCTGGGCAGTGAGGTACCATATTGCACTGGGGAGAAGCGGCAAGGCAGCCGGGCTGGGCAGGCTGCGAGCGGGGCAACGGGGAACCCGTGGCCATATGGAGGCGACCTCCGCTCTGCTGGGAATTACAGCAGTGATGTTTCCAGGGAGGAAGCTGGTGTCCCAGGTGAGGTGGGTTTATTTGCAGCCTTCAGAGAGGCAAGGCAGCACATCCCCGGGTATGGGGAAGGGGAGGAAATTGGTTCAGGAAGAGAAGCAGCATCATGGAGGATGCTCACGGAATTGGAGGGGTGGGTGTGAGCCTCCCCTCTTGTGGGTCTGCTGCTGTGGGCAGAAGGGTGTGAAACCCAGAGCCAGGCATATTTCAGGGCCTCCCCTCAAAATGTAGAGTGTGGCTGTCCTAATACCCCTCACGACCCCATTTTGCCCTGTTAGGACCTCCCCCAGCCCAAACACCAGAGCACTTTCAGCCTGACACGTCCCAACCCAGTGTCTCTTCCCAGCTCCAGTCCCACTGCAGTGTGGTGGCATCATGCCAAGTGCCAGAGCGAGTGGATGTTCCACGGAACACCCAGACGCCTCCCATCCCAAGGGATGTCTGCAGTGGTGGGAAGCAGGTCCCACGGGTGACCCTGCTGCCACACCACTGTGTCTTACTGCCCTGACCATGATCCCCTTGGCAGCTGGGCTGAAGCCCCTGTGAATATTGCACCTCTCTGGAAGGGGACCTGGTTCTCAGAAAAACCCCAGCCATCCAGAGACTGGCTCTCCAGGTGCATTGCTTGCTTGGAAATTTTGGGAAGAGGATGCCTTTTTTAACATCCTCCCAAAGTCTTCCAGATGTGATCAGCCCTGGGGGCTGCACCCATCCGGGCTGGGACTCTACACTGAATCATGCCCCATGTGAAGCCATGAGGATGCCCTCATTGTGTGCCCCTGCCTTTCTCTCTGTCACCGTTACCTTCTCTTGGAGAAGTCAGACGGAGCCCACATCCCTTGCTGCTGAGTGCTGTGCCCTTGTCCGAGCTGGAAAGCAGAACATCCTTGACTTGCTGGTCAAGGTGGAGCCCCGTGTATTTGTGACAAGGACTGGGGTGTCACAGCAAGGAGAAGCTGCTGTGCCCTTCGAAAGAGCAATTATGGACAGAAACATCCCCTGGTACAATGTGACGTGCTAGGACTCACTGGTCAGCCTTAGTTGCCACGAACATCAGTGGATCTGGGCGTGAAAAGCCAAAAGAAAGCTCGTACATCATGACTGCCGACCAGGGGGTTTGATGAGCTGGAGCCCAGGGCAGGCACATTTCCCATGGAGAAGTGTGTACTCACCACTTTCTCCTGAGCTGCAGCCCAGGTTGGTTATGAATAATGTATTGGATGCCTCCAATCGATGCGTCTCAGCCGGACGGCCTCTCCTCTCCACCAGCCTTCCCCCACTGCCTTTCTCATTCTGCACGGCTGGACCCACTGCCACTTATCACTTGTTTGCTGGTGGCAGTTCAGACTCACACCCGCTGGATGAGTGGAGTCAGAGGTGCCAGCAAGGATGGCCAAGCAGGGGACCAGCTCCGTGGATCATTTCATATCATGGTTCCAGTGGAAAATTTGGCAAATGCAGGACATTCCACCCCACCAGAGGTTTCCCTGTGAGGCAGAAAGAGGCAGCAGCAATGGGTAACTCTCCCCTCCATAGCAGCAAGGATGGGAGATTCATATCCAGAGGCCTCATCTGGAGGGGAACATGGACCTGGGGATGCACAACCAGCTCCGTCAGGAGATAGAGAAGGCAGGATCTGTCCCTGGGGAGCTGCTTTGCTTTGTAGATGAGAGAGCAGCCTCTTGCCAGTGCCAGGCCATTTGCTCTGGGGACAAATGGGTGATTTGTATTGCATTCACTCCTTGGATGCTGTGTCACTCAGCAGAGCTCACCAGTTGAGGGGGAAGGCACAACTCTTTTGAAAATCCCTCTGAGAGGATGCTGCTGAAGCCTAATGGGATTTGAAGCTAAGGGAGCTGAGGCAGGAGCAGGAATAAAGGCTGAGACAACCTGAGGGAAGGGGGATCAGCAGAGGTGGATGCAGATAAGGAACGGCTGCTCCTGGGGGTGTTTCTGAGCATAAACACAGCCACTTGCCTGGGGTTTGCAAATCCAGAGTGATTTATCCTGCCTCCAGAACTTTGGCCAAATTTTCAGGTCACTTTGGAGCAGTCATCTCTGTCTGTCACCTACACAGTCACCACCTTCACCACCTGAATCACAGCCTCCAGATTCACCTGGATGCAGTCAGATCCCCTGTCCCCTCCTGTCTTCTTCAGGAGCTCAGCATCTGGCTCAGCATCTCAAGTTCTCTGTTCCCGAAATATTTTGGGATCACACCATTACCATCAGGGCCAAGACTTGATCTCTTGGTGACGCTGGAGATTAGCTCTAAGGCCTTGAATTGGCAACAGAAAGAGAGGCAGAGGCTGCTCGGAACTCTTTCCAACTGGGCCAGGCACACAGTTGGCGGAGGAGGTAATCCCTCCCTGGGGATGCCACTGTGGCCATGAGGAAGGCAATTTCTGAGGATCATGAAACAGTTATGAATGGACAAAACTCACAACCTCCAAGGAAGGGAGCCCAGTGTTCTCGGGACATCAGAGCCACATAAGCTGGCCATGCCAGTGGGTAGGGACCACAGAGCCAAGCTCGGGCAGCAGCACTGGCCTGTCACTCCTGAGCGCTTCCTGGGGGTATCAGTGTTGCATGAGGACATTTCTCCATCCAGATGACGCTGATGACAATCCCATAACCCCACCTATTCAGAGCAAACCCCATGGCCTCACCCCTTCCCATGGCTCACCTGCCCCATCCCACCACTGCCTGCTCTTCCCAGCTGATGCTGCTTTGCTCCATCTCTCCAAGAGCCTTGGCTTCCTCCCTCTCCTTCTCCTATCTCAGGGGAAAGTAGTTCCCAAGGTGCTCAGAGCAGCGAGGCCAGAAAACCAGGGCACTTCTCCAGCTCACCTAATTGTTGGTTACTGTCCCTCTCCCTCGGTGCCTAATTAAGTAGAGCAGGAGGAAAGCCCAGGAGAAGCTGCTGAAGGCACAGGAACACTGTGCACGTTATGGAGAGGCTGGTGAGGGGCCTCACCCAGATGGGCTGCTTCAAAAATAACAGGAGAAGAGTGTTGCCGTGGAACAAACAGGAGCAGTGGCCAGATCTTGTGTCCAGACCTGGATGCACACCTGGAACACAACACAGACGCTTCACACAGCAAGACAGCTGTCAGGTTAAGGGCAGAGAAGGGAGGTCATCCTGGAGGGGAGGCACTAGGGATGAGCATGACCAGGGATGGTGGCTGGGCTCCCTCCTGGGCTCCAGCTCCTCAATGGAATGTTGCCGTGCTTATCTCCCACCCCAGACTTCAAGCCAACACCTTTCTATTGAATTTTCACCATGGCTGCTTGAACCCAGTTCCAGGAGTGTATGGGACATGAAAGACCATTTCCAAACTGATTTCCTGGCTGCCTCAGCCTTGTAATCCCTCAGTACACTGGGTGGAGTTGGACACTGGTCCAGGGTCTTACTGAAAAGCCCTGAGCAGACCTGACTCCTTCCCCCTATCGCTATGGGAGAATTTCAAAACAGCTTTTTCAGCTTTTGAATCCTTGATTCAAATTTGCTGCAAGCCAGGGCTGCCCCAAACAGCACCCAGCTGTGGCATGTTAAGGGGGAGGAATCCCACTCCATCAGTGCAATATCTGTGAAGCTGAGAGCCTTGGGAAGATGCTGCTGCAGGCAGAGGAAAAGCCAAGCTGGTATTACAGAGAAGCCTGTCCCAAACACGATGCCTGTCCCAGCTCCTCACTGGGTCACTGTGTTCCCATCATCCAGCCAGCTCTGGTTTAGTTCCCTCTCATGACTGAGGATAAGCAGCCAGACTGCCGGATTCACCCACGGTGTCCCGATGGAGGTGGTGCACGTGCATGTGTGTCGCTGCGTGCAGGCAGAGCCTCACCCAACACATGCCCAAGCCCACAAGGGCAGTGAAGGCAGGATCCCAAGCGCCAGCAACACGTGGTGCTGGGATGTTGGAGCTCTGCCTGCCTCGTGCTTTGCTGTAGCCTTTGGCTCTCCTCCTGTCGCCTGCCAGTGACATCTTGTGCATTTCTCCCGATGACAAATAGTCCCTCGATGTCACCAAGGGTTGTGATACTGTTACACTTCTTGCTGAAAGAAGCAACAAGGTCTGGGGTGGGGTCAGGCCTTCCTGGCTCCACATCTCTCTCCCTCAGCCAGCCTGACCCCGCAGGGCTGCTCTGATGGGCGGCAAAGCAAACTCGCCAGGACCCCGTTTAATAGAAGAGGGGGCTTCACAGGAAAGCTGGAACAAATGCTAGCGGGAGTGTTTGCTTTGCCAGGATGCTACAGCCAGCTCCAGCCAAAAAGTTTGAGCAGCCAAAATTTCTCTGCTTAGTATTTGTGTTTGTTTTATCCCTGTTGCCTGGGCTGTTGTGGGAGATTTATCTTTAGGAGAGAAAAGGCAGCTGGATTTGGTGGCATATGTCTCGTCTGCAATCAGTCCCATTTTGGGCCATGTATGGCTAAGGGTGAACTTAATGTTCATGGCCCTGAGCTGAGCAGTGACTTCCACTGGCCTCGGGAAGGTTTAAGCAGTGAGGTGAGCCCTGGGAATGGTCGGGGCATCCTAAAGCAACATGCCACCTTTCCCTGCTTGCATCCCTACCCGAGCAGAGCCCAGGACTCTTCAAACCCCCAGTACCCACCATGCCCCTTCCCACTTGTGCCAGTGCTGGCAGCCTGCAGACCTGCCATAGCCATGAGAAGGTTTTCAGATGCACTTCTGAGCAGCTCTGTTCCACACATGGGCACTGCAGCAGGGCTGTGTGGTTTTATATATGCAGTGATCTCGTTAAAGTCTGGGTTTTAACGAGTCTTGAGGGCGATGCTGTGTCATCATTAGCACTGTCTGTCGGGGAGCTCTGAGTACTGCTAACCCAGACAGTTCAGCTCTGGGGTTAATTCTGAAGCCAGCGTGATCACAATCCCTCTATGGTTTTACCTACCTGCAAAGTAACAGTGAAAATCCAGAGCCAGGTGAGGTTCCCTATAAGAAAGAAAAAAAAATCAAAGAAACAGAGCCTGGATATAGCCTGTGTATGATGTAGCCTTGTGTTTTTTCTGTATTCTCGCTGATCTTCAAGGTGGACTTGCCAACTTGAAGGGTCTGCCCCTCTGTCAGCAGCCTCAGGAGCCAGCGTGCCCTTGGTGTGGGTCTCTTGCAGTGTGGGAGTGAGCCCTCTGCAAGCCAGTGCAGGGACTGGAGGGAAAGAGCAGTGATGAGGGCTCCTGGATCACTGCTTTGAATTAAGACTTTTTTTTTTTCTGGTATATGAGCAGGCTTGACACAGGTTGTTGGTGCCAGCTGAGTTTCTGTGTCTCAGTTTCCCCCCTTCCTGGGGCCACCAACTGCTCAGGCAGAGCTACCCACAAGATAACAGAAGATGTGCAGAGAGGGGAAGAGGCCACAGCATCCATCACCATCTCCATTGGCACTGCCAGGGGAAATTCTTCATGAGGACATGAGACAGCAGCCGCACATTACAGTACTGAGAGAGGAGTCACTGAGTTAATTTCGCTGCCCAATTAACACCAAGGGAAGTCATTAGTGTACAGCTCATGGCTCTCTGTCCCAACGCGTTGTTGCCCAGGGCCCAGGGAGGTGAGCAGAGCTC
The DNA here is from genome assembly GCA_036023395.1 of Myiotriccus ornatus. Classification (NCBI taxonomy): domain Eukaryota; kingdom Metazoa; phylum Chordata; class Aves; order Passeriformes; family Tyrannidae; genus Myiotriccus; species Myiotriccus ornatus. Next base: position 9,477,123 of record JAYRBT010000010.1, read on the forward strand.
AGCAGTGGAGCCCAGAGGGTGGGCTGGGGGCCCTGGTGAAGCATTCCACTCCTGCTCCATGAACAAAGGCTGGTGCAAACAGAAATTCAAAGCAAACGAGGGGCTTGGGATTGGTGTTCCTGGTGGCACCCACCTCCTGCCTGTGCTGGGACCCCTCACTTTCCCACTGAGCCTCCCCCTTCCTGCAGCCATCCCCTGTCTGAGCAGGGCTGTGGAGTTGCCCTGCCCTACGTGCACCTGTATGTGAACACACACCCACACCCACACACGTGTGTGCGCACACAATTCCCACTTGCACGTGGACTCTGTAGTTTTCCTTCTGACAGAAGGTGCGCCCAGCACCAAGGGGTGATGCCTCACACGCAAACCCCAGAAATTATTAAAAGAAAACAGGTCAGGAACACTTCAGACTCAAGCCTGGGACAACTCTTAAAGTGCCAAGGCTGAAGTAGAATGGGGCTCGAAACTTTTCCCATCAGGGTGGGATTTACAGAGGTTTCCCTCTCTGTAGCTGGGTCAATCACATAACCAGAGTGGTGATGCCAAGATAACCCTTGGCCAAACATGCAGCCACACTACTATGAGCATCCCTGACTGTACTAGGGCTGTCCTGCCACCCTAAACGCTAAATGTGCTCCATCAGGGTCACCGAATCCCAAATATCCCCCTCCTGCCCAGTGTCCTTTGTAGCGGCTCTGGTGGGGCTGGAGGCACCTTCCAACGGCTGGAACGGGGTGAAGAGGGTTGTTCTCTCGCCCATCGCCCCGTGGGGTGCACCCAGCAGCAGCTCAGCTCCGCTGTGCCGGTGCTGGTGTCGGCAAGGGAAGGTTCCCCGCCGGCCCCCGGGGTCTGGCAGCTCGCGGGGCTCCTGCCTGCCCGCAGCACCGAGGGGACGGGCATGGGCGCCAGCATTCCGGACAAAAGAGATGGATTATTCGGTACAAGCATACCCCCTGCCGACGAACTGGAAAAACACAGCTCCCCGGACACCTTCCCCCCCTCCAAAAAAACCCACCCAGCTATAACCACGGGATAGAACCAGGGCGGGCCGGGACATCCCCGAGGCGAAGACTGAAGGCTGGAGAGGGGCCGGGCGCCCCAAGGAGTTGGAGACGGGAGTCGCTCGCAACACGAGTGAACACCCGCCCACCCCCATCTCGCCAGGCCCGGCAGAAGCAAGTTTTTTCCATAGGAGGTTTGCGGTTTCCAGCCTTTCCCGCCCGGCCCCTCCGCGCAGCACCGGCGGCCCCCAAGAGCCCCCCCAGCCCCGCAGGCGAGAGGCGTCGGCGGTGTCGTGCCCGGGGCATCCTCGGGACTGGTTTTTCCAGTGTTTGGGGCTGGTTTGCACTTCTCCCTCCGGTGTTTGCTTTTTTGTTTATTTTCTTTCTTCGTTGTTTTTTTTTTTTTTTTGTTTGTTTTTTTAGATTCTTCTTCCCCCCTGCTTGGCCCCCCCGCCTCCTCCTCCGCAGCGCTGCCCGCAACACCAATCCGGGCCCTGCAGAGTAGGGGGACCCCGGCTGCGGCTTTAAAAGCGGAGCCCTTTGTGCGCCGGGCTCCGGACCGGGATGTGCCGGGATGTGCCGTGCCGGGATGTGCCGTGCCGCCGGCAGCCTCCACCGCCGCCGGGAAGAGCCTTGGACCACGCTGCACCGGCAGCCCCGGGACCCGAGCACCCCCCTCGGCAGGTATTTCATCCCCCTCCCCTGCACCCCAATAAACGTGTTGCAGGCCCCGCTCGCCGTTTTGCCGGGTCTGGGGTGGTTGGCTTTTATTATTTATTTACTTTTTTCCCCTCCCTCGCAGCCGCTGGTTCGGGATGGTGGGACTGGGGGTGTCGCGCTGGTGGCACTGAGACAGAGCAGGCTGGGGTGATGGGGGCTGCTGGTGGAACCGGGGTACTGCCTACTGGTGGAGATGTCGGGGCTCGTTGGGGACAGCTCGGTGTCACCGGCGGCTTGAGGGTGTGGGGTGAGCACAGAGCGGCTCGCTGGAGTCTGTCTGTTATCGTAGGGCATCTTGAGGGGGTGGGATCGGCACTGTGGCTTGCTGGTGCCCCGGGCTGGGGTATGCCCCGGTATGGGCACCTTCAGGCTGTCCCAGTGCCCATGGGCAGACCTCTCCAAAAGCCTTTGGCGTTTGGCCCTGAACAGACCTACAGCCCAGGTATCAGCTTTAGGGGGACTCTAACCTGGCCTGGAGTGTCCCTGCAGCTGCCCTGTCACCAGACAGTACCTTGAGCAGTGGCTTCGGGAGCAGCTGCAGCCCTGCTCTGTGCCCAGCCAGCCCTGCTGCAGTGGGACCTGCCTACATCCCTCCAACCTCCAGCTCAGCCCTGCCCCACCTTGGCATTTTGGCCACAGCCCTGCTGCACTCTCAGACTGTGCCATGTCCTTGGAAGCAGAAAAGCTCCCTCCTGGCCTGAGCAGTGATGGTTGGAGCCAGCCAACAGCACCACAGATGCTGGATCTCGGCTGTCACTTCTCCTCCTTGTCCCTGATTCCCTGACCCCTGCTCTGGGCTTGGAGGGGACATGCTAGTGGCTCTGGCTGGAGCTGGGAGACAGGAGAGGGGTCAGGTATGCAGTGGTTAGCTGTCCCACCTGGGTGCGCTCTTTGCTCCTGGTGAGTTCCCAGGAGTGCTGGGGAAGCGTCAGGCTTGACTGGGAAGCACAAGAGGCCTCAACCTTTGCACTGTGGGAAGTCACCCAGCGAACCGTTGATGAACTTGGATGCCAGAGCGGTGCTTCTGTGCTAAAGCCACCGGCCTTGTGTGAGCAGAGGATGGAGGAGACACCGCTCACAGCCACCCCACGGAGCCACCTTCCCTCATCCCTGTTGACAGAGGGATGCAGCTGCCCCGATTGCTGGCTGGAGCGTGGCTGAGCACCCACGCAGCGCAAGGCACCCCAGCTGGGCTTGCAGTCCCCCGTGGCACTGGGGATGGGGATGAGCCCTGGCTGGGGACCAAGGGCAGGCTCTCGCCAGCCCCTGAGTTCTGGGAGCCGTTGGTGCGGCTGTTTGCATGAGCAAGAGCGAGAGCTGGGGCTGACCACAGGAACCCGCAGCTGCCGTGGGGGGCCTGGCTGCCACAAGGGTCCCTGTGGCCCCAGGGAGCAGCTCAGGGGCTGTTATGCAAATTTAGAGGAGCCAGGAAACCAGTCAGAGGGCAGAGGAGTCTGAATTTCTCTGCTCTCCTCTGAGTCACCAGGGCTGACTTCCCTGGCTTTGAGATGCTGTGGATGCTCAACACCTCCCATGCTGAGCGCCTTGGCCAGGGTCCTTCCAGCATGGCACCGCTCTGGCACCTGGGCACAGGCTGGTCCTTGTCCCTGTGGCTGGGCAGGACTGGGCAGTGAGTGTCCCCATGCTCCCAGGCTTGCTCCCCTGGTATGGCACAGACTCATGGTCTCCACACTGGCTCTGCAGCCTCTGCAACCACATCCAGCTGTTCTGGGAAGGGGCTGGGTGCAGTGTGGGATGGTGACTGGCTGGGCGGCTGGTGGTGGGACAGAATGGGTGAAGTTTTGGGAAAGAACCAATTCTGGCTGTTCTCAGCTCAGTCTCTGTTCCTGGGGTCCTTCCACACATGGTTTTATAACTGCCTCAAGGGACAGTGGAACTGCTATAGGGCCCCTGATGGAGGGGACTCCATTGTAGCTGGAAAAAGGGCACTGTGGCTGCAAGCATGAAACGTCCAAGGATTTGGCCCTGGTATGGTTTCTTGAAAATCACCCTGGTTTCATCCTTTTGGGATGTCCCTGGGGTACTGGGGGTTAGCAGTGGATTTGGGGACACTGCCATCTCCCAAAAGGGCAGGGTCTGGTTCCCTCTGCTCTGTCCCAGGACAGTCCTCTTGCACAGTGTCCTTTGTCACAACCCCTTTGGCAGCTGCAGGGATAATGTCCTTGCCTGCCCAGGCTTGCCAGAGAAACCCCAGAGCCCCACACATCCCCAGGTACCATCACAACAGCACTGCCACACTCTGCCCTGCTGTTTGCACCCTGGTGACCCAAGCAATGGGCACAGGCGATGTCTGTCCCCTGGGAATCAGATACTGGGGACCCTGCGATTTCACATGGCAGTGGCCAGGCTGGAGGCGCCTGCCTCCTGTCAGATACAAAAGGCATTGCTTGGCCTGCCACAAAGGAGAAATGTGTATGTTTGGGCAAGAGAGGCCAGCACCCGTAGCAGAGCACACCCAGGCTTCTGCCACTTCCTCGCCCCACGGGAAGGACATGGTAGCCCAGCTCTGAGTGGTGGCCACCACCAAGCACACCACCCTCCTGTGGCCAGCTGGGCAGCATCCCTCCTTCCTGCAGACCAAGCCACAGGTGAGTACGTGGGATGTCACCTGCCTAACACAGAGGAGCAGGGCCCAGACCTCAGAGCAGCCTCTGGTATGTTGGAAGGGGACAAGTCCAGCTGCAGCCTGGCCTGGCATGGGGAAGAAAATTAGTCACGGCAGCTGAAGGGCTTCACTGCCACATCTATGCCCCAGTGCCTGCTGGAAGTGCCCTGACAGGCAGATTTCCTCTGGCACAAGCAAAGCACTAGGGGGTAAATGCCCTTGTGCCAGGAAGATGGACATCCCAGCAGGATGTGGTGTTCACAGTCCCTAGGCTCTTCTCTGCAGGAGAAATACCCCATAATGATTCTGAAAGCACCTTTAGGTGACAGGCCAGGTTCTGTACAGCTCTGTGATAGTGCCACAGACTGGCAAAACATGTTGCTCCAGTGGGACATGGTGACTGTTTTTGCTGCCCTGACGTGGGGTGCACAGGATGAGTCCCTGTGCTGCTCTCTGGGCTCTGGCTCCTGCTGCCACCATTTGTCCCTGTGCCCTTCCCAGTCACCTTCCCGTGCTGCAGGGAGGCAGAGCACAGCTGAAAATACACCCCCTGCATCCCCCCTTCCTGCCTGTTCGCTTTCTCCCCTCCTGGCCTTGCCTTTCAGTGTGGCTTCCTAAGAAAACAAAGGTCACACCGCCACGCTTTGCCTACACACACACACACACACACACACGAGCGTGTGTGTGCAGCTGGCGCCCTTCTAATAAACTTTGACCACATTTCCATCCCTGTGGACAGGGGGGCGGCAATCTGCAAACATACTGAGGTCAACAGAGCTGGCAAAAATGAGCAGCTAGGGAGGGAGAGAGAGGCTTTCCTTTCCTCCAGCACAGAGGCAGGCTGCTCCACAGCTCAACCCCTTATTAGATGGTGGAAAAGCCACATATGGCACGCCCAACACACCCCACCTGCAGGAAGGGCTTTGATCTGGGTTCACACCTGAGCAATCGTGCTGTGGGAGCTCCCTGGGACTGATGGCATGACTGCCAGGCTGCTCACCTGGGCTGAGCCCTGACAGACTCATTCCACAGTTTTGGGGCTCTGAACCCTGTGCTGATGTCACAGCCTGAACCCCTGTCAGCCCCAGCCTCCACTCCACATACCCCAGAGACGCTGCTGCAGGAAACCAAGCTCCACCAACTCAGAGGCAGCGAGCTGCCACCAAATGCGCTCATCCCACAGCTCCCCTGCTCCGTCTTCCCTCCAGAAAAGCCACAAGTGCCCAAAACCCACAGAAAAATCCACGGGTTGGGATTCAGGTTGAAAGCACAGGGGTTGCAGTGAGTTATCTGACGCAGTTTTCCAGAAACTTCCCCTCTGGACTTAGTGTTATCACTGTGTTTCTGTTTCCTCTCAGCAGTGGGGTGCCAGTGGGGAAGGGGACTCCAGCCCACACCACACTCAGCAGAGCTTGGGGCAGCACTGGGGACAAGTGGGTAACTCACAGTGCCTTGTGGGACACTCTTCCTTCACTTCATTCAAGCTAAAAAGTAGTTTAATAATTAAAATACACTTTGGAAAGAACTTCAGGTTGAGCAGGCAAGGACAAAACTCTCCCAGGCTCCATGGCGAGTCTGGGAGCTCAAAGCACCCTCACTGCTCGGTGAAGGTGTGACTCCTGGGGATGGTTCAAGACCAGTACCCCTTGCTGTCCTCAAGCTGCAGCGGCTGCTCCAGGGAGACACTCAGTGGGGGCCAAGCTCCCCTTCTGGGATGTGACTCCTCCGGGGCTGTGCCCCTCGCTCCTGGGTGAGCAAGGACTGCTGGGCACAGGGAGACAGGGCAGCCATGTGCTGAGCTCCAGCCCCTCCAAACCCACCCCTCCATGGTGCAGGCAGCTGCCACATTGCCCCATGGCACAGCTGCCATGAGTGCTGCCCGCAGCAGCCACCCGGCACGAGCCAGCCGTCCCTCCGCCCTTCCCTACTGTCACTCTCCTCCAAATGGGGTTTTATTGCATCCTGTTTTGCAACGGCAGCGGGGGTGGGCCCATGGCTGGGCTCTGGAAGGTCGTGTCCCCCCAGCCCCAGCAGGGCGGGCTGAGCTGGGGTGGGGGTGGCTGCAGCTCTGCCCACTCCCAGTTTTGGTTGCTGACCGTTAACGCTGCCTTTTTTTTTTTTTTTTTTTTTTAATGCTCAGTATCATCAGGACGTGGTTTATTCCCAGGAAGGAAGCCAGGCAAAAGCACACTATTAAAATGTTCCGATGGCCTTTGCAGCGGGAAGCCCTCAGGCTTTGCCAAGCAGATGCCTGAAATTAGGGTAGGGGGAAGCAAGGAAGTGGCTTTTGAGCACCATGAGGCTGCCCCAGTGCCCCCCCCCATCGCCTCCCTCCCCACTCACCTCACCCTGGCGGGGTGGTCCCCTGGGGAGCTTGGTGCCCCCCTGCCCCAGTAGTGTGGAGGCAGGAGGGGACAGACTGAGTTATCGCCTGTGCCAGGGGGGCTGAGGGCGGGTGCTGGCTCCCAGCCCAGCAGCAATTACTCCAGCGGCATCGTGCGCAGCGATGATGCCACGCTGCAGGAATGGCAGGGGTGGCTCGCCTCTGCTCCTGGGGCTCGTGCAAACCGCCAGACTGGGACGGGGCTCATCCAGCCGTGCCCTGCGTCCGCTCCTCCCAGACCTCGTGGGGGGTCCCAAATCTTCCTGGCCGTGTCCCCCAGCCTGGTGCTGCTCTGGATGTTTCCCCTCCCGGCTGCAAACAGGGAACTTCTGCCTTGCAGTAAGCAATTTTGTGGGGCACATTCCTGTGACCTGGTGTTCCAGTCCCCTGCATGCTCTGGGCTCATGAGCAGGACTCTCATTTTGACCTCACACAGCATATTCCTAGTCTTCACAGTCACTTGAAAACGGACATGAAGGCAAAAAGAAAATGAGCCCCTTGAGCTGGTGCTTTCTCCCAGGAGTTTGAAGACAGCTATGGTGATGGGACCTGGTGTGGCACTTTCTGGCCTCTCCTCAACCAGAATTCACTTCTCTTTCCCACTTATAATATTTGTTTCTCTCTGAAAAATACCCCTCCTGCCACTGTCACCCTATGACAGCCAGGAAGCAGAACATGGTCCCTGCCCCACTGCAAGAGCTGTTTCTTTCTACTGCCCTCACTCTGTCCTGCCTCACCACTGATGCCCTGGGCTCCTAGTTGCCCTGGTGGATACTGGGATTGTGGCTCTTGGTGAGGTTCCTGCTCTCACAGCCTGGGCTGCTGGCTCAGGCTCCCAAAGCTGTGGTGCTCACACATCTTCCTCCATACACAGTCACCTGATCCCTCTTTCTCCAGTCTTGGCTCTGGGTCACGGTTTGCTGCTCCTCTGCTTCACAGAAAGGACCTCAAGCCCCAGCACTTGTCTAGCACTCAGGGCTAACTCCCCAAATAATATTCATTTCCTTGCAGACCCCCATTAGCTCTGCTGCCTGTGCCTGCTGGCCATCCCACGGGATCTCTGCATGGGGACAGCCGCCCACCACCCAGCCTGCTCCCGCTGCGGCACGCAGGGGGCTCCCACTGCCCTCCTGTGACCTTGTTTGAGGCCTGATGGGTATTAATCTGAGCTCAACAGGCAACTGGTTGAACACACCAGCTGGTACTTGAGGGGTAGAGGAAAATGCAGGTAGGGAAGAGGGAGCCGCTCCTGGACACATTCAAACCTGGGGGAGAGATGCAGGGAGAGCTGAGCCCTGCATTGCAGCAGGCGGATTCACAGGAGAGCAGCTGGCGGGGGGCAAGGTGACCCTGGTCCCCAGGGCCACTACTTTCCATGTGCTGGGGGATGTGGGTCTCCTCTCCTCTGCTCCCAGCTGTTTCTGCAGGAGGCTGGCAGACAGCATCCACCCAGAAACATCCCGTCAGCACAGGGCACGGGCAGGCCAGCAGGTTCATTGCGATGCTGAGCTCCTTCCCAGGGAGGGGATGGAGAACGGAACTGAATATTTAATGCCATCAAAGTGCTTTGACGCTGGTGGCTGGAAGGCGCCAGGGAGGGGATGGGAGCCGTGATCAGAGTACTGCTCACCACAGGCCGCTAATGCAGGGCAGGGTGGCACCAGTGCACCCGCTGTGTCCTCTGCCCAGGTGTTCTGGACCCTCAGCTGATGAAGACGTGGGTCACCAGCTCTGCTCGGCACCCAGCAAGGGCACTGTGGGGTAGAGGAGTGGGGGCACAGCAAGGGTTGGGGGCCCTTGTATGCAAATTGCAGGCTGTAGGATGAAGGATGGCACCAGGTGCTGGCTCCACCCCATTTGCAGGTAGGCTGTGCCGTGCACCTCTGCTTGGATTGGTTTCTCCTTGGAAGTACATGGAATGGGGGGCAATACAAGCCCTACGTGGGGGGAGATGTTTTGGCTGCATCCAGCCTAATGAATGAGTAGTGCCCAAAGCCAGGGAGTGTTGGGAACAACTGGTGTTTAGTGGGAGGCAGAAGAAACATGGCTGTCATTGCCAGGACAAGACGAGCCTGGAAGCAGGGACAGAATAAAAAACTAGGTGGAATACGAGGGAAGGAGCCGAACAGTGTCTGTAGCAGGGCTTCAGGAGGCAGGATGAGGCTCTTGTAGCGGTTACCCAAGCCGTGGTGGGGAGGGATGGGCAGGGACAGGGAATAGCATCCCACCCGCTTCCCACGTTCCCAGCCTGCTGCACACCCTCCAGTGCACTGCTCCCTCCTTTACTCCTTCCTGGAGCAGCTGGGGCCATGCCCACAGGCACCAGGAGACAGGAAGGAGCAGCGGGGACCCCATGCTCCCCTGCAAGCCCTGGTGCTGCTTTCAGTGTGATCAGCAACAGGGAAAACAGCTGGGACCAGGCTGTTGGGGAAAGGAAGAGGAGGAAGACCAGGAACACTCTGCCTGGGGACCCCACTGACAGGGCCCATGGGGGAACTGGGCCAGCCTGCCCATGGGCCAGGTCTGCAACCCCCCCGTGCACCTTCCCCTCTGGACAGGGCCACTGCACCGACACTGGCTGCCCCCCTAAAACAGTGCCCCCCGCTGGTTGCCCCCGGGCAGGGGGATAGGGCTGCTGTCCTGGGGAGGCTGTGGGGGACAGCCTTTGCAGTGCTCCAAACCATGCCTGGGGTGTCCTTGTATCAGCTGCTTCCTCTTGAGGGTGCACACACACACACATACACAGCTCTGCACACTCCTCTCTGCGCCCTCACACCGATTCCATGCTCACACGCTGGGGAAGAAATGGGGGCCACAGCCTGGATACACAGAGTGGGGCCCAGATGTGTGTGCCCCCACACGCACACTGACACACACACATCCCCCAAGCCACAGACAGATTCCCATGTAGCCTTCCCCTGATGCTCAAGTGCACACACGTGCACGGTCACACGCTCCCGCTGTCACTGTCGCAGCCTGGCACACACACGCACGCGGTGCCACGTGAGCACACACGGTGCCATGTGTGCAAAGACACGCGTGCACTGCCACACACGAGCACACGGCTGTGTGTGCCACCTGTCGTGTCACCGGGCACCCGTATACCCGCCACAGGCGCACATGCTGTCCCCGGAGCGCCATCCCCCGTGCACACACATGGCACCTCCGTGCGCTTCCCCTGCCCACTTCCCCGGGCAGGATGGGACCCGCGGGGTGGGACGTGCGGCGGCAGCACGACCCCGGGCTGAGACCGGACCAAACTCATCACCCGTGGACTCCAGCCAGGCCTGAAACAAGGCGCTCCCCACACACAGCCCCGTGGGGCGGAGTGCCCGTGGGGCGGGGGGGTCGGCGGGAGCGGGGGACCGGCGCGTCCCGTCCGCGGGGCAGGGGCGGATGGGGCCCTTTGTTCCTCCCGGTCGTCCATGATGTGGAGAGGGCGCGGGCGAGGCCGGCGCTGCGAAATGGCGGCCGGGGGGGCGGGATCAGGGGAGGAGGAGGAGGAGGAGGCATGGAAGGCCGGGCGCCCTCCCCGCGCACACAAAAGGCTGCAGGGAAAACACGGAGGGGAGCAGGGGCTGCGGAGCGGCCCCGTCGAGCACCCCTTGCGCGCCCCTTTACCGCAAGGTTCTGCGTGTGACCCGCCGCCCGCACACGCGTGGGGGGTCCCAGTGCCCCGCACCGCATCCCCGTGCCCGCGGGGCCGCCCCGCTTTTTGGGGGGCATCGGGGGTGCGCCTGGTGCCGGCGCGGCTGGGCTGGGCTCGGCTGGGCTCGGCTGGGCTCGGTGCAGCACAGCGCAGTTCAGCCGTCGCGCCGGTGCCGGCGGCTGAACTCGCTCCCGCGTGTCGCGGCTCTCTCGGGACGCGGCCGCGCTCCGGCGGGCAGGAACACGCGGTGAGTCCGGGCACAGGGGCGGCTTTGTGCCGGGCTCTTTGTCTGAAAGGGGGACATGGCCAAAATGAGCCACCCCACGGCTGGCACCCCGTGGGCGAGGAGCCCCCTCCCAACCGCGGGCCACGAGGACGCGGCGCGCTGCCGCGCCTGATGCCTTTGCCTTTTGGGATGGGGCCGTTCCTGGGGCAGAGCCAGGCGGTGGGGAGTGCACCCGCCTGGGTCTCCTAGCAGGTCTGGGCTCCTCGGCAGGTCGAGCCGGTTTGGAGGAGCTGCGGGACCAGGGAGGCTGGTGGGCGGCCCCGAGCCTCCCGCCCGACCCGATCGCGGCTCCCTGGGGCACGCAGCACCCACAGCAGGCAGCTGGTGGGGGCGACTGGGAGCGACCCACGCACGTGGGGCAGGCGGACAGGGGGTGTGGGGACACAAGCCCGTAGGACTGGGAGGGGAATGAACCAGAAACTGCGGCTGCCACCCCCACTTAATAGTCCCCTTCATCTCTGCTGCGCTCTCGCGTGGCAGGTTTTTTCAGGCCTCAGCCTCGTGGAAGTGAGATGGGGGCGGGCGGCAGCCCCTACCCACACCTGCAGGTGTGAATCGAGCATTGCTGCTCTGGGCAGGTTTGGAGTCACTGCAGGCTGGGGTCCACTGACACCCAAAAAATGCTACATGTGGCTAAGCCACTATCAGGGTTGGACACAGTATAGGAGGGGGAAGCTGCCCACTCACCCAAACCAGGTACAGACCCCGCAGCTTCCCCAAGCTCTGCCTACTTCCCTGCCGGAAGGGCACCTCCTGCAGCAAAGTCCTCTCCTCTAGTGCCACCAAGGTGCTGATCCACCACCCTGATCATCTCTGAGAGAGTTGGCATAGGCAGGTGTCACCGTGGCTGTCACTCTTCCCTGGCTGTGGTGGGGGGCTCTGCCTGGCTGGAGAGTCCGAACACCCATGGGCAATGTTATCACCCCACAGAGGGTATGTCCCCCCATGAACCTCCCCATGTCCCTGTGCAGGGTGCAGGTTTGTGTCCGCAAGAGGTGACGTGGAGGCAGGGCACCATCTGGTGGTGCCTGGGCACAGCACACACCAGCCCACACGCGTCCTGCCCACCCACGTGCTCCCTCACCCGCTCACAGCGAGGCCCCCCGTGCTTGTGCGCACACGTGTGTGCACCCCTCTGCCCATAACACGTGTGTGTGTGCACACACGTGCACTGAACACACACACGTGACCCCAAGTGTAAGACGCACACCTCCATGTTTGCACATGTGCTCACCCACGCGTGGGTGTGCAGAGCTGCAGGTGGGTGCACAGGAGCCCGTGGCAGCACACACGGGCACGGGGTGAGCGCCAGGCTCGGAGGGACAGCTGGACCCACGTGTGGGGCATGTGTGTGAGCACACACACACACGTGGGCAATGATGTGTGCACGCAGGTGAGTGGTGCTGCGCTCTCCCATTTTCAGCCAGACAAGCAGCACCGAAAGGGTGAGGACATGTGCACAGCATGGCTGCCAAATTCCCTGTCCACCAAATTCCCTGCCCCTCCAGGGGAGCAGAGCTGGACTGGGCTTTTATTTCTACCCCTCTTTGTGCCAGGGGGGTAATTTTCAGCTCTGCCATAGCTTCCCTTGGAGGACCTTGGGCATGTCATTTAACTGCTTACGCAGGGCAGGGGCTGGGGTGACCACAGGTATGGGACATCGCAGTGCTGGGGAGACAGCCATGGGGAACAAGGACAGGGCATTTCCCAGGACTCTGGAGCCTGCCAGCGCTGGCAGCTGCTCTCCAAGGGGTGCGTGTGGCTGCAGAGGTTTTGGCTGCCAGCCTGGCTCACACAACTGGAGACAAAGTGCTAAATTTAAAGGTGTCTGGGGGGCTGAGTGAGGTTGGCTGGCACAGGGCTTCTCTCTGGCCGCCTGCATGGGAGGCATGAGGCACGGGCATGTTTTCGGCCGCTGCACCCCTTCTTTCACTGGGGGTTTGGAGGCCTGGCAGGGAGAAGCGCCTGTTTCATCAGTGGAAAATGAGGCCGAAGACTGAGCTTGAGCAGTGCCATGTGCCCCAGCAGGAACAACCCTTCCTCTGCATAGCCCCAACCTGTTCACAGCAAGCACCTTCAGACCCCTGCACTGTGTAGCAGCTGTACTGCTCCCACCCAGCTACACTTAGACCCAGACAGGCATGTGTGCACACACAGCTGGGCACACACAGCTGGACACATGCTCCTCCAAACTTCCCACATGGGGCCAGCCCCCCTCTGATCCCAGGCACAGGGTGCACCATGTACCCTGCAGCACCAGTTCTTCATCCCCACACCATTTTTGGGTAATAAAAGTATTATTTGAGGGTGTTTACAACTTTTATTTAAAAATCCCTTTCCAAGATAATTTTCAGGCCTGTGAGCCAGGCACAGAGCATGTGTGGACTCTTCCAGGCAGGGTGGGGAGTTAAGAAAACCCACAGCATAAAGTAGGGGCTACATTGGGTCCTGAAAACCACCTTCAGCTGCACTGGCCTCCAAAGCCAGGAAGTCCTGAGGGCAGTGGGAGCACCCACATTTTGGGGAGCAGCAAGGCACTGAGCCGGTGGGGTGCCCGTGATGCCACCCCAGCATCTGTATGCAGTAGGACAGCTACATAGGTGCTCCCACCCCCGCTTCCCCACCAGACCCAGGATGCAGCAGACGCCAAGCAGGCTTGAAGTTCTCTAAAATGAAAATAGAAAAAAGGCCTGGGACACCATCCAGAACTGCTTAGCTTTAATTAATTCATACCAGTGACGTGATCTGCCCTCGGCCCCAGAACATCCCAACATAGTCACGGTCGCAGCGGCCCACCCCAGCCAGCCTGCTGGCCACAGCCTTATTTTGGGGAAGAGATGGTGCAGCTGCTCTCCTGGCCCTTGAACACCCGTGGGTGTCGGGAGTTTTGGGATGTGGGTGGTGGAGGGAGGGCAGACATGCCCGTGTGCACAGCCTCAACTATGGGGCTGCAGCCCAACTTACCCTGTGGTAGCCTGCCAGCTCCCCAGAAACAATCCCAAAAACCCATGGGGGATGGAACAGCACAGCAGAGGAACACCACCCTTGGGAGGTGGGAGAGGGTCCCACTCATTCCTTGTCCTCCACAAGATGAGGTGAGGGCATCAACATGCTGGGTCTGGCAGCGTCACTGACACCTCCCTTGAAGGCTAAGCAGAGCTGCTTCATTTCCCCATGTCCCACCATCACTGTCACCCCAAAACCCCCTTCCCCTGCTCATACACCCCATTGTCCTTCAATGGGATGAGAGGGCCAGGCACAGCACCCCAGACTGGCCCTTGGCAAGGGAAATCAGAGCTGGTCGTTCTGCCTCTGCTTGCTCCTGTCCAGCTGTTTTTATCCCTGGTGGGCTGGGGCCGAGGGCTGGGGCGGGCCATATTAGCAAACTGGTCACTGCTCAGAGTCTGCCTCTCTGCACTGGGGTCGTGCCAAAGTCGTGGAGTTGGGAACAGCGAGGTCACCCTGCAGAGTTTTCTCCATAAATTCCCAGCTGTTGAAGTTGGGATGGGGGAGAGTGAAGCCAAGCCCAAGCCTGGCCCTGGGACAGGCAATACCCCATAAGCAAGATCAAGGCTGGCTTGGGGGCACCAGCTACTGCTTTTGGGCCAGGGGGTGGGCGGGACGGAGGGGGAGGCAAGGGCGAGGGGAGCAGGCGGTGCCGTGACTCAGCCGGGGGTGGCAGCGGGTGAGGTGTTTGTGTTTAGTTTCTAACGTTACGGTTTCCACAGCACCGGGAAGCAGCCCTGGGGACCTTGGGGGGCCCGGCGACATGGAGGGTGGGATAGGGCAGCAGCGGGACCGGAGAAGCCACTCTGTCGCTAACGCCACAACAGCTAAAAATACTGTGGGCTATTGTCAACGGCAACAAAGCTGCTGCCGTATTTTTGGCATTATCTTAGTCTCCATCAGCTCTGCTGCCCTCCCGGGAAGTGCTGTGCCCACTCCACCCAGGCACTGCCCTCTGGAGAGCTGGAGGGGCCTTCCACCTGCCCCTGGGCACAGCTGCTGTGCCTCAGTTTCCCTCCTGCTCACCGTGATGTGGTGCCACACCATCCCACTGCTGTCATCCAATTTCTTCCACCTCACAAACAGCCCAGAGCTGCAACGCTTATCCCCTGCCCATCCACAGCATCCCCTGTTCCTAATGAGTACTGGGGGATGCATGGCTCACAGGGCAGCCATCTCCATCCGGGCAACTCCAGTCCAGCCCAGGCAGCTGGAAAGAGAGGGCAGAGACTGGATGCAATGAGTTGGCCAAGTGTCACCAGGAGACTGGTGACAGTCCCTCCTCCCTGCCGGGGCACCAGCCCTCCTCCTCGGCTCGTTCCAGCAGGCAAAGCCAACAAGGCTGCTAAGCCGCCCGGTCCAGCCGCGCTCAGCAGGGAGCTGTCATTGCTAGCCCTGGGTGAAACGAGTTGGCGTGGTCTCAGCACAGCACTGGGCGGCCAGGGAGGGCTGTGCCAGGCTGTGCCGGCACTGCCAGCAGCTGGGCACTGCCCCAACCCCAAAGCACTAGGATAACACTGGATTTGTGCAGATTTCCCCACGAAAACAGGGAGGGAGGGGGGTTTAACTTGCCTTTTCCCTGCCAGAGCAGCTCGGGTTTCCATCTTTCAGTGAGTTCTCCCTTCTCCACCGTGGAGAGCAGATCAGAATGGCTCACCCACAGCAGCTCAGGGCAGGGGTGGTAGCAGTGACCCAGAACTGGGCTCGGGAGGGGGGTGGCTGGAGACAGGTTGGATCCGTGAGTGGGCTGTGGCTGCCCATGGGTGCTTTGCCTGGTAGGGGGCACAGCCAAGGCAAGCAATGAGCCCGTCTGGTGGCGCTTGGATTTCACAGAACACAGCCTTTATCTGGGACTGTTGGAGCCTCACTGGGATCCCTCCCCAGCCAGTCGGCTGTGCCCCTCCATCGCCATGTGAAAAGCTCAGGACCAGGAGACTGCTCTCACAATGGCACCTGGCCATTAATAACTCACCCAAGGCTGAGCAGGAGAGACTGGTCACCCCTTTGCTTTGCTCCTCAAGTACCTCCTGCTCCCCCCGTCCTTGGAACCGTCCCAGCATATCCCTTACTGCACACTGGGAGACCCTTTGGTTTGCACAGGGTGTGGCTCTGCACCCCTGTCCCCTGCCCCATGCCCCCCTCGGCATCCCACCCCACTCTCACCTTGGGGTCCTGCTTGATCCAGCTGCAGAGCCCAGGCAGAGCAACCTCTCCCCACAGCACAGAGGGTCGTGGGGGTCCCTATGGCAAGGGGAAGGGGAGATGAGACCTGCTTCGGGAAGGGCAGGGAGCCCCACTTCTCTGGGGGAAGACACACGGATGGGGCTGTGTCTCTGCTATGGGACCGAATGCTTCTGGTGGGTCATCTGTGTGTGGGTCATTTAAGCCCCGTAAAAGGGAGTGCTGGGGGGCACCCTGCCAGCAGCACCCCTGGAAGCAGAGAGAGAAAGGCGGGTGGAAGAAAGAGGTCTGTTAAGAATAGCGGTGCACGTAGCTACAGGGGTAGGCTGAGGAGCGGAGAACGGGAATACGGGAGACAGCAGTATTTGCAGGGGGGACAGACTTCGCAGGATATTTGGGGCGGAGGGGGGGGGGGAAGAGCTGCAGCGAAGGGCGGTGTGTGAGACCAGATCCGCCATGGCAGCGGGGATTGAGGGGCGGGGGGGGGAATCGGGGTCCCTCCTCAGCCGCAGCCCTGGTCCCCGTTCCCCAGCAGCGGGGCGGGGAGCACGCAGTGCCCCCGGCCGGGCCCCGTGGCGGCGGCCCGGGGGAGCGGGAGGCAGCGGCGTGGGGCGGGGAGGAGCGGAGGAGAGCGGCGGCCCCGAGACCGGCTCCGGCGGCCCGGGCACCGCGGCGGGTCGGTACCGGGCGGCCCCGGCTCCGCGGAGGCTCCGGTACCTTCGGGCGGCTCCGCACCCGGGCAGCTGGGCACCGCCGGTACCCCTGGGCGGCTCCGGTACCTCTGGGAGGCTCCGGTGCCCCGTGGCGGCTCCGCACCCCGGCGGCTCCGGCGCCCCGGCTCCGGGCAGAGGCGAAGGAGGCAGCGGCCGCAGCCAGGCAAGCGGGCGGGGGCGGCCGGACCGGAGCTCAGCCCCCCACCCCAGCCCGGTACCGTCACCCGCGCCCCCTCCGAGGGCAACGGGGCACTCAGGGGGTGCAGGCGGGTAAATCCGGGATGGGCCAGGGGGTATTTGCAACCCCTGTGCCGGGAGCGGGCCGGATCCGGGATTTGCACAGAACAAAGGACCAAGGCGGGTGTGTATGGAAAAGTACCGGCGGGAGGGGAGGGTTATTTGTCTGCAAACTGGGCTGGGGGCGATTGTGCGTGGGGGCAGCGTTCCTTCCCATCCCCACGTCCTCCTCCCCGGGCGGGGGGCTGTTCGGAGCTGGGGGCTCTGCAGGGAACAGGGGTCGCAGCCATCCCGGCGGGCGAGGGGGTTCTGCTTCCCCAGCCGCGGGTTTCAAGGTACAGAGGGGCTGCAAGCTTTGCACAGGGGTCGGGGGGGTGGGGGGAGCAGAGTGTCCAGAGTGCAGCAGGGAGGGGTGAATATGTAGGTGGGCGGGGGAGGGGGGTGCCATACGGGGGGGTTGTGGCACTGTATGAGATGGGTTTAGGGGTGTTGCACTTCTAAAGGAGGGTGGGGGTGGCAGTGGGGGTGGCCTGGAGGCAGATGGGGGATCCGTTGGGCTGGTATTGCCCACTCTCTGTGCTGGTGACAGAAATGCCGCCTGTGCTTGCCCACACGATCCGCCCAGTGCTCCACCAGCCGCCTCTGGGCTCTGCACCCCAGTGCCCTTGCCGTGAACCTGGAGATCGGAGGACTCCGGGCAACTGGGTTGTGCTGCGCAGGCACCAAGGCTCGGAGACCAGGAGGGCAGCACTTCCCCTTACGTGATCTCTGCTGCGTGACCGGGTCTTGCAAAAGGAGATATTTATAGCACTGCTCCACTAGCCCGAGGTTTACGTGGCCTGGAATGGGGCTGGCAGCTGCCACCCCCCGCATCCAGAAGCCTCTGGATGCAGCTGAGCCGTTTCCCCGGCCAAGCTGAGGTGGGTGGGAGCCCCCAGGGCTGAACGGGCTGCATGGAACATGCTGGGGCATGCTGACAGACTACAGGTTCCCGCGTGCTACACTGCCTGCAATGCTGCCTATGTGCTGGGTGGCTTGCAGGGAGGTTGCAGGGACCACCTTTTCCTTTGGCCGAGGCCAAAGGAAAAGGCAGGCTCTGGCAAGGGAGCGTGGCACCATGCAAGGATGGAGATGAAGGAGAGGCTGTGTTTTAACTTTGCCAAGAGACACAGATTGTCCAGAACTATTGCAGCCTGTGGGAGAAGGTGAGAGGACAGGCCGGACTTCGTGTCCAGGAGTGTTTCCCACATGCTTTGTCCCTGTGTTTCCAAGCTCCACATGTTCACAGACCCCAGCAAAGGGAAAGGGGAGGTCCGGGAACTGCCCCAAGTCAATCCATGCTGCTCCGCACTCTGTGTGTGGAGCAGCTTTCTCTTGGGTCCTCTCGGAGCCACCAGCATGTGGTGATGACCAGAACCAGAGCCATGTTTTCTCTTTGTGTCAGATGGTCCTACAGACATAGTCATCTCCTGACCAGACATCTGCTCTGCTGATGTCTCTGCGCCCTTCCCTCCCTGGCACAATGCCTCGCACTATGCCGAGATGCCTCTGTGCGTGCCCCGGCTCCTCTCCCAGCCTCGGGATCTGCACAGTTTGCATGTGCCAGCCAGATGCCATTGCTGTGCTGCTGTCACTACCCCATCCTGGACCCCCTCTCCATGTTTTATACCCCCTCCATCCAGAAATGCCAGCACCAGGCCAGCAGCTGTGTTGTGCCCTCCTGCTGTGCTCGCTGGGTGGGTGACATCTGCTCACCCTTGGGTGTGGGGGGAGAAGTGGGGCAGGCAGAGGCAGGAGTGGGAGATCAGGGCAAGGGATAAAGCCAGGACTATTTTTATACTGCAAAGTAATTACCAGAGCTTTCCAATCCTTAATCTGCTGAGAGCACCCTGGTGCGATTGGATCCTTCCCCGAGCCTGGCAACAATTCTCCCATCACACATCTCCTGCGTCAAAGCCCCGTAAACTCCCACACTTGGGCTCACACTGGGATACATGTGCTGTGGAGCTGCCGACACATCTGCCCCTCGCCCTCAGCAGCCTGGGAACAGGGATGGGGACCCTGGCTGGGACCCTGGTTTACAGCTGGGAGGGGGATCTTGCCACCAACAGAGCAGGGCAGGATGCACCCTTGGCCACCTTGCTCAGCTGCTGGATTGGTTCCCAACACACTGAACACGTTACATCTGTGTTTTCCCCTCCAGCTGTCTCCCAGGGGTTTTTGACCAAGATTAGTGGCCCACACAGCACCCTCCAGCACCCATCCAGCTTGGCTTTCCACTGGCACAGCCAGGGTTTGGGGTGCCTCTTTCCAGGCGGCACACAGGGCGGTCCTGGACAGCAGTGCCAAGTCTCGGCTGGCACCTTTCCCAGCCTCTCCCTGTCCTGTTGCCGTGTGCCAGGGAGTTGCTGAAGAACCTGTTCCATAGCTCCCGCCACAGAGGAGGAAATGACGGGTGATGTTTGCAGCAACACCTTTCATCCCGGGGCTGGGGGACTGCTTTGCCGCTGTCTGTGTGCAGCCGGCTTCAGGGTGGCGCACAGGAGCTTGACTGCCCAGGGATGGAGGTGAGGCCTTGCCTTCCTCCACCCACCCTCTGCCCACCAGCTCTCCAGCATGTCACCCCAAAGCAGAGCTGGGGTTTCAGCCCTCCTCCATGGTGGGGGAGGGGACTTTTTGTGCTACAGTTCCTCCAGTCAGGACCCCGTGGAGTTCATAACACCCTTGCAAGCTATTTGGGAGTGTCCCTTGGTCCACTGACCTCCATGCATGGCAGCAGGCACAAAGTAAACTTGGTACTGTACAGGATGCAGTGCCCCCACAACACTGCTGTTCCACAGCAGGAGCTGGGTGCCTGGGACTGAAGAGGGTGAACTGCCTCCAGGGCATCCCCGGGTGACTCCACCAGTGTCCCTTTCCCCTGCCTGGCAGGAATCTGGCCAACTGGGAAGTCACCCTGGCTGCTGCCCTGCCGGAGCCAATGGCCATAAAAGGCCCTGAAACAGAGAAGCTGGGTGGGGGGCTGGGCTGCTTCTCAAGCCTGAGCGGGATCATCCCATCAACCCACGCAGGTCAGGCTTGCCAGGATGTGGGAATGGGAGGCTGGATGGGGGAGAACAGCCCCAGCAGCCCAGAATGGGGTCAGTGGGGTGGGGCACACTGTGCTCCCCTCTACCTCCCCCTGGGAAGGATCCCAGGGGGATTTGTTTGGATCATGCCCCAAAATGCCAGGGATCTGCATTGCCTCCCACAAGGAGCTTGGGGGGAGTGGGATAAAGCTGCCTTTTCATCAGCACCTGAGCTCTGGGGTGGCAGGGGCTGGCCGGCCCCCTGCTGCCTCTCCCCAGACAATGCTTGCCCTTTGTTGGGGTTTTATGCACCCAGCCCCCTTCCCCACGGCCCAGCTGGTGACATTTTACCACCTCCACATTCACATGGGAATTCAAAGGGCACAGATGCACCGTGAAACCACAAAGCACAGCCTCCTCCCCTCACCACTCCCTCTCCCTTGTGCCTCAGCATCCCCAGGGAGGCAGGGCCAGGATGCAGGGAGGGGATGCTCACACTGGGAACCTCCCTCTGGGGCTATTTCAAGGGAGACCTGCCAGCCCTTGGGACTCCATCCTCCTGCCCTTCCCTTACCATCAAGCTCTCCATCCCTCTGTGATCCCGTTGAGGGCCTTCCCCCCATCTCTGGTTCAAGGGGGCTTGGCACACCAGACACCCACTGATGGGAGATGAAGGGAAGCAGTGTGGGTGCCATTTCCAGGCTGGTGTCACTTGACCTTTTGGAGCTGGAGTGCTGTGGGTGGTACCCACTTCTGCCCTGCAGGCACCCGGCTGCCAGAGCAGTGCCAGGCAGGCTGGTGGTGCCAGACCCAGCATTGCCCCAGGCTCCTGGGTGTAGCCAGTCTGTGGGAGTAGCTGGACTGTGGGACACACAGTGGCCTCTGTCCCTTCAAAGAGGTCCCAGTGTGCCGGCATCCAGCTCCTGCCCCTTCCCTCCTGCTCCCAGACTTCTGGGGGCTTTCCCTCAAGTATCCGGGCAAATAGCCCAGTTCTTCCCAACCAGTCGTTGCCTCCGCAGGGACCTTGGGAAAACAGCCTGTAAACAGGCAGATGGAGAGCGTGAGTCACAGTGACCGAGAGGGAAACAAATGCATGAGGGGAATTTGCAGCGTGTGTTGGGTCATGGGGATGAATCCAGCCTCTCCCAGTGATGGTGAGTGGTTGGCATGTAGGTGCTCTCCTGCGGTGCCAGCTGTCCCAGGAAGGGGTGATTATCGCACTGACAGGACTGTGTCCAGACAAGCTGCAAAACAGGTCCAGCCCTCTTTCCCCACCAAAATCGCCCCCTAATCCTTGCCACTTTCATCCCAGGGGATGAGCAGTTGCTGTCCTGGAGGCAGCTGCATTTCAGCATGCAGCACCCTGCCCGTAGAGCAATGCAGATCACTTCCCCGCTGAAAGTCACCCCGCCGTGGTTATTTTTGGCTGGCGGCGGGGCTGGAAGAGCTGGCTCTCTCCCAGCTGCTGCAGCGCACCCCGTTTGGAATTACGTCTTGCGTGGTGGGTAGCACTTGGGTGAACAGGCTGCCTCCAGCATCCCGCTCCCTGCTGCCAAGTACCTGCCAGCTCCCCCACCCGTGCATAAAGCAAGAGTGCGATCTAGTGGCTAATCCCACCGGGGACACCGGCGATGCTGGGGATTAACTTCTGCAAAGGCCTCCAGTGACACCAGTCACCCCTCTGAGCGTCTCCTCACCATCCCAGCTCGGGTGGTGAGAGGTTTATTCGGAGTCCAAAAAAGCTGTCCTTTTCCCTGGCCTCACTTGAGGCTGGAGCACATCCAGGGCCGGGAGCCACAGGAGAGGGTGTGCAAGGTCTGGGAGCGTTTGCCAGGGTGAGGGTGCCTGCAGTGGGTGGGGAGAAGGATGCATCTCCCAGGGATGAAAGGTGCATGCAGGTTTGCCTGCGGGGCAGGAAGCGTCTCACTTCAGATGCTTCACCCAGGACACGCACTCACCTGGCTGCGCCCTAGGAGCACCCAACCTAAACCTTTCCGTGCTTCTCCATCAAGAGCCGCTGCTACCGTGTCCCCCACCAAGCACTAGCTCCGTCCCCTGCCCAGCACGGGGGGAGCCGGGGCGGGGTTGGTGCCCCCGGGCAGGAGTGGGGTGTGGCTGAGCCGTGCGGAGGGTTTTGGGGGTGGGGGATGGTACGTTGCCTCTTTTTGCCCCCCGAGACCCCCGTGGGGTCCAGCGGGGGGTCATTTCCCTATCTTCCCCCCCAGTCCCTCCCCGCCGTTGGCTGCAGCCGGGGCTGACGTCACTAAGATATGCTGATTTATTCACGTTAACTCTTTTCCCGCCGAGCTCGGGCGCTCCCGGCGAGATGGTGGCTGAGGGTGGGGGGGTAGCCCGCCACTGACCCGGCCCCTCCGGCCCGGGGTCCCCCCGCGAACGGCCCCTAGCTCCCTCCCTGCCCCGCGGGTTGCCGTGGGAACCGCACCGGGCTCCTGATGTCACCAGGAATGTTGCTACGCGACCGGTCCGCTCGCCCATCCCCGTGTGAGGTCAGTGTCGCTATGGCGACGGGACGGTGAGACGGGGGGGGGATGCGGGGCCTCCCTCGGGACCGGAGGGCGGCCCCAGGGGCGGTTCCCCTACGCATCCCCCGAGCGGGGGGCGGGCACGAAGGCGGGGAGGGTGGTGTACCCCCTGGGGAACCGCAAAAGCTTCGCATTTAAACAGTGAAAAAAGGAAAATAAAGCCTTTTTTTTTTTTTTTTTGGCTCGTCCCGAGATATTATTTTTAGAAATCCTGTCGGAAAAGCTGCCTGCGTCGGGAACGTCCTCTTGTTCCACGGGAAATGTGCTTCCCCGTGGAAACGGGCAGCGGTGGAGCTGGGCTCCATGGGGAGTGGGCAGGGTGGGCTGGGGGCAGTGGGCCCACCGAGGGGGCTCAGCCGCATCCCGGCGCTGCAGCCCATTTTCCACTCCAGTGTCAGTCCCCGTGGCTGCTGAAAGGCTGTGGATTTTACATCTCTCCAGCTTGCATTCCTGGTGGAGACGGTTTATTCCTAAACCCTGACATCTGCTCTGTGGAAAACAATGGAGCTGCTCCTTCTGAGGCACAAATCCCTGCTCCTGTCCTGCCACTGTTTCTAGGACCATGGCCAGGCACCATCACAGCCAGTGGCTTTGTTCAGCTGGGGTGGCAGCAGGGGACCCGTGGGCATGACTTCTCGCTGCCCCTTTTCCCTGGGGACCTGCTCCATCCCTTCACCCTGCCACCCCTGAGCCTGCTGCCTGCTCCAGTGATCCTGCCGGCCATGAAGCCACAGGGATTAGCAGCTTCCTCTGGACGGGGATTTAGCCAAAGCTACTTAGAGCTGTGCCAGGCAGGCAGCAGCCAGCTTGGTTGGATAGAGGGAGACAGGGAAAGCTGGGATATGTGGCCTGAGCTCTCCTAAGCATGCTGAGTGGGAAAGGGGTTTCCCAGGGTTAATTAATAACTGAGCACCTCTTCTTGAAAGCTTGGGTTTGGCCAAACCGGGTGTTCTGCAGTGTCTTTATTTGCTCTGGTGAGCCCTCAGCCTAAGCCTTGTGGAGACCTTTGAGCCAAATGTCTGTCCTGCACAGGAGAGACAGAGAGGACAGAGGGATGGGGAAGGGGCAGACTCCGCTCGCATGGCGCTGCCAATTGAGATATAGGAAAAGAGCTGGCAGATGGAGACGGGCAGACGGAGGAGCGTGAGGCTGCACCAAGACACTGATTGCTGTGATGGGATCTTGGCTCGCTGCTGCTTAAACAGCTGCTGAGCTTGCTGGGGCTGGGGAGCTTTGGGACTCCAGAGGGAGGAAGGGAGGACATGGGGACAGGGAGCCCCAGTGACTCCCCAGGGAAATGGGCAGCTGTGGAGAGAGCAGGGAAAGGTTTTATGCTGACGTTAGGGAGATGAGCGGTCTGGCTGGAGCTATAGCTAGGGGATGGAGCAGGGGGTGGAGGGGGCTCACAGCCCTGTCTGGGACACATGCCGGTCCTGATGGCACAGGGAGCACCGTGTGCGTTGCTGCTCTGTTGGACCCCTGGACCCACTGCAGAGACCAACAAGGGAAGCTCCTCACCCAGCCTGTGCAAACTTAGCAGCAGGTCAAGCTGAGGGCAGTGGAAAGCCCCGACCCTGCTGAAGAACATGGGTGAAGGGGCAGCTCCATAAGAGAGACACTGAACAAACCCGGGGCTCCCCGAAGTCCCCGCTGGAGGCCTCATCCTCTATTAATGCACACTGTCTTTTGGGGGGAGGCTCAGAGGAAAATCTGGCTGCAATGAAGGGAGAGGAAGGATATCCTGTATTCCTTGGGAAGAGTTCAGTGGAGTAGCCAGGGGAATCTTGGCCTGCGGCAGCCAGCCCAGAGCACAAAGCTGCGCTGAGGATGGAGAAGAGCCTGGCTGCCCACTGAGAGGTTTGGGGGCTAATCCTGCAGATGCTGAGCCTGTGCAGGATCTGCTGGAACTCTCACATAGCCTCTGGTTTAATCCAGGTGATTTGTAGGCTTGCCATTGTTGCGGTCATTAGGCTTCCAAGCCTTCTGTGGTGTCTCCAGCCTGTCTCCTGTTCCTCACCCCAACTATTGTGGGACAGGACAGCCCTCATCTGCCAGACTCCAAGCAAAGAATCCCATTCTCCAATGAGCAGGCCCCAGATGCCCTGCCAGCTGCACAAAGACAGGATCTGCCCCTCTGGCTCTCACTTCCCTGCATCCATCTCCTCCACCCGCTGCCTTCCTCCTTCCCAGGGGAGGGGTCTGTGGTTTGTCTGGAGGGTGGGGAGGTGGGAGGCTCTGCCCCTGCTCAGGGAGCATGTGCTAGGCACGGTGGATCTATGCACACCTGAGCCAGGTGAGGCTTGTTGAGAGGTGACAGAATATGAGACCAGGGGATGAAGCAGAGAAACAAGGATCAAGTTTTAGACACCTCCCTTCTGTTTTACACCTGGGGCAAAAGCAGGAGCATCCAAAGCTGAAGGGATGCTGAGAGTAGCTGTTTGCAGGGAGCTGCTGCACAGCTCTTACCTTCAAGTGGAGCATTGCCAAGAAAGCCATCATATCTCCCACATGCAGGAATAAACAACTCTGAGGCTCCGAGACAGGGTTCTGCCATGCCACCGCGGCTGGGGGCACTGCTCCAGGTCTGGTGCCATCGTGTGGACACACGACACTTTCACAAACCCCTTGTCCCTTTCGTCGGTGCAGGGACCGAGCTTGGCAGCGCTGCTTTCCCGGGCTGTCCTGAACACCAGGGGGGGTTATGTCCCACTCCCACCACCCCAAGTCTCTCAAAATCTTGCCCTCTGCCTGCATCTTCCCTCAGCCACCTGTGCTGTGCCCCCTCCTTCCCCACCCCCTCACCCCTACTGCTGTACCTGAGCTGCTCTGGCCACCCATAAACCGTGACTACATTAAAGGGTGAAGCACCTCCTGATCTGGCGAGGAACCCCCCAAGTCCCCTGGGCAAGGGAAAAGGGGGCAATAAATGACCACAAGTGGCCAGACATGGAAAGATGTCATAGGACTTGGGGGGGTATCTGCTCTGCCCCCCAAGTCCCAAGAGAGGCTCTCTGCCACATGAGAACTTTCACCCCTTATTTGACACGCCTTGTCCCCTCATTTCACATTTCTTCTTCCCCATTTTCCAGCAAACTCTTCCCCATGGACAAGCCCAGATCTGCTCCAGGCCTCCCTTTCCCCAGGGAGTTGCCACGTCAGCGTGTCCCCAGGGTGCCCCCATCACCGTGCCCAGCCTAGGGGGGTCCCTGGGGGCTGCAGTGAGCGGGCACAACGCGACCCCCACCCCTACAGCCCGCCACGGGGGTGCGGGCGAATGCCTGCCCTGGCCGGGAGCCTCACACCAGGGGGGCCACTCTGTGGGGTGGCCGGTGTCGCCCCGTGGCTGGGACACGCCGGAGCTCACACGTGTTCCCACCAGAGGGAGCCAAAATGCCACGGATCGCGGTCACGGCCGCCCATCGTCGCGGCGTCGGGGTGCACGGACACGCCACGGCCCCGGGAGGCCAGACGGAGCTGTCGCTCCTCCATGCGGTTTGTAAACGCCACGAAACCTCCTTCCAGCGGCCACACACCCGGGGGAGAGAAAATCCGTGTGTCTGTCTCTGTCGGGGGCTCGCAGCCCCAGGCCCGAGGGTCTGTACCCCCCTGCCGGAGCTCTCCTCCAGCCCAGGTCCCTGTGCACCAAATTTGAGGCCAGATGTGTCCGAAAACAGCGGCTGTGGCAGCAAACAGGGTGCTCCCCATACCTTGGGGCGGCCCCAAACCCCTGCTCTGACCAGTGAATTTCCCCCAGTTCAAACCATCACCCAGCACCACATCCAAACCCAGGCTGGGGATGCAGAAGCTCTGCTCCGGTCACTTTACAGTGGATGTAAATAGCCTAAATTAACGCACCAGATATAAAGCACCCAAAAGGGAGGGGTTGAAACGATGCTGCTGGTGCTCTTGGAACTCTTGGAATGGCAGTTCATGGTGTCACACCAGAAACTTTCTCATTCACACCTTGTCGTTCACCAGGTTTGGGTGGTGTTGGACACATTATTGGTGGGAAAAGGGAGCAGGATGGAAATAACCTGCCAGATGGGGACTGGAGATGGGTGGAGGGAGAGTTAGAGAAGAAATATCACAGGCAATGCTGTGTGACGTCAGAGGAAAGTCCCTCCCTTTTGCCCAGCATTTGCTTGTTCATTTAAAGCCCATCATTAGTGGCAGCGTGTGGAATGGGATTCACACCAGTCCTGGCTGAATTATGGGCCACGTTTTGACTGTGTGTCTAATGCACTAAAGTCCTCTCCAAATTTCGGTTTTCCACTAAAAACTGCTGCTGTCTGCATCAGCCAGGTCTGGGAGCCCCAGACCCTCACCTGTACAAGGGAAATTTTGGGCACGTCAGAGGCTGAGGCTGAGAGCAGGAGGCTGCCATGGTGTCAGCAAGAATGAGAGAGGCTCTGGGCCAGGGAAAATCATGGAATAAATGGGATCTGGGCCAAATCCAGGCAGACAGTGCCAGGCTGCCAGGCAGCACTGCTGCCAGAGCAGTCTGGCACAGCCGGGGAGAGGAAATCCCAGCCAGACCTGGCATTTAATCCTGACTTCCTGATGGAGAGGCTGAAAATGTTCAGCTCCTGGGGACTTTGGGGCATGGAAGCAAGCAGATGCCAAGAGACTTCTGGGAGGCCATCAAGCCTGGCTGGGAAACCCCATCAAGGCCATTGGGGGGCCATTGTGGGTTGATTTTGTGCTCCAGACCCTCCCGGCAGTCCCAGAGATGGTGGAAGCAGGGTGTGCATGCCCCAAGCCTTGTGAGACAGCTGGGATGGGGAAACATGCCTTCCCATCTGGGCAACACTTCAATGAGGGAAGAGAGAAGAAAACAGGAATTTCCTTAGAACTGCTGTGGCAGGCAGGGACAGAGAGGGAAACTGAGACACAAGAGAGTGGATTGGTGGGATGGGGTGAGACAGGGAAGTTGAAACATGTGGATGCACAGCTGTCCCCAACCCCCTCCTGCAGATTTGCTGGTGAGGGTGGCATTAGGCTGATGGCTGACAAGTGGAGGATTAACCCAGCCCATCCCCTTACCCAGGTGCTGCTTAGCCTGGCAAAGAGGTGGGTGGTCCCAGGACTGTAAAAGGGCTAATAGTGGGGGAAGGCTAATAGGGCACTTGTCTCTGTTTTTGAAAAGGGGGTGGCAGCAGAGCTGTGATGAGATCTGAGCAGAAGTGGGACTGTGTGTGTACAGCCACCCCAGAGCCTATTCCCAGGTTTGGGAGCATATTGTACCAGACAGTACTGGGAGTTTTCCTGCAGTGAGATTGTGCCAGCCTGATGGCTTTCACCCACCAACCACCATCCTGCTGGAGGGGGAAACTGGACTGGCTGGACCAGCTGTGCATGTGAGATGTGGGTTTGGGGTTATCCTCAGTCCTTACAGGTGGGATGTTTAATTACTCAATCCAGTTTCTTTCTGAGTATAAAAATCAGGCTAAGAGTCTCCCATCTCTATCCCTTCACTTAGAGAGAAATATCATCCCTAATCTTCTTTCATCTCCTGGGTGTCCCCAAGGTCTCAACTAATGGCAGGATGACTTTGGTGTCTTGATGTGGTCCTCCAGGGTGGGTGTCATTTGGATCTGCCACCCTGCATGTGTCTGCTTAACCTGTTAGTGCCTGTGTCTCCATCTCTGGCTTTATGCCATCACTGTGCATGGCACACCCTAATTAAGCTGATGTGAGTTGGCCCTGTGGCCATCCTGTGCCATGCTGAGTGACTGGGTTTGCCAGAGTCCTCAGGTACAGTTAGTATGCACTTCATGGTCATGGTAGACACAGGCTGGATCTTTTCCCTGTGCCCCATCCTGTACAAATGAAGTGAAAGAGGGGCTGGTGAGAGCTGCAGAGGCAGAAAGGAGGAGGAAGTGGGATTGTGGCTTTGGGCTGAAGGAGGTGTGTTTGCAGCACTGATCATTTTGGTGGGGTGGGCAAACCATGGGAAGCAGCAATTTCATCTCAGGGAGATGATCAGCTGCCAGAAACACAGTGAGCTGTCACCCCTTGGGGCCTTCAACAGAGGCAACTCCTGCCTGCCCACCTCGCTGACCTCTGCTTGCTGCTGGAACGGGTGAGGTGATGCCAACAGCCCTGGTAAGTGCAAGTGAGTCCTCTGAAAAGCCCAGGCCACGGCATTTCAGGAGACTTTCATTGACGGTGAAGTTGCCATATTGCTATCCCTGAGGGCTCATGGTGTGCTTTTAGTTTTAATTCTCTCTGGCTGCAGCATAAACTTTCTGATTAAAAAAAATTAAAGTCTGTGCGTGTGTCCTGCTTTTTTTGGCTTTTTTTTGCTTTTTTGCTTTTTTTTTAAGTTCGATTTCTTTTGAATGCAAAGTAAGACTGGAAAAGTTCATCCCTGAAGTTTATCCATACCAGGGAAGTGAGATGTAGAGAAAAGTTCTGCCCCAGGCCATGGAGCAGAGTGTGGTACTCTTGCACAGGGAAGGTTCAGGGAGAGCATCTTATCCCATGCCTGGCAGTCAGAATGTGTGGCTCTGTGAAAAGGGCTTTGAATGTGGCATGTGGGACAGTCTGCATGGAGGGCTGGCAGCACCCCTGGCTTGACAGCTGGATGGGGAGGTGCAGGGGCCTCACTGGGAGCCCTCCAGCTCTTCCAGGAGATCCCCTCCACTTTACCATTGTAGGGTCCATACTTGGTTGAAATGCTGTGGGTGTGACGTTTCAGGTGACAGGTCTCCAAAGCTTTCTCACCTCTCCTATCTGCCCCATGTAACTTCTCCTATGCCCTGGGGGAGGATGCTGCAGATGTGGGGAGGGCTCCCTGCCCTTCTCCCCAAAGCAGCCACTCTCTTACCCCCAGCTCTTTGTTCTCCCAGTGAACCAGTAAAGGCGCCAGCAACCAATGCAAGATACTCCCACCCTCTCCAGTTGCCAGCTGTCGTACTGCAAAGAAACAAAGCAATAAGGAAAATTGCAGTATCATTAATGTGATGATTAAATTGGTGTCTGGAGGTGTCAGCACGAAGAACAAGGCACTCGCAGCAGACCTCATCCCTGCCATCGCCATGGTCCTGTCCCTCAGCCCTGTCCCATGCCAGACCTGGGGGATCCTCATTTGCAAATTACTTCCAGGGCAAGTGCTGCAGATCCTGTGTTGACTTTCCCTTTCTCTATCCTGCATGTCTATTTGCTACCATGCTTATGTTTTGTTGAGATGTTGTTGTAGGTGATTGAGGGTTTTTTGTGACTGTAGGGTTTGATTTTGATTCGGAGAGTGAGTCACTACATGGCAAATGGATCCCATCATAGAAATGTCATTTCCTCGCCTGGTATCCTTTGCAAATGAGGTTTTGCAGAGCTTGAGCAGCTATTTCTCCTTCCAGCTGAAAGCCTATTCCCAGGCCCATTTAAAGACTTATGAATTGGGTGCTGAGAGTGGTGCATAGGCAGGGAATTAATATCTGCCATGGCCCAGTGGGAGAGGTAACAAAAGTCTTGGCAATCAATCCTGGGAGATCTGTGGGACACCTTAAAACCTGCGAGTACAAAGTGGCTCTGAACCAAGGGGAATGGAGAGAGCCATCCTTGTCCTATACCATGTAGTTATGTATTTTTGATAACTCAGAAAGGAAGAGACTTGGAAAGTAATAAAGTCCGTGAAGTGACTTCTTGATGCTTGGGAAAATGCCCTGGGCCCATGCTCCATTTAAATGTGTTTCAGAGATTGTCTTGCTGGAGATGAGGTGGTCCCAAGCTTGTTATGTGTTGGCCAGGATGTTTCCAGCTGGCAAAATGCTCTTTTGGGTATTCCTTGGCTTGGCTGTGCTACTGAGCAAGGGAAGAGCTTGTCTGGCCAGGTGCCGAGTCCCTCCTGCCCACTGTCTTTGTCATAGGGCAGATTTCAGCCAAAACAAGGGATTTCCATCACAGCTTGTTTTCTGCCTCTGGGGCTGGCAGAGCACTCTGCTGCAGCCCTGGGACCTGCTGTGGGCTGCCTCTCAGCCTCCTCAAAATGGAATTTTCCAGCTTAAGGAAAACATGGTGTTAACGGTGTCCTGAGCATGGGGCTGAGTGTTACAAGACCTCTCTTCTTGCAGCTGCATCTCTCCTCAGCGGGCACAAAATGCCATGTCCACTGCTAGTTGCAATGCCAGTGTTGGCTCTGCCACCTCTGCTGACCCTGCATGGTGCCATGGAGCAGCATCAGCCAGGAGCTAAAGGAGGTGGCAAGGGGGAGGCAGGAAAACAAGGTGTTATTAGTCAAGCCCTGGCTGACAGACACATCCACAGCTTGGGGTGAAATAATCTGATCCTTTTCTGATCTTGGGTGATTCACCCTGGCCTCAGTAGAAAAACATGGTCCCCAGCCTCGTGCTGGGACTGTGTAGCTTCTTGTCAGAGTGCCCTGGCTGCAGCCAGCCCTATCCCACTCCATCACTGTGCAGGGAGCACAGCCAAGGCAGCACCACTGGGCAACTCGGCCTGATGGGGACCTGCAAGAGCTCAGTGCTCCTGCCAGATGAAAAAGCACTTCAAGTCTGTGCCAGCCCTGATTAGCAAAATTATGGTTCCCATGGGGCCTGAATACCTGCTCACAGAGTGCCTGACTTTCCTGTCCCCCCAGCAGACCTGGGGGACACATGCCATAGAGCAGAGGCCAATTTTGCTGTTCCTTAGAGAGCTGATGCTTTTACCCCAGTGGACCTTAAAATGGTCCTTTCTTTCCTTTTTTTTTTTTTTTTTCAGTCTCCCCTTCATTCCTTCTCCTTTTAGCCTAGACAGAGGGAGGAGAAATGTCTGTTTCTCAGGGGAGCTGTGGGTCTTTAGGTCCAGAGGTTGCTGCAGGGAGAAATCCCAAGCTGTGAGCAGGGTACCAGTCCTGTATCCCATAGGGATGTGGTTAACTGTCCCAAGGAAGCAAGGGCTCCTTTCTGGTTCCGTTGCTGGATGTCTGCACCCTGGAAAGGTGCTGGCAAATTTATGACCAGCTCAGAGAGGGAGATCCAGAAAAAGCTGCCACTACTGGGAGAGATTAAGATGTCACCTGCTTAGGCTGTGCGTGAGGGGATGAGGAGGTAAAAATGCTGAGATGAGATTTTGGGAGTGGGAAAAGATTTTATACGGTGGAAAAAAAGCCTCTGGAGAGTTAGTGACTTGAAGTGCACAGGACAAAAGAAGGCCAAAAGATTGCTACAGGAGGGTTTTCCACGGAGACAAGGGGGGAGGCCTCTGCTGGGTAGATGACATCAGGGCTGCTTTGAAAAGGGCTACTCCAATGCCCTACCTTCACCCCGGCTATGTTTGTGCAAAATTACCCAGATACATCTGTGTTCAGTGCCCTATGGGTCTGAGTGGCCCTTCCTGGCCTTGAGGACTGAAGTAAGCGTTCTCCTGCTCTGTGAAATGCATCCTCTAGACACGTCATCTCCAGGTGACCAAGAGGAACAACTTTGAGTAGTCAGCTTCCAGAAGGGAGAGAAGCCCCTTGTACATCCCCATGGCCAAGAGATTTGCCTGCGCTCCAGGGGGAGAGGGTTCATTCTTGTCCAAAAGCTTCATTACTGTTCTGTCTCTGCTGGCTATCCCTGCCCTGGAAAACTTGCTGCAGCAATACCCTGAGAAGGGGCTGCTCACCCTCTTGCTTCTGTGGCAGAAGGATGCACCCCAGGGGCTCTTGCCTGCTGCAGGATGGCACTGAGGGGACAAGCAACTGTTCATACCTCAGTTTTCCTCCTGGATGCAGTGTCACTCTGTGGCTTGGTGGCTTTTTGTGCTCAGGACTAGAGGTCATTAATTAAAACTACAAAGTGGAGGAAGGAGGGACAGAGCACAGACAGCTCTAAAAGGCTGTGCTGGGCTGCCCTGCAATTACTGTGATGCACTCTTGAAAAGAGCTAGGAGTGGATGCAGTTGGTTATTAGGGCTGTGCCTCTCAAGCTTCAAAACTCCTGTTTGTCTTCTCTTTCGGCCTCTTAATTCTCCTGGCAATGCTGCAGAGCTGTGCTTTCTCGGCTTCTGTGCACTGTCCCTAACCCACTCATGGAGGGACCCAGCTACCAGAAGGGACAACCTCCACACTGACTGGTTCACTGGGAGGGATGGGTCTACATCAGGGAGCAGGAGTAAGATGCTGGGAGGAAGACTGGGGTAGGAGTTGTGCAGTCTGCCCCATCTTGTTTACTTGCTTCTGAAATTTTAGCCTAACCCAGAGATACTCTGGCTGTGGAGATGGCTGGGATGTGGCAGATCGTGGGGAGGAGCAGATTTTGCTGTGCTGTTGGTCATCCCCCTTGCTACCTCCCCAGGCAGGGTTAATATAATAAAATACCTGATAAGGGGAATAGGTTGAAGGATCATGCTCCCATGTGCAGTTCACCCTCTTTTAAGCAGTGGGGGAACAGAAGTGGAAGAGGGGTTGTCACCTCCTGGTCATTTGGTTTATCAGAAAATTGAAAAAGAGAATGGATCATCACATTAGACGTGTGGGGCCTCAGAGGTGGGGTGTAGCAAGAAACACAGATGCAGGGGAAAGAAGTGGTGTGCAGTCAGTCCCTGAGAGCTACCAACTCTTCTCAAAGAGATGACAGAAGGTAGGGGGGGAGCAGCTGTTGAGGCTCCCAGCTGTTGAGCAGGCTGATGCAAGTGATGGAGACAAAGGGAGAAGTACCCCATGTCTGGTGGTTCTGCTGTCCCAGGAAAACTGAGGCTGGGAGAGCTGGACTGTGGGTTGTAAGTGGGAGAGAGAGGTCTGTCACCACCTAGAAGTCAGGATCTGACAGCCTGGGGAGGTATGATGGGTAAACCTGTGGTTCAGCTCTGAGTGAACCAAGCTCTGTCTGCTCCTTGCTCACCATCCTTACTACGTGCCTGCTGTCTTCAGCCAGGAAAGGAGACTTTAGGGAAACAGATGTTGAAGTTTGTCAAGAGCTCAGCAGCATCTCCATTGCTTTGCTCCAACCCAAACAACCTCCAAACGTCTCAGTCCCAGCAGTAATCCCCTAATGCTCCTGGGAGTGCAGGACAAATGAGTCATGAGAGTCCCTGAAGGGACAAGGACAGAGGTGCAGAGCTCAGGGGGCTCCCCAGGGGCTGCCCTGCAGCAAAGCTCAGGCAGGGATGAGGGATGAGACAGGGGGGGGAGGTATTGTGGCTGCATGCAGGGAACTGCCCCAAGGATGGGGAGATGGCTGTGTAACTGCACAGAGCTTGGGGAACAGCTGGGACTGCACTGGGAGCTGGCTCATCAGGGTGTTACCATCCTCATCAGGGTGGCCAGGAAACAGAGGGGACAGATGAGGGATGAAGGGAGAGAGATTTCCAGGAATGCTTCTTTCCCTGTTGCAATCCCTGAAGTGGGCTTGTGCTCAGGCTCCTTGTGCCTCAGCAGTACAGCACAACCTGTCTCTGCACTGGCACGGATCTGTCCCCTGCCTCAGGCATTCCCCAGGGAAAACAGCCTGTGCACAGTCTGGAGGCAGGGACAGAAATTCGTGCTTTATCAGCTCCTGCTTATGGCTTTGCTACACAGGGACTGTGACCTGCAATGTGCCTCTTCCCTGGCACTGTCACCCCTCCTGGGATCGGCTGAGCCAGTCCTGCTGAGTCCCTGCCAGCATCATCTGG
Source organism: Myiotriccus ornatus (assembly GCA_036023395.1). Taxonomy (NCBI): domain Eukaryota; kingdom Metazoa; phylum Chordata; class Aves; order Passeriformes; family Tyrannidae; genus Myiotriccus; species Myiotriccus ornatus. Next base: position 9,511,134 of record JAYRBT010000010.1, read on the forward strand.
CTGCTGACCCTGTGTCCTGTCCCAGGTGTCACTAGCACTGTGCCATAAACCCCTGTTTTACTGTGTCTCCATTTCCCCAAAGGGGATGAAGTTTCATTTCCTTCATTGCTTTCACAGGAGCAGGCAGCAACTCTTCTCCCTCTCCCTCCCCATTTCAGACACTATTTCCAGCTTGTTGATTTCTTCCCTTGAGTAATGTCTTGTTTACACTCATTTACCCTCCAGCCCTTTGGCTTCAGCAATTCCTTTCCTCGGGGGAAAAAGACGATTTCACGAGGAAAGTCGTGTCTCAGGGCAGCCCTGGACTTTTCCAGCCCTCGGTAATTTTGCTCTGCCAGCTCCCTCTGCTTGATGCCTGTTTGCTGCTGTGAGCAGAGGTAGGGCCTCTGAAATTTCTTTGAGCAAAAGCATCGAGGGGTGAGTGGTGCTGCTCCCATCTGCTGTGTGCTCTGGCATCAGGAGGAGGATTTGGGAGTGCAGCACCCCAAGGGCAGTGTCCTGCTGCTGGTGGCCACGGGATCCAGGTAGCTCCTCACATCCTGGCCTCAGGTGCCAGGCTCAGCAGTGCAGTGAGCTGTGCTGGGGCTCAGCCCCGGTGGGAACCGCGAGCAAAGGTCTCTCCTGGTAAGTCTCTCCACACTCCCTGTCCAGAATCCTTACACTCTCCGCTCGAATCCCGCCCCTCCGGAGGCTCTTTCAGCTCCATTCTGCCCAGTTCAGCCTCTGTGCAGAGCGGGATGGTGCTGGGATATGCTGAACGAGGGCGGTCCCGGGATGCCAAAGCCCTTCAAGGTGACATCCTCGGGGGGAACCGAGTCCACCTGCGCCCTGCCACCCTCGGAGGGGAAGAAGAGACCGATGCATGTCCCTGTGCCCACAGGCACCTGCCCGTCCCGTCCCGCGGGGTGGCAGTGCCCGCAGCCGTCTCATGAAGCGGCGGAGCTATTCGCAGCCGCCTCCCCCCTTACCCCCCGCCCTTACCCACCCACCGCCTCCTCCCCACCTCCAGGGGGTCGGGGCTGGTTGGAGAGCCCGGGACCGCGGAGCCCCCGCCCCGCAGACGACAGCTCTTCGCCGCCTCAGGCGGAGCGGGAGCCCGTGGGCTCCGCCGGCTCCAGGAGGGTCTCGGGCAGGTGCAGCACGTGGAGGAGAGAGGAGCCGCGGGTGGAGGGGGACACGCAGCCTCGACACGCGCCCGTGGGGCTCAGGAACGCGTGAGTACCTCTGTGTGCGCAGGTCTGTGCGAGTGTGTGCGGGGGGCTGCGGGGCGGCAAAGCGGGAGCGCTCCTTGCGGCCGGGGGCTGCCAAAGGACGGGGTGCCCGCTCGGAGGACAGGCTGGAGCGCAGACAGACGCTGGGAGCGGGGAGGGAGCTGAGCCGGACGCGGAGCAAGGGGCGATGGTGCGATCGCGGCAACTTCCTCGCACCGAAGTGTGACAGGAGCCGGCTGGAGTCACCTGTTCCACGGGGGAGTGATTCGGGTGACCCAGGGGTTGCATATCTGGAAGTGGGGACACGCCAAGAAGCCTCTGGGTCCATCTGCATGTCCCCGAGATGAGCCCGGACAACTGGGTGCTTGCACAGGCCCTCGTGCCCGGCAGTGCCGGGGCGGCAGCGGGACTGATCGATGCTTTACTCACCACCGAGGCCACGCAAATGACAAATGCCGGCGTTGCGAAGGCTCCTGGCGGGGCTGGAGACGCCTGCCTGCGCCGCCCTCCCCTGGGACTCTCGGAGTCAATGGAGTTTATTACTTTAACCTTATTTCCTCTCTCTCTCTGAGGAGCATCTTTTCGGCAGTGCTGCGTTGCAGATGAGGACCCAGCCCCTGCCAGGAATAGGGGTCTCAGCACCGGGATTTGCCCAGCCAGCGGTGGGAAAGGAAGCCCCCAGCACACCCCCGGCTCACGCACCAGACTCTCAGCTCACAGAGGACAAGAGGAAGAAGGTGAACAAGGGCAGGCGGCTTCTCCCAGCTGAGCTCCGAGGGGAGAGCAGCCACAAGATTTCCTTAGCCTGCCTCTTAAGGCAGTGAAGTCTCCATCCCCTCCCACACTCCCTCCCCAGCCTGACCCTGTCCGGCGCAGGGGTGGTGGGACCTCAGCCTTCAACTGGAGCTTCTCAACAAGCCGTAAGTCCTTCTCATGTTTGAAAATCAATTTTCCCTCAGCTGTTTTATGGTCGCCCTGCCAGCCCCTCTGCATAACTGATAGAATTGGAGCTGGGAGTGATTTTTGGGGTTGGCTTTTGGGGCTGTGTCCTGCTCTGCTTCCAGAGCCCTGCTGACATTTCGCTGATGATGGGGTGGAGGTGCTAAGGTGGGCTGAGGAGCTGGCAGGGTTGTCTGTAGATGGGAAATGGGGCAAGAAGCACTTGGGAAGCCTGGAGGGAGCTGAGGTGGAGATTTTCCTTTGAGATTTTTGCCAAAGGAAAGGATGTGGCTGGGGTAGGATGGGCACAAGGGTGCAGAGCAATGGTGATCAGCAGGATCCTGGCACCCTGACACCAATGGGGAGAGGGACAGAGGGAGCAAGGTTAGCAAAGGAGTTGGGAAAGCATCCCACAAACCTCCCTGTCTCTCTGCAGCCATGAATCCTTACGTCAACTGCTCCAGTTCTGAGTTCCCCCTGTCCCAGCAAGACTTTCCTGTGGAGCCCATCAGTCCTGATCTCAGCAATAGGACTCACACAGAGACCTTGTTTGACCCCAAGGATGCCAACCTGACGGAGGAGCAGCTGCGGGATAAGTACCTGGGACCTCGGCGGTCCAGCTTCTTTGTCCCAGTGTGCATCATCTACCTGCTGATCTTCTCGGTGGGGGCTGTGGGCAACACACTCACCTGCATCGTCATCCTCCGGCACCGGTTCATGAGAACACCCACCAACTACTACCTGTTCAGCCTGGCTGTGTCCGACCTGCTGGTGCTGCTGCTGGGGATGCCGCTGGAGCTGTACGACATGTGGAGCAACTACCCCTTCCTGCTGGGCGCCAGCGGCTGCTATTTCAAGACGCTGCTCTTCGAGGCCGTTTGCTTCGCCTCCATCCTCAATGTCACAGCCCTGAGCGTGGAGCGCTACATCGCTGTGGTGCACCCGCTCAAAGCCAAGTACGTGGTGACCAGAAACCACGCCAAGAAGGTCATTGTCACCATCTGGGTCTTGTCGGTCATCTGCTCCATTCCCAACACCAGCCTCCATGGGCTGCAGCCTCTCTACGTGCCAGGCCGGGGGCGAGTGCCTGATTCAGAGATCTGCACCCTGGTGAAGCCACGCTTGACCTACAACCTCATCATCCAGATCACCACCATCATCTTCTTCTTCCTGCCCATGGGGACCATCAGTGTCCTCTACCTTCTTATCGGCCTGCAGCTCAAGAGAGAAAAGATGCTGGAAGCCTTGGGAGCCAAGACCAGCAGCAGCCGCAACTGCCACAACAGCCAGGGGCAGAAGAAAGTCAAGAGGAGGCAGGTCACAAAGATGCTGTGTGAGTCAATGCTGGGGATGGCAGAGCCAGGGAGTATCTCCCAAGGCTGTGTTGTGAGGGTGCTGGGGGGAAACTGAGGCATGGACCATCCAAAACACTGAGGCTGGCTCGTTCTGGAGGAAGGCTGTGGCTCTGGCTTATGGGGTGTCAGAGCAAAGGCAGATCTGGTGGTTCCAGTCCAGCACAAGGATTTCTCGTGACAGCTCCCTCCCAGCCATGAGACCTCCCCTCCTCAAGGAACGTGCTGGGTGAGAAAGGGAAAGAAGGTGGGTTGGGATGGGAGAACCTGCTCCCCTTCCCCCAGCCCAGACCTCACATGCTGGTGGCAATGATGGGATTTCCCAGAGTGGGGACCATTTCTGTCCAGCCCCACAATCTTTGTGACTGTGCCAGGGCAATGACCCAAGGCTGAACTGGAGCAATTCTCTGTCCCTCTGCTCTGTGCTCTTGATCCCTTCCTCAGCACAGTACCCACAGCCTCTGGTCCCCTAACCAGCAGTGGGAGCTGGCTGCTCATGGGTAGCTGTCTCTCCCCAGCATGCTGACCTCTGCGTGCTCCCAGTCCCGTGATGGCACAGCAATGGCAGGTTGCCCAGCCCAGTCCAACAACAGGGCCAGAGCTGCTTCCCCACCACGTCCCAGACAAGGGGTAACTCTGCTTCCCCTGGCACCAGGGCTGGGAGGGGGAAAGTGGGACCTGTCCCTGCATGCCACAGAGGTGCATCGTGGCAGGGGTATGGCAGAGCAGGGGACCCCAGGACTACCTATACATCACCCCCTTTGCTTTCCATCAGCAGAGCTGGGTTATAAAAAAATCCCCAAAACCGGAGTACAAGGAAAGGTTGTAAATAGCTCTCGCTCCTTGGACTTTGCTGGTGAAGGTGGCAGGTTCCTGGGGGCTGGATGCCAATAGGGGAGTCCCCCAGCTGTGCTGCATGGCCCCAGGGCTGTGGCAGAGCTGCTGCTTGCCAATGAATAATGGAGATGTCTGGCACAGGAACACCTGGAGCAGCCCTGGCAGCAGATGGTGGGAGGGAGATCCTGTCCAGACCTCGCAGCCCTTCCATGAGAAGTCCAAAAGGCACTGGAGGGACCTTTTCACTCTCTATCTTCCTCTCTCTCTTGAATTTTTAGTTGTTCTTTGCTATGGCCAAAGCTGAAACGGGGAAGTGCTTGGCCATGGACTGGAGGTCTCTGGGGTGGTTGGTAAACCCCATCACCCCAGTAACACTGGCTCCTCATCTCCCCACAGTCGTGCTGGTGGTGGTGTTCGGGATCTGCTGGGCTCCCTTCCACACCGACCGCCTCGTCTGGAGTTTTGTCTCCACCTGGACCAGCAACATGCTCCACATGTTCCAGTACGTCCACATCATCTCAGGCGTCTTCTTCTACCTGAGCTCGGCTTCCAACCCCATCCTCTACAACCTGATGTCCACCCGCTTCCGGGAGATGTTCAAGGAGGTGATGTGCCGCCCCGGCCACCGCCCGCCGTGGTCACGGAAATACTCGCCCAGCGTCACCCGCACCACCACCCGCAGCACCGAGTGCGAGGCCGTGCCCGGCACCAACGGGCTGCCCCTCTCCGATGCCGAGGAGTACGAGCTGGAGGAGATGCAGAGGGGCCAGGCCACCACCCACACAGTGTCCCTCTGCTGAAGAGTGGGAAGACACGGAAGCACTGGGACCAATTTTCCTCACCACCAGCATCCATCTGACTGTGACACTCATCCTGTGGTGGGGAGCGGGGCAGGGGTAATGGAGGGGTCCCTGACTCTCTGGGCTCATCCCACTGGGATGCAAAGGCTGATTGTATCGGCAGCACTGCTCCAGGGACATGGTGGCAGTGGCCATGCTGTGCCCTGGATGCATTGCACCCACTGTGCTCAGCACTAGAGCTGGCCAAGGCATCCCTTGTGGTGTGGGGACAGTTGACTTCTATGTCAGGGATATGCAGGCAATCCCCAAAAACATCCCAGCCCTCCCAGCCCAGTGGGGTGAACATGCAGGGGCTGGTATTGGAAGTGTCAGGCACCCCGGGCTGTTTTGGGACACAGGGCTGGATGGGTGCCCTGAGAGGTGCTCGTACCTGGAGTGAGACCCATGGAGGTGGGAGAGGTTTGCATGCGATGGAGTGGGGAAAAAACAGTCTGTGGGTGCCTTCTCCCTTGAGATGTCCTCAGGGCTCTCTGGCACCAACGTGTCCCTGATTTTGTGGCACATCCCTTCAGTGGGGCCAGCTGGTGTCCAGCTGCAGGGTGATGGTACAGCTCCTTCCTCCCAGCCTTCTTCCCACCCTGCATTCCCAGCCCTTTGAGGGCAAGGGAAGGAGTGTCTGCTCTCTCCAAAGCTGGAGTCTGCGGGGGAAAATACAGGACAAAGGGAGCCCCAGACTGCCTGTAGTGCCAAGGCACAGCTCCATGCCTGTCCCTGTGCCCCACGAATATGCTCCCCTCCCTGATCATGGGTGCCACCCTCTTCTTCCTCTGCCCACTGTGGCCCCCTGAACCTCTGGGGAACGTGGGGAGCCGTTCTCCATTCCTGCTGTGCACGGGTTGAGCCTCACTGAGAATTAAAAAGAGTCATTGGCTTGATTTGTGCCCCGGTTGTGTCCCCCAAGACCCAGAGCTGCTCCCAGCATGGGACTGAATCTGGGCCATGCTCCTGGAGAGGGCCGTGTGCCAGGGTGGTTGGCACCAGGGTAATGGGCACCAGGGTGTTTCACCAAACCTCCCTGAGGGCTTGGCTGCCTCTGTGGGTCCAGACACATTCAGGGCATGGCAGAGAGGGCATAATTGGGATGCACACACCCATCCTGGTCTCCAGGATGCTCAGGCTGAGCTGGGGCTGGGGCTTTTGCAGAGGGACAGCTGCCTCTGGAGCGGTGGCCATCAGTCTGTCCCCAGACACACAGCTCATAAAATGTCATGAAAAGGCCAGGGAGCATGTGCTGACTGGCCATGCTCTCCCGGGCTGGAAGGTCCCATCGATTTCCCGTCTGAGATCAATGCTGCTGACTTACTGGTGTACACCAGGTCCTCCCGCAGGATGAAATATTGAGGATCTGAAACGGCAGCTGAGAGACTGTCCAAACAGCTTGAGCTCTTGCTTTGCACTACTTCGCCAGCCCCAGTTCCCCCTGGTCAGCTGTGGAGGCTCCCTTGCCTCAGCATCCCATGGCTTTGCCTCTGGGCAGCGTGGACCCTGAGGGGACCTGAGCAGAAATGCTGCAGGAGCAAGCCCCAGGCAGAGCACTTGCAGCTGCTGCTCTGCTTCCAGCCCCTTCTGAGCATATCAGACTGGACTGTGGCCAGGCCAGTGAAGAAGAATGGGCAGGATTTCGAGCTTGCAAACTCCCTGCTGCCCCCATTCACTCAGTCCCTGGCTCAGGGGCAGTGCAGATGGCTCCCCTCTGCTTCCCATCCCCACAGCAGCATCTGCCATGGGCAGATCCTTCTTCAGCCTTTGTGGGTCCTGTTGGGTGCTGCTGAATGAGGGTGGGTGTTGGGCTGCAGTAACCCTGCACTTCAGTGCACTTCAGTCCTGCTGACTGCTCACAGCCTCTCTCTGGAGGATGTCAGTGTGGCCAAGGGCATTGACATCCCTCTCTGTCTGCTGTCGCTGATGGCCCTGGCAGGGGACAGCACCCTGGCAGCCATGTGAACTCTTGTTCCTGTTACATGTGTGGATGTGACTGATGCCTCCTTGATGGCCATTATTGCCCCATCTCATTTCACCCAGCCACTTCCCCAGCCAGTGATCTCCAGGGAATGGCTTTTTAATAGGCAGTCAATAGTATTTTATTATGCAGTGACAGGTGCCCATGTGAAGCTTTTGGGTACCTTGGGCTGCAAGTCGGGAGAACATGTTCCCTTGCTCATGAGCAGCCAGGCTGTGCAAGGATGCAGCTGTGGTTGCTCCAGCTCAAGCTACTTGTCAGTGCCAGAGGACAGTGTATGTGTTCCCAGGGTTTTTTTTAGGACGTTCTGGGTCTCAGTACACCTGGAGTAGAGTTCAGAGGAGCCAGAAAGATGAGACACTGGCTTTGCCTTCATCCAGCCTTTTGTCTCCAGCTGTGCTGCTATCCCCTGACCTGGGACTCCCCATCCTCCTTGGCTACCCTAAATTCCCCTCTCTGAGATGTGGGAGGGGAGTGTTCTGCTCAGGCCCTGGCATACTGGGCAGTGATGCTGAGGGCTGCCCCACTACCCACTCCCCCCACCCACAGCTGGGCCAGGATCACCCTGAAGAACATCCCAATAACTTGGCAAAGCTGCAGCTGCAGCACAGCTGGTGGCACATCCTGGGTGGAGATGTGAGGGCAAACTTTGCTCCCCTGGCTGTGATTTGGTGACAGTGTGTGGAGATGTCCCTGGTTACCACGTGCCAGCGAGGCTCTCAGGAGATGCTGGAATCAAAGGCTCCCGGGCAAGTCTTTTAATCCCTTAATTAATAGTAAAATCTGCAGTCAGGGCTTGTAACCTAATGAAAAGAACTGATCTCCTCAGGGAGAATGGTTGCATGGAGAGGGTTTTACACCTCTCCATCACTAGGAAAGCAGTGGTTGATGGCTCTTGCCAGCCTCAGGCTCATTGCAGACCCCAGGAAGGGAATTATGGAGCCTGTTAGAACTAAGGACAATGTTCCCAACCGCCTCAAGCCCTCAGGGTCAGCCTAGTCCCTGCTGCCTTCCCAGTATAAATTAGAGGGATTATTCCTGCCAGGGACATGGTAGAGAAGCAAAAGGCCCTGCGGGAAAGGGGAAGGCAGAAGCAAGGGATGGGTAAGTTGTTCCCACTGCTCCACCTATGTAACTGGCCAGGGGGAATGACTGACATTTCAGGGTGGTTGCGGGGAAGGGCCATCCCAAAACAATGCCTGGGAGAACAAACATTTCAGGACCCAAGGCAGCCAAGAGGGGACAGAGCAGTGGTACATCGAGGGGCCAGGAGCCACACAGGGAGTGTGTGGATGCTGTTGCTCCATGTCTTTGCTTGGAGCTGGGAGAAGCATCTCTTCATCCCTGCAATATGGAGCACACGGCCAAGCTGGGCTCCACGCCACCATCTCCTCTCCAAACACTTAGTTTCCGAAGAGCCGTCCCCCAAAATGTGTCTCTGCCTCATCTGTCCTCCCAGACTTACAGCAGCTTCTGTCCAGCTCCTGCCTAATCACTTGCTTCTGGCTGCAGGGAGCGTTCCTGCCCCCCCATGTCCACTCAGTACCCCACAGTGAGTGCCCGTCCTCCTCCATCACCTCTGGTTGCGCTCCCAGGAGACTCCCTCTCTCCCAGCAGCTCATGGAGTTGTTTTCCCCCTGCGCTGCCGCACACCCCGAGCAACACAGTATCTCCAGAGCTTTCAGTGAAAAGATTTATCACCAGAGCTTTGGGGATTAAAAAGCAATCCATCTGTGCGGCTGCCCCAGCCTTGTAAGGCTTTTTTTTTGTGCTGTGGTTGTTTGCAACAGGCATGGGGTGGTTTTTTTTTTTCCTTTACAGAGCCAAACTCAAGTTTTACAGCAATTGCCTTGTATATTTGTAGCCATGATAGATGGCTCCTGAGTGTGCCAGCAGATTTTTTGCCACCCCTTTTCAAGGGAAAATGGCTTCAAGAAAAGAATTGTTTTTCACTTCCTTCGCACAGCCATGGTATGGGGAGGCAGTCCCTGTCTGGGGCTGGGCAGTGGGGTGGATTTGGGCTGCCCAGCCATGGATGTGACACAGCAACCTTTCCCACCGAGATCCCAGCCTTTGTGAGGGGAGCAGGGAAGCAGGATAATGCAGATGTCAGGAAACCACAGGGATGTGCTGAGTTTGAGCTTAGGTGGCTTTTTGAGCCATATTTCATTTATTTCTCTTGAATTCCAGGACAGTGGTGGTGGTGAAAAGCCAACACCTAGGGGGAAAAACAGACAGTGAGAGATCATAGAACCATAGAATAGTTTGGGTTGGAAGGGACCTTTGAATGTCATCTAGTTCAACACCCAATGTATATATGTAGAATTTGATTCTGCTCCTCGGGGACATCCCTGGGCTCAGCTTTGTCCCCATGCCAGAGGCATCCCATCTTTCTGCTGCTTCCCAAAGAGCCAGGACTCTCACAGAAAACAGCTTTCAACAGCATTGTGCTGTGGGGAGTCTGGGAAGAGGCGGTGTGGGGAGCACAGCCCACCCAAGGGTCTGGATGGAGGAGCTCAGGTGCAGCTCTGGATGCTCAGGCTGACTCAGCCGCAGTGCAGTGTGACTGTCACCTGCACTGGGAATGGCCTTCTCCACGTCACAGCAAACCCAACAGCCCTGGAGGAACCAGGCCATGTGCAGGTTAGGGATGGCATCCCTGTACCCCACCTCTCTCTACCTTAGGGCATGCAGAGAGGGAACACGCTAGGGCTAGAGGGACAAAAGACAGCCCTAAGAAGTGAAGGTCTGGGTGTTATTCCCTGTCTGAAATCCCACTGTCCTCGTGGCAGGGTGAGGGGAAGCACAGAGGTTCAATGCACAGTGCAGTCTAGCAGGGACAACACATTAAAGCCACCGAGTACCTCACAAACATCACCTGGGGCAGTGTTAAAACTCCACCTCAGTGAGTTAGAAGAGACTGCCTGGTTAGCCCACGCCTTCTCCCGTTAGGACTGTGTTGTTGCTAAAGATGACAGAATTTATGTCAGAGGAGCCTGTGTGATGCTTAATTTTGTTCATGGGGACACTTTGGTTAAGAAATGAAAGTGATGCATAATTAGCACAGCAGTAAGTGGATTAAAGCTGGCTGCATGGCAGAGCTCTGAGGCTAATGGAGACTGCTAATGACTGGCTGTGATTGCTGACAGGATGGGGGGGATTGGCCTCAGCCCCTAGGCCCCACATTGTCCCTTAATATTGTCCCTGAACAGGTCCCCAGGGCTTAGGGAGTGCAAGTAGAGGACCCTGAGACTGACCTGGATGATAAAAGCCCTGCAAAGGACTTCCCCACAACCCACACAAGCTGTACTTAGGGGTCTGCCCTGGTCCCCTGGGGCACCAGCTCTCTGGTCATCATTGGGCTGGAATAAATTCCAGTAGGAAGAAGAAGACTGGGATACCCAGACTGGAAAAAGCTAACTTTTATCCAGTGTTATATATATATATATATATATGTTTAGAACTAGTGAAACTGGTCTCTGACCAGTCTCTATTGTCCCTGAGCAGATCCCTGAGGGTGTTGTTGGAATCCCTCAAGGGGAAAAGCCTCCTCATGGATTGGGGGTGCTTTTCTATAATGTCAGCTCCTCTTCAGATGTGGTTGTGAGGGTGTTTGCTTTCTGCTAAGGACCTGCCTGCGTCACAGAATCAGGAAGGAAACAACAGCTCTTGCTCCTCCATTCCACCATGCCCAGATGGCATCTTCCCTTCCCTCCTGGCAGCTGGCAGTACCTGGGCTGAATCCCTCCAAAGTGAGTTTGAATGAAAACAAGTAAAAACCCAAGATATGGACCCAGGCTCAGGGCTAGACCCCAGCTGTCTCTGCTGCAATGTTATTATAGCAGCAGACTTTAATTACGTGGGTTTATCACTCTTTGTGCTTATCACGGCAGCCAGGGCGAGTTTGTCTTCTCAGTTCAGGACTATTTAATGTGGCACATTGCAGAAAGCTGTCTGAGAGGCATTTGGAGGCCAAATACATCTTTCTTCTTATCTTTCTTTGGCGGCTGGAGTGACTGTCTCACATTACAGACCATCTCACATTAATAATGCTGAGACTGAGCATGAGACATCCCCTTACGCCCTCGGAGCTCGCACCAGGCACAGGATGGTCCCAGCTGGCCCTGGGGCTGAAAGCCAGGCCAAAAGCTGTATTTCACACAGCAATCAGCCTGAGGCTGCCAGGAGGTGAGGACACAGGTTCACAGTAGGTATTTGGCAGAGACTGACTGAACTGCTTCCCCAAACAAGCCCCTCTCCATTCCCTGGTAGGGCAGGCATGTGCCTGCAGGGGCAGGAGCTGCCAATGGGCAGCAGAAAATAAAGACACAGACATAAATCTGTTTTTCCTCAGCTCCTGTGCCTGACCTCTTCCAGGACAGCTACTAGAAACTCTTTGCTGCCTGACACTTGCTTGTGTAGGCTCGTAAAGAAACTCAGCAGCACAGCCCTTCATTCTCAGCCAAGGGATGCTCCCAGGGGAGGGGGAGAATCCCTAGAGTGCTGTAGCTTCATGGCAAATGGTGGATAAGGTCCTGTTTTCTCAGGGCAGGCTTTTGGCTTGTTGGTCCTGTCGCTTTCAGGCAACGCCCACCTCAAAAAGCATTCCTACAGGTTCCCTGTCTCCCTTGGCTGGCTAGGTCCCACAATCCATCAGTCTCCATGTGTCCTCTCACATGGCAGTGGTTTCAGCAAACAAAAGGATGCCCCTTCCCCAGCCAGACCTCACTATGGCAGACACCTGCTTTGCAATGTCCTGCTTGCAGGGAGAAGTGTGAGCCCTGGCACCACTTCTCCCTTCCTGGCATCTCCCACCCCTCCCTAGTTATCACTGGCCCAAAGCACCCCCTCCTCTACACACCAACCCCTCCAGCACTTGGCACAGTTTAATTTCTTCTAATTTGTCATCCCTTGCTCAGAACAGCTGGGACCAATTTGCTGCTGCTGTCACCAGAAAGAAATCAAGTTAATGACAAGAAAGACATTATAATTTAGGAGACCCATCAAGCCTCACCGCTGTATTAATAAGGAACAGGGAGGATATTGCTGCTGCCTGCTTTGCTCTTTTCTCCCACACCTACAGCCCCAAGCCATCCTGGGAGCCTATTAGCAATACCAGGCTCAAGACGCCTTTTTTCAGGTACTGTCTTGTATTTGCATCATGGTGGGAGCTCTTCGCTGCTCTGGTGTTTTCAAGTGATTTCTGCTCTGACTAAAGGGAGATTCATATCTCTCTACAGCTCTTCACTTGTCCAAACTTATCCTGCCCTCAGCTCCAAATCTCTCTGATGGGACTGATTTAAACAACCTCCTTGCACAGATGGAAAAGCAAATGGCTTGAGCTGGGTTTCATTCCTATTTTTCTGTGGCAATCCTGGCTGACAGGCGGTGAGTCCATCTGGCAGGAGCCTGAAACACAACAGCAGCGAGTGCCGTGCTAAAGCATCATCTATGCGAGCTGGGAGCCCTGCAAGATGAGGGCCGGGTGAGGACTTCTTCAACCCCCTGCCATGGAAGAAGAGAGACACAGGCATTTCGACTGATTGCGTGTGTGATGGATCATTGAACAGCAGCAAAAAGCTAAAAGAAAGAAAACAGAGTAAATTGTGATAATTGCAATGAAAAGCACCCATTCGCATGCAGTGGGGTGGGTGAGTGAGGCAATAGAAGCATTTAAAGGTTTTTCCTCCTAAAATAGGATTCACGTCTCTCTGGTGATTGTCTCTGTGCAGATGTAGCTGGGAGGTGTAACAGAGTTTAATCCCTATTCCAAAAGCCACTGGGATGCAATAGGAAACCACTCATCCTTGGAACTAAGGTAGGTGTTAAATGCACCTTTCAGTACCAAGAGAGTGAAGCTCCGGCTGTGCAGCACTGCACTAATCCTGCAGGAATGACAGTGCAAGTACAGCTCAGCGCTCTTTTAGACTCACTAAGGTTTGCCTTTAGATAGTTTCCAGCAAAGCCGGTGTCTGGGGCAGGGACCCGGGGATGTACTTGTCTCCTCTGCCTTTGTCAGAGGTGAAAACAACTCTTGGCTCCCCACACTTGGCCAGTCTGCAGGATCTTTTCAATAGCCCCATCCCGGTTTTTGCCAAGGCTTTGTCAAAAGATTGGTGGTGAAACCAGGCAGGTGTTCGTGAGGGCTCGGGCTAGTCCTGAACAGAAACTTCCTGTCTCTTCTCTGTGCACAGGCAGCCTTCACCTGCAGTGTGACAGAGCCACTTGAAAACTGAAGGCCAGGGAAAACCCATTAAAATAGAGAAACTTGGCACCTCTGTAGGCTTTCCATTAAATTTTTCCTTATGGGCCTTTCTCCCAGTGCAATCTCCTTTTGCAGACAGGTTTGCTCCCTCAGAGGCTGTGGCTCGTCCACTGGGGATGTTTTATCACCTTCAAGGTCTGGGTGATGTAGGTCCTGCAGCAGGAGACATTTTGTTTGGAGCAGCTCAGTTTCCCTGGGAATGATGCCCTGAACCAGGGTGAGGATGCAGGCACAGGATGAGCCCCGGTGAGGTGGTAGGACTGGTTTGGATGCTCCTCAGCCTAAAGGCACATCTGCAGCAATCTCAGCAAGTTTAGGCTGTGAGGCTCAGAGCCCAAAGGGTGCTGGGTTTGGCACCCATAGCAATGATTCATTCTGCTCCTAAAAAAGGGTGCGGAGCAAGCACTGCTCCACAGCACAGACCCTGACCCCTGCCCACCACTGCACAGGCACGTCCTGAAGCATCAGAGCAAAGGGAGACACAGGAACGTGCTTCCCTTACCCTATTTCTTTCCTAATATCCCAACAAATCCTTAGTGAGGCTGTTATACACACATATGTACCAACATAGGAATATTTAGGCTAACTTTAATTTCAGAAAGCCTTTTCTAGAGTAAATGCAGCAGCTCACACAGTCAGGGCTGCCTTACCTGGGGAGGTGGGACACTGGGAGCACCAGTACTCCTCCACCAGCTCAGTCTCTACCTTCAGCCATTTCCAAAAAGTCAGAGACCCTTTTCCTCATCCCTGGGGCTGTAGGAAAGCACCTTCTCTTTCTTTCCAGACTTCTTTTTTTTTCTTCTTTTTTTTTTTTTTTTTAAACTCTGTAGAGAAATATACTTAAAGAGGTTCAATTTCAAGCCATGAATCAAATGTTTGGAAGAATTGCAACCTCACAAAGATAAATCAGGCTATAAACAGTGCTCAGAGGTTACTTACCCCACTGAGAATGACTGTAAAAAACCATACTTTTTCCAATCAACAGCATACCCAGGGAGCCCATCCTCACAGGCAAGACAGAAAGTGCCAACTACTTGTAAATTATATTCATGGACCTTTTATGGGGCAGATGCTACATTATTGGACTATGGCAGGGCAGAGAAAGTAATGAAGGCAAATGGTGCAGAGCCACCAGAAAAACAAATCAAATAAGGGTTTGACAGCATGATCTGTAATTGGTTTTGCTCAAAGAAAATTTGAAGTTCTTTTTGTTTTCACGCTGGAGGTCAGGAAGGGCTGTGTGGGCTCCCTTTATCACTGGGCAGGGGGTTGCTGACATGAGTTTGAGAGCTGAGATGGAAATCATGCCTCTCGTGGATTTTTGGGCTCCAGGTGAGGTGCTGGGGTAACCCAGCGCCGTGGAGAGGCAATGCCTCACTCATGGGTGGGTGGGAAAAAACTCAGCAGGGGATGATCTTGAGAAGGATCCCCTCCCCCTGTGCTGCTGCAGGTCCTTCCTTCCTCCACCTTCTGTAAATGGGCCTTATGCATCCCACCCAGCCATGGGACATGGGATTCCTGCCATGTGGGCTCTGAGGTACCCACATGGGGTGATGCTGTACAGCCACCATAGCCATCCCATCCGTCACTGGGTGAGAACCCCTTGGGAAGTGCACAGTAATCGCTGGCACACCACGTTTTGAGGGTCACCACTGCTCTTCCCAGCAAGCAGATCACCCTCTCCAGCTTGAAGCAGTGCTCACTCAGCACCATTCTGGTGTGCTTAATCCCAGGCAATGTGCAGGCTCTGCCCTGTGCTCCACATCATCTATCATCTGCATAATAAATATACTAAAGCAGACAGCTAATTATTGGGAATATGGAGCCTGGCAAGAGGTGGGCAGACCTTCTTGTGCCTTTGCCATGGCTTGTTATAAATGGGTTGCACTGCTCAGAGTTATCTTCCAGATCCCATGGCTGGCAGCATCCCAGAGCTGTGCTGGGGGCAGCACTGATGCTTGGAGCCCAGACTCCCGTCCCCACTGCCATGGCTGGAGGGAGCTTCCCTGGGGTAGGGGCTGCTGTCTTCTCCATGGCCCTTCTAGCCCTTCCCTGTTCCCCTGCTCCCCAGGATAAGCTGACGCTCCTGCAGGTTGTCACGGCACTAATTCGTTCAGTCCCTAAGGTTTCACTGCAAGCTCCCATCCCGCTTAACTATCATGTTCCTCGGGACCAGCTCGTGCCCCTTGCTTGGCACGTTATAAGCGATTATTAATGCATTAGTGTTGGGCTGCTGAACCATAATGTCTTTATAGTCAATAGCATTAAGCATTTAATTACCCAGCGGGATGAATCGATGGGCTTCTTTCTTTGCTCTACAATTAAAACTAAGCAGGAGAGATGCAGTGTAATTTTCAGTCTGCTTCAAGGTTCCTCTGCCATTTCATACGCAGGGAGATGAGCTGTTGCCACGTAAGGGATGGGAAGGAGAGGATTTTTCCCCAAGAAACCATGTTCCCACCTCCCTCCCAGGATGCACATATTATGATGACATGCCTGCCCAGCTTAATGAGACACCACTGAGTCGTTCAGGACCAGGTTTCAGGTCTGACAGCACCAACAGCGGGGATATTATTTCTCTGAATCTTATTTTTAACTGCGGTCGTAGGAAGTTTGAAAGCAGTGGTTTTAACTCACATCCTGTCAGTGGGAATTTCTGCAGTGAGAGCTGGTAAGTGAAACAGCCCAGTGTACTGCTGGGATGAGGCACAAACAGCCCAAGAGTAGTCTGGCTGGGGCTGTACTTTTAGCCCTCCTTTTTGATGGACTTTGCTGTGGAGGAGAGGCTGGGGCAGATGGAGGGTGAAATCTGGAGGGGCTCAGAGGATGACTCCTGAGCTCCAGCTTCTCCCAGGTGGTCTCTACAGCTCCACACTTGCACAGGTTGCTTGAGCTCTGCAGGTACAGTCAAGTGCAAAGTGACCCTCTCCAAAAAAACCTCAGCTTGTGTCTGGATGTCTCGATGCAACCACGAGAGCCCTCAGGGTGGCTCGTCCCTCCCACTGGCAAGTTGAGGAAGGAGCTTTGCCAACTGCACGGATGGGGCTCAGTGGGCAACTTTAGCTGGGAGAACACAGCACAGCAGCTCCCTGGGGGAATGATAGAACATTTCCCACTAAGCTAAAGAAGCCACCTGGCATGCTTTCCACTGGCACTGGTGCCTGTTTTCGAGGGCAGTCTTGGCTCTTGCTCCCTGGCAGAGACTAGGACAGGTTACACTGGGGACACGTGTGTGTGTGTGTGTGTGTGACTCTGCTCTCTCTGGTGGCATTTGGCTCTGTTCTGGTTCTAGAGGTAAGGGGAAGCCCTGGGTTTCCATGCCAATCTGCCCTCTGCCTTTGCTGAGTGATGGGTGCATGTGGTTCCCAAGGCAGGGATGAGCTCATCCCCTCACTCAGATACAAACACAAAAATAAGGGGAGTGGAGAGAGACTCCTGCTTTTCCAGTTTGGACTCAAAAAAGATTGAGTTTTTTTGATTGAGAAGGAAAATAAGAAAACAAATCGCGTGGTTTGGTTTTGTTCCAGGCAGTGTCTGCCTTCTGCTGGCCCCGTGCCTGGGAGCTGCTGTGAAATGGAAATAGCCCAACCCAGACCTGGGAGCAGAGGGAGCTTCCAGCAGGTAAACTGTGAGTGAGCTGAGGCAAAGCCCCAGGTCACTGCTCTGTGGGGCTGTGCTAAGGGGCAGATGTGCTGAGCCGCAAGCAGGGTGCAGACATTTTACTTGAATGTCTTGACAGTCATCCCTGGGGACTCAGTGCTTGTCTGGATCCTGTTCCCTACTGCCCCAGCTCTGGGAGATGAATAGGATGCACAGAAATGCCTGTGCAAGGAGGAGCTTCCCCCTCTGGGCTGTCTCCACAAAAGTCCTGGAAAGCCTTACCAAGCGCTGCACGGCAGTGCAGGGAGATGTGCAGTTGCACAGGACTGAGAGGTGAACTGACTGCTGGTCTGGGATTGCTGAACTGGGATCACCTGTAGCTGCTCTCCAGATGGACTTGCCCTGGGTTATAAGGGCATTTGCATGCATTGCTTCAAAACACCTGCCTATTCCTGTCTCACCAACTTTCTCCACTCCAACTTTCTCCAATCCAGTGGAGAGAGGAGTGCTCCCAAGCCTTCCTCTCACCACCCAAATTGCTCTACGTTTCCCTATCCTCGTTCCTGCTCTTTATCTCACACCTACTGCAAGTCCTCTTTGCTTCAGTCCCACTTCTCTCCCTCACAAACCTTTTTTCTAGGGCTGCAGTTGTTCCTCCCACTGAGCAGAGCCAGAGGGGAGTCCCTCCTGGCCCGGAGGCTCTTCATGTCTGCAGGGGCTTGCTGGGGGCTCACAGGCAGGCAGCAAGATCCTGCTGCCAGCTCCAGGCGAGGGGTGTTAGGGGAGAGGAATCAGACTGCCAGAAGGGATATATTAGGGGAATTGGCTCCTTCTGGAAATAGAAAAGCCCTTTCTCTCTGTCAGGTACCACAAAAGACCACTTTGAGGAATACTTGGAGGCCAAGGGTAGACTGAGTGCAGCATGTACAAAACTCCCTGTGTGAGTCACCAGGGTGTTTTCCTTGTTCATGAACCCCAGGAAATGGCACAGGGATGTGCTGGGTTATCACCCAGCATCTGCTGGAGCGACAATTGGTACGTCTGGCTCCAGGGGCCCATCAATCCCTTCAGCATCCCACCTCAAGAAAGGATGGTCCCCAGAGAAGAAATCCCACTCTCTGCCAGGGACTGTCATTCCTGCAGCCTAATGTGTCCCGAGCTGCCCATTTCAAGGCACAGGACGTGTGCTGGTCTGCAGCCACTCAAATTAAATGCCATTTGTCACAGCAAGCCCTGTGCCCTCTTCATACTCATCAGCCTTGAGGGCTCTCCTCTTGGCACGGACAGGGGATAATGAAGAAAAGACTTAATTAGAGTACCACACAGACCCATCTCATTTGATGACCTGCATTAATCAGGGCCTGGGGATAGTTTTCTCCACCTGACAGGTATTTGAAGTGAGCTGTGCGGTTGGGAAGAAAGAGGACAAGCCCTGAGTGCCTGGCCCTGCTGAGTTACCATCCATCATCTGTGGTACCTGCTGGCGTGGGAGCAGCACAATGGGGTGAGGTGGGCACCAGTGACAGGGGAAGAGGTTTTACCAGTGGGACATGGGGACACTCAAGAGGTTTTAAGCAGCACCTAGACCTGGGATGGGTAAATTTGTTTATTTGGTGGTATTTTTGCTGCCATCTTTGCCATGCCTTACCCACATCGGGCTACTGCTCAGACCACACAGCCGCTGAGCTTCCCTTGCCAGGGAAGCAAGGCTGGGGATGGGGAACTCAGACACACTTGATGACTTCTTTTAGCTCGTTTCCTCCTCTCTGAGCATCCGTGGGGTGTTTGCATGGAGATCCCTGATAGTTTTCTGGGAGCAAATGCCTTTACCAGCCACTTCTCCTCTCCTGACTGCACTTGGCTACTGCTTATATCTGGTAGGTATCAAACGAGGGGCGCGTCTCAGACCCTTCTCCGCGTCCCCAGATCTCCTGGGAGTGACAAAGTATGCAGGGCGGGATGTCCCTCTCAGCTGCGCCCACGGAGGCTGTTTCGGGGGTCGGGTAACCCCGCGGGCTCCCAGCCGGGACAGGCGCTGCAGCCTTTTGTCACCATCTAGTGGAAAGAGGCAGCCGCGACCAGGCACTGGTTGAAAAGGACGTCTGGGGACACTCACTCCCCTCACCTGTGGTTCCTATGGGGACTCCCCATGGGGGCGGGACGGTCACCCATTTTTCACGGCTTTTGGGAAGCCTGTTTTGCCGCGCAGCCCAGCTTCCCCTCAGCCCTGGGCAGCAGCAGCTGGGTAAGGTGTCTCCAGTGCTCCCAGGCTCCAGAGAAGCACAGGGGATGAGTCTCTGCTGTGCCAGAAACTGCAAATCCATGGCAAATCCCTCCTGGGGTCTCCATTAAACCAGTAAATTTCCTTTAACTGTGGAATTAGATCAACGCTCCCAAGCTGCAGACATGCCGCAACAAGAGAGAGCCATAAAAGGACCTAAAGTATATTTACTGCACAAATAGAGCTGTTAAACCTGCTCTTTTGGCCAAATTACACTTCATTAATGCTGCTCTGCAGACCTCCCTTGGCCCTGAAGTTTCTGGCAGTGCCTGCAGAGGAGCAGGGCCGTGCTGTGCCACTGGGCCAGCCTTGCAATGTGGCGTGTCCCCCAAAAAAGGCTGGCCTTGCTCCATTCCAGCACCCTCCTGCCCCCTGCTAGCGGTGCCCAGAGGTCCTGACCACAGGTAGGATACAGGGAACAGCCCAGCCTAAGTGTTGGAATCTGCAATGCCCTGGCTACCTTCCTCCCTACAGCATCCCAGGCCCCTTATGGCCACAACAGCAGCTGGCAGGGTTGGGCCATATCCAGACCTGTTCAGCGGTGCACGGATTAACACAGGGCATGGATTAACACAGCACTGTGGGCAGAGTTGGTTCTCACTCCTCTGCACAGGGGTGCTGTGCTCCTTTCCCTGAACACTGGGTCCTGCTGCAGCCTCAGAGATACCAGTGCCAAGGACAACCTTCCAGCATGCTGCTGGGAAAAGAGCTGGAGCACAGGCTATACGGAGATGTCCCTTGCCAGGGCTGGGAACTGAGATTGGCCAGCTACCAGCCCAGCCCTCCACTGATCCCACCACTGGCACTGCGTTGTTAGACATACACAGTGTCCCAGCAGCCAAAACTGCCCCTGGCTGGGGCAACACTTGTCCCTTTCTCATGGCAAACCACCCATCCCACAGCACGGGGAGGAGCCAATGCCAGCCTCAGCACCGGCAGCAGAGCTGTACAGGCAATCATAGTAGGGGATTTGTTGCACTACACGCATGACAAGGAAAGTGCAATTAGTTCTTGCTTCAGACAGATAAAAATGCCTTCCAGGTCTCTCTGTCGTCTGTCTCCATCAGCCTGCAACACCTCAGGCCACCCTGGGTCTGTGTCACTGCTTCCCCTGGGCACCTGGGGACAGCTCCTGAGGCACACAGTGGGAGACATGAGTCAGGCGTGGCTATTTCATGTGCAGAGTCCAGCTGCCCTACACAAAGGGTTTTCCCAGCTGGGATCCCATCTGCCTGCGTATGTGACCAGGGCTGGGACACAGTCCGTCTCCCCTCTGTTCCAGCTCCCTCCCTCCTCATACTGGCTGATGGCGGCCGGCTCTCCACAGGCTGGCTTGCTCCTGGAGAGGCTGGCTGATCCCATCACCTCTTTGTGAGCAGGTGCCTTCAGATATGGCTCTGCCTGCCTGGAAACTGCCTCTCCTCGCCCAGCAGAGGAGAAAGAGGCACTAGGACAGTTTAGGAGGCAGTAATATTGGCTCATCCACAGCGTGTCTGTCCCTTGCTTTCAGATTGCACTGAGCAATCCAGGGGTATTCCCTCAAGGCATCAGGGCCATGCAGATCTGCATTCTTTGATAATCTGCATTTTTTGTCTTTAGGTCTCACTAGGATTTTGTGTTCCCCAAATCAGGGGCTTCTCTCAAGCAGGCCCTGGAAGGGCAAACTGGTATAGTCACACATGCCTGAGTCAGGAGACCCCAGGAGCTGGCTGGTCACCCAGTTGGAAGTGGGAGTTGATGTAAGGCAGTGGGGAAGCCCCAGAAAAAGAGGACACTCCAGTCCATAGGGAACAAAGGCAGGGGCAAGGCAGCACTCAGCCCTGCCAGCACCCTGGCAAGTTAAACAGGACCACTAGGGGTCATTCCTACCCTGACTTTACAACCACTGGGGTAAAATTCCACGGGACGAAACCTGGTATCTTCTTCCAATGACTGAATTCAAAGCATTCATCGGGCAAGCACGGGCTTATTTTTTTCTCCAGCTTTGTGCCTTTTCTCCCTGACGGCAGAGGCGGAGGGTGGCAGCTGCACGGTGCTCCTGTGCCAGCTGCAACCCCAGCAACCGTACAGTGACCAGCTTCTGCGGATGCTTCTTCAAGCTGCCGGAGGGCGCTCAGTCCCTTCCGAGGGCCGGCAGAGGATGCCGCGGTGGGGGCGGAGCAGGAGTGGCGGAGGCAGCGCTGGGGAGACCCCAGCCCCAAAGAATAAGGCGAAAGTGTGCTCGGGCAGGGTTCCACGGTTCCAGTGTCGCTGGGCGCGGCGCTGCCGCAGGGCAGGCCGGGGAGGGCGGGTGTTCCCGGTGGGGGTCCCGGGGGGTTCGGGACCCCCGGTACCCCGGCCCGGCCGCACCACGTGGCCTCGCCCGCCACGTGCTCTCCCGCGGCCTCGGCCACGCCCCGCTGCCCGGGCCCCGCCGCCCAATCAGCGCGCAGGGGCCGCGCTGCCTCCCCCCCCATTGGCCGGCGCCCATTCCCCCCGGGCGGGCGGCGCGCCCCCCGCTCCGCAGCCCCGCGGCTGTAACGAGCCCTCCCGTTGGCCGATGGCAGGGCGCCGGCCAATGGCGGAGGGGCTCGAGGGGCGGGGGGCGGCGATTGGCCGGGCGGCGCGGAGCGCGCGGTGATTGGCCCGCGCGGGGGCGGCGGGGGCGGGGCCCGGCGCGGGGCGAGCCAAGGGGGCGGAAGGGGCGCGCGCTCGCTCTTTCGTGTCCGTGCCCGGCCCGGCCGCCCGCGCGTCCCCCGCGCTCCCGCCGCGACACCCGCACCGCTCCCGCCGCCCGGCCCGCACCGCTCC
>JAYRBT010000010.1:9533346-9631946 GCA_036023395.1 Myiotriccus ornatus
CGGGGCGGCCGCCGCCGTGGCGGGCGGGTGGGGATGGGGATGGGAGGCCGGAGTAGGGAGGCGGCCGGGCCGCCTTTCTGCCGCTGTGCGCCCGGGCCGCGCGGCGCGTCCGGCCTGCTCGGCCTCGCCGTGAAGATGGCGGCGAGGGGAGGGGCCGCGGGCCCGGAGGGAGCGATTCCGAGCCCCGCCGCCCTCCCCGCTCGGCTCCGCTCCAGCGGCGGCCGCGGGCGGGGGCGCGGGGCTGGAGGGAAGGGTCCCCCCCCCCCCCCCCCCCCCCCCCCCCCCCCCCCCCCCCCCCCCCCGACGTCACCGCGCGGCCACGTGGGGCGCGGGAACAGCGAACACGTGGGCGGCCCCCGGACCCCCGCGACATCGGGAGGGCCCCGCACACCGGCCGGGGGAGACACCCGGAACCCCGGGGGGGGCCCTTGAGCGCCGCGGGGCGGGCGGGACGGCCACGTGGTTGGAACAATTGTCCGCCGGAGCGCGGGCGGCCAAGGTGTGCACGGAGCTAAACGTGCTGCCCGCGATCTCTTTCAGACCCCGAAGAACCAGATCAAACAGAAGAAAATGGCTCCTCCTCCTAAAAAGTTCGAGGAGAGCGAGGAAGAAGAGTCCTCTGACCTAGACGAAAGCAGCGGAGAAGAGGTAATAGATCTATAGATAAAAGTCGGAAGGATGCACGTGTTACAAGTGTCATTGGGCCTGTGGGTTACACTGTGGCAAAGTGAACATTAATAAACCATCGGTGTCTGTCAGTTAACTGTGGTTAAAGAATAAACTGTATTGTCTGAGGCAAAAGTAGTAGAAAAAAGTAGAAAAGCTTAGAAATCTAGCAAAGTCTGTCCTTACAAGCTTTGGAAGGACTGCTGGGGTCTCAAAGCTATCCTAAAGCTGATGAGCAAGTAGATGAATATTAACTCTTGTAGAGCATCAGCAGTAAGTGATTTATGACACACAAGTAATGTGCAAGTCTAAAAGTTTCAAACTATTGAATGCAATTAGAGATCACTGGTCTTGCTTCAGGGCCACGGAGTTTCAAGGGGCTTGAATGTTACTTAAATTGTCTGTTAAAAGCATGGAAAATGTGGGTTTGGTCTTTATTAATTCAATAGGATGGGGAATTAAGGTAATTTAACAGAAACTGTCAGAAGGTAATGCTTTCGATTGCAGTTACTGTATGTTTGTCCAATATTGAAGTAATTGTAATATAAAGGGGCAGCATAAGGGTCTTACACTAATGTGTCTTTCAGATGATTCCTCAGAAGAAACCACAAAAAGTAGCTGTCACCCCAGCCAAGAAGGCTGCTACCCCTGCAAAGAAGATTGCTACTCCTGCGAAAAAGGCAATTACATCTGCAAAGAAGGCTGTGCCTACTCCACAGCCCAAAAAGGCTGTTGCTCCATCACCTAAAAAGGCTGCTGTCCTAACCAAAGGAGCAAAAAATGGAAAGAATGCCAAGAAGCAAGAGAGTGAGGAGGAAGATGATGATGAAGATGATGACGAAGATGAGGATGAGGATGATGAAGAGGAAGAAGATTCTGGTAAGTTACTTTTGAAATATGCATTCATCCTTGTATAAGTTGTGGGAGAGGTGGGGAATCGATGAAGTCTGGAGGAGAACTTGGGCTGCAGCTGCATTACACGCAGCCTGTGAAGCATCTCCTAGTTTCCTGGCTGTTCTTTGCTGAACCTTGTCAAAATCTTGTGACACAGAGTACTTTTTACCCATACCACTCAGTTTTCCAGCCTTCGTAATAAAGACTTGTTGTACTCTTGGTGCAGATGAGGAAGAGGAACCACCAATGCCTGTGAAGCCTGCAGCCAAAAAGCCTGCAGCAGTACCAGCCAAAAAGCCTGCAGTTGTGCCAGCAAAGCAGGAATCTGAAGAGGAGGATGAAGAAGATGACGAGGAGGATGATGAAGAAGATGGTATGTGGGATTGAGGGAAACTTTGCTTGACTCTTAAAAAACGGTGTTTAATAAATGCTCATGGGGAGGGAAGTAATGTAATGGATTAGTGGGAATGATGCAGTGTGTGCCCATCTGGTTTTAGCTGGTTGATGTTGTCCATGTGGCTTCATGGGTGTTAGTTTATCCCTATTAGTAAAACTTCTTACTTAAAACTTGAGGGTGAAAGGCAGCTTTTATAAATATTGACTATTAAACTTATTGAGAACAAATAAACTTAAGGAGGTGTGAGAAACACTACTTTGCTTTTCTTAGTCTCAAAAGAGGCTTGATCTAAAACTGACTGTAATTCTGTGCTTAACTTGTTTCAGAGTCTGAAGATGAAGCCATGGACACAGCCCCTGTTCCAGTGAAGAAAACCACTCCAGCCAAGGCCATACCAGTGAAAGCCAAGGCAGACTCTGAAGATGAGGAAGACGATGATGAGGATGATGAGGAGGAGGAGGATGAAGAGGAGGAGGATGCTGAGGAGGAAAGTGAGGAGGAAAGTGAGTTTAAATGTTTTTGAGTTCATAACTACTCAATTGCAGGAGGGATGGCTGAGCAAAAGTTTTGTCCCATCTTTTGGGCTGAGGAGCAATTGTTCAATGACAAGAGGTCTTGTGTATGACTGGTGTAGAGTTTAATGCTCCTGTGTTGATTCTGTGTTGGAAAAGTTCTGTATTTTTCAGTGTTGTTGTTTGTTCTCTGTCACAGAACCTGTCAAGGAGGCACCTGGAAAGAGGAAGAAAGAAATGGCCAATAAAAGTGCACCAGAGGCCAAGAAAAAGAAAACAGATGGTAAGTGGCGTGTGGTCATCAGAAGATACTTTTTTAATGAACTGAGATTGGACTGCTGGGTGAGGACCGTAACTGTGAAGAGCAAAGATGCCAGGGATGGGGTTTTCCAGCACAAATGATGATCTTAAGGGACTTAATACTGATGCATGATGTCACTTTTGAGCAGAAACTGATGTGCTAAAGCTGTCTGGAGTCTGACTCCCACTTGTTAAAAAAACTGCCTTAAAAAATCCCCACTTCATTATCTTTTCATTTAAAGGGCCCGTGTCATCTTTCTCCCTCTTTGTGGGAAATTTGGTCTGCTCCAAGGAGTTTGAAGAGCTGAAGACTGGCATCAGAGAATTCTTTGGGAAGAAGAATATTGAAGTTTTAGATGTCAGAATTGGTGCTTCCAAGTGAGTTCATCAGCAGAATTCTGCTTGTTTCTTCTAATTGGCAATAATTTGTTTAGAGGGGTGCAAATGTGCTCATGCTGATTCCTTTCAAGATGCTGGGATGGTTTGCTTGGTAGTGTATGGAGGAGCCACAGTACTGGTAAGGGTTTAGTACTTTGCCTGGTGTGCAGCTATGTCAGAGTGTCTCCTTGAAGGGAGAGCTGCCACTGCAGAGCTATTCTTAGGTGGGCCAGGTAGCACTTAATTTATTACAGTCAAACTTGGCCTGTGGAAACCCATGGTTTTGGGTTTCTGTTTATGGTCTTTGCTGCCAGAGGGAGATCAGCTGAGATTTTAAGGCTACTGTTCTTGCAGGCGGTTTGGCTATGTGGACTTCTCATCTGCTGAAGATCTGGATAAAGCTCTCCAAATGAATGGAAAGAAGTTAATGGGTTCGGAAATCAAACTGGAAAAAGCAAAGAGCAAGGAAACTATGAAAGAAAATAAGAAAGGTAGGTCCCACAACTCTGAATACCTGTGCACATCAAAGAAGAGTTGTTATAATGGGGGCTTGGAGCAGGCTTGGGGTATTACTGATGTCTGCTTTTCTACTCTGTCATGGTGGATCTTCTTTCTTTGGGCTCTATAGTAGTTTCTCAGGTGCTGGCATAGAGACATACAGGTTTAGACTGGAATATCTGCAGATGTGGTCCCAAGGAATAGTATGTTTGGATGACTGAGGAGGAAATGTGTTCCCTTTAAAGCTTTAAGACCTGTTTCGTGACCTTGATACCCTTAAAAGAAGTTCAATGGTAGCATCGTTAACTTTTATAACGGTTGCTTTTGAAGCTTCTGTACATGTGAATAATTGCTGTGGTTAATTTTCTGCTGGATAACTTGCTGGCAGTGGCAGTGGAGATGGGGAGGGATTTTTAGCTGGTGACCTGAAAGTAACTTTTCGCTCTTTGCAGAGAGAGATGCCAGAACACTGTTTTTGAAGAACCTGCCCTACCGTGTAACCGAGGATGATATCAGGGAGGTGTTTGAAAATGCAGCAGAAGTCCGGATAGTAACGAACAAGGATGGAAGCAGCAGAGGGTGTGTAGCTGAGAGGACTGTTGGATGTTTGCTGTTCCTTTGACTTCTGGCATATTTTAATAAGCTTGTGTGTCCTTTAGCTGCCTTAAAGAGACCTGCTGCATTAGGCGTACTGAAAAAGCTACTTTTTGCAGCATTTTTCTTCCACATCTTCCCCCTACTTATTCATGAACTTTGTAATTTCTGGAAGGAGACATTTGCTTACATTCTTTTTTGTGCTGTAGGATGGCCTATGTTGAATTTAAAACAGAAGCTGAGGCAAACAAAGCTCTGGAGGAGAAGCAAGGCACAGAGATAGAGGGTCGTGCTGTGGTCATTGACTTCACTGGTGAAAAGAGCCAGCAAGAACATCAGAAAGGTACTTCTCCAGACTGATAACATGCATACAAATGACATTCAGGATTTAAGTCCACTTGTTTATGAAGTTTTCTGTGGGTAAGGCAACTTAAAGCACTGCAAGAAAACTAAGATGTCAGAGAGGGGCCTTTTATCTGACTTGTGCTCTGCATCCTGTGCATTTTATGTCTCTACTGCATGTTTCAGACAAGGTGGGTCAGCAGATCTAGGTGACCAAAACAGGGTTGCACTTGGCTTTGTGCCTCACCTTGAGATGAGGAGAAGGCAAAAACTACTCTCACCCCTAGACAGAGCCTGGTAACAAGAAGAATAGAGCTCTCCTTCTCCAAGCTTGCACTTACAGAACTGACTTTCCCCATAGGAGGTGGAGACAGGGAGTCGAAGACCCTAATTGTCAACAATCTCTCGTACGCCGCTACAGAAGAGACTCTCCAAGAACTCTTTACGAAAGCTTCTTCCATCAAGCTGCCACAGAACAACCAGGGCAGATCTAAAGGGTGTGTTGTGCCTTTCTCCTGCCTCCCTTGGGCTGGCATTGTGAATGACTTACCTCAGATACTCCCTGTTTCTCCCAGACTGACTGGAATCTTGTCTCCATATAGGTATGCTTTTGTAGATTTTCCCACAGCTGAGGATGCCAGGGAGGCATTGAATTCCTATAACAACACAGAGGTCGAAGGCAGAACAATCAGACTGGAATTCAGCACACCATCATGGCAGAAAGGGAACACGAACGCACGAGGAGGATTCAGTCGTAAGTGTTGCCTGCTTGATTGTGAAACAGCTGTGTCAGGAGGGCAACATTCAGCCAAACTTGGGCCTGTTTTAAAACAAAAAATTGCCACTGGAGTGAAAGATCTGCATTGTAAGTGAGTGTGCTGGATATGATGACTGATTATCTGAATTGCTGATGAAACTGTTGTCAAATTCCTCTAGATAGTCAAGTGCTGATCCAGCAGCATCTGTACAGTTAGTTATTATTGCTGTTCATAAGATGCAGGCATCTATTTTATAAAATGGGGGAGTGGGAAGAACTTATTTTGACAGTATCAGGTTGGCTAATGGAAATCCTTTGATGTGAGTTTCTAACTCCAGTCTTGAAAAAGTTTTCATGGATTTCAGGTGCCTGAGCTGTTACTTGAACACAACCCCCTCATCCCTGGGAGCCAGTAGCGCAAGCTGGATGTGATAAGCTAAAGGTTGCCCTGGTCAGGTTGAATGACCTGTGAATATATTCCTTTTCCGCAGAGCAAAGCAAAACATTGTTTGTCAGAGGCCTTTCTGAGGACACCACGGAAGAGACGCTAAGAGAATCATTTGAAGGCTCTATCAGTGCGAGAATAGTCACAGACAGAGACACAGGATCATCTAAAGGGTATGTTAAACATCCCCTGGATTGACTCAGGTGCTGCAGAGCACCTCACATTGATCTGTGCAGTGTGCTCACATGGGTAAGTGTGTGAAATGACTAAACTGGGTGGAAGCAGAGCATGTGTTTAGAGCTTTGGGGTCTGTTCATGGAGGGCAGCACATGCTCACTTCTCAGCTCTTCTCAATGAGCTCCTTCCTGCCAACAAATCCGTGGCAGCTGATGGATTCGCACGAGAAGAATATTAACTGTTCAGTACTGGCAAAAACTCACAGTGGGGTTCCATCGATTGTGATTAGCCACTGCTGTCCTACACACGTCCTGTGAGATGCAGAAGTGCCAGTGTTTGTTTCCAAAGGGATTGCTGTCGGGTACCTGAAGGTGGTGCTGCAGCTCGCAGAGTGTCACTGACTCATCCTGTTCCCTAGGTTCGGATTTGTGGATTTCAGCTCTGCAGAAGATGCCAAAGCAGCTAAAGAAGCCATGGAAGATGGAGAGATAGATGGAAACAAAGTGATCCTCGATTTTGCCAAGCCAAAGGGTGACTTCCAGCGTGGCGGTGGATTTGGTGGCCGTGGTGGCAGAGGAGGCGGCCGAGGAGGAAGAGGTGGATTTGGTGGCAGAGGTGGTGGCAGAGGTGGATTTGGAGGTAAGAGGAGGCAAATGCTGCTTGTTCTGAGGGGGTATGCTCAGAAATTAACCCAAAGCCATTCTTAGGGTTATGATGTGGGGCTACCACAGAGCAATGGATTTGAATTTATTTTCTGTGCTGTGCCAGGATAGCTTTGGAAGGGCCAGATACATATATTATATATATCTATATGCACACACGTATCTATATGTGTGTGTGCGTATATATATATATATATATTATACCTCTAACTCCGTTTTTTGCAATAATTTTCCTTTTAGGTAGAGGTGGCTTCCGAGGAGGCAGAGGAGGAGGTGGAGATCACAAGCCACAAGGAAAAAAGATAAAGTTTGAATAAACTTCCCCTTTCCTTCCCCTTCTTCTGCTCTGCGAGACTATCTGAAAGGACTCCGGGGGTTTTTATTCTCCTCTGATCTTGGCGGAGCCTTCGGGGGACATTCCAAGAAGCGAAGCAGTACTGTGAGCCACTTGGAAGATACTAATTTTCATTTCAAGGAAGCAAGAGCAAGCCATTTTAACTGCTTGCCTGTTCAAATGAACTTTTTAAAAAAAACAATGAGTGATAGATGTGGGAATTTACCCTTTGTCTGTGAGTTGTCTTGAATTTATAATGTTTTACCATGTACAAATTTTTTTTTTTTCCTATAAACTTCTGTAGCATTTTTGCTGTAAAAATGCAGAATGTTTTATCATTTGTGCTTCAGCACCCTGTCTTGGACAGATTAAAGGACCTAAACTGGTTCATGTTAACTTTTGTGCCACTAAATGAAGCCAGGCTGTGCAAAACAGGCTGTCTGTACCCTTCCCTCTCTTGTGTTTAGGTCATTAGTTGTCACAGCAGCAGCTTCTGTCCTGCTTTGCTTGGGCCTGTGTCATCTAGCTGTTGTGTGTGTGCTGTGTTAGAGTGCTTGCAGGAAGGAGGGCAGAAGAATATGATTGCCAAGGTAAGTTGTGTGACCACAACCACTTTTTTTTTTTTTTTTTAACTAAAGCTGCTGTGATGGTGCTTGGTAGCCAATTGCTCTTTTACATTCTTTCTAAACAAATGAGTAAATCAGATATTGTGCTAAAGCCCTGCAGCTCAGTTGCTCCGTCCTGCAGGCGTTGCCTCTTGTGCATCATTCCAAATTGTCTCCTCTTGAGTTGTCCCTAAGTATGAAGCAAATACACTGAAACAGGAGGTCAGGGTAAGCGGCTGCTTGGTTGTACTCCTGCTCAGGCCTTCTGCTGTCCTTCAGGCTGGGTCAGGGGGACTGCCTGGGGATGATGGAGATCAGTGGCAGTGGTTACTAACCCGTTTTTCTAGCCAGGCACATGGCTGTCCTCCTACAGTGGTAGGTGTAGGAGTACAGAGTTTTCCCAAACATGTGGATGAAGAAAACGGGTACAGAAAGCAAGGCTGTACCTTCCTGGGTGCAGGGACCTGCGGGCTCGAATGTTAATGGCCTTGTGCCCTTCTGAAAGGTCCTGCCCTGGGCTTTGGCATTCCAGCCACGTTCCAATGACCTTCAATCTCGGCTCTGGCCGCAGTTGCTGTTCCACCCTCCAGGCACCTTGTACCAGCACTGGGAACATCGGTACCCTGCCGAGCCCTTCCAGCCCTCCGATGGCTTCCCAACGTCGAGCGCTGGGCGAGCAGCGATTCCCTGTGACTTCAGTGTTTTATACGAACCGGTGGGGGGTGGCGGTCCCCTGGGCGGGAGGGTTGCGGGTGTTGTGTGTTCCGTGTGCTTGGTGTCCGAGGCTCCCGGCCCTCTGGGGTCGGCCATTTTGGAGCCGCGCGCGCCCCGCCGGCGTGCGCGTCCGTCCGCCAGGGGGCAGCACCCGCGCGGCGATCCCGCCGGGACTCGCCCCTCAGGACACCGGGAAGGGGCCCTGCGCCCCCTCCAGCTCCCCGGGGTGCTGGCTGGAGCGCTCCCTCGCACCCCAGCACCCTGCACTGGAGTCCCACAGTGGGACGTGACAGCTGCGGGTCACACTGGAGCAGGAAAGGGCAGGACCACCCGCACGCGCACCTGCCTTTTGTCCCCACTTGTGAAATCTTTGAAGCGGCTCCAGTGGCAGGTGGCCCAGCCTGCCGAGTCCACCATGTCCTGGTCTGCTTTGCTGACCTCTGTGCTCCCCATCACCAGGTGGAGCGGCTGAGCCGGGAGCCGCTCTGGAAACAGCCCCCAGTGCCCTGCAGGCTCACCTGTGGCTTTCCTCCTCTTCACCCCAGCCGCGTTCAAACCTGATGTGGGTTTGTCCCTGCAGACACGGCTCACTCTGCTCTGGGGTCACTGCTGACCCTCGCTGTGTGTGCCCCACTGCTCTGTGGCCAAGGCTTGTGCTTTGTTTGGGACAGTGAGCGAGATCCTGCCGTGGGGAGGGTGGTGGGGACAGGAGGTGTCGATCTCCTTCAGCACAAGGAGAGGGTGTTCAACAAAACAGGTGAGTTTCCAACCCTGCTGAATTGACCCTTGTCACGGAGGTCAAGATGAGAAGCTCCTCACTGCAAGGCCCCGAGAGGGTCTGAAGTTCAGCTGGGTTTGAAATGGAGGTGGAGGAGTGCATGAAAGAGAGCAAATACCCGCTGGCCTTGTAAATTCCATGCCAGACTCCACAAGGAAGCTGTGCCAAACTGGAACAGGGCAGCTACAGTCCCCAGATGTCCAGTCCAAGCAGTAGTTTTGCTGCTGTTGCCCACTGCCAGGTTTTGTTCCCAGCAGAAACCCACTAGTAATAACAGGAGCTGAGGGCTTGTAGGATTTCCTTCTTCTTTTAACCTTTATTTAGAAACTAGAATATTCACCAAAATCTACAAGGTTTCTCTCTACAGGTCCCACCAGGTGAAGAACAACACTGAGAGATGTCTGCACGCAGCCCTGGCTCCCTGTACACATTGCTACAGAGAGCAAGAGCCAACCCTGAATACAGGATACTGCCCAAAGTACTGTACCTGACGTAAATTATGGAGGTGTCAATTTGGAAAGTATTTCTGAACTCACTCCCAGTGGAAGGAGGGAGGAGAGGGGAAGGGAAAAGAGTGTTGTGTGCTGACTAACCTATACAGGCACTGAAAATGCCCTCGGGCTCTGCCCTGCCCTGCCCTGCTGGCACTTGCCCCAGCGAGGGGGTGGGTGCAGATGGGGTGAGTGCATCATACATCAAATTTCACAGTATCACTGCCAGCCAAGCCCTGGGCAGCACTGGCTCTTGCTCTTGCTCCTCTTCAAATCTGCAGACAGGGATGTTTGCCAAGAGTGGTGTGGCTTGGTGTGAGGGTGCCTTTTTTGACTGGTTTATGCCCTTTTTTAATTCGTTTTCTAACCTGGGGAACATACAGACTTGGAGCAAATGAAACAGGCCCGTTTCTAAAACACATTAAGAAAAAGAAAGGAAAAAAAAAAGGCACTGCACAGGGGGACCTTTGAGGTAGTCAAAAGTTTTTCCTTTCAATGTCTGGCACCAGAGAGGGAGAGAGCGAGCGCACCTGTGCCTGCATTTCGCTGTGCATGGGGATGTGGCTTTGCTTGTCCACCCCGTGCAGGGATTTCTGGGTGTGCAGACCCTGTGCCTGGGAGATGGCACAGCAGTGCCCATGCACACGTGTGGCTTTGCACATGCCTGTGGCTTTCTTTGCTCATACCTGCAGTCGGTGGCTGGAGAACCTCTGGGGCCCGAGAACCTCTGTGGCCCTTTCATGGCCACGTGTCTCTCTGTGCTGTGGGGTTTCCATCACAGCAGCTGACCCAGGGCTCCCCTCAAAAGCTCGTGGCCCTTCCGGCCATGAAAAAGGGCCATATCTCATGACACAACTCCCTGTTGTGCTCCTGCGCCTCATCCTGTAGAATAAACACTGCAACAACCCTGAGAAGAGCAGACGTGGTGTGAAACACCAGCCCTCCTTTACCTTGTCCCCTTGGACCCTGCTCCATGTACTGGGACAGGATCAGTGCTCTGCAATCCACCCTGGAGCATCACAGTTGCTGCCAAACCAGGGCTAAGCCCAAGGCAACCATGCATGGGACCTCTGGGGGCTCTTGTCCCCCCCCAGCCAAACCCACCAGGGCAGCTCTGCTGCAAGGAGAGGGTCTCCCCAGAGGAAACTGCACCCAAGCTGTAACAAACCCCTGGGCCACTCCAGCTGGGGGCCACCAAGTTTCTCTGCCATTTCCTTGGCCACAGGCAAGGACTTCCCTGCCAGGAGGATCAAATCCCTGAGGAATTTCAGGTGGGTGCATTCCTCTGAGGCCATGCACAGCAAGGCCACAAAGGGGCTGGGACCCACTATCACCTGGGACCCTCTTACAGGGACAAAGATGCCAATGCCCCGACTGCCATGCTGAAATCCTAAGGGGGCTCAGGGCTGATGAGGGCTGGCCTTCGAGGAGAGCCCCTTGTGGGGACACAGAGAGGACTTTGGTGGGGGTGAACCCAATGTGCACAGGATCAAGGTCACCAAAAACTTGCATGGAGGAGAAATTTGAGATAACAAATAAAATCCCATGATTTTTGTGTCATGGGGGGCTGATGCACTTGCGATCAGCTGAACTCCCTTGAAGCAGCTTCCCTGGATAGCCAGACCTGAACACCCCCAAAAATGTGCCACATCCCTCCCTCCCTTCCCGACTCCTTCACTTATCACTCTCCTGTGAAGGAGGTACCTAAAGCAGAGCACAAACCTCTGTACCCTCTCCCTTTCCATTTTGTGCTTGATTTGTCACCTTGTTTTTTCGTTTGTTTGTTTGTTTTTCAACAACCCCCAACCCAGCTGGAGATAAGTGAACCACAATACAGTACAGGAACAAACACTATCACAAACCCTGCCCGCGAGCCAAACCCTGCCCGTGAGTGCAATGTCTCTGCCCTCCTTGCCATGGAGAGAGATGCCCCTGAAGGACTCATGTGCCGCCAGCAGAGGCTCACCCCATCCTGGAGCAGGGATCAGCTGTCCCAGCCCCTCCAGTCCCAGCTCTCCAGAGAGACTGAGCTAAAGGACATTGAGTTTTCTTGAGCACGTCAAGTTACTGTGGACCAAGTCCCACATTTGGAGCAACTCTGGAGGCAGCAGTTTATGAACCACCAACATACTCCGGAAAAAACATGGCTCCTTGTTCATCTTGCTGTTCTTGTTCTTCACGATGCCAAAAGTTTTGAAGCCCTCGTGTCCAACAGGTGATACTTTGAGGACCTCCAAGCACATCCCTAGGAAGACGTCGTCGATGGGGTACAGCTCCAGCATCTCGGAGGTCTTGTGCAGCTTCTTGGCCAGGGGTCCATCCATGATGAAACCCCCACCTCCTGCATAGGGTGGGTAGATGTTTTTGTTGTAGAGGGCACTGGGGATGTAGTACTTGTTCTCCTTCTTACGGATCGGCCTGGCCTTGTGGAGGACATCCCCCACAAAGAGGTCCTCTCCCTCCTTCTTGTCCTCCAGGAACTCCAGGATGTTGCTGGGACTCACAAACACATCATCGTCACCTTTGAAGATGAAGCGGACATTGTCACAGTAGATGTCGAACCACTTCAGGAAATGGACCTCTTTGAGGGTGAGGTTGAAGAAGCTGTCCAGGAAATCCCACTGCAAGATGTCGCCATAGATGTGGTTCTCGTAATCCAGCAGTTTCTGGTAGTTGGCTCTCTCCTCCTCCTTGGAGGCCGTGCCCAGCAAGAACAGCGTCCTGATCCTCTTGCCCTCCACCTCCTTCTCCTGGCCCCAGGTCCTCCGGATGGCCTCTCGGCGGTCGTGCTGTGTGATGATGGACTTGACCACAATGAGCAGGTAAACATCCCCGCTGCACTTCTCAGGGTGGTTGATCAGCATGGGGAAGTAGCGGCAGTGCCGATAGAGCAGGAACTGCTGGAAGTTGGGCTCCAGCCCCTTGAACCAGTCCACCTTGCTGAAATTCTGGTTGGCTGAGCAGTTGGTAGTGGTGACATCCCAGGATTTTGTTTGCTTTGCCATCACGCTCTCCTCCTTCACAGGAGCTTTCTCCTTCTTGGTCTTCCAGAAAGTGCTGGTGATGGAGAAGGCGTTGTCTCTCTTCTGTGTTTTCAGAGGTTCTGGAGGGGGCAGGTCTTTCTGCTGCTGGCCCTGCATGAACTGGTTGGGGGCCATTCCCCGCTGCAGCACCGTCACCGTGATAATCAGCAAGAAGGAGAGACAAACCGTTTTGTAGATGGTCTTCTTCCTAAAGGGACGAGATGGGGGGTTAAGGAGAGGAAACTGCAGGGTGCGAGAGACTTGTCTGCAAAAGCACCTCCTGGAGAGGTCATGGGATACTCATAATCTGGGTCCCATCACCCATTGATGAGCAGAAGCCTCATGGAAAGAGCTGTGGGACACCTTCATGCATGCTCTTCCCACCTGTGGGGTGGCTCTGGGGCCACACGTAACTGCAGGGACATGCACAAGGTGTGTAGCAGGTGTCACCTGCAGTGTCATCTGATAACCCCAGTGCAAGGAGCCGGGAAGGGTTCACGGGAAAGAAAAAAATGGGCTGAGAAAGTTGAAGTCAGGGTGAGAGTTTCAGCAAGGCAGCTGTTTTGGAGGAAAGTCCCAAGGGAAACCTCAGTTTCAGCCATCTGAAAATTGCAGTTTAGGACAAGAACAGAAGAGAATTATCTTTTCCACAGAACCATTAACTCCAACACACAGACATACTACCCATGGCCCTAGACTGGCAACAACACTGAGAAACCAGAGCAGGAAAGACCACGAGAGTCAACATGAAACTGGTATTATTATTTCTTTTCAAAATGGCACATCAGGACTAAAAAGAAGTGATTTGAGTCAAACTTCAAGATTCAGTGGGAAGAAGACATCCCTAACCCTGTAATCACCTCATGAACCAGCATTTCTGGGGGCACTGCTGGGTGTTTTGGCCAGCTCTCGGGTCCCACTGCTGCCTTTGCAGTGATAAGGAGCAGCGGACGCAGGGCAGATGGGGGACAGATTTTCCCAGCCTGCAGCAAACCAGGTGTCTGCATGTGCAGGGCATGTAGGGGACCGGATAGATCAAACCCGGCCCCTGGACAGAGGTCATGCGGGGATTGAGCAGGATCCTCCTGAGGTCCTTGGGAGATTGGGAAGGCTGCAGTCAGAGATTACTGGTGCACAAATTCCCCCAACCTGCTTTTCCACACACCTAAAGGTGGGTTTCTCTTCCTACTGCTGCAGAGGAGAGGAACTGCCCTCTCTGCCCATCTGCACTATGCTGCTCCCAAATGCTCAGCTCCCCTCCACAGCTGGCACACCTGCACCAGTTCCCTCCCACCGAACTCCTGTGCAAATGAGCACTGGGCATGAGGGAATGGCTGACCTCCTTGTACCCCCTCCTGACAGGTTCCTAAGGGCAGTCCCATCTCTCTCTGCTCCAAGTTGAGGTGCTTGGCAGCCCCTACACCTGCTTTCCCTGCCGGTGGGTGAAAGGGACCTTGGCTGGGGAGCTGAAGGAGACAGACATGGCACTGGTCTTGTGACTCTCTCATGAGTCTGTCCTCTTGGTGACAGAAGGATATCCCAACCTGGGTGACACCAGCTGGTGACAGCCATCAGTTTCCCACTCCAGAAAGATCCAAAACTATCTCTCACAGGCAGATGGCACCTTCACTTTGGGATAGTCTAGAGAAGGAGCTTGGGGCTGAAACTGGAAACATTTAACCCAAGTATTTTACCCAGATAGCCAAAAAACCAAAAAAGCCATGAAATCTCCTGGACCTGGGGGTCAGATTGGAATCAGCACCACCAGGAAGCTGCTGGGGCTTTGTGCCACAGGCTATGGCAAAGCACCTGCTTGGGGAAACACGCTGTAGCCTCTCAGGCTCCCCGGGGCAGGGGTCAGCATTGTCCTTGGGGACTCCAGTCACCCTTAAATGTAGGAACCCCAAATAGGAACCACGGGAACCGGGAGCATTCAGGAGCTCCTGCCTCTGGCTTCGCCCTGAAGTACAAAGAACTTTTGAGCCCCACATTGTCGTGGGAAAACTGTGATCACTAGTGTGAGAGCGAGCATGGAAATAAGTAATTACGGATAAATGGATAGATATTCCCCATCCGGTTTTATATGTGGCCACTCATCTGAGACTGATGAGGGAGCAGTTCAGATTAGATCTCACCATTCCCTTAACCCTCTCCAGCCCTGCCCTCACAGCTTTGAGCTTATTCTTAGAAGTCCTTCAGTTCCAATACAACTTTACTCCAAGCACAGCCAAGCAATGTTTAAAGCCTCTCATCAGTACCCAGCACTGCCACAAAAATAACGCTGGTCACCCCTGTATAGAAACCCTGTATCAATCCCATCCTGACAACCCAGCCTTACTCCTACCCCATCTCATCTCCTCTCATCTCATCCCACCCTATCCCATCCTGTCCCATCCCATCCTTGCACTCACTCCCCACCACCCCAAGGACAAGTGATAAAATACCCAGTCAGAAGGACAGCCAGAGGTTCCCCAGAAGGCAGAGGCAGGCAATTAGTGGTATAATTTTTAAAGATTTGCATAGGAAGGGCTGTCACTAACTGGCACGGATGGGTCCCAGTCTTGGCAGACTCTGCCTAACAGAGAGAAGCCACAGGGATCCACTCACCCCCATTCACCCTCCTTGGGTCCAGGCAGAAGATCAGACCCAGGGCTGAGGGGAGACCTCCGGTGTTCAGTAATGGGTGAAGAGTCAGGTGGCTTGGGTACATCCGGGTGCATTGGTGAGGTGTTGCACAACAACACAGAAACTTATTCCTCCTTCCTTCAGGGGACACCGTTTCCCAGCTCTCACCAGTGCAATTATCGCTTTATTGCAAGAACCTATTTGGGATTTTTCCTACAGGTCTGACTGCAAACCATAGGGTACCACCAGGTCCAGCAGGAACAGGGGGCTCCATGGTCACTTCTCCCCTGCAGAAATCCCGTCCCTGCACTGTCAGAAAATCGACAGGGATTAGGGGGACCCTGAGCAACAACCGCAGGAGATTCCCACACCCAACCGAAGAGTGGGGGGGCAAAAGAGTAAGAATTGTATGTACATCTTTTCTGATCTCGAGTCTTTCTCTGTGGTCTCCTCAGCTAGGAAGTACTTCAAGAGGGGAGAAACCAGGTCCTGCGTTCTGGAGACACCAAGAACCACCACACTGGCAAAGGAGGTGCTTTGGGTTTGCTGCCATTACAGAGAAGCCACCCTATTGAGCCCCAGGACCCTGCTTTGGGGCACAGCCCCATCCAGTCCCCAGCAGCATATCCAGGAGTAGGGGACACCCAGCTCTGCGGGGCCCGAGGGCAGCAGCCACCCAGATTGCTCCCATCTCTGCCAACCAGGACCTACTGCCCCAACTGCTGGTGTTGGTGCCACTGAGAGAGCTTTGAAAGGGTACCAGCCCCATCCACCAGGAAAACTAAAAGCCTCCCTGTAAGGTGGCTGCACCACCTGGGCAGTTAAACATAAACCCCAAATTAGAGGTGGGCAGTTTCCCTTTCCTGTGTTGATGATAGAGGGCAGACAATACCTCGGAGACTGGGGCTCTCTAACCCCATCCCATCTCACTTTGGATTCACATGAAAACCTCTTTGATTCGCCAGCACTGTCTGTTCATTAGGTTGGTTTTGTGGTTTTTTTTCTGGCCCCTCAATTAGACCCAGTCACTGGAGGTACGGCCAGTATAGAACCCTGTCTGTTGGCAGTTCCAAGGACTGGGAGAGGGGATTTTATCTAGGGGCAGACGCTGGGCAGAAAGCACCCAAACATCCCCAAAAGTAGCCTATGCCAGCCGGGTGGAAGCACCAAGCCGGGCCCCAGTTCCCGACGGTTTTCTCCAACGCCGGGATGCCCAGAGACACGAACCCTCCTTGTAAAAGCCATCTGGTTTAAACAGAAAGCAATAGAAACGCAGGTTTGGAGAACAGGCAAGAGTCAAAATCCCGGGTTTTCCTCCCGCCGAGGGCATCTGCCCCAGGGCTGGCCCTGCGGTGGGACAGGGACCCCACGGGGCAGGGCTGGTGGCCCCGCTCCCCCCGGCCCCACCACACAAACCAGCCCTTCGCAGGGAAAGGCTGGGAAAGGCATCCGCAGAGATGGGGGACACCAACTGTCCGCCTCTGCCCGGTGCCCCTGTCCTGGCTCCCGGCGGGCCGGGATGTATCACGGGATGGAGAGAGATTTGCGCAGGGAGCGGACAGCCCAGAGAGCCTTCCCCGGGGTACCGCGGCCCTGGAGACCCCACCTGAGAGCCCCCGCAGAGCCGTCGCTGCTGGGATGAGGACAGACTATCAGGGGACAAAGGACAAACGCCACCCTTAGTCGCCTCCCCATGCCCACCCTCCCCACCAAAGCTGCCCTTTCCCAGCCACCCACCCCTGGGGCGCCCCTCCAGAAGGACCCGGTGGGTCCGGGTCGACTCTCCAGAGGGACCCGGCGCAGAGGGGACCTCCAGTCCCGCGGCTCCGGGCAGGACGCCGCGCCGGGACGGCGGTGCCGAGCGGCGGGAGCGGAGGACACTCGGCGGGACGGCGGAGCAGGGACAGCGGGGCTCAGTCCGTGCTGGAGCGGGGCAGGAGCGGGGCAGGAGCGGGGCTCGGGCTCCCCGTTACCCGGAGATCACTCACCACTGGAACATGCTGGGAGTGGGACGGGGCGGCCGCTCCGCTGCTGGCCGGGCTGCCCGCGGTCCGGGCGCTTCTCTGCCCTCTTTCTCCTCCTCCTCTTATTTTTTTTTTTCTCTACTTTTTCCCTTTTCCCTCCCCTTGCTCTCCGAGGTGGAGCCAAGAGGGATGGCAGAGCAGGTAGGTTAACTCTTGCCCTGCCCCTCAGTCCCCACCCCTCCACCCCCCGCCCCGGTCGCATCAGCAGGCAGAGACCTCCCCAGTGCTGCCCGGGGAAGGTGTTCAAGGGTCACACCCCACACGTTCCCTTGGGGACCCTCCCTGCTGCCGATGGGACACCCGCCGAGAGCTGGGAGCTCGGGGGGATCCCAGCCCAGCCCCGCGGGCACAGTGACCTCTTCGGGGTGCAGTAGCTCTGCCCCAGAGCCTTTAGTGTAAAGGAGCCCCATTGTGGGAAGGGAATCCCAGTAGTCACCCGGAGAGGTGTTTCTGGCAGCTGGGATCTCTGGAAAAGCCATGTGGGTCTTTTCTAACCACCACCCAACACGGACCAGTCACTTTGGGATAAATCCCAAAAGGGAGCTGGGGCTTAACACCGTAGTTTCTCATAGCAGCACTGAGATCCCAGCTTTGCTTCTGTGCACAGTGCAGTTTGGGATCTCTGGGACAATGGAGCCACACATCTTGCCTTGGATCCCCACATCTCCTGGGACCCACCCTTCTGCCAGGACTCACATCTCACTCAGGGTCCACACCTTGTCAAGGATCAACACTCTGCCCAGGACTCCCATCTCGTCAGTCACCCACACTCTGTCCAGGACCCACATATCTCCCAGGACCCACATCTCCCCTGGGGGTATAGGGAGTCGAGAGGAAGAGTTGTTGCAGCTGGAAGGTGCCTGCTTGGCATGCCAGGACCTCTCATGGGTCAAATTTCCAACATTTCCACAAACAGGTGAGGTGTCCTTCCCATTCCCTCAGCCCTGGTTTGGGTGTGGTCTCACCAGCATCCCTGCTACAGCCATGTCAGCATGGGACACCCAGTTGCCCACTGAGAGGCAGATTTATGACCTTCCTTTCCTCTTAAATGTAGCATTTCAGTTGAAGGTTTTGTTCAGCCATAAAAATTGGTCCCTATAATTTCTGATATCTGCCTTTTTTGTCACCTTCCCAATCCCACCAGCTGCTCATGTCCACCATGAAGCCGGGATGGGAAGCCTGCAGGAAATCCTTTGGAATATTTCCTTCCCTGTCCAGCAGAGATATTTCAGTGCCTTTCTCAACAGTTCCTCTGCATTTTTCATGAGTGATGTGGCTCATGGTCTTCTACAGCTCTCACAACCCCCAGACACACTGAGCTTCTCACGGGAAAGGCTCTTCTGTTCCAAGATTGGACATGCAGTGGGACCCATGCAGCCTCTACTAGTCAAACAGCACGTGGTTCTGCATCAAGAAAACCCCAAGTACAGCTCAATTTGGGGAGGAAAATTGCATTGCTTTCTCCAGACCTGTTTCTCTCTCCTTATCTCAGCTTATCACTTTCCCAAATGCCCTGCAGCTGTGAAACATTGCTCAAACAGGCTGCACCAGCTCCACAGCATCCCATGATCTTATCACCACCAAGGGTCCCTACGTGCCTTCCCTGATTCCTTCCTTAAATCCGAGTGCCCACAGGAAAATCTGTATTTGCAGCATTCATGACCCCAAGAAAATCATGGCCATGAGATTCACAGAGCATCAGCTTGACCAGAACAGGGTGTGAAAAGGACCCATCTCATCCCTGTAGCACAGTAATGACAGGTACGTGCCAGCTGGGAATTCACCCCACTCTGCAAAGAGGGGCTCACAGTGGACGGGGATCCCACTGGAGAACCTCCCTTGCACAAAATGAACCTCCCAGGCACAGAGGGGTGTGAAAAGCAAAACTCCAAGACTGCAGCCACCATCTCCTCCTTGACACATGCCCTGGGACCATGATGGGGACAGGAACAGCAGCATCCACTCACGGGGAGCTGCAGTAAATCCCAAAACACATCCCTGGGCTGTGCTGCTCCAGCATGGAAGTGGCAGTGCTGCGGGCCAAGGAGGGCTCTTGGCAGCCTGCAGCAGGGAGCTCTGCCAGCCATGCTCCCAGCTTTCCGCCTCTCCGGCGGCTGCTTCCGTGCAGGAAAGTGGCAGGGCTGCAAGCACAGGATGATTCTGTGCTGCTGTGCAGGGTTTCAGCTCAAATAACCCTCTCTAGACAGGGAGAGCCTCTCCCAAATCCTCCTGTGTGGGAAAGATGCACGTCACACTGCAAGAGAGCACTGCAGGCCCGAGGGGCTGCACAAAGCTTTACTTCTGATGTTCATTAAAGACCCAAAACCTGTCAGGTCTGGGGCTATGATGCCAGAGATAAACACTGTTCTAGGCACCCCTGGCACCACCAGCTCCTGTTTCAAGGACAAATCTGAAGATGAAGCAGCATTTTTTATGATTTCTTCTTCATCATTACATGGGACAGTTTAGGACAAACTTTTCACACTCTCCAGATTCACCCTGGAAAAACAGAAAGGCAGAAGGAAGGATAAAATCTAACTGAAAGCGTATTTCTTTTAAAAAGTCTTCCTCCACACACCTTCTCTTTGCCTCTTGCTGGCACCCAGCAAGAACAGGTTTTACTCAAGCAGCCACAACCACTCTGCTAAGAACAAAACATGAAAAAGAGAAACCTCAGGTTTTTTTTTCACCCCAGCAGACCCAGCCACCAGCAGATCCCTGCCATTCCTGCCCAGCCCTGCCTTCAGCAGAGCAGCTGGATCTATAGCCCTGCCACTCCTTTGCTGCAGCACACATCACCCTTATTCCTTAGGTCTAAGCCATTAGACTGGAATTTGGAGGCACTGGGTGCCTTTTTTGCACTGTTGGCAGTGCTGTGGGTTTCTGGATAAATAATCTTGGGTGGCAGGTGCTGCTCTAGCATAGAAAGGCTCCTTTGCCTTGCACAACACGGGTGATGTCTGAGGTGTGCCGAGCTGCGGCAGCCCTGAGAGAGCTGGCAGGGGACCTGTGAGAAATAGCACTTGGAAACATTATTGCTGCACTGCACAGGGATGCAACTTGTGGGATCACAAGGCTTTGGAGCTGGCATCAAACAGGGGTATGTGGCATCATCTGGGTAAAGGAAAAGGGTGAGGATTGGGGCAATGCCCAAGGGGCTCATTTAGATGTTCTCAAAGTGAACTGCAATGCTCTT
Source organism: Myiotriccus ornatus (assembly GCA_036023395.1). Lineage (NCBI taxonomy): Eukaryota > Metazoa > Chordata > Aves > Passeriformes > Tyrannidae > Myiotriccus > Myiotriccus ornatus. Next base: position 9,553,759 of record JAYRBT010000010.1, read on the forward strand.
TTTGTTTCAAGAATCCTCTTTTAATTTCAAAGTGGACCTGAACTAAAATATTTTTAAAAAATATAAGTACGAAGAAAGAAGCGAGCTTTTTTTATCAAGCTTATGTGGTCCCAGAAGACTGGCCAGTGGCAGGTTGACCCAGCCACTGTTTTCCCACTGATGGTTTGGGGTTTGTTTCACTGGGAAAAGCTGCTCTGGTTTCTTTGATACGGGTTTTTTTTTGTATTTTGTTTTCTGATTTCATTCCAGAAAATTATACATATACAGAAAAAACTCTCATTTCATCTCCCAGCAACTCGCACACCTCCTGGCCACTTGAGCCAACACGTGGTCCCTGGGCTGGGTTTCCCACACAACCCAAGGTCCCGCTGCCCTGCGACCTGCAGAGACACACAAACCAGCCCTCTCCTCCCCAAACCTCTGAGTGCTTGGAGCAGCACCAAGGGCTCAGCCTGACCCCAGACCGGCTGCACAGGGTGGTCACATATTTAGGTTTTTCTTCGTTAAACCACTCACCTGTGGCATACCCTGGAGCCAGGAGGGAGGCCAGCACTGCTATTTGTTTAGCTGAGCCAGACTTAAACCACATCAAGACTTTACAGGCTCTCACGAACAAACATCCTGGGTGTGAAAGGGCAGAGAATGTTCCTTTCACCTTCCACATTTTCTAAGCAACTTTCACCGATGCTGTGGTAAAGAGCAAGCCTGGGAGACTCACCCATCACCGCAGGTCTCACGTGGAATGTGGCAGGGACCACCACTGCCTCTGTCCCCGGGAAAGTCCCCCGGGCAGTTAGGATTAATTATTAACCTGATTTACTGCTGAGTTTTGGAAGCTGGAGCGGATGTCATGTGCTGGTCAGGTCTGACGTGGGACAGCAGGAAAGACAGTCACCCCCACAGAAACCTCCCTCTGCTTGCCCATGTTAACAGGGCCATAAACCAGACCCCAAGCCGGGTGAGTTATTTTACTCATTAACCCCCAGTGGCTGTTTCCCTCCCAGCACCTCTGCCAGAGTGGGGCGGTGCTGGCTCCCAGGTGGATGCAGGAGCAGATTTTCTGCCTTCCCAAAGCCAGCTGCTCTGTCCCACTCCATCAGCCTCGGCAGCTCACACACCGAAACACTGGAGGTGCCGAAACACCTTGAGCCATAGCCGGAAGAAATCCCCACTGCCCTGCTTGGAATCAAACACTGTGGGATTTGCATGATTTCTTCCAAAAACAGAGGAGGAGTGGAAGTTGCTTTGCAGGGTGATGGCTGGGACAGGCCCCCCTGCTCGGTGGTCCCCGAGCTGCTGTTGCCCTTTGCAGACCCAAAGTGTCTCTGGGCAGACAGCACAGTCCTTGTGAGAGGGACACGGACCCCACAGCCACAGTGTTGGGCAGGATGGGGTGAGACCCAAGTGCCACAGGCTTGGGGAAGGCAGGGGTGTGACACAGTGGAGGCAATGCTGTGGCAGCTGGGTCCCCAGGTGGGATGCAGCCAGGGCTGGCAGGGAAGCACTGTCCTGGTCTTTGTGCCAGGAGCCACAGGACCAGGGCAGGGGGAAGCGCTCTGCAAACCTGGGTAAGCAAATCCTGGGGCTGGATCCACCCAAGGGTTTGTTTTGTCTCCTTGGGCTGCCCCTTCCTCAGTTTCCCCAGTGAAAAGGCCGCCCAGCCTCAGGGCTGTTGCCCAGTCGGGATTCTGCCTCCTCTCCCCTTTGGATTTGAATCCTTGGGACACCTGGGTCTCCTGGGGAGCCCAGTGTGGCTGTGCTGTTGCTTTAAAGCAGCAGCTGGATCCAGCTGTGACTGCAAGTAACCCTCACCGCAGCCTTGCCCAGGCCTTTTATGCATTTTCCAGTGGTTCCAGAGGCGCTTGGCAGCAGCGTGCAGGGGAAACCGGACTCACGCTGGCAAGCAGGGCTGGGAGGGGAAAGGGAAAACGTTTCCCTTCCCAAAGGAGCAGGGGGAGCCCAATGCTGTGGCTCAGGCAGCAGGCACGGAGGGAGCAGACCGCTGGTGGGGCTGCCTCTGCGGCGTGGTGCAAACAGCCCTGTGGATGGACACAGCAAGCCACAGGCCCGGGCTTGTCCCTCCCAGCCCGGTGTGCCCCTGTGAGAAGAGCTCACCCCAACGGGCCTCAGTTTCCCCCTCCCTGATCAATCAATTCAGCCTCAGGCAGAAAGCCCCAAGGTCTGGATTTGTCCTGAGAAGCTGTGCCAGGATGGCATCCAGGCTCTGAAACAAACAAGCCCATGAGGACGTAGAACGGAGAAAGCCAAGAGGGACGGGAATGTGGGCTTGAGAAGGGAGACACACTCTCATGCTGCCCAGACACAGAGAGGAAAGTGGAGGAGGATGGTGCGTTTGGCCTTGGGAAAGACCTGTCATCTGAAGAGGATCACTTGCATCCCAGACCTTCTCAAAGAGCAAAGTTGGAGGAGAGGGCACCAGGAGGAAGAAGTTCCCAGGCTGGAAGACTGGGAAATCAATGTCACACCAGAACCCAGGAGCTCTGCCCGCAGAGATGCCCCTGCCCACTGCAGGGACCATGGGCCTCTCCTGCCCAGCCTTGGCCACCCTGACTGTCCTGCAAAGCCAGCCATGGGCACAGGCTGAAGGCAAAGCCCTGGCTGAGCATCAACCCACAGAACTGCTCTCCCAGCTCCAGCCTGGGAAGGGCTTGGCTCAGGGTGCTGTCACACTGCTCTCACAGCCCTGGGAAGCTTGGCTGCCTGGGGACTGGCATGGGTCCAGAAGCTGTGAGCTGCAAGGCAACGTGTTTTCCGTCGGGCAGGAGAGCACTCACGACGTCTCTCATGAGTCAGATGGAAAGGGCGGCTCAGGAGTCACCTGAGCCCAGCGGCTGCCTGCCCACGGCCCCTCTCCAGCCCAAGTGGAAAAACATACAGCCCCAGCACAGCACATGCCTGCTGAGACCCCGAGCTCCGGCCGGGCCCCCTCCCAGGCTGGCAGAGGCAGAAATGCTCACATTAGCCGTTTCTGGCCAAATTGGTTTAGGAGGGAGGCAGAGGAGACTCAGACATCCCTGGCTCTGTGGCTCTGCTGGCCATTAATCATCACTCCGCTGCTGCTCATCGCCAAAATCTGGGCTCTGCTACAGCCACTGGTGGATCTGTCTCTAGAACGAGAGGGAGAAAGGGAGAAGGAGGGCATGCAGAGTACAGATTTCCCCTCTTTGGCTGGGGCTACTGGACTGACGTCACGACAAAGTTCCCTGTTTCCATGTGCACAAGAAGGGAGGGCAGCACCCATGGTGCCACCCCCGGGCAGGCACCCACCTTGCACGGGCATTGCTCCCCAGCCCAGCTCAGGGAGTTGGTGGAAGAGGTGACAATAGCAATTTGCTAGCCTGGGAGTATTTGAGCCATAAGAGAGCCCTCCGGAGAGAAGAGAGTCGGCACACCCAGACGCATTCCTGAGGTTTCGTTTCCATGGTGGGATGTTCACCCGACGGTGAAGTCATGCTATGCTGTGGGCTGAGATGGCCAGTGAGTTAATGCATGGATCCAACTCCTTCCCTGATTCACAGCAGGCTCAGCCACAGCCCTGTGCCATCCGTTGGCCTGACAGTTCTTACGTGGCTCCGGCGCTTCTCGTGTCTTGGAGCAGGGAGGCTCCAGACACCGCTGCTGGGTTGATCCCTGCCTCACCATGGGAAAACAGCTCCTGCAGCAGGGTGGAGGGACAAACTGATGGCTCTCCTGGGTCCTTCCAGCCCACTTGTATCATCTAACTGTGCTCCCCATCATGTTTTACTTTGCTTTCATCCTACTGCTGCCACTGATGACAACAGGACAGAAAAGCACCACCCTAAGAGGTCACTCCTGCAGGGCCAAAGCTTTGGGGATCTACCCAACATTAAGCAGAGGTGGGGAAGGATGGAGAGCTGGGCAGCATGGAAAGAACAGGATGGAAAGCCCATTGATCCTCGGGGAGAGGTGGCAGGGACACTCCCTGGAGCAGCTCACGGTGCCAACACCAGGCACGTGGCTGTGGAGTTCAGTGATGGGGCTCCACAGATCAACAAACCAGAGGTGTGGTGGAGGAACTGCCTCTGGGATGGCAGCCAGTAAATTGATAGGATTATTCCCAGCCTCTGGAGTGGTTTTCTTCAGGTCTGGACGTACAGGAATGTGGCCAATCTGCCCAGGGCCATCAGATGCCCTTCCCATTGCTCAACTGGTGAGACCCTCTGATTTTGGGCTGTGGCTATTTGTCTTAGCATGACTTTTCAGCAAAGATCAACTCCCTTACAGTCCAGTCAGCTAAATCCCCATTAAAAAGCATATCCCTTTAGAATGCATCTCCTGATCAAACATCACTCTCTGGACACACACTTTCTGCACCGATGGCAGCCTCCTGCTGCCTCGAGGACAGGGGCAAGTTGAACCCTAGGGAGCCTCTACTCTTCTCTTGCACACATGCTGGTGTCTTGCATGAGCACATGATACTTCTTGAAGCAGCAGGACACGTCTAACCCTCAGACACATCATGGGTCCCTCTCTGGGTGCTGTCACCCCCATGCAAAGGCTGTTTGCTTTTGAGATGGACCCAGACCTTTCCACACATGCTTCTTTTCAATCTAAACCAGAAAACCCTCCCTGCTTCTCATCTCACACTCAGCCAGGCCCAGAGGTCCTAGCTGGGATCACCAGGAAGCCACTCTCCTTTTGTGACTGGTCCAGAGCTACCAGCAATATCCTCTGCTCCCGGAGGTGACAAGTCACTTTCTGGGTCTGCCACAGCAGGTGACATCCCTAGGGAGTAGGAGATGATGCTGAGAATGTGTAAGGTGCTGGCACAGCCCAGCAGCCGCCTGGGTGTGTATCAGTCAGACTGGGAAGTGCACAGCCAAACTGAGCCAAAGAAAACCGGCAGCTCCAGGGACATTTTCCACCAGCCAGGATGGAGCCCCAGCCCTGCAAACCAGCACTGGGGGCACTGAAAGGTGACATAAGACAGCTCTCTGTCTTGAGGACCCCATTAATCTTTCCAGGGCTTTCCCAGCCCTTCCCCAGGCTTTGTTTGACACCCAAAGCCACATGAAGGTTAAGTGAGGTACCTGGGGTGCAGACAGACCCAGCCTCCACTGCCCCTTTCCTGTTCTCATCCCTGACCCTATGCAGATACCCAGGTGTGACGCAAGGGTTCCTCAAATCCCTCTGCCCCTGGAAACACCACTTCCCAGCCTTCCTCCTTCTTCAGGCCCTTCAGCCTCCACTCCACACTAATGATATTCATTTCGCCACCTTTTCCCAGGAGCCGGCCCCTCCTGCAGCAGCTCTCCTCTGCTCTCCTCCGCCTGCTCCCAGCTGCCCTCCAGCGCGGGTGACTCACGCTCAGCACACACTGAGCCCTTTCAGCAGCCCTCGGCCCCGAACACTGTCCCAGTCTTCCCAGCGCCGGCGTGCTGAGCCCCCCCCAGCACCCGTTGCCGGCACAGGCTCCTAGCCAAGGGGACATCCACGCCCTCCCTTTCACGGCTGAGAAGCCAAAGACCTTCCCGGAGTGATCCGGGCCAGGATGAGGCGCAAGCAAGAGGTCGACTGACTGGGATGGACTTGCAGCCCAGGTTGCTTTGAGCAACAGCCAGCAGTTTAAAAAAATAAATAGATGTATTTGAAAAGAAAAAAGGTTTACAAGCTCCTAACGGGACCATTCTTGGCTTGGACAGAGGAAACCTGCCAGGAATCTTTTCCTCCCTTCTGCCTTCACCAAACTTCCTGTGACCAACAGCAGTGCTCTGTCTGCTGTGCGGGGATGGGGCCAGAGAAGGGGCTTCTCTGTTCCCCAGCTCCCAGCTGGCAGCAGGGTGGGCACCACCATACAAACCGCCCCTTCACCTGGAAACGTTGCAAAGTCCTCCACTGGAGGAGCCACTGGAAAAGACACTTGCAATTTCTCAGGGCTAGAGCTGTGCAGAGAGTGGGCTGGAGGCACACTGCCTGCAGGACAGCACCATCCCCTGCACTGCACTGGGTCCTGCTTATGCAAGGGGACTTGTTGCCTTCCCCAGACACTTGTGTCTAATAGCCTGGATGAAGTGCTGGAGCCTGGGAAAGTCCAGGCATGCAGTTGCAAGGGAGGGTGGTACTCAGGTGCACCCCAAAAAGAGCCCTACCAACCTGCCACAGCCTAACCCCAGGGCTTTTTGGCCTCTCCAGTAAGGTGTGCACAGCTCAAGGGACACAAAGAGCAAGGTGAACTCTTGTGACCATGAGTGACACAGCGGGGAGGTGCACAAACGCAGCGGAATCCTCCGTGCATGAGGCTGCACAAGTATCTTCTGCCTCTTTCCTTCCTGCCTCTTGCTGCCCTTTTCACCTGTGATTTTCTGCTCAGTTTGCCAAAATGCCCAAATTACCTGACCAAACAGTCTCCTCTGTCAGTCAGGGGAGATCACCATCACCACAGCTCTCAGTGCAGACCGGATGAAGGGGCTCACTCACCCTCACACCCTGGGCAGCATCACGGGGTCACCAATGCTGCTCAAGCTATACTGACTTACACCTGGGGAGCTCAGCTCCAGGCTTGGGAACTGGGATGAAGGGAAAAACCTACAATCCTGACTGTGCTAAACTGCAAGAGGCAGTTGAACAGGCTCGAGGAGAATTTCCACCTAGGCTTTTCTACTGACTGACAAGCCTCCGCTCTCACCCAGGCATCTCTCCTTGGAGGGCTTGTTTGTTCTCTTCCACAGGTAGGGCCAGAGAGGTGAAACCTCAGAATCACAGTGGGAGGAACGTGGTATCTGAAGGGCTGAGATGTTCATGGCAGCCGCCCTCCCATCTGGGTGTTTGCCAGGTTTCAGTAGCACTGAAGTCCCTCTTCGGCTCCTATTGCCACTGAAACCACCACAACAAATGCAGTGAGTTTTATAAGAGAGGCACGAGGGTTTTGCAAGCTGTACTTAGCCTGGGAAAGGTCACCTAGAAGCTGCACTCCTGGTCATGAGGTCAAGCCACCTATGTGTGGACACCAGCACCAGCAGCCAGGGGAAGGAGGTGGGCTGTCACCAGACACTGCACGATGCCATGGTGAGAACCCACTGAGTAGACAGCAAGTGTTGCTAAATTAGTCTGCAGAAACAGCACAGCAAAAGCTTTTTCCGCTCCTTTCCTCCCCAGTTGTCCTTCCAACATTGCCTGGTTTTGTTAAGGAGTGGGGGGATGGATCCTATCAACCCCTCAGCACAGTCCAGAGCATGTGTGGGGAGGAGGAGACTCACCATTCAGGGGCAATGGCAACTGTGCCAGATGTTACGATGCCAAAGAGGGGTGTTGGCAGTCACAGAGGAACGGTTCATGGATAAGGTTTAAATATATACAGAGCCCTGAGATTCCTACAGCCCAGAGGGACCCCATTTCCCAGGCCCACTGTTGCTGAAGCTGGAAAGGGCCAGCGAACATTTCCCACACTGTGTGCTAGGGTGGACAGGGAAGGAGCCTTGCCCCTCCTGGCAGCTCCATTCTGGGCTGCTCCCACATCCCATGGGAGTCCCAGTGCACTGGAGCAATGTGCAGGCACCCGCCACCTGCTCCCAGGGCTGAGGCAAATATCTCCGCTGCTCCCACTGGCCTTGGGCTCAACCATCCAACAGCAGAGCCTCGGGCCAAGCCTCGGCGCTGCCAGCAAAATTATCTTCAATGATTGCAAAGGGAGAACCAACACATTTCACACCCAGGAAATACAGAGATTCTTTTCTCAATAATCTGGAAAAGCAATTGATATATGTGTGGGGGAAGGGGAGAGGCTGAAGAAGGTATTTATGGAGCTTTCATTCGTCACTGGCTCCTGCAAGGCCAGGCTGGACAGCTCTAACCTGCTTGAACCCGCTCCTTTGTGGAAGAATACATTGTTTGAGTAATACCCACCAAAGGCACTGATGCAACAGAAAACCGATCAGATGCCGCCTGCGTAAAACAACGCAGCAGGAAAAATGTAAAATTCAGGCTGCAGCAGGAAAAAAGTAAAATCCAGTCTGCAAGAAAAAGGGACAGAAAAGGGGACGTGCAGGAGGAGAGGCGTTGATCTGGTACTTTGCACCCCATTAGCTGTGGGTGGTACAGCAAAGGAAAACCCGGGCTGGGTGTGCGCAGCCCCAATCTTTGGCGTGGGTTGAGTGTTCAATGGATGTGGAGGAAAAGCCAAATCCCGTGTAACAGCTCTTAGCTGACGTGGGTACAGCACGGGCCAAGTTTATGCAGGATCAAAAATTTTGCAATTTCACTGTGAAACTAATAGTACGTAGGAGATTCCCCCCTGAAACACAGGAGTGGGGGAGACAGGTGGTTATCCTGACAAACACGATCTATTTCTGGCCTTCAGGGGTCACAAATGTTAGGTTCAAACTGTGTCTGGAAAGGATAATAAGCAGAAGCTAGTACTGATCATGTTAACCTTTTAAATCTTCAAACAATTTCTACCCACAGCCCCATAAGCACAACACTGCAGGTCTGGCTCCCCATCTCCACCCTTCCTACCCACAGGGCAGCCCTTGCACCTTCACTCTGCTCAAATGATTTCATTCTGCTGCAAGAACACATCAGACAACACTAAGGGATCACAAGAGTCACCCCTACCAACATGAAAAGGGACCCCCAGATTAAATAATTAAATAATAAGGATTAATGCAGGACTCCCCCTGAGACTTGATCTCTCATCTTTTTGGCTGCTGCCCAGCAGCCACCCAGCCCAGCTGCTCATATCCCAGGGGCAGCCCCACATCTTCCCTGCTCTGTCTCTTGCAATCTCTTCATCTCCCCTGAGGCAAAACTCTCTGAGTCTGGAAGGAGTTAAAATAGGGAGACACTTTTAAACTATGACATTTGCATTTCAGACAACCACCGGACACTGGAGCCCCAAAGGTATTTCTCAACTTCTTTGTGATGTGCAAGTTCTGAAAGTAGGTGTGGTGGTGAAGTTTCTATTCCTGATTCTTACCTTTACAGGAACAACCTTAATTTCATATTGATTCAGCAGGAACAACCTTAATTTCATATTGATTCAGCCCTTACTGCATCAAGGCTATCGTATGACCTTCCCCATGGTTAAGCCTAATACAAACCCACTGGTACATACACACCTCCACATAGGTCAAACTCCAAAATCCTGCAAGCAAATAGCACTGGGTAATAAACCAGCATGAAATGCAGCTGTCATGTCCCTCTGGTGCTACATTAGCAAACCAGACCTTTAAGCTTCTTTGCTTTCCCTTTCCTTTTGTTTCAGACCACAAGTCTGCACAGAAAGTTGGGCGCAGCAGCAGCAGCCTTTGGAGCAGCTACAGCTCTATCTGTGGCATCAGTTCATGATAAGACACAGAAGAAAAGCTCTTCATGATTAAAATACTGATATTCTGCTCCTTAGGGCTGAAAAGGAGCCTGCAGCAGCTCAGGCTGACTTGGAAGAGCTGCTGCAGTAGCAGGGACCTTTGCTGAACTGGTGAAAAGGGAACCTCACCTCTCAGTGCAGTATTGCTCTCCTCCATCCTGTCCAACTGGGGGCTTAAAGGTGCTTGCCAGGAACTCACTGGAGATGGAGCAGATGACAAACAGCCCTCACTCCTTTCAGGGTTCTGTGCCACCTCCTCTCAGATCTCTCCACAGGTGTTCAAGAAACCCCAGTTTCTACTCTCTCACTGGCCTGTGCCCAGTAACTGGGTGCCAGCCTCACATCTCCCTGCTGCCACCCACCCACTTCCTCTGGTGCCCAGCTGGGCTCAGGGGAACTTCTGCCTGTCCTGAGTCTTACTGTGCTTCCACTCATCACATCTTATGGCCAGTCCCACGCAAAGCATGATGAACAGACCTGCACCTGCCCTGGCTGTGGCCGGGACAGAGCTAATTTTCTCTGTAGTAGCCTGGTGTGGTGCTATGTTTTGGCTTTGGGACTAAAACAGTGCTGATAAGGCAGGGATGTTTTAGCTGTTGCTTACACAGCACGAAGGCCAGCTCTGCTTCTCACGCTGCCCCACCAGTGAGCAGGCTGGGGGTGCACCAGAAGCTGGGAGGGGACAGAGCAGGGACAGCTGACCCCAACTGATCAAGGGGATATCCCAGACTGTGTGCCAAAGTGCTCAGCACTAAAAACTGGGAGAAAGAAGGAGTTATGATGTTTGTCTTCCCAAATACCAGTTATGCATGATGGAGTAACTGCTCTGACTCTCACAGAAACGGTGAACACCTGCCCGCCCGTGGGAAGCAGTGAATGAATTCCTTATTTTGCTTTGCTGATGCACACAGCCTTTACTCCACCTACTGAACTATCTTTATCTTAATCCATAAGGTTTTCTCACTTTTACCCTTCTGCTTCTCTCCCCCATTGCTCTGGGAGGGAGCAAATGAGGGCAGTGTGGGGCTGAGCTGCCCACTGGGGTTAACCCACCACCCCCCCAACATCTCCAACATGCCTCGGCAAGGACATATTTCCCCAGGAGGTGATTTCCTAGCAAGGACAGGGTATTCCTGGCACAAACCACACTCATAGCCCAGAGAAAAGTCATTCAAAGCAGCACGTGGGTAACACCAGTAACCGTGCCAAGCTGCAGGACCAGTCAGCTTTGCAGAAGATAAGGCAGCTTGAGACTCACTGCTTTACCCAGCACAACTGTCCATGCTGAGAGAAAGAAGCAAAATACTCTGGCAACTCATCTGGCATCACACTGTCCCCTTCCCATTGCCCAGGAATAGTTTGAGAGGTGTCTGATGAAGCCCAGAAGTCTCAGCCCTGGACAGGTAATACTTCAGGGCTGAGTTGCCCTGAATTGTTCTCACTAGGAAATGGTTTTGTGTAAAGTACTGACGTCAGAAGGTAATAAGAGATTTTAATCAGTCCCAGCACAAAAGGAAGGATATTCCTGTATAATACCAGAGATTACCATAAAACTCTCATTTGGGATCTCCTTGGGATCAGGTCTGTGCTGTGGTACAGGTGAAAGGAAAGGGGCTACAACCAGCAAGAACCAAACATCCAGCCAGTTTTCAAAGAGCTCCAGCCTGGGACAAGCACCTTTCAAAGCCTCCCTTTTCCTCTCTAGTGCATGAACATGATCCAGCCATATGGAACAATTCCCATTGCAGGGAAAAATAAGGCAAATCCCCCTCCAAATAAAACAAAAAGTTAGAGCAATGGAAGGAAGCAGAGACAGGAAACTATGAGGACTTTCTTCAGAGAGGCCACTGCTGCAGGATAAAAGGACAGATTTTTACGCATGTGCTGAGATTCCTTCTGAAACTTACTTTAGGCACCTGAATAAAACTTACCAGCTTTGCACAAAGGTTCAAATCATCCCCTGCTGCCAGTGAGGAGAAAACTAGCTGCCTCCTGACAGCTGCTCAGGGGAAGTTGGACTGGGTTGAAATACAGGACATACTTCCTTTTCACTAGCAATGAATAATGAAAATAACAAGATGTAGATCAAGAAAATATCTTTTTCAGATTTGAATCTACAGACACAAATGTGTTACTGTCACCAGAAAGGTGTAAGATCACTGGACTGGTTATGGTTAAATAGCCTTGGTCTCTGCCCTGTGCACGGCCATGACCCAGGAGCCAAGTCACCCGCTGGGATTTGAGATGAAATCAGTTGTCACTGCTGCCATTTCTGGGTGACTTGGGCAGTGACACACAACTGCTGACACTGGCTTCTGCTTTAGTTGTTGTAAAAGTAGTTTCAGAGAACCTTGGGAGCCCCAGCAAGATTTGTGGAAGTTCACAGTGGTTCCGACCCACCTTCCTGTAACTCTCAGCATGGCTTTGTGAAAACCTGCATCCTCACCACCTGCATCTCCAGAGTCACAGGATAACAAGGGCCGGAGAGAAAGAGCCTTATGATGCCTCTTCCTGCCCCTGCCCAAAGCACGCTGAGTTTTAACCTACAATACAGGAAAGACCTATTTAGCCACTCAAAGTTTTTCATCTATGCGGAAAACAAATCACGAGTCGATTATTTGTCTTCCATTCTGCACAAACGGGAAACCATCCTCTGCAATGGCCAGGTCCTGAATTTGAGTGAGATGATGGCACTAAATGTCAGGCCAGCTCCAGGTATGCATGACTAAAAGCTCAGCCAGACCAATTTCTAAATTTTGGGAGAAGCAAGCCAAATCCTTCTGTGTACGGCCCTAAAAGCCTTAGTTCTGGGCCAAGCTCCTCATGGCCTCACGTCACATAAGCACTGAGGTTGACTACGAGCCATGAGACCAGTTGTGATGGCTCATAATACCTGTGTGGCTACACTGGTGCAGCTGCTCTGGACAGACCCAGTCCCTGGATCTGGGCAGAAACAGGACAGTGACAGCTGCTGCAGCCAGTATTGCTGGGGCATGGAGCAATGGGACTCTTGGGAACTGCTGTTGTACTTTGCCAGTGGATCATTCCCTGAGGTGGTGGCTCATGACGAGGAACTCCCTGGCAAGGAGCTTTTGGTATGGTTAGTTAGGGGGGAAATTTTGGCTGTTTCAGACAGACCAGTTTCCACAGGCCTTGAGGATGGAAGGGGCTTGATCGAAACAGAACTGTTTTCCTCAAGTGCCAGAGCTGCCGTATTTCATTTCCCAGCTGCTCACTTGGATGAGGAAGAAATAGAAAGGAGGCAGTTTCATGGAAAATCATGGTAGGCCACGATCTGCCGAGTTAACAAAAAAAAAAGGTCACCTGCTTCAGAGGAGCCAGTCCAGTAGGATACTGCAAATTCAGTCCAGGAGAAAAGCAGTTGGTGAAAAGGGGGAAAAGATTTCAGGGAGACATCCTCCTTGACAAAGAATTCATTTGGTGCTAATGGTTCTGCTGCTTGCTACCAGCATGAACCACGCTCCCGAAAAGCAGTGCATGAGCAGACACGAACAATACAGTGATTTGTTCTCAGGAAGCATTCAACCTCTGCCAACAGTCAACCGGATCCAGACAACGGCGAGGGCAGTCAGACCGGCGCATGGCACACCAAAGGAGGAGCTGTATCACTTGGCACAGAGCTGCTATTTCCAGCACTTACATCCCATCCTCATGCTAGGTCAACTTTTTCACTCTTCAGAGGAGGAGGACTATGCTTCTGTAATGAAATCTGGATCTACAAGGGTGAGAATTTTTCCTTGAGCTCAGTAGAAGGAGGTATCCTCAACTCCTAAAATCCCTCAGCAAGTGGGCTGATTTGCAAATGGCCTCAGCATTTGTAGCTGTCAGCTACAGCTCAATATAAAAGCCACCTCTGAACATCTACAGCATAAACCTTATTGTTTCAAGTATCCACCAATTTTCATTTGTCCTGTTTTCTTGCTTACTTAACAGAATTAGCTCTGAGCATTATTAAAAGAAAAATGAATAAGATGGAGTAATACTTTAAACACATTTTAAGTTGAAAACCAGCAAGGCATACTGGAAACCATTTTTAAAATGAAATACAGTGCCAGGTCACTCAGAGTGAATAAAGCAACTGACACTCCCCAGATCTGTTGACTTAGAATTATATCAGAACAGCATTTCCCATGTTTGAAGAAGATAAGAACAAAGCAGTAAAGCTGTCACCTGGATTTCTTCCTGCTTATTTGAAGCATTCTCACTTTCACTGCAACAAATTACTGCGCTATTTTCTCGGAAACTTGGACCATATGCCAAGCACTGCTGAGAGAACTTGTCCTAAAAGGAGGATGCATTCCAGAAAGTTATTAGATGTCGCAGGATGTGCCACGGAGCCTGTTGTACAGAGAGCACCAGGTCTGCAAAAAGCAGAAATTTGGATCATGATCCTGTAACTGAATACAATGCCCTTCCACTGCAGGGCAGAAAGTAGCCCAGAGATGGGAGGAAACTTGCTTTGAAACATCAGATCCCAACCACTGACAAGATGCCAGGCTACAAGAATTACTGGTCTGATAATGCAGTAGGACAAGGTTCCGTGTTCTGCACCCAGAAGTTGGTTTCTTTTTAAAATCTATTAGCAGTAGATTCCCACACAGCCGGGCCAGAACAGTCTGGTCTTAGTCTGTTTTGTTTGTCTTGAAACATCTTGCTGTTTCTCATCCTTCAATAAACTCTCAGGAGTCCCACTGCTTTTACAGTTTCTATGAATAGCAGAGGTTGGGAAAGTGCAGCATAGCCTGGAGAAGCCCAGGCTCGGTCACAGAGGTATTTTGGTACTCAGTTCCCACAAGGTCAGTGGAGGTTTGCAAGGCTACATCTATCCCCTCTTTGCTGGCCATGCCCACACACCTCCTCGAGCTTGTTGGGCCACACTGCACAGCCAGGGTGCCTGGCAGGGCTCTCACACTCCATTAGATTACACCGAGCAAGGTGCAACTCCAGCATTTCCTTTCCCGGGAAAGGGCTTGTTCCAGTATTGAGCCAGACTACAAGCAAGTGTGAGGATGGCCCAAACTGCCAGAAAGCTCTGTCTCAAAGATTAATTCAAGCCCTAAGCTAAAAGGCAAGCCTAGATGTACTTAATGACCTGGGAGGAAGGCAGCCTGTTTGTTTGTCTGCTACCAGTACTCAAAGATGTGCGGGAACATAACGCAGTGCTTTTTATCTCTACACTGCAATCACCACCGTGATTTCTAAAGACTAGTGAAACTTTGTTTAAAGGAAACAACTCAAAGGCAAACCAAGCAACCACTGTCCCTCCCCATCACAACAATGTTTTCCCCTTCAGAGAACTTCCTTGCTTGTCTTTCCCTACACACTTAAATCATACAACAAATAATACTTCTGACACCAAACCAATGTCGCTGGTGGCATCCCACATGCCTGGTCTTTTCTCATGAGACCACGCACAATGAGCGGCTCATGCCTGCTTTGCAACACTTCTGAATAAACAACACTACCTCTGCAGAGGCAGGCCAGGCTGAACAGAAGGGAGCTGTATTTTCCACTTAGATGGAGACAAAACTGTTGGAGACAGAATTTGTCAACAATGAACCAGAGTGAAATGTAAAGAAATGCACACAGTAGAAGTTCATGAACCCCAAAACAAACGTGCCAAAAAGAGAAAGAAAGGGAAAAAAAATCCCCTTAGAAGCACTTTTATCTAGTCACTGACAGATAATTTTAAAGCACTTGTACAGAATGATGGCTCTGTGCAAACCAAAATATACTTACGCAATTTGTCTCAAATAACACTGTCCTTAAAAAAACTACACAATAGACACAAGTTACATCCAAAAGGCATGGTAACACCACACAGGACTTTGGTCCCAGAAAAACTTCCCCTGCAGATCTGTGTGTCCTATGCAGTAACTGTATTTGCTTTTTGTAAAGGAATTCACGGCCACTCTAAGTGCAATCACACCTCTCCCGTGGAGGCAGCAATTTCCACTGCTCCTCTTATGAATTTACCAGGGGGGTGCTGAATCTGGCAGCAGCCTCTATGTGGCTTATACAAAAGAAACCCAGCAACTGTTTAGTGAGGTGCTGAATTTGCTATGTGTGTGCTACTGACCTGCATTCAGGGACCTCTCCCCCCTGAACAGTGGAGTCCTACGAACAAAGGCAGAACTGACATTTTCCATTAGCTTCAAACCTTCCTTCTGGCATTACAGGGGCTTTTTGTGAATAAGACAGGGAAAGGAGGACATGTTATTTCCTTGGCCTCTCAAATTACTGCTCAGCTGATAAATTATTTCTAAGCATATCCATAGTTTCTCTCAGGCATTTGGAAAACAAAGTTTCTCAAGCATTAATATAAAAAATACCCTCCATTTTCAAACTCCATACTCGTACGCCCAAAACATCTCAGAGTTGAACATGGAAACGTACATACAGACTTCTGCATGGCAACAGGCCTGAGTAATAAAGACACAAGTCATGTGCTTCAGTTTGTTCCTTTCAGTCCAGTTCAGGAAGATGCATTTTGGTTTTTCATGAATCTTGATCTGCTAGAGCAGTTGTAGCCGTACCTACCAACCACCTTCACGTGACTGGAGTGATAATGTTTTGACCTCAACTCACTATAAAATCAGTGAGGTTTTGAGGTTGTTGTTTCCCCCCCTCGCCCCCCCAAAAAATAGGCTGCACTCAACACTTTTTAAAAGCTCTTCTCCATATCAGAGAATCAGATCTGCTCCAACATGAAACTCAGAACTGCTGCAAAATAAACAAAACTCTACTGCTGGAGCATTCCGTGTTATCCCTGTATGCAAATGAATGTGCTTAGCACTTCAGTGTTAACAACCTGGCCACTGATATTACATGATGGAAAAACCTCTGAATTTCAGAGGAAAAAGAAAAGTTGCCTACCCTGGAAAACCACACGGTGAGCTTTTATGGCTTTTCCATTACTGCCCTTTTGCGAACCAGAGGACATTTCCCATTAATCGTGTTGATCAGCTCTGAGAGGCGGCAGATGGATCTAAGCACAAGTCAGCGATTTTCTGTGACTTCTTTGTCTAGCATGGGGATCAGTGTGATGGGGGCTATCAAGTGTCTGTAGTCACTCCATGTCCTACTAGCTTGGGAGTTAAAGCAACACTTATATTCTGAAAGCTTCATGTTAGGCCTGTGGACATCCTGAAGGTACTGAGCAGTAAATTGTAACTCCCACATGAATTTGACCAGATTTTAAGTTAGAGGGTGTCTTCTCCTACAAAACATCTTGATTCCAATTTAAAGTCTATTATCCAAAGGGGTTTCCTGAACCTGTGTGTTTCTTCTGCAAACATCTGACACTGCATCACTGAACTCAGTGGGTCTCATGGCAACTACACCTGTGGCCTTGGCTCTTCAGTTGCCACCACACACCAAGAGGCACAATTCAAGACCTCATCAGAAGCACAAAGCTTTCTTCTGGTCCTATGGAAATGACCAGTGGCTTTACAACTCATCACTGCAGGGGAAGGCAGTGTCACTGTGGGAGCTGCTTTACCTTTCAGGCCGTGTACCACTTGTTTGTCTCTCAAGGTGAAACTCCAAAACCAAATCCGTATCTCCCCCCTTTTTGTAGCAGTTAAAGCATTTGTTTTTGAAGTCTGCCTGCTTTTTGTACATCTCTGCCTCAGCAGCAGCCAAGTTCCAACGTAAACTGCATTTATGTGTCCTAACAGCTGTCACACGAAGGGATGTTACTGAAAAGTCAACCCCCAGTGAAGACTTTAGTGTTTCCTGGTCACTGTTAGTTTTGAAAGAAAGAACAACAAACAGCACTAGCTTTGTAATCCACTGGCAAAACTAACTGCTGTGTTTTTTATTTAGTGGAAGGCTTCCTGATCTCTCTTGCCTAGCCAGCACTTCATATTCACCAAAGACCAGGACAAATTCCATGAAGACAAAACCAGACATTGCTCTGAAGTAAAGAACATTAAAAACCCCAACAAAGAGGATTGACCACAGTTACATGTAAAGAGAAAACTGCTTCTGATCTCTTCACATTCTCATGGTTTCTTCTATGAAGAAGAAGGAAAGCTCTTCGTTCCACTGGAAAAAAAAGGATTATTCATTCCACAAATGTTGAACAGTAGAATTAAGAAAAAATGTAGAAAGAAGGAACAGGAGTAATTGCCGTAGTTTAAGCTGCTGATCAGATCCTCAGGGGTGAACATGGATGCTGCCTTGGACACTGTCACAGTGTTTTTCATCTTCTATAGGTCAACCAGATCTCACCCCACATCACAGCTCCAGGCAGTAAAGGGTCTGCACATGAGGTACACTGTCCCTCCTAAAACAGGTATCTCCCAACCCACTCACAAAAGTATAATTTAAAAAACAAGTGACAGGCTGTTTCAGCAAACAATATGTTAAAAAGACAGTTGTTTGGTCAGACTCCTGTGCAGAGCCCTACATACTGTCTCCAAGAGCCATCTACTCTGACACAGAAGGCAGAGAGCAAGAATTTCTTCTCAACGTGGCAATGTCACTTTAGAGTAAACTATCAGAGGAACTGGGACTATATCCATGTCCCATATCAGTCCTGGGCTGCTGCTGAGACCTTGAACTGTAATAACAAGGCCCTTGTCTTAGTCAGCTTTAGAGACCACAACAGACACATCCCATCAGATAATCCTGGAATCACCGTGCAAGGCGAATGCCATGTGGTGTCAACAACCTCACTCTCTGCTCCGTAGGTCACCAGTAAAGCTCATTACAGGAAGCTGGCTTTGTCCTTCAACAATGTGACAGGTGATTCTCGAGGAAAGGAACTGTTCTCACTTCCTGTGGGACTGGCTGCCTGCAGAAAAACAGCAAGAAAGAGTCTGTCAGCTGAAAGCAGGATTTATTACAAGATAGGAGCTGCCTGAGGTCAACACTTGCTCGACCTGTACAGGGACACAAACATCACAAAAACCATGCAAAAAGGCACTTCATCTCCCAGTGCTGCAACTTAAAAATGCAGAACGTATTTATGGCAACCCCTTGTCTATGGACACGGAAAGAACTGACAGGGAGACACCAGAGCCCAATCGGACTCCCGACAAAAAACATTCCTCAGTCTTCTGGTAGAGGTTTTTGTACTGCCCTAGCTCCAACGTGCTAGGGAGTACAGAAGTTGGTACACTGCAAACAGCTTCAGCATGCCCATGAAGAGTTGCCTGGAATAGATGCAGAATAAGGAACAGGGTAGATTAAACCATTCAACCATGTCCACATGGAGCACAGTTGAAAAGGTCTAAATTTGGAGGTCCCTTTGTTCCCTCTGGAACTCTATGTTCCAGCCATGCTGCCAGTGTCATCCCTGTGCCAGCTAGGAAGTGGAAATCACAGTGGGTCCCAGCACGGCTGGTCTTATTTGAAGGAGCTTGGTTTTTGCTTTAAGGTACAGTTTTAGAGCTCAGCTAACAGCAGCTGGCTGCATCTCAGGAAGGAATCCAGCCCCAGGCCTGTAGCTGAACTAAGTACCTGTGCTTCCTCTGCATTCCTCAGGCATTCCGCACACTCCATGCTTCCAGAGGAGCAGTCCAGCTCATTCAGCTAGGTTTATATAAAATCAACTTGTTTCCAGAAAATACACATATAATAAATATTTAAATCAAGCTAAAAATGTGCCTCTAAAATAAGTGAGCACATCAAGTACAATCAGAAACTCTTCTTTTTGTCATCATGTCCATCATGTATAAAAACCTGCATTTCTCCAGAAATACCAAGAAATCCAAAAACTAAAGATAGTCTTCCACTGGAACAGGGTCTCTTGAGATGTAAAAACCTACGTACCTATGCAGCAGGCAAAGGGGAGGCAGCAACTGCTGAAATCTACTGATTGCTGATATCTGTGCATTTGATACCATTTTGGATTTACAGATGAGTCAGCCAGGAAATTAAAGGAGCAGTACCACAGAGCTTTACTAGGGAAACATTAGGGGCTCACCTGCTTGAGACACCTTCCCTGCACCTTTAGGTAACAGCTGAGAATCACCTTTGAGAACCCTAAGCTTTAACACAGGAGCTTAAAAGTCCCTTTTTAGTCCTTTAAAAATCTGGTCCTCATAACATTCATCTCACTTTTCCCAACCACAAACACCTGTGTGAAAGTCCCTGCAGGATGGACAAGAACTAATAGGTCCTCTGTGACAGCAGACAACAAGGCTGGATACATGTACACAGAGTGAATGGAAGATGACTTGTTTGCAAAATAATTTCTTTGCTATTTTTAGCAGGAAGATTTTAACATTCAGTTGCTGACACTAAGTCTGTCTCATGGCACATGTGGACAGATAGAAAATGATAACCTGGAATCCCAAGATAAAAATCTGGAGAAAAGGTAAACGGACACATGGCAAGATGGGATTCCCGCTATACATTCAGCTTTGGGATGCACAGACAAAGAAGAAGAATATCCTATGCAATAAAAGAAGAGCTCAAGAGTCTGGATTAACAAATCACATATACTGAATCCACAGAGAAAAGAAACCCAAGTGACCTACTTTAATGCAATTTGACAACTAAATATGTTATTCACTGTGCCACTGGAAAAGGATCTTGCTCCAGAGCTAACATATGTGTGTCACCTCTTTCCTAGGACACACACCCAGGAGTGTAAAGCTGCCCTGGAGAAAGTAGAATATGCAGAGGAGTTTTTGTGTGCACACACAGACACACACATACACACACACTGTGCTTTTCCTTTCTTCAGCAGGGCTTCTTTTCAATGGGCTAATGCTTTTGGACATGAATCGAAACAGGAACCAGAGACAGACTCTCGGGTGTTACACTACATCCAGTCAGGGCAGAGCAGCGCTGCTGTCACAGGAAACAGAAAGCACTGATGCCAGAGGTGAAACACAGGGCACACGCAGCAAAGGTAAGGCCAAAAGAGCCGGCAGTATTACCTCAGCACAGGAATGTTCAAGTAAGCAATCAGGTCAAAACCTCCTTCCACCACCAAGGACATTCCCTTCCATTGCCACACCTGTACTGCCTGAATAAAATCACACTATTTCCCTGCATATGCAGTTGTGGAATGACAGAAGAGTGAGCAATACAGAAGATTTAGGAGGCTCTTTCCAGCTCTGTTACTGATTTACTAGGTTATTTCAAATCTATTTCATTTTCCATATTTGTAATGAGGAGCTGAATTTCTTGGGAAGGTATTAGTTATTATGTTTTTGTGAAATGTTCCAGGGTAACAGTTACAGTTAAAGAACAGAATTGATGTCACATTGTGATAAAATAATCACCACTGAACTTGTTACAATGCATTTGAAACAAGGACATACATCACTCCTGCCATTTTCACTGATGGTGGACACCGAGGTGTATTTGAACCCAGCTAGTCCTATCCACACTCCTGGGAAAAAGCTTATTAATTACTGAAGAATGCCTCTTTCTTCCCTCTCCATCCCAAAAATCCTCCACAGCTGACACATCACACGTGTTTACTGATGTGTGAGTGTCCAAGATCAACACTTCCATTTTATTGGCCTTCTGTTGCCTGGCTTAAAGCAAGAGTTCATCCTTTTCCTCCAACCTCAAATGAAAGCTCTTCTCCCTTCGGAACCCTCTGTAGACTAGTACTGCTTAAACTTTTTCAGGCCACAACACAGCCATGTGGTTCTGAAGTACCTCCAGCAGAATGGTGACTGCCACAGGCAGCACACTGTGCTTGGCTCTCTGCTCACCAGGCTGCCCTGAGCCCATCTTCTGAACTGCCTGACTTTGGTCTACTTTCAGTTGCAGTGTAGACACACCCAGGGATCCAAATTCAAGAACATTAAACGAGTTACACAGTGGAGTGAACAAGTGTCTAAAGAAAAGGAAAAAGTTTGATGACGTCTAGAGAAAGTCGAATCTGAGACCAGGAACGTCCAAAAAAACTTCTGAGAATTTAGGCCACTTTTCTCCACACAGAGACAAGAAAAAACATGTCTTTTAACTGTTGACATGACAGCCTGGAAATAAGAGCAGTGTTCAGCAGGGTATAATTACATGGTTGTACATCCTGCAGAGGACAAGTACAATGTCATACACTCCTGGCACATTAGTAGCCTACGACCTCATTCCTAAAGAGTTTCTACAGTGCTCCCTCCTTTCCCACCCCGAGGAATGATAAATAGAATGATGACTTTTTCCACTTACTCTGTCCGCTCCTTTGGATGATCCTGAGGAGCTGGGACGGCTTGTTTGTTGGGGTCCAAACTGAGAGAACTGGGGGGCGATGGCTGGGACCCTTCCCTTTTTCGGGCTGGTACTCTGCTCTTCAGGAGTGCGCGGGATCTTAGGTTTGCTGGTGAAGGCTGAGAGAAACTCGCTGTAGGAGGAGATGGAAAGGGTTAGCAATGCATGGAGAAATGCGTATGCATAGTAAGTCTGCAACCAAGTGAAACCTGCAGCACATGCTGTGCTGTGACAGCATGACAGGCTGCTCAAAATTCAGGGAGACTGCAAATGGAAAAGAACATGGCACCACAGGCACTGCCCTGGGATATGTACTCACTGCACAGCCTCTAACCTGGCTCTGTCGACCTCTCTATCCTACTCAAACCTCATTCTTTGCACAACAGGATTGAACAGGTTCAGTTAAGTTCCCTGCAAATCAGTAATTGATCTTTAGCCTGTTTTCCATTGTATTTATCACATTCAGTGACTCATTCTGAGGTGGAAAAAATACACAGATAAGCTACAGAATAGGAATACCTCCTTTTAGGCCACAGACACCACAATTTCTGTCAGGTATAGGTCACAGTCTTGGTAGACACAGGCAGCCTCTGCGACTCCTGGCTAAGATTTGTAGAACTCCCTGAAGGCTTTGTCAAAAGAGCAAAAACTGGAATGGCATCTATAAAATAAATTCCCTAAGCACACAGGTTCCTTGTTCACACTGAAAACATAAAACATCTGCTGCTATTCCACAGTCTGCCCCTGCTGCAAGAACACAGTTCTTTAAAATTTAGTCAATAACTGTGTGAGGATACACTGTTCTTTCTTGCTCCCAGAATGTATTCTTTCCCAGGTACAAAAACAGAGGCTACCAGGAAATAGCAAAGCTCTAAAATAATTCTGAATCTCTATTAATGTTTGCAGTAGTGATTCGATTTTCTCTTAAAAGGAGAAAAGGTTGAACTGAACTAATAGTTACATGAAGAAGCTCATCATACTTAAAAAAGCAAATCAAAGACTCAAAGGTAGGAGATCCAAAAAGGTGCCATCCAAAGATCAGTGATTAAAATGGAAAGTCTCCGTGTTACTAACTCCATCAAAAGAACCCTTTGTGACCATCAGAAAGGGTGATTAGGAGGATTTTCAAGATATTTAATCTCTCCTCCTCCCCTGGGAATGCTGCTGAGTCAGTGCTGGTTAGCCCTTCCACAGCCCTGCTTCACCCTGCAGGGAGATTTGAGCAAGTGTTCCTTTTGTATTTTAAATAGCATTATTGTCTGTGTTTTGCATTTGAATACACTAACTATTAAGGACAGAGATGTGCTAACTGCTCTGCTAAGAACCATCTCTGCAGCCTCTACCTAGGAGTATTACAAGCGTTAACACTTGTCTTACTTCAAAGGAAGAGGTGGCAGATGGCAGCAGAACCATACTTGCAAAACAAACCCACAAAAGTAAAATTGGCTAAATAGAATTCCAAGGCGTGGACCACAGAAACATTTAAATATCTTTCTCTCCATAAAATAGACTCATTCCTATTGCTTTTTTGTCATTTTACTCACTTCGGTAAAGTGAGCTAGTTCAAGTGAATTGGTTTTTCAATTCAGTAGAGCTCTTCATGATAATCTTACGTGTGCTATGACATTCTTAGATAAAAAAGGAAGATTCAACAGCCTCAAAGCAGTTTTTGAGCCACAAACGAGGGATTTTTTTTCCTTATTCAACAATAAGATAAACAAAACCTTGGATCTGTATTCCCATACACTAAAAAGTGGTATTTTAGCCATCAACCATCTCCACAGAGTTTCACTGAAGTAACCCTGGGAGCCAGACTAGAAGCACTTTGTCGACAAAGCAAAGCAACACAACCAGAGTCATGTCACTTTACCAAGGGAAGAGATACACAGTGACCACACAGAATGGTTCACGTCTGTCCAAACTCTTCAGGGAAGGATTATATGAAATAGGTTGGCAGCAAAAACTGTTAAGTTGAAAAAACCCTGTTGTTTTTCTGATAGGATGCAGAGCAGATTTGGGTCTCCATGTGCCCAAGAGTCACAGAACCACCTAATCTTTCCCTGCATCAATAAATAGGCCAAGATCAACACAAAATAATTAATCCTCAGGACAACACCTAAGAGTGCTATTTGGTATCCTTCCAAAGTTGATAAGTTGAAGAAAGAAAAAGCAAAATCTAGCGTGGGAAAATGTTCCACCGCATTTGGTGAAGGAGTCATTGATGACAAAGTGGGATAAGTGCTCAAACAAAAAAAAACCAAAAAAAACCAAAAAAACCCCAACCAAATGAAAAAAAAAATCCCAAACCCATAACAAGCTCACCTAAAAACCTGTATTTGCACTGAGAAGAAAGAAAACTGTTTAATTGGAAAATCTGAAATCACTGTCTATAAGAAAAGTGCACAACAGGCTGACACTGGGATCAGAATAATCAGCCAGGAGATGAGACAGGAACATACAAAGGTGAATTAGACCATTTTCTCTAAGAATACACTTGGACTTTTGACCAATTTCACCAGATTATCAGAAAAGCAAGGCCAATACAGACCTAAGAAGATCCTGCAGAGTTTAAGTTCTTTATTATGGTAATACCAGACCTGGTCCCTCCCAAAAAAAGGATTTTTTCAATCAGTCACAACTGTAAGCTCAAATCCATTACAAATTTATCCTTGACTGGCTAAAAAGCACAATAGTGCTATATTCTTACATGATCAAAATGCAACAGGGAGGAAATAGCAATGCCGGGGCAGCTGCCAGTCTGACATCCATCAGCTGGAGTAATCATTTGTTCCTGTGGAAATAAATCAACTGCAACAGAAATGTCACTACCAGGGTCTCATTCTTCTCTCAGGCTGATTTTGCGTAATTTCACTTATCACTGTGCAGTTAAATTCCCAATTTATACTGCTAAGTAAGAGGAGAAAGAGCAGTTACTGTTTCCCCACCCCAACTCAGCCCTTCTTTTCTCATAAATACCTCTTCTAGGAAGGTCTTGGTATTTGCCTAATAGGTATTTGCCTCTAGGAAGGGGACATTTTTTACAGTGGACAAAACTATGAGCAAAGCAGTGATTTATTAGTTCTATTTGTTATGCAAACAAATTAAAGAACATTTCCAGGAGTGAAAGAATGAAAAGGCAGGTCTAGCTATTGCAACACCAATATATTAACAAAAGACCCTGACATTGAAAACCCTGTTTGCTTGGACTGTGTGAATGGCTACATTCCCATATCCGTAACTCGAGGCTGCATTTGGAAACACAGTTTACTGTACCAATGCTAAGGAAGCACTAGAAAAGATATTATCTTCCTCTGCTAGATACTGCACCTGTGCCTTCAGTTCTATCAGATCCATCTATGACTGAGATTTAGACATATATTTATGAAGAAAAATTAAAGATCACCAGGGACATGCCTTTTTAATAATAGGTTGTGACTGCAGAGAAACAAAACACCTCACTAAGGTGGGGGACAAGATGCTGCCAATTTGATTTGTTTTTTGCAAGCCAAAGCCCGAAAAACAGTATCTCTCTCCAGCACAAAGCAAGCAATTTGGCCATAAAATTTTGGCCATTTCATTTTCTATTACGTGCTCAGTACTGTTATAACAGACAACAGAAATAAAACCAGTAATGATGGGACAGAGGTAGGACTTCTAAGTACTTCAGCTGAAACCAGTGATAATCTGTTGACAATATGTAATTTCTCAGATCTCACCATGGAAACATCTCCACTGGGAAAAAAACTCCCAACCAAACAATCAAAACCACATCAACCTCCTCAAAACCCCCAAACCACACACAGGCATCTGTAGACCTGCAGGAAACAAAGTTATAGGCAGAGAGTCCAGTTTTCAGAAGTGCTAGAGTTTTAACTGACACAAACCATCAAGACTTCTGAAAAATTAGGTCCATGAAGAGCTAGTAAAGCCCTTCCTTTAACACTTCTCCGCCCATTCTGTGATTTAGTCCTGGAATGTTCTCGCTTCAAAATTTCTCTACCCTTACTGTTTAAAACTTGGCCCAATCAAATTTGCTATAGGAAAAAGCTGTTAATGTCTGAAGGACACATGCAGGTCCTGAAAACTTTGGTAAACCTCCGTCCAATTGCTAATGAATTCCTAGTTCTCATCCAATACATAACATCACAGTTGTACACATGACAAAGGCTTCACAGAGGGCTCAAGCTACCAGCAGGTTAAGGAGAGCAAGACCTTTCATTTAACAGGAATAATACCAAGGAAGAGTGGAATCCCATTGCTGGGTGACCTCATAATATTGCCTCCCTTGCTATATCCATCTAGAGGATAAATCAGAGGCTCTGGTCAGCAGTGCTAGCAACTCAGAGTGTTTAAACACCCTGAACCCACTTAAACGTTTCATTTTTCTTCCTTCTGCAAGTAATTCCTGCACTGTTCCCACAGTCCTACCTATTTCTTTAATAAATGATTTTTCATGGGCTAGAGTCAAGTCATCTCAGGAAGCAATCAGGAAGTTTTATTTGCAGAAGACTGCGTTGAGCATCCATGTGAAGTTCATTAATAATGTCTTGCTTGAGATTTCTCCCATTCTGAACCAGATGCTTAGAAATTGAACAGCTGCCTCTGGCACTGCTCAGGGTATTTTGTTTGGCAAGCACCACCACAGCTGTCTCAGGCCAGACTACATCATACATCAAATGACTTCACAGATTGTCTTTACAGCACCATGGAATTAGCTGGTACAACCCATTTTAGATATCCTCTGGATAAATCATACCTATACAACTGCCCATTGTTGTCCTCGGTGAAGTCTTGGGAAGACAAAATATTGTCATCAGCTGGGATGCTTCGGTCCCTTCTGTGGCCTGGTGAGAATACTTCAGGTGACTTCATTTCAGTTGCTATTTAACAAAGAAACACAGTTCAGGGAGCAGTTTTCTCAGAAATACAATCAGGTCACACTTCCTGCTGTAGGAAGAAGTCCTTGAGGTATTAGCAGGCTACTGAGTTCGTGTGGCAGTGCACTACAGCTCATCATCCGAGCAAAACAAGTGCAGGTGTGGTACGTCCAGCCTTCTGCCACTGGAAAATAAACTGGCCACACTTTGCAGTAGCAATGGGACAGGAGCATGCAGACCATCCCTTAGCATTTATCAGCTAATATCCACTAGCTAATTAAAACCACAGTTGAAGCAATTCAACTACTTGCAGTTGTCTGTTCATATCCACAGTAACAGGCAATAACTGCAGGCAAAAACCAGGGTTTTACACTTCTGTCAGACTTGCTTTCTTACACTAATGGGGAAGTGAAGTACAATCAGTTTGCTGAGAGACACAAGGCTATCAAGATGTGCAAGTTCAATAAAAGTTTAGGGAAAATCCCTAGATCCATTCCTGTCATGCTCAGGACAGCCTGCGGCCTGATTTGCTCTCACATGCTGATATGAATGCAGATGAGGTCACTGTCAGACAAGCATTTCTCTGCCTAGCACATGTTCTGTCTGACATTCAGCATAATAAGTGTAGTAAGATGACGAGGGTTCATCTTTAGTCCACAAGTTTTCTGCTCACAGGAGACAAGAAAGAAAAAAGTGCCAGAATTATTGATTCTTTACCAAAGTGACAAAAAGGGAGGATGGACCCAGACAAAGTCAGACTGACCCAAGAACAGCCGAATATTTCCAGGCATGGAGGACATTAAGAACTATTCTCATTTTAAGAAAACAGAAGAGGATCAACATTTCTTGAGGCTAAACTTAGCCTCCTTGAGATAGATATGAGCTTGATTATGCTAATTGTTCACATGAAGCTTTTATTCTTCTTTTTTCACTCTTGTTCTCTTACTATTCATTTCATGACTTGACTGCATGACACTGAGTCCCAAAGCATTCATGTGATCCTGGAAAACACATGTTCTGAAATGAGCAGGTTCCTGGTACTGCAGAATGACCATCAGACCAACATCAGAACTCAATAAATTGCATATCTATTGCACAGCAAAGATGTTTAGCAGGGCATGATGAGAGCCTCTAGAAGCGGTACAATTATTTTTACTCCTGTTGGGTACCATTCCCTGCTGCATCTTAGAAGGCACTAGAAGAGAAATGGTTTATTTTCCATTGTCTTAAATTACAGCCTTTCCAATTTAAATATTACAAACCCCACTGCCTTTTGGAAAACAGGAGCTATCCAAAGACCCATTCAATTATCATTATGTAGAATGAAAGTCCTGTCACTGACATCACAACCAAGGGGTCCAGCAGTGCAGTCTCTTTTCACTTCTCCTACTCCTCATTTCTAAGTCCCAAAAGATAAGAAAGGCAAGCCCATATGTCACTGGCTACTTGCAAAAACCTGGAACAGACCTCAGGCAATCCTTCAAGTAGTCTCAGTGTTATTTTATAGCCTGGATTAGTGCCAGGAAGAATTGCCTCTGCCACAGAAAAACTGTTTGTCTTTTCACATGTATAATGCATACAGACTTGCAATATGCTCTATATATTATGAACTCCAAGGTTTTCCTACAAGAAAAGAGTATAATCCAGTAATCTTATTAGTAGCCACCTGCAATATAATTTTGACTGAAAACAGATAGAAAAGTTTTAGACAGAGGCTGCAAGCAAAGTTCTGGCAATATGAAGCATTAAAGTGGGAAGGAATTTCTTCAGCATGAAGACTTTGAATCAATATTCATCAAAAATTAACACCATTTATGTTGCTGACTTGCTGAGGCTCTCTGTTTAAACCTCCTCACAAATCTCTACAAACTAGTTTACAACCTTTGCTGATTTGAGCTGAGGCCCCGGGACGGGCCCAGGACGGTACTCAAGGTGTTACTGTGCACAGTAAGCTGAGGACAGAAACTCTCATTCCTACACAACAGCAAGAACTCAAGTGCCCATCTTGGACAGGAGCTTAACCTGCTTCTATCATACAGCTTCCCTTCTGCATGTTGTATTTATCAGCTCTAAGGCATTACACAAGCAAATTCCTGTCTGCAAGGCCTCGGTTACTTTTCTCAGAATCCCTTTCATTTCCTTTAGGAAATTTAACAAAATAGAAGAGAAAGTAAAAAGTATGCTCTTCCTTTACTGCTTCAAAGCATATTTTTCAGCAAAGGCACACTTTGTTTCAGCCTATTCATAATTCTGTCCTGGATATGCTGCAAGATCTTTTATCTAAGACTGCTGAACATTTTGCCTTCAATCCATAACTGGGAAATGTTAATGAATCTCTGCAAGAAGGCTGAAACTCCCACATCCAAAGTTCCATGATTTTGTGCGTATCAGAAATTCAGAAATCAAGTATTTCAGAAGTTTTTAAATTCCACCACATGTTTCGGAGCTCTCAGGCCCAGCTGAGTTTGCATTCATTTCAGCTGAAGCTGCAAGGGCAGAATCTTTAGCAGCATCACCCACAATGCAACCACACAGCACCAGCCTGCCCATCCTCCACAACCTTGGATGGTCTGAATGCAGTTGCAAATCTAAGCAGAGAACTGCAGCTGCCTTCAACTTTAACACAGAGGTCCAGCCAACAGAGCCTGCAGGTGCCAGCAGACAGTGATTCATTTAGATCCAAACAAGGGTATATTTGATCAAGGAAGGGGCTTTGCCTGTTGGGAAGTGCACTGTCTCTGGGCTGCAGTTCTTTCCCTCAGCAAAGGACATGGCAGAGTGAAATACAGTATCCTTCATGCATCGGAAGCCCTGGGTTTGATCCTTGGCACTTCCACAGGAAACAAGATGGAGCCAGGCAAGTGAAACCACTGGTGTCTGCTGACCACACATTACCTTCTGTAGCCATTCACTCAGCTTGAGACAAAGTCTACTGTGTGCACCAAGGTCCTGCAGACTGACCCAGGACCTATCAACAGAGGGACATCTCCACACTACAACAAAAAAACCCAATCTACAATACACAATCCAGGCCCCCAACAGCATGCCCCGGTCAAGAAAGGCATCAGCAACTAACAATACCATTCACAGACTATCCTTACGTGAAGGGGAAATGCAGAGGTCAGAAATGCTGGACTGGCTCCCACCACAAACAGGAGAATGACCACTCAGCAGAGACTGCAGCTTCTCATCCCTGTCGTGACAAGAACTCGTACCGTTTTCTGGCCTGGAGGAGAAAGGAGAATGCAGGGTGAATGCTTCCAGTACAGTTGCATGAGAGTAAATTCTAATTTCTTCTAATTGCCTGTAATGACATAGTCGATATTGGAATTACTTTATATTTCATATTGCAAAACAGTGCTAAGGACATAATTTAACTGCTTGACTGTAGCTCCCCCAAACCAGCTGACGTCAGATGTATTTGAAATTAACATTTTTTCCAGCTGCAATTCCTACTGCAATAACAGAGCCGAGGAAAGGAAACTGTAACTGGAAAGGAAACCATAACTCCTTGCAGTCTGAAGATCCAAAATACCAGCAGGACACTTAAAGACTGTAGAAATGGGCCTGAGAGGTGTTCAATACTTAGCTTTTTCAAGGATTTAAGATTCACTCCTGAATATTACAAGGATTCCACATTAAAGAGCAGTATGCAATACGGACTTAAACCAAGTAGGTGAGAAGTAGAACTCTTGATTTCACAAGTGAGGTGGGTCAGTGAGAAACCGAAGTAGCTGAAGGACAGAACAGGAGCACAACTGCTTAATAGGAAGCAATAAAACACGGCAGAAGCAAGAGGGGTGTGAAAAAATGTGTGAAAAGAAGTTGGCAGACACAGGAAGTTTCCCTGCCCAATATCAGGTTAAGGTAAGTAAACTATATTTCTAGTAAAAAGGATGCAGTCCAAGGAGGCAGTTAATGATTTCACAGCTCAATCAGTTTCTAAGGAACAGCTAGCAGAATATTAAGTAGTTCAATCCCCCTTGAGTAATCTCAGCCAGCAAGTCTTTAAAGAGGAGGGAAAACCGAAAAAAATTAAAAGAAAGAAGGCAGCTTTCCAGTATTTCCTGACTCCCTCAGCTCCATACAGCAAGAGCTTGTCCATACAGAGGTCCCATGACAATTCATCTGAAGCAACAAGAGCCTTGTCTGCACTGGGAAGTCACAGAAAAATTAGCATGGAATAGCTGCTACATGTGCAGTGGCTATTCTGCATTAATTTTCTGTGTGAATACTTCTATTCAGCACTGGAAATCTCCACTCCCCCTCCTCCTTTTGGAGGTATGAACCAACAACTCAAAGAGATACGTTATAATATCTCCAACTGCTTCCTCTTTCATGAGGTTTTTAAATGGAATGTGTTACATGGAGTCTCATATGAAGAAATTGAAACAAGTTATATTTACTTCCATGCTGAATGGAAGCATTTACACAAATTCTTAATATAGTTTAACTACTCTGATGAATCAAAAATTTCAGATAATTCAGATCAACTGTCCTGGACTGTATCAGGTAGACAAGTATATGTATATGAGGCAAATGTATTTAACATTTTTCATAACATTTCATCTGATACAAGCCACTTAAATATATCCAGTTCAGATACTGCTTTCAAATTAAGGCAGATAAGATTTTACTGTCTTCCTTTTGCAATAATTCCTAAGCAAGCATTCCCTCATTTTAGTAAATGAATTAGTACTAAAAGTAGAACAGCATAAAAGCCATCAAAGCTTGTCCTTTTCTGCTGTAAAATGTAGTTCAAGAATGTCTTCATCTATTCACTGCAGTTTTCTTGCACACAGATTAATTAGATAGAAAGGACAAGCTTCTCATTCAGGGTGGTATCATTTGTTTCCTACTTAAAACATGGGAGCACCAAACACTCATATTATTTCTACCATTTGGCCAGAGCAGGAGGAAAATTAATTTTCAAATATTTTCACCTCGTTAAATTTCTTCTGTTTACATTTTTCCCTCCCCAGTTCGCACAGTGGGGCAATCTATAAAGGCTGCTTCACACCATCAAACTAACACTTCTCTCAGACCCAAAGCTACCAGAACCAGTATGGCAGAAATGTGTTTTTAATTTGTCTCCAGCAGTGACCTGAAGCCGTCTTGCAGAGGCAGGAGCTGCACAACTGTTCAGCTGAGGAGATTCAGGTTTCGCCAAAATGTGCGTCACTCCAGTATCCCGGGACGCTTAAGCAAACACACTGCCCGGGTAGGTGGTGGTAAAGAGAGGCACAAGATCACTTCCAGAGTTCACTTCTGATGCAAAAATTGCAGTGCACCACACAGCACCATGAAATAAAAGCCACTCCCACAGGTTTGCCACCGTGTTTCTGACGTCCCATAAGAAAGTCAATTTATTCTCACAAGCCTGGTTTTCTCTCAGCTTACAAAGCAGGAATGTAATGCTGAGACACTCCAGTGGTAAATCACATTTATTCCGGAAAAAATACTTTCTAAATAGGCTGTGAGGCTGTCCTAACAGCCAGTTCCACGGAATCAGTCCAGGTTTCCTAGCCCACCATGGGCAAAATACTGCACAGGGAAAGCGGGACCTTGAACTCTGTAACACTGATCCCATAGTAAAGAGGCAATGTATATTTAGTCATATTTTAGGTAGTCTAGATTTTTGAGGACTGTAGAAAAAAAATTACATAATCATTATGTTACTAATATAAGCTTATATTAATTAGTTGCTGTTTTCTTCTGACATACAAACCCAGAGATTTAATATATAGGGAGAGGTCTTGCAAAAGCTGCAGACTTTATGATGGTGCAGAAGGTTGACCACAGTGAGAAAGGACACAAAGTAAGAACATCAAATTCCCATTCAGGCTATACCAGGCAGATGAAGTAGATGCCATGTTCAAACAGATGCCATTTTATCCAGACTAGTACTCAGAAGAAAAATTAAGACTGCAAGACAAATTCTGCCCCAGGATAGCTAAAGGTTCTTTTTTTTTCTGCTTTGGAAGTGCATGTTTCCTTCATCTGGCTTTTTAAAGAAATAAATGTCATCTGGGGGTTTTTCCATGCCCAGATCTGGTATGTTACACTTGTCTGTTCTAAGGCCCTGGTAACCTAATATGTTTAATAATAATAATGGCCAGACTTCGCGAACGAAGAACCTAATATGTTTAATCCCATACAAACAGTACCTGCCAAAAAGACATATTTGGATGACTCAGGAGGGCTCCTAGTCAGATCATCTGCTTGTAGGAATGCTAATGCCAGCATGAGGAGTAGGAGGGAATAAACATGGGCAAGATAAAGTTGTGCCCACTCCTTGTCCAAAACAACAACAACAGGCTTCAGTCAGATTCAACTATACCTGTGTAACTACAGCCTAAATCAGTCCTCACTGTCCTCTGTATCCATCTTCCACACTAAAAAAAAGGAGTGTGTATCTAAAGGAAAAAAGGATGTGTATCTAAAGAAAATATGAACATGAAAGCAAATAGTGGCAGGGGGGATGACATGGGACAATCATCAGGGCTGATGGGTTCTTCTAAGAACCACATCTAACTCCACTGCACTGTTCTGTTTCAGGTTACCTGTTCATTGTAATGCACTTGGCTATACCAATACTGTGACTTTTGAGTACCTGTTATTCAACCTTTGTTAGACTTACAGTCTCTCAGATTAAGTATCCACAGAAATGAAAACATTAAATCCTCACAATAACAGCTGCCTGTATCGTAGGTACCTAGATTTGACCAAATACAAAACTGTATGCGACTGAAAGTAAAAAGTAATTTAAATTTGAAATCTCATTGGTATTTTACTGTCTTGGTCAGGACAGTGAGCAGGACAGGTATCATCTAAGAAATTAAGGCACACTTGTTCTAACAGAAGGCAGAGAATATTCAAGGAGCTCTATACGGTAAGATTCCTGTACTTCATTTACAATAAGCCTTCTACTCTGACCCCAGTCGTATCAAGAGCAAAGTGTAACAAACGCTCCTGATGGAAAATGTATTTCTTCCACATCTGAAAACTAAGTGTAAGAAGGTATTTGTCTTTTCAATTTTCTTTTTAATCTGTCCTCTTATGGGTGGCTAGCAAACCTCCCCAGAGCAATATACTTTATTGCTTGTAAAGTGGAAGATCTCAGGCATTGTATTCTATAACCAATAGAACTATGAGCATGCAGAACATAATGGAAATTGAAATCAACTTGATCAGTAAATACTTACTCAACTATTTCAAGTATGTGACCTCAGCCAATGGATCTTCCTCTGCCTACAATATTCCACTCCTTTTTTTGAAATTATCTTTAGGGAATGACAATGGCATGCACTTTTAGGTAGGGAAGGCTTATTTATTAGGCACTGTTGTGGTTTTTTTTCTTTGTTGTTGTTTTGCTTTTTAAAGGAGCTTAAAAAACCTAACTTGGTCTCATTTGTTTGGACTTACATTAGGTAGGCAGTTCTGCGATAACCTGGTGTCACAGGTCTCTGGAGAGGCTCATCTATACTTTGACGGGCACTAGAAAACAGCTTCTTCTTAGTTTTTGGAGTGTGAGTCATTATCTGATACACAGAAAATGAAGAAAAAAAATAAGTCAGTGGAAATTCAGGTAACTGGAGCCACAGAGAACATTCTATAGGCACACTGCATTGGAAACTAAATCACATTCTGGTGTCACTAGATAAAACTGGAGGCTCTTCCATGACATCTCAGGTCATGTTTCCATCAGCAGCATTGGACTCTGGGACATGAAAGGCATATAGTTGCATTTATCATAGAATGGTTAGGATAGGAAAGGTCCTTAAAAATCACCTATTTCCAACTCCCCTGCCAAGGGCAGGGACATCTTTCACTAGACCGGTTGCTCAAAGCCTCATCCAACCTGGCCTTGAACACATTCCGGGATGGGACATCCACAGCCTCTCTGGGCAACCTGTGCCACTGCCTCACCACCCTCACAGTAAAGAATTTCTTCTTTATATCTGATCTAAATCTGCTCTCAGTTTAAAGCCATTCCCCCTTGTCCTGTCACTACACACCCTTGTGAAAAAGTCCCTCTCCAGCTTTCTTATAGGCCCTTTTTAAGGATTGAAAACCCACAATAAGGTCTCCCTGGAGCCTTCTCTTCTGCAGGCTGAACAATCCCAACTCCCTCAGCCTGCTTTCATAGAAGTGCTCCAGCTCTCTGAATATCTCAGATTAGTCACAGCACACTAACTGGCATTCATACAAACTTTATGCTTTTTTTCTTAATAGCTTTTTGCTGCTTGAAGTAAGACAGACAATACTTGATCCGGCGTAACGCCTGCAGGAGCAGTTAACTTTTCAACTTCTTTTTTTTTTTTTTCCAAATAATTTCAGACCAGCAGAATATTCCAGTATCAACCTGCTCAGTACTTTGCTTTGTGTGCCCACAGCGTCAGTGATGTAGCATTAGAACCCTAAGGCTCCCTGTAGCTTATTATTAAGCCACAGCCTGACCACCCCCTGTGAAAGGGTAGCTCATTTCTCAGAGTTGTTCTGCTTCTGAACAACAGCTCATGCACAGACTATGAAAGATTCAGACTGCTATGCGGGTAGCACCTGGCTCTTCAAGCAACAAACTGAAGAAAGCGGTGAAACTACTGAAATTAAACACTTAATCCAGCAAACTAATTTATTTCAGTGGTCTAATGAATGGTACTTACCCCCAAGTACTCGGTCGTTAGCAGCTTCTCTCCTGTAAGCTCTCCCAGCTGAGGCTGCAAAACCTCATCTTTGTCCAGATCCTCCAGGACGTCATAGTTCTCCTGCAACAGCAACATGCAGGTTTGCAAGGAAGATTTAATGCTAATAATATGAGGCTGGTACAAGTATCTTGGATGGGTACTTTAGGATATAAATATCATACACAAAACCTAAATGTAATCAACTTCAAGTCAAAACTACAAAGAATGCACTCCCAGTACCTATTTCTAGAATAACTACGGGTGATTCATCTTTCATGGAAGCTCTGCAGCTTCTACAGATCAACGAGCCAGGAAATTTTAAAGTTTGAGGGGCTTCTCCAGCAAACAAAAACTAGTAATACAAGAACAAGACAGTAATATTGCCTGTGTTTTGCTGCTAGAAAGAATTCTCTTCTGTCCTGCACAAGATACCCTAAATAAGACCTACTCCACAGGAAGAAAATGTGCTTTGCTTTTGAAACAGGTTGTGACAGTAAATGTTAACGACTGTCAGAAAAAGTAAATGAGAAAAAGTACAGAAATCATTCTAATAAGATATATTGTAATAGAAATGTAGAGAGCTTGGTATAAGCTCCTTTAAAAACAACAGCCACTGGACTTTAATGAGCCACAGAGAACAAAGAAAATGAAAAGCAGTTTCACTTTAGTGAGATTTAGACTTAGCTTTAAATATTCAAAGTAAGAAATACCATCTGCCACAAAGATTAGCCAATAACATGGATGCTTGGACAGTGCTCTACAAAAAGAACGTGAAAAACACTGGAAGTGTGAACAGAGAAGGTATTTCCTAGAATGGAAATGGTTGATGACTGATTCCAGTCTTTGATGCAAAACAAGACTACCATCACTCAGAACAAGTAGGTGTTGGCTTCCCCAGAGCTCTGCAGGCTTGCCTTTTTTTTCAAGTTCATTGAACTTTGTATCAAATGGCTTAGACCCCATAATTTTTGATTTAGTTATTCTCATTGCTCATCACCTTCTCATTCACAGATGTCAAGCAGAGGTAAAAAGTACAGACACAAAGGGCTCAATTCAGTAGCCCAAGGCACCATCCAGTCCTGGTTTGAAATATCCTGCCTGGTCCTCCACTGCAGCTTTGAAGGGGCACAAGCACCCCACAGGTCCCAAGTCACATCCCATAGTCTTGTGCAGGTGTTTCTGACGCTGTAGTTAAACTTTAGAGACATTAGATACCTGCATGTGAAGAACTGTAGTACTTAAGAGAAATACTGCCAATAAAATACACAGTGTTCCAAGGTTTACAGTAAAATTTTTCCATAATGTATTTGTTCGCGTATGGATTTATTGAAAAACTTAATTCTTCTTTAACTTAGTTTTTCTGTAATTTACCAGATTGTTAATCCTCTTTATCCTCCCAAAGATGTATTCTCCAGATGCTCAGCCATAGAAGACAAAGCTGTATAGGACCTCAAGAAGATGTTCGATCTGCCTTTCTCTCTAAGGCAAGATAAATTACCATCAGCTCTTAATTACCTGAAAATCTGGGTATGTGTGAAAAATAACCCAGATAAAGGGAGAAAGATAAACACTTGTAGACTAGGCAACAATGATCTTTATCAAGCAAAGCAAAAAAAAAAAAAAAGCCCAACAAAACCCCACACTCCAAAGTCCACAATATACTGTACCTGGGGGGGGGAGAGGAATTGCACAGATGAGCTCTATAAATAGGTCTGATGGAATTTTCTTTTACATGGTTTGTTAATGCAGCCAATTTTGCTCCCAGATCTTATTTAACATACCAGGTAACTGAGCCTGAAAGTGTCCCTGCTCTGTCTCCTTGTACAAAACAAGAGCTTTGCCCAACATGCCATCATTCCACTACTGAAATAACACAATTGGTGCCCTGTTCAGCACTGCTCACAGGCTGCAGCAGATGTTGGCAGCAAAGCCCTGTAATGTAATGGCTTGAAGTCCTGGGATTAAGCTCTCTCTCTTTTGATGTGCTCTCTAGCTGAAGTGTATTTTCACACTGCAGTTTACTGATTTTATTGCCAGGTGCTGAGTGACGGTGGATCAGAGGGTGTCTGATAAATCATCACTGTGCAGTTATCTAACACAGCTCCAGCTTGTAACTAAACTTTTGAATTAGAGCTACAGTATCACATATTCAGTTTTACAGGCAGCTTTTTACGATGGTCCAAGTCAAATAAAAAGAAAATGTAAAGATCAAATACTGAAGATAAATTAAGTTAGTATGTAACAGACCAGTCAAGAGAGTATTAAGCACCAGAAAACACACACTGACTGTGGGTGTTAACAGAGATGGCAACGTCTCAAAGTCGGGTATGTGCTCCAGGAGTCAGTATATGCTCAGCTCTACTCTAGTGAACGTAAAGCGCACCAGACAAACTCAAAAGCCAATTTATTTCTGAATAACAGTATACACATTGACATTTTTTATTTGGCTTATATGCTCCAGTGTCACACAGTACAGAATCTTAAATTTCTGCGTGTATGATACCCTTAGAAATCCCAGAATTTTCCTCTAACAGGCTCAGCTGCCTCTTGGCCACAGTGTTTAGGAGAAAATAGTCATTACCACAAGATTTGCTCAAAGCCAGGAGAGAATTCATCAGCGCTAAATTAAACACAGATAAAAGCAAAAAAACTCATGAAAGGTAATTCTAACAGCAAGGGGAACTTTCATTTGCTCTTGGAAATAATAAAAGCTGGGGCAAAACCTGCAAACTAAGGCTCATAAGAGTGTCTGTTTGTTGTTTCTGAAGTTCTAAAGGTGTAAGTATCCATACTGAACAACGAATTCTAGTATCATTAAGCAGTCTGAATGCATGTTACTAAATAGGCACTATATGGATATATTCTGAAATGCATTCAATCTGCAATAGTTTAAAAGTTAAGTAAAGGCAAGACTGGCGATAAAGTTTTCCAAAACTTTCTGTCGCCAGATCACCATATCAGATGTTATCACCGAAAGCCATCAGAGAACAATAACTCACTGCAATTCCAAAATACAAAAGGCCTCCAAGCATTGAGGTAGTGAGTCAACAAATCTTTATTTAATAAGTAACAACGTTTTGCTGCCATGCTGTTTGTAAAGTATATTTTCTAAACTGGGGGACTAAGAAACCAGGCGTCCTCGCAGCACAGCAGAATTATAGTTCCCAGGAGCAATAAGGATTTAAAATGTGTTGCAATTAATGTTACACTAGAAAAAGTTTTACACTGGGTTTAACAAGACTTCTTCTTTTTAATATAATGGCAAAACTAATGAAAAACTGGAATTGGACACTTCTCTGTTTCAAAAGCCTACTGTTATTTTTTGAGTCAAATAATAAGGCCAGAAGCCCTTTTTTAATCACATGGTAGTTTTGTGGCAAAAATGCATTTCAAAATTATTTGACCTAGAGCCTTGGTTGGGATTGTGAGCAGCAGCAACTCATCTAGAGGGTATGACTGAATAGGAGAATTCATCCTTTCACTCCCAAGAGCAGGTAAAGTGAGGGAAATGTTCAACATTATCATGCAATCCAATGCCACACCTTTCAGGAAGGAGTTCATTATCTCTGTGTTTTCCCAACAAAAGACAGTATCCTTCAAAGAAGTATACTGAAGTTCAAGCAATAGCACCACCACCTTGGATTCTCAAGATACACCTAAGACAATCAAAGCCTTGGAATCTCAGTTAAAGGGTGTTAAGCACCACTTTAAACAAAGGTAAGTTTCAGTGATTAGTCCCCAGGAAGCCAATCTTGCAGGGCAAGCATTGATTTTGGTGGGAGGAGTGGAAAGATTACCAAAAAGTGACTTCAGGACTGCAGGAGGTGAAACAATTACAGTAATCTAATCCTATTAAAAAAAAAAGAAGTTTACTGTACCCTCTTGGAACAAAAAGAGGAGAGCTGATTGTTAAACAAAACTTCCTTCTAGTTCTAAACTTAGAATTTCCACACAGCTCTAAATTTAGGCAGAGTCACAAGGGTGATTTAGTTCACTGTGTTCACCAACTATTGTGTCACAACACAGAAACCAGATAAATAATGCGAGCAGGACAAGGCACTGCCAGGCAAAGGCTGGATCCTGCAAAGTGCTTCACCCCAAAGCAGCTCAGAGCACACCATACCTGTTACAATCGGGATGTTTACATTTTTATCTGCTTTCACAACATAAAAGGCTCAACGTGCACCCTGCAGTAACAGGGCAAGTTTTAGAGGGTAGCAGGGTTGTCACCAGACACTATAATTTCCATTACTGTGCAACGAGCTACTGAACAAAACCGACTTACTAAATTTTACATGTCTTATTCTTTGTTGGTTGAGACAAAAAACTTACGTTTTATCTAAAAACTTGCTTTTCAGTAAATATGCTCTCTGGTAACATTTTTAATACAAGAACATTTTGCGGTTCATTAACTCTCAACATCATTGACTTCTTCAGGGCAAAATACATGCTATAAATGCATGTGCACATACACACACACCTAAGTATGTCCAAATACTGTCCCAGGGACATCCATCATAGTCGTTCTTCTACATTTCTCAAGAAAGACCTCTCAATAAAAGAAAAAGGCAACGTGGTAGATTTCTTTGAGATGAAACTCCCACACAACTGCCCACATTGTATTTTCAAGCCCCTGCTGTGCACTTATGGCCATGTAGAAATGGCAACATCACCAATGAAGACTGGGTATAACATTTCCCTCATGATTCACACATTGCTCTGCTTGTTAATTTAGGTGATCAAATACGCTGTGTTGCCTACACCCATTAATCCATGAAGACAGCTTCTTAAAAAATACTGAAATTTTGGTATAAAATTCATTTATTAGTAGAGGTGGAAATACACAGCTAACCATGTTATATTTACTATGATATAGTTTCTCATGCTTACCTAATTTTTTAAAATTTTATTTTATTTTCTCACAGGACTTATTTCTTATGTGTAATTACTGTTTTTCATTAAATTCAGGCAATTTATTAAATATATTTCGAAGTTTCTGAACAGCAAAAGAAGTCACATCCAGAATAGATAGCGATACTTTAACAAAAAGTGACAACCTGTTTATTATTTTGGTAATATACGGGTTCATTTGCTTCCTTTATTTGTAACTGCTGAAATGGGTCTGACTGAAAGCAAGATTTCTACTGCTACAGCAACTCCAAATTTCTTGCTAATCCAGTTTTCTTGCTAATGTAAGAATAATTAGATAAAAGGAAAAAACAAAAACAAAACCCACCAAAAAACAAAGTCTGGTTTATTGACATGAACATTTTCTAGCTAGAAGGTTAAGAATTTTTCTAAAAGGTGTCAAAGGCTTTTATACTTACTTCCTCATCCTCCTCTTTCTCTTCATCATCAGACACAATAGCATCATTTAATGGCTCTTCTAAAAAGAAAAAACCCAAAATGATGTTGTTGTACATGCACAACTTAACAGAATCTCATTATTACCCCTCTTTGACAAGAGCAAGATTTAGCTTGTTTCTCATACAGACACCCCATTCTTTTCCAGACAACCACTGGAATCATTTGCTCCTATAAAGCATTCTAGAAATCACTGAAATAAATTCATATTTGGAAAAATGGCAGACATAGAAACACTCTGGAATTTTTATTTTCTCATAAAACCCACTGTGATGTCTCACTGTATTGACTGACAAGACTTGAATAGAAGAGTGTGCAGTTGCTAGTTTGTTTATTTTCCAACTAATTTATAATAAAAGACTCTATTTCTCCCTAAAAACACTTCAATATTATACTGCTTCTGTACATAAAAAGTTAGTACTCACGTAGAATACTTCTTGTAAATTTTGGACAAAATTATTTCCTTAGAAAAAGAAGCCAGGCTTATGTTGGAAAACTGCGTTCACTTGGACTCACCAATCAAAGCCTCTTAAAAATACCATTCCCAGGTAGAAGAGGAGCAGTTCCATAACCCTGATGAACAGATTTTATATAGTGGCAATATAGTGCTTAAATACTGTATTTATTCTTTCACAAGCTACAACTGTAATTTCTTCTACAAGCTAGAACTTTAATGTTTTTACCAGCTAGAACTGCAATGTCTTCTTAATCTGAAAGCCAAAGAAAGCCGTCGAACTTGTTCTATGTTTACTGTACAGAAAGATTTAATCAGAATTAATCTCCTTTTCATTATTTGCTCCCTCTTTTTTCAGTCTTCCTTTCAGTCACAAGGAACACAAAATAGAATAAATGTTCCACCTCCTCATACCTGTCTGTATTAACACAGCATCTACATCAGCATACTCTCCAAAAAGGATGGTTTCTGTTCCCTATTCAGGATAAGCCATTTCAGATAAAGCTACACCTCAATAGAGCAAGAGATGAGCACAGACAGACCTAGTCCCTAAATCCTGTTTTACAAATTTGTATCACATTTTTGCAGTTGACAGCAGTCTTTCATTACTGTGAGGCCACTGGCATGAAAATAAACAGTCAAGGTCATTCTATTTACGGTCCCAAAACTCTGGAATTGAGACCTACTCGGCCTTTTATTTCTTCTTTATAATTGTAACATAAAAAGAAATTTTAAAATACATCTGACTTTCAAACCCTGACATTCACTATTCACCCTGTTTCAGACCATCACAGTATTGTTATTCTTTGAGGGTTCACACGCCAAGTGAAAACGTTATTTTTTTTATGGCTTTTGTGGAAGATTTAAAGCTCTGATAGCTGCATCTGTTCTTCTGACCTGAATTGAGTTGCTTGATAACAAATTCAATCTGTCGGTTCCTCTCTGCATTTCCTTCCTTGACAAAACAGCGCAGAATTTCTTCCATTCCCTGGATGTAGCAGAAAACATTGCTAGATCAGTATTTCATGGGATCACACTGAAAGAGTTTTGTTAGCTAAAATCTCTCTCTTTTTTTTTTACTGTCAGGAAAAACAAAGGCAGTGTGAAGCAAACCAGTGTCCAGCTCCAAGCGCTCCCTACACAAAAGGCATACGCTGTCTAGATTGCTTCTAGGTTTAAACACAGACATATCCATGATGAACAGCAAATCTTCACAATAGATCTGCTGCTTCTGCCTTCTGAACTTAGTACACAGTAGTCGTCAGAACAGGGCAAATCTGCACCCACAGAGACAAGGGTGCAAGGTTCAGAGAGGGAAAACAAAAGAGCAGAACCCACTTCGACATTAAACCCGCTCTGTCTTTATGGCTCCTTATAGGGTTGATGTTGTGTCTTTAATCATTTAAGATGACTTCCAATCCTCTGTGCTCTGTGAGGTAAAACACCTGACAACAATTATGTCTGCACAACTCTCTGGGTTAGTTCTTTAGATACAAAGGCATGCTGCTATCCCAAGGAGCAGCTTCCTCAAATCCAGAAGTTAAAACACAGTTATTACCACTCGATCAACTTTCCCAGGAGGTCACTTGCCAGTTCTGAAACCTTCCTCCTGCTGCCTTCCCCAACTAACTGTCTATACCAGGAAGAAGTAAAAGCAGTAAGAGGAATTCATTCTCTTAGTGGCTACTCACTGGTGCAGAATGAGTTACATAAGGGGAAGAAGTAGCAGGGCAGCAGATGAAAGCATCTCCTGGGCCACATGGAATCTACAAAATGCTGGAAGGACACACTATTCTAAAATATTCTGATTTATAATGTAGACAGAATCCCTCATGCTGCTGGGGCTCCACTTCTGGGAAAAAGACCAGCAAATATGGCAAAAATATTTGAGACATACATTCACACTTTCCTGAGCATCAAAGGGGGAGGGCCTCTTGTGTGTTCACTTCTCAGAATGCCCTGCTCAGCAGGTCTCTGTGTGGGCCATCTCTGGCACAGGCACTGATCTCTGTGCAGCACTTCTTACCATTGCTCTGGCTTCTTCTCGGATAGAAGGGATGACAAGAATGCTGTACAGTATTCCATTCACGTATGTTTGGATCTAAGAGGAAGAGATAATCGTATCACTAAGAAAAACTCTTACACTCATCCCAGTGGATGATGCAAAATGTAAGAGTGAAAGTGCAGAACAACTACACTTCAGAGAGTTAGACCAGGCTAGACTGGACTTGCAAAAATTCCCACTTGGGAAGCAGTGAACTTTCAGGATGCAAATATACTATGATACAGATCTAAATCAGTATTGCTGTGTGCCAATTTCAAACCCTCTGCCTTCCAAAAATGTATTCTTGCAAACTGACTTAGCCATTTAAAAAAGAAAAAAAAAAAGAATAAAATTAAAAAGGAGAGAAAAGCAGAAAAGGGTTAGTTTCTGATAAACACAAGTGGCAGTACAAAAAATAGGACAAAGAACAGGGACAAGACCCTGTCAGCATGAACTCAAGACAAGCTTCAAACATTGTAGCCTTAGGCAGGATGATAAAAGCTGTAGCGCTTCAAACAGTCTGCTGCCTGTTACTGTCCCTCAGGAGAGGCACAAAGCCAGTCAGCATGAAAGCTCTGAAATACGGTTAGTGAAAAGCCACCAGATCTGTCAAACACATTTTATCAGCACTTATGTGACCCTTTCTATTGGCCAGTCACTTTTGCAGCACTAAGATTTTCAGTCATCCTGTCTCTACCTTTGGAAAAACGAACAATGAGCTAGACTGGGAGCAGGGGAAACAAGGGAAGATAAGGGACTGGGATTTACACAAGGATTCCACAGCTCCTCAGGAAGCTCTCCTGACACCCAAGAGCACTGTCTTCTACCTTTGATAATAAAACTTGTGTCAGCTGTGCTGGAGCAAACTGGGTTGTAAGAAAGCACCCCCAAGAGAAAGCTCAGTCATTTTAAGGCACAGAGTTCAACAATATGGTAGCATTTTCTAAGTATTCCAGTC
The DNA here is from genome assembly GCA_036023395.1 of Myiotriccus ornatus. Classification (NCBI taxonomy): domain Eukaryota; kingdom Metazoa; phylum Chordata; class Aves; order Passeriformes; family Tyrannidae; genus Myiotriccus; species Myiotriccus ornatus. Next base: position 9,597,687 of record JAYRBT010000010.1, read on the forward strand.
TAGGGACTGTATTAATACGTATTGTATTAAACTTTCATCATTCACAAAAACCAAGCTAGTGAAAGAGTTCAATAAAGGTATGTCAAGTTTCATCTTAATCAAAAGAACTGATCTACATCTTCTAATGAATTTATAAAACACAGACTAAGCATTTCATTGAAATTTATTCTCTATTTTCAGTTTAAGTTATAAACAAAAAAATCCCTGATGACTCAGTCATTGCATATAAACATAAGACACTAGAGTTTATATTTAATTTTTAGTACAAGTCCCCAGACACCTTGCACAATCATCACGGAATCACTCTGTAATAACCTGGTAAAAATTCTGCCTCTCTGAATTCAGATTTGTACAATATTTGCCTGCATTTCCTCCTGCCTTGAATTTTCCTCCAAGGTTAAAGAAGTGCCCCTCTGCAGAGACAGCTGATGCAATGTTTTCTATATTAGACACCAGGCATCACAGAGATGTGCTGAAAAGTATTAGGTAGAAATAACCAATAATTTTTAGCATTTTCCTCTGAAGTAGTTCGATTTAGCATCTTAGATGCAAGTGTGTCCAGAGACAGAGAAGAAAGGAACCACAAAAGCGTTAAGTGGCAGGTCAAGTGAAGTCGTAGATGAAAAGATATTAGGGCTTGAATGGAAGATATTAGGGCTTGAATGTCAGGAGTGTAGTGTTTTCTTATAGCATTCCTTAAAACTACCAGCAAATGTGCTTCTCTGCACCTAAGGCTTTGCATAATGGAATTGCACCACACACTGCTCTTCTCATGAACTAGTTAAGCTTGAGGTGATTTGGTGCCAGATGAAATTTAAACAGCATCAGAAACTGCAATCAAGAAGGCACACAGACTGCATGGTAACTATGCATTTAGAAGACTTCCATTCTTAGCTGCCCACATTTGTTAAAGGAAGACATACTTTTGGCTAGAAAGACCAGTGCTCAATGAAATAAAATTTAAGGAATTGTGAATTTTAGGAAAATTTTATGCAACTTAATTACATGAGGATCTAACAAGGGAAACAAAAGCAATTCTTTCTCCATTTTTTTCCTTTCTTGTTTTTTTTTTTAATATTTAATTTTTCCTTCCACATTTTCATTAACTCAAAATTTGCTGTACAAATACCTCCTGATTCTCATGGCCAAGAAGATCAGAGAGAACTTTGAGCACATGGTTTGCAATCGTTGCACACATTTTCTTCCCTGAAAAGGCAGAACACACAAATATGCGTGGAAAAATATAACTGATCAGAACAATACTGTTGCTTGTTCCTGACAAATGCTGAATAACTGAGCTGAAATCAGTGATGTTACTCTGGATTTATGCAGCTGTAATCTTGGACAGGATGACAAAGGGGTTTTAAAAAGTTTAACAAAAGCATTTTTTTGTCTACAACAAGCAGACCAATTTTCCACCCCTTACCTTACTCTCCTTTTTAAAAGGAAATTTACTTTAAGCTCCTTTTAAGTCTCCAGGGTGTAGACAGGACCCTATTTTCTTGGGGAGAATCTCTGCATTGCAGAAGTGAAGCAGGTAAGTATTTCACTGAACAAGGTGAAGGTTAAACTCCTTCCTCTCCGTTACTCCTCAACCCAATTCTTTCCTGCTTACAAAGAAACCTCTTACACAGACCGTGTAAGTGGACACAAAGTGTCCTTTGAAAAGTGGGTCTGAAATGGAGGAATGGCAGCCTTCACAGATATGAAAAAATAATCAAATCTTAATAGGGTTCCATTGCTTATTTCCTTGCTTAATTCTTTAGAATTTGGTGAAGCTAACCTCCATCACTGGGATTCTTGGGAAAAGAGATCTGCTCAAAAGCATTTTAGTTATAACACTCAAATATCTCTGGTCATGTAAATCACTGCTACTCATTATAGTCACTTGAAACAATCCTGATATATCAGGGGAAAAAAAAAAGATTCACAATCTTCCCTATCCATTTCTTGGAATAAAGTTGTAATTCAAAATGTACAACACCTGCACTCCGCAGACAAAGATTCATGAGCAACGCAACAGAATACTCCAGGGTGTTATCAGAAAGGCAATCTGTATCTTTTAGAACATCAACCAGCCAGAAAATGAGCCCATCTTTGATCATTGCAGACTGCACTGCACGCCTAGGATTAAAAAACAAAATCAGATCACAAATCACAAAAATCAGATCACTGCATAAATAGTTTTCAAATACATTTATAGCGAGTGTAAGCAGGTTAAAAACACGCTAGCCTGCCAAAAAAAAAAAAAAATCTCCAATCTACCCTTTTGGCAGAATCATTAAACTAAGTAATTAACAAAGCCTGAAGAAACTGAAGATTCAGATTCCCATAGGTTAGAAGAGTAAAATGCTGTTGGATAGGTTGGGGGGGGGGGTCTTTATTTTGTTCTTTTTAAACCTGCAAACTGCTGAGGTAAGTTTCTTCATTGTTTTCTAAGGCTTCTTACTCCACCTAAAATGGCATTTTCAATTGTCTTTTAAAATTGGTTTAAAAAACCAGCTACACACAACAGCTCCATAAAACAAATTAATTACTTCTCCTGACATAGGTAGCCACAGAACTGTAGCACTTTTGTACTGTTGATTTGACAAATGAGGTTTTTTGCTTGAATTTATTTGCTCTTTTCTCTAGAGATTTTTAAACCACATGTTCTCTTAACTCAACCCATATTTGCCCTCAGAGTACACTGAATAAAGTGCGAGGTGGCCAACTGTGATCTACAACAGAAATTCCACGCTTTACAATACAAAAAAGAAGTATATATTGGTAGAAAGGTCTTATTGAAGAACACAGTTTTTAACAACATTATTTCCAAGAGGCAATAAGTTTAAATTGCAAAGATCGAAGAAGGTATTTTCCTAGTTTTAGCCCTGAAAGTTCACATGCTTTCTCAATGTTGGATATTGCAGCAGGTCAATGGCATGGACTAAGCAAAACAAGGGAGCATCTGACCACATATTAAAAGAGTTTCCCTCATGTCAAAAATCTAGAATTAACCTTCTATAAGATTAACTGTTACTCTTCAGAAAGTAAAAAACTTTCAAATTTTCAGCAGCTTAGTGCCTAGACCCCAAAATACAAACTAACTTGTACTACCAACAACTGCTTTAATAGAAATATCATTTTCTGATTTAGGATTTCAAGCAGTAGGGTATGAAGATTTATTCTCTTTCATCACAGATACGTACAAGGTATCTTGTCAGGAAGCAGTGCAGAATTTTACACAAAGCACATTTATATGTGCTTCATCCAGACAAGTTCTAAATTAAGCAAATCCAAAGGCAGCCCTCATTCATCAACAAACCCAAACAAACAAACTCAAACAAAAACAAATGAACACTTGCAGTATGAGTTTAGAAAAAAAACCTGAATGAAAGTATCAAGCGCTAAACTCATCCACCTCCTTACATTTAGTTAACTATTTATTTATTCCTCCTGAGTACTGTGAAAACAGAGTTCCTACGATCATATTTATTTGATAAACAGAGCAACATCATACCCTTTACTGCTTTTGCATGTTTCTTTTGTGGTGGGCATTGGAGTCAGACTGCTAATGCAAAAGTAAGAAACAAGACAGCCCTTGCATAGACAGCTCCAGGAAAGGGGATCAACAGGATGAAGATGAAATCCCTGAAAAATGTTTGCAGAAAGGATAATGAAAACCTTATGTTTGGAATGTAATGCAACTCTTTTTTTCTGTGTAGGATTGTCAGGGGCTTCCACACTAAGATTTTCACTTTGTTCAGCTAAGGAACACATATAAAGCACACAAGGCTGTGGCAGGAGATGTATATTTACTTGAGTCTGGACAGCTGGTAGGAAGTCAGGTTAATTCAGTCAGCAAAACTGAGTTCTCCTCCATAATAAATGCCATTGCTTTCATCAGCCATCAGGGATTCTGATGATTGTTATGGGAAAATCAAGTGCTCTTCTTTCCTCCCTGAACAGAGTCTAACTAGCCTGCATTTCCTCTCCTGCTGTCACCACCACATGCTGTGCTTTCATCACCTGAGGCTGAATTTCTGCAGAGCCCCCAGAACAGTCTCCCATGTAAGGGAATCCTTGTCTTCAGCTTTCAGTCTCTCCTCCAGCATTCGCAGCACCGTTGGGTTCTGAGAAAAGTAGGCACGACCTGGTGCAAAAAGTGATGAAAGAACAGATGCTGAGATATCAGCTATGACAGAAAAGCTCCCTCTCATTAGAAAAGTAAGCAGGATTGACCTCGGTTCCTTCTTGACAAGCCATAGTCTTGCGCCAAAACCCAAGCACACCTGCACGAATGAAATTGTGTAGCAGACCAGTTGCCTTCAATCCAGACACTTGGGGCATCAGAGGCCCACACTTGCCAAATCAGTACCACACAGAATCCACTGTTTCTCTTTCAGTACATGCTTTCCGATCTATCAGTTTTGTACTCTCAAGGAAAAGAACAGAGATGTTCACAGAGCTTGGGAAAGTCCAGTGCCCTGCTGCTACTGACTTTAAGTGGGATTTCAGTTTCTAGCAATAGTTAGCTCCAAAAGTAGCAGCAAACCAAGGGCTAATTTGGGACAAGTGGAGATACAAAGCTGGATATATAAGCATCTCAATAGTTAGCAGTGATGCAAAAGATTTACTCAGGTGAGGACCAGGAAAACGTAGGAGCAGATGCAGTAGCCCCTGTTGCACAGCCTGGTAGCAGGTCTGCTCACAGAACCTCTAATTAATGGGGATTTTTCTTTTTAACCCTCGTGAAGAGACTGAAGACTATATTAAAGGCACCACCTGGGTAAGTTCCCACATAGACCACAAATCATCAAAACAGGTCAGAAATGTTGAATACACTGTGTCAAAATGAAAATTTTCCACATACCGAATGCATGTAACGAAAGACAGGGAATCCCTAGAAAAAGGGTGTAAATAAGGTTCTAAATTTTCACATGCAGTGACATGCGCTTGTGAAGCACCTATAAGCCAGCATTAGATGAAAATGCTACCTTATTTTTTGCAGTGAATCTTTTACCTTCTGCCAGTGAAGCAAAAGCATTGATGAGCCTTGCCATATACTGTCTGACTACCTCACTCTTGGAATTTAATAATTTGAGGACACTTCTCTGAAAAAAAAAAGCAAATATTAATTAAATCTCACTAAAGAAGGAATGAAGCAAAATTAGTTTTCTACAGTGTTTTGAAAGCATCATTAAATTTACATGGCAAATAAACTCTGAATGCATACTGATATCTTAAATAATGTCAATATAATTTAAATTTCTTTTTTTATTGGCAGGGGGCTGAGGGAGAAATGGAAAATGAACAAATAAGCAAATCACAGCTTCTCAGCTCAGTCTGTTAAAACACTGGTGTATGTAGAGTGGGAATTATGATGAGCCAACACAGTTCAGTTAAAGCTGGTATCTAAAATTAATACTAGGTCAGTGAAAAAAAAGCACACAAACCAAACAACTTAATTTTGTTGATGAACTTATATGCAGTAAAGTTACCTGAATAAGAACACTTCTGTTTGACAACTAAGAGTGTGGAAAGCAGCTCAGTAACTTACAAAAAACATCACATTGCAACTTATTTCTAATCTATTTTCTTTCAGGCATTACTTATAACTTCCCTCTTACAGAAATTTACAGGGAGAAAAAGAGATTGATGATTTAATAATCCTTTAACTTTTGTAGAGGTATAAGTTGCTGTTGTACTGACAATAGAGCCACAACATAACAAGTAGACCCACTGCCTCCAACTCCTGGGGAACTCCAATATGCACTAAATTCACTACTACAAATGAAAAGAAGTTGCACTTTTGTTAGCAACAGTATTGGATAATCCGGGACCGAAAAAAACTGTCAAAATCAACACACCAGCAATCCCCCTTTCTAAAGAAGGGTACCAAACCATTTCAAATTCACAGAAGTACTGCTGAACCTGTTATTGCACCTGCATAAGGACATATTCCATAGCAATATTGGGACTGAAGTCCTAATTGAGTTCTTATCGTAAATCAGTGAAATTAATTGAGTGTATTATTTAACAATGCATAATCACTCAAAAAGGATCTGATAAGCAAGAGGTAACTCATAAATAAGGGCCTCTGGTTTCTGCTCAACTCACAGAAGGTAAGCACCAGGAGAGGTGATAAATTTCCATTTGTCTACAAGAACTGTGTCTACACTGAGAGCTCTTGTAATGCAAAGTTTTGCCATCCACATTTAAAGACTAGGATGTAGAAGTCAAATGTATCACCTGAGTTCAGCATTACTACCTTTTTTTTTCCCCTCCTCTTTCAGAGCGCAATAGAGTTTTATGATCAGCAGTTTACAGACAGAAATGAGCAGTATCACACAGAAGTTGGACAACTGACAACTCTCAGTTCCAGCTGACCTGACAGTTGCTGTGACAATCCAGGAGATCATTAATGATGTAGGCTTGCAGGACAGTGTCTCTCTGTTCTCCAGGATATGATGTTGTCAAGCGCTAAAATAAGTAACAATAAAATAAACCAGCCAAAAAAACAAACAAAAAAGAGGTAGTGTGGATTGATGACCCCTGAAGATTTTAAAGGTGCTGATGCTTCATAGCTGAGAAACCTCTTCTCACAGGGAATAGGAATTCAACCTCAGTGATCTAAGGGAAACAGATGAACTGAACTGACCTGACCTCAGCTTAGCGATCCATTGCAAAACTGTTACTGGGCAGCTGTCATTCCTGTCCCTACAGGAAGGATACAGCATTACTTCCCATAAAGTTAAAAAAGCCCCTCTTAATAGCTACAGATGTGGTGTTTTTCTAAAGCCTCTGAGACAGAGTGCTGGGACAGAACCACCACTGATCAGCTCCAGTGGATGGGTTTTTATGTGAAAACGGACATTGAACCTTGGTCAGAATTCCACTATTATCATTTTTCACATATTTCATCTGTTACTTTGAACCCATCAACTTCCTTTTCAGCAGGAAAATGTAACTTCCTGTTGTCACCTGTAATTTTTCTGAAATGTCATTACAGAATCCAAGTCAAACAAAATGCAGGCTCCTGTAAAATACCTTGATTATAAAGGAGAACTGGTAATTAGAGTCAGATATGTCTTGGATACAGCAATATTTATATAAATGTAAACCAGGGCAATATATGGAAAAAGGAACTGCCTCAGACAACAACAATTTATTTGAAAAGATATCAGTAATTACTTCCACTGAATATCCCAGGAATCTGGGAATTCCTTATGGATGAGAAGGACACTGTTACACTACAAATAGATACCTACTGCCCTGGGCTATCAGCATAATCTCAAGAGCCTTAGCAAACTTCGCTGACAAAGAGAGAAGTTGCCTGTCATGCTGAACTGATCACCAAAACCATTTTGCTTGCAAAATGGGTCTTAGTTCTGGATTGCCCCAGAAAGGGACCTATTACTTTATTTCTCCAGAGGCCCTCTCCTTACCCAACGCAGAGCCTGCAGTAAGAAGGCCTTGAGACGATCATTCCCTGTAATCAAATCCTTCTTCAGCTTCTCATAATCCAAAGAGGGCAACAATGGCACATCCTGCATCTTCCTAAATGCAAACGGGAAAGACATTTCATCAAAACTCCCTCTCCTTGTTCAGTGCAGCTGATGTTACTGAGGTGAGAAGAGCCAAAACACGAAGTCTGCTTCAGGAAAAGAGCTTCCACATTTTTACACTTTCGTTACTTTTATTCTCTGTTAGAACAACAGACTTGTTCATCTTGGGCATTTTTTTTTAACCATGCATGCAGCTCAGTTACCATCATAACTTGCAGACACTAAACTGACAACTAACCAGCTGATGATCTGAGATTTCTAGCGGCACAAAACAGTACAGTAACATCTTTCTTTCCCCTCCTCTGTGTGGACCACAAAGGCATGATGGCAGCAGCTCCTGGCTTTTAGCACACAATTAGAAACAGATGCATTGACAAGCTGCAGCTCCAACTCCACCTCTAAGCCCTCATGCACACAGAAATGTCTTCTCCAAGGCAAAGGTGGTAGGTGTGTGGTGGCTGAATGGATTTCCACAGCCTGAGATTTAACACAGGACCACTTTTTATGCATCCATACTACCTCGTTGAGTTTTAACACTGCAAAAGAAGTTTCCCTTAACAAAACTGCTGCCAGTCGATGTTTTAATTTTACTATTTAAATATAGTACACTAAAATGTTTTTACTATCTTTCCATCTAACCACTTTTCAAAACAAATTTTATGTCATATGTGTAACTGCCCCATTATCTTGTAAACAACAGAAGGATCAAAAGAGTGTCTCAAAAATTTAATAAAACTTCACTTTGGATTTCCATCCCTATTTGATATTATAAGCCTAAATTTATTAACTCAGTCCCCAAAAAATTAAACCTGAAGCACCCAAAATTTCCCTTTCCCTGGATTTGTGAGAATCAAACCAATCACAACAACAGGACTGAAACATGCGGAAACGGTAAAAATACAGAAACAATCTCACAGGTGTGGAATGGCAGATTTACTGGGTTAGCAACATCCTGCTGTAATTAAAATGGAACTGAAGCTGCTCAACAGAAGAACACAGAACACACAGTATTTGCATCACTGTTCAGTGAGATCAGAAGAAGCACAGAGGAGGAGTGATTCCCGTTTGCAGACACCTGGCAGTGCACTTCAGTTTACAAACCCCTCCTTCTCTTCTCTTCTCTACAGATAGAAATGAAGCTCAGCAACAAATACTTACACAGGGGCTAAAGATGCTCTTAACATTGTGGAAGCCTGGATCAGAAAAATAAAGAAAAAAAGAAATCACAACAGATTAATCCAAATTTCACATCAGTGTTACTAATGAGGTCCACAGTGAATTCTTTCACTGAGCTTCTGCAGTTCTTTTCCTATAAAACCTGTGCTCCAAACCCAGAAACACAGCTAAAGAAAGAGCACTTCAGTATTTATCTTTCTTTTCACTAGAAGTGTTTCACAGGTAAAAGCTCTTCTTTTATGATCTGATTATGTTATCCTCACACTCATACTCCACAATTTTCTACACTTCAGGCACTAAAAAAAAAAAAATAGCAGAAGCTACTGTCTAAAGCCTACTGAGGAAGATGAAGAACTTACAAAGCACATTCATTGATTTAATAAGTGTTCATACCTTTATGTTGCAATAATATTTCACTGAAGACCCAGCACATATTCCTGTGTCCAAATTTACCATAATTCCTTGTTTCAACACGAATGTTTTCAAGTGCCTGTGGCTATTAAAATATACCCCTATGTATAAATATTAATGTGTAAAGAAAAGACTATGTATTGTAGTATGGAAAAGACCAATATGGAACAGCATGTAATTTCTCCATGGTTCTGCCTAAGATACACCCAGTTGAATCCTGGATATTTCCTCTCTGGTGCAGTGGGACACAGTGCATATACAGGCACCACTGCACAACAAGTCAAAGCTTAGAAACATCAACACCATATAAAAGTTCCACATAAAAGTTGTCTGCTTCAGTAAATATTTTTTGCTAGAGTTAATTGTAGGTGAGCCAGGAAGCAGCAATTGTGGCATAAAAGCGCTTCATATCATGCATTCATGATGTCAGCTACATGGCATATTTGCAGAATATTCAATGCCATTTCTTTGTGCTGATCTCTCTACTCACTTTCTAAAAATCTCTCATTACCACTTATGCTTGTAAAACTGGTCTTCTGACTGAGCCTCTTTCAATGGAAGTTATATAATCAATACCTATTGTCAGATTTAAAACTGTGGGATTTAGGAGAGAAAAAGCATGAAACACCACAGAGAATATTGAATTACATCAGCTGACATATTCTTGAACGCACTACCTCATGGGTACCCTCCTAATACAAGGAACTGCTCTCTTAGATGTGAAATAAACTTGTATGCACATTGGAAAGCATTTTATATTGTCAATACTTGTTCATAATAGACAATTAACAGGTCATACACCTCAAAAGTAACCTGTCTTGACAGCAGTTCTCACATCATAGTTTATCTTATACAAGTCTTTCAAAGTATCATATCTACCCCTAGACTGTTTTCTTCTTATTTATTTGTATTCATTTTCCTTAGCATTTTTGGTAAGTATAAAGAGTCAATTTTGTTTAAACAAAACTGTTTTCCCAGTCAAAAACCTAACATCTTGTACCTGAATGTGCAATGAAATCACAAATCATTTTTCTTGCCTTCCTCAGCACCTTTCTCCATTAGAGGAAAACAAGAAAGAAAGTGATTATAGCACTTTAATGCAAAAGAAATGAGAGAGCCCTTGAAGATGAGGTTAAACAGAGAACAGTTGTGAGAAAAGAGCAAGGCACTAGGGGTATATAGATGTACATAAAGTCTCTCTGCTTCTCAAAATCCTTTTTATCCACTTCTTTGCTGACTTAGAAAAACATGTGCTCCAATCAAAATCTAACTAAAGGACACGCAACTGGTAAAGATACATGCATCATCCTTCCACACAAATAAAACTTCTTGGCAAGTGCAAGATTTTGCAAGCTTTTATAAATCTCAAACTGCGGAAACTTCAACTGGAAAAACATTCAGTGTTTTACAAATCAATCAGATCAAGCAGGACAAAATCCTGTTAATTCCCAATTCATTTTTCAGGCTGGCAGATGGAGCACAGCAAAGCATTTAATACGGTTTGCCTCTGTACTCTACCTACACCAGAAAGGCACCAGAGAGTGGGGCAGGCCCTACACTGGAGCTCTGAGGGCAGCACCACCGAGCTAGGGAGGTTTGTCACTCTGCTGATCAGACCCAGTTTATCAGTCTGGAACCTGCTCAGGGAGAAGGAAGCTCTCTCAGGCTTTTGGTGTTTCTGGGAAAGCAATAAGGAAAAAGTTGCATCAGGTTCAATAAGGTTAAACAGAAATAAAAGAAGTTTTTGGGAGGCTAATTTGCCCTTCACTGTGCTGTCATTTCACAATCTGCCTATGGCCAGTACTACTGATAAGCAGAAAGAATGCAATCATGTTACAGGCAGATGTTTCCTTTCTTCATTTTCATCTACATTATTGCATTACATATCTACATTATTGCCATTAGTCATAAGTAAATTAATCTGTATCCATGCAGTGTGGCACAGTGAGTGAGGCATTGTCTTGGGTCTTAGGAGATACCTTCTAGTCCTGATTCACCCACCAACTGCAGACAAATCAAAACACATCATTTCATGCCTCTGGGCCTCAATTTTTCTCATCTGGAAAGCAGATGCAGGCATCAGTCTCTTGAATAAACTGGGTTTGAGATCTACCAATGAATGGCAGGGTAGAAGAGCTAAAAATTATTATTTTGCTATTAAACAATTGAATGCTTATGGCACAGTCAACACAAACAGAAAAAAACCCCACATTTAGTAGCTCCTCTTCACTATCAGTTTTCTTAGATTATAAGATTTATTTCCTCAGCATTTTCTTCCAAGCTCTTTCCCCAGTCTTACCTTTCCTGGAGCAGATTAAATATTACTTTAACCCTTTGAGAAACAGTATTGCTTAAATTGCCAGTGAAAGACAGAGCGTGGAGAACATGGAGCAAACATGCTCCCGTGTCCCAGCGCGTCCCAGCACGTCCCAGCGCTCAAAGACTTAACCTTGAACAAAATACTGTTCATGCAAAACCTATCTTGAGACAGTATCATTTGTCATAATTGAAACACATGCAGAAGCTCCGTGTCTAAAGGAAAGGAAAAGGAACACAAGAAAACAACAGCCCAAGCACAGCTCATTCTGGTAGGACCATGGGCTATGACTTATGTTTGTGCTGGTTCTTGCCAAAGCCAAACCAGGTGCCACGTGAAGTCAAATAATTCTGTCACGATGCACATTAGCCACAGATGGCAGCCCTTCGTTTCTGAACAAAGCGAGGCATGAATACGAACAGCATGGAATAAACCAAAGAAGTTCAAAGGGAAAGGAAAAAAAAAATCAATATTTATAAAGGAAAACAGATGCATTTCGTGTGCAAGCCAAAACCACAATTTGATTTTATCAAATACTGTAGCTCTGTATTCAAACCAACTCCCCTTTGCTATTTGATGTATATATTCATAATATGCTGAAGGCAAAGCTGAAAGCCAGATTCTGTCTTCAGTTCCCTCTCTGAAAATGTGCTATAAGAACTCAGTGTAAATTCAGTGCAGATTCCAAATTAATATTTACAGATAAGTGATGAATATGTGACGAGTAAAACCAAAATTTGAGCAAATTTCTACATATCATTAAAACGCACAAATTTATGTTGAGCTCATTTGTTACATGCTAATAACAAGACTGCTCCACATGTAATCTATGAGGAATTAGACTCTGAGCTTGTGTAACCTGGCAGGTCTCCTGGGGCTAAGCAAAGTTATTTCATAAGAAGATCTGCAAATGTTTTTAATTTTTTTCTTACTTATACTAGTGATATGCTGTTATGAAAACTTTCCACTTGCCATATAAAACAGGTTCTCTAGGACATCTGAAGTGTACATAAAAAAGTCACACTAATACTGTGTGATAATGTAATGAATAAACAAAATGCCAGAAAAAAAGTATAAAATACTATATATAAACAGTGAGGGGAGCTGACAGCTATCCATGTATTCAAGAAATACTTCAGAATTAAGAGTCAGACAGGTTTACAGAAATTTTATAAAGAACTCTGCACTGTAAATTCTTACATTCTACATTGCACAAAGTTACATTTAATTATACTTTATATAATCTGTATAAGGGAAAACCTTTTTTTTAGCAGAGGTAATTTCATTCATAACTGCTCATCTGTAATCAACTTTTCTCAGTACAAAACCCCAGAATTATGTGAGGGAACAAAATCCTAAACATCAAGAAAAAGATGTCTGTTATGAACATTCATGTCATCAATAGGAAGAGGTTGATTGATGCAGGTGATCTTTTACCACAGGTGAATAGGGGTAATATTCTCTACATCAGGATAAAAAGAATCACGTAACGAATTGTCTATCGCATTCAGTTCTTTTATGACTATTTCTCAAAACAAAATGTTGTTCTAAGGGGAAAGTTGAGTGCCCACAGGGGTTTACTGCAGTTCCAGGTGACACCCATATTGGAAAAATAGGCAGTTTTTACTGAAAGGCAAAATCTTGTTTTACCTAAAGAAAGCAATAAAAATATAAATACAGGTTATTTTAAACTGACTGACACTTATCAGAATTGGTGTCAATCACTTTTATGAATTGATTACATACTGAATTACTTAGAAGCAAACTCATTTCCTTTCTTCACAAAGAATGCACTGACTACGGGCAAAATTAGATACTTATGGTGTACTTGTAGTGTTGCCAGAATATGAACTTCCATCTGGGTTACAGAAGTCACAGGCAGTACACAGAATATAATCTTGCATTTTTAGTTTTCAAGGAAAAAAGACCCACTGTAATTGTATGAAAGAATTTTATAACCTTTACTATGGAAAGAGAGTTTGACTTTCGGAATTAAAAATACAAATAGGTAGAACACGACACCCCTCTGAAGAGCACAACTCAACGTGCTGTATTTCCTTGAGCAACAGTATTTATTTGCTTTGCCAAAGGTGTTGTGGGATCAGCTGGTGTTGGCACACTTCAGGGACACTGTATGCTATGTACAGATGATCACATGGAAGAAACAATTCCTTTCTGCATGCTACAGGAAGCTGTAAAATTTCATGTAAAATCTGTGGGCAAAGCTGCTTCTCTGTTGACATGCTGCATTATGTGTGCATTATGAAGCCGTGAGGTTACTCAGAACATCTATTCCATTCACCATGCAGAAATTCCAAGCCTTGCACAGTTTTTGCCTCTCATAAACCATACAGTTAGTGTCATGACAAGTTAAAATGCAGAGAAAATTGTTCCACATTGTGAAATGAAGAGAAATATAGACGGTGACAGACTGAGCAGGCAACGCGAAAGGATATAAAGATATAGACACTTACATATCCGTCATCACAAGGGCTCATAGAGTAATATCCCTTTATGGACAAACAGGCACACATTAAAATAAAGAAGATTGAAAAAAAATAAGTTAACAGAAATAAATCACAGAGAAATGCACAGTTCTAAAAAAAAACAACCAATAAAAATCAGCTAAAAATTAACAGACTATTGGCTTTGAAAAGAAAAGTATAAGCAGCTTCTCCTAATCCTTACACTGGTATGTCTTAGAACTGAAACTGGAGTGTCTATCTTGTGATATATTTACAAGTTTCTCCTCTCAACACCTGGCAAACATACCTAGTCTGCACATTGTTCCACTGTAACCATCAGTTAGAACAGCTACATATGAAGCACTGACACATTTATGTGAATATATGGCTTGCACTGTTCACTGAGACAGAGCAGCTCAGGCAGAGACACCAGTGAATGTGGTATCGATCAGATCTCAGCTTCTGAGAAAGCAGCTGCCAGTATTCCCCATACTTGCTTTGACTGGAGTTTCTGATCAGCACATAACAAAGGCCAAGACAGACAATTTAAGGTGTTTCAGCAATGTTAGCAATTCCTCATCTCAAAAAGCTCCAAGGATAAACTAAGAAAAACTGAACGTTTTTAGTATCTCTGGAAGGAAGCCTAAGATGTAGTTACTAAAATAAACGATGGTGATAATTCATGGTTCAAGTAGTTTAGTACAAAATATGTCCTGTTCTCTTTAACTAGACTAAAATACTTAGAACAGCTTTGTATCTGAAAAGAACAGTCTTAATTCAAAATAAAAGTACACAGTTCAACACAATGAAATAAGACCAACACTAATTATTTTGCTTCCAATCTTTCTGTGCAAACCTGCGAATACTTAATTTAAAGGACATTTTTGTGTAGGTGAACAAGTACATAAACACTGTATTTAGTAGGCTGCTCCTTAACAGACATATACAGCCTTACACAAAAGACATAAGAAACCTGCCACTTTTCACTGTGGGCAAAAAATAAAGTTATTTCTATTCTTTAACGATTTTTAAAAATCTGACATTATTCTTTTCATTACCCTGACACTTACAATTCCCTGATGCAAATGAGTATTTTAACTTTCATGGTGCTATACACACATATAGACAGTTCCTGGCAAAGACAATTTAAAATTCAATTTAAGACAAAGGACAGCATTTATGGAGACCAAGAAGTGAGCAAAAGAAACCAGGAGATAACCTGTATCATGATGAGAGACATTTCAACACATGCATGACCTGAGCCAGTGAAAATGGACATAGGCATCTAGACAAAGATGACATTAAAGGTAAGTTTTAACAGTAAAGGAAACCACAAAAGGTTGGACCAAGCAAACTTTCAAAGTCCCTTCCAACCTGAGCTATTTCAGGATTTGAGGACAGTAATGTGAAAAGTTTGTGGAAACCTCTACTGGTGGCAACACCTCACCTTTAGAGATGAAGAATTCATGTAAACAAAAAACCCTGCAGCAACTTGTGAAAAAGGCGTCATATACTGTATCAGCAGAAAAAAGAACTTCTTGATTACATAAAAAGAGAAATTTGTTTCTTCATTTCCATACATAAATGGCAACATATAAAAATCATCCCATGGACAGGGATGCAGAAGATTCATATATTTAATCCAAAGAAAAGCTCGCTTAGAGTAGATGCTGTTTGCTGCAATGTAGATATTATTTTTAAATGAAAGAAGGTATGTCCACATCATGCTGGGTGAATTCACTCTAAATGGTTCAAAGTGATTAAAAACCCAAACTAAAATCCTTCAGTTACCCTGATCCTGGGTTTCACGGGGTCTCCTGGTGCAGAAAACTTTGACATGTAAGAAGCTGAATACCTGCCACAAACAATTACAGCTTAATGGCATGTGCACACTTGCAGTAGAAAGGGTGTTTGAGGACAAAAGCACAGAGCACAAGAAAAACAGGGGACTGTGCTAGTCATTACTGCTATCCCAAAAATTAAAAAAAAAAAAAATCCTCATTGTTTACAACTTGTAAATGACAGTTTAACTTTACAGAGGAGCTGGTGATTTTGGCCAGTGACAGAACTTTAAAAAAACCCAACAACCCACTATTTTTTCACAGTTTCAACAATTGTGCCAAAAGAGACCTAAAACTTGCAAGGGACATTAATTCACCTAATTGTAGCTAGAGGTAAATATAATCAGACTGAATAGCAGCAAAAACATAATGGGCATTCATTGTATTCCATGACACAGGTGCAAACATCTATACAGCTTTCAGGTCACAGAAAGATTCTCCACTGGTTAACACCCACATCTACTATTGACAGAAACTGTGTTTCTGAAGAAACAATTCCAGCTTGGCCTTTAATCCAAAATTCAGAAAATCTTATTACCTTATCCTTAATCCAAGAAATTCTAGGAAGGTGTACATCTTACTTCAATCCAAAATGGCTCTTTCTGGGTTTAAGACTTGAACCTATGCTACTTTTGATGGGGAGTGAATGTGCTATGTTTGTGGTAAAAAGCCACAATCCTCTTGGCTTCATGATGTGTAATGAACAGAAAAAACCCTACAACCAGTGCTTCTTATCCACCAGACAAATTACTATCAGAAAGGTTAAAAAAAAAAACAACTTATCTCCAGAGTATTAAAGATATAAGAAACTATGATAGTCCTATGATAGAATACTGTAGTTGAAACTATTCAAATACTCAAATCTACCACCACCTACATCAGTTCCCTGTCCTACTGAATATCAGAAAGTCGGGAAACCAATTAAACCTTTAAATAAATGTTTCCTCAGCTTGTCAGGCCCGGTGCTCTGGCCCCCTATTCTTAAACCCAGACCTTTTGCTCTGACAATTCTCTCAGGTTTCTTATCTCCCAGTTCAGGACCATACATGTCAAATGACATGATGGAAGGTGGTGATAACATTCAACTGCAGCTAGGAAAAAAGCCTTATGGTAAAACAGGGCTTTAGAGAGGCCTTGGAAACATCTCCCAGCCGTAACACAGTCATGTGGCCTCTCTCCCTCTGCGTGCAGCAGATGCATCCTGTTAATGGATTGTGGATCAGGCTCACAAGCTGACCCAGGAGGTCAGAGAGCTGGCAAGAGAGGTGGAGTTGCACTGCTAAAGAATGAGATCCAAGCCAGATCACCAGAGAGCACAAAGCTGACACCAGAAGCCCTTGCTAGCTAAGACTTCCCAGTGTGATTACACTAGAAAACTCTTTTGCCTCAGGTCTTAAAAGCCAGTGCAGTAAGTAAGACTTGCTTCTGGGATTTGTCCTCCTGATACAAATTTCTTCCAGTATGAAAGGACAGGCCTTCAGTCATGGTGGGGGACAAACCAGGAAGCTGATGTTTGTACATTAACAGCACACATTAATAGCTGATACATGTCACCTTTATTGTAATTTCAAAGCCTGAGACCTCAAGGCTTTCTATTACACAATACTGCTTTCCTGACATTAAAAATTGAGCACAATGCATTGGGAACAAAATCAAGCTTGCGTACAAATAATGCTACCAAGGATATAATCCAAAGTATTCTCCTTAATTTCCTTGGGCAATTCTTCATTTTGATTAACAGCACTCATATAATCTTCCTTCTCTGTGTAACTTCAAACTACCAGTGTAGTGTAGCTGACTTAACAAAATATACTGTAGAGCTCAAGTACAGATCTCAGAGAATGATGAAGTTTTAGCATTTTCTGCTTTCAGAACCTGATCCAAATCCCGGATTGTGCCCTCAGTTGTACCAGTATGGCTGACTGTAAACTCAAGCACCTCCTCCTTCCAAACTATGTAATGCATGTTTACTCATTCCCGAAATAACAGAGATAGGAATTTAGGGCTGCATGAGAGTACCATAAAAAAGTAATTTCCTTGCTAATGATTTTCTTTTCTGCTCATCTATATAGAGATATTGATCCACCAGAACCAATTTATTTAAGAGTCTGGCCCTGACACTGGTGATGTCATTGGGACAGGATCAAATCCTATCAAATCCACTCAAGGTGAAGTGGGAAAAAACCCCAAACAACAAAGCACCATATTTAATGCCTGTCAAAACTCTTTAGACAATTACTTTTTTAAAAAAACTTCTCACTTATCTTGCCTATACAGAGGCCTAATGGTAAGGATGAGCAAAGAAGTTGTCCCTCTGCAAGTCTCTTCCCTCTGCAATTATACAGGTGACTGGCCCTTACAGTAGAAGGCTGTTTTGTGAAATGGAGTAGCTGGAAAGACCACACTCCAGTGTCTCTAAGTATTTATGAGCAAAAAGTGAAGGAACCTTCCAACACAAACCCAGCACAGATGCTGTGAACTCGTGCTACTACTTAGTCTGGGTCACGGTGCCTCCAGCTTTATTCCAAAACTTATGCAAAAACCTGAAACCACTTAAGGGTAGAACAATAACATCTGAGTGTATAACAATGAAGTATTTGAATCCCTGGAGAAAAAGTAATGGGATGGCTTAGTGGCCTAGTGGCAAGCAGTCAGAATTTTAGTCCATCTCATCTGGCTTCCTGGATCAACAGTCAGGGAGTGGTTAGAAATATTCTGACACGATGAGAAAGGAGTTTCATTTTTCTTCTCATAGGATAGGCGATATATACGTTTTTCTTCTTACACTTATTTGTGTTTTTACATGTTTGCTATTCATGTATAAAACCAGAACTCTCTACATTGGAAATAGATGAAGAAATTACGATCGATCAAGATGAGGAAACCTGATTCTGACACAGTGAATGTCTATATGCAAAAACTGGGATTAGCCCTCCACAACTTGGCTAATGCCTCAGACAGTCTGTGGGGATCTGCTTATAGAAACAACATTAGATTTCAACCACAGTAGCTACTATAACCTCATTGTCAAGGAGTGACCTAAAACAGTCAAGAAACCCGTAATCTAAACAGTCTCAGTGCTATAACTGGACTGGTCCTTCACCAGAGAGCTTGGCTGGCACAGCAACTACCTCAAATAGTGTGGGTAAAGGAGCCACAAAGTCACACAGAAATAGTTATGCTAGTAAAGCCTGGTATAAAAATAGATACAACCGTGCTAGAAAAACACAGTTTTACTCAGCTTAACCCGGATAATTCGGGACAAAAGAGAGGCAAAGATTTACCTCCAGCAGGAAAAAAATCCACCACCAACACAACGTCTTTCTCTAACCTATCTGCACAGCTGGAGACTGTGTTAAAGTGGCTGTAGTGGCTTAAGTACAGTGGTAAAGGTGCTTTCAGAGAATAAATGCTTTTAGAGACACTTTTAGAGCAGAAGAAGTAAATAAACATAATGCACAAGATCAATAATCATTTCATAGATGAGAATTTTTTAGTAGAAGCAAACAGAAGTGGTGTGGCTGTACGAGAGTGAGTGGTCACCTAATGCTGTCAGGCAGCACCAACCACTCCTTGTGAATGTAACTTTTGTCTACCTTGTTCTTAAAAACCTCCAGTGAAAGAGATTCTGGCTGAAATACCGGTCATATTCTGCTGCCTACACACTTCTTCAGTGATCACTTACTGTTCTTAAAACTCTTAAAAAGTCTCTTTTTTCACAAAGAAGGAAACATGCCTATACCTAAATGCTAAACCATACAAGGACAGATGTTTAAGCTAAAATAGCTCTGTGATAGGTGTACAGAAAAACATGCAGCCTAGCAATAATCCAGCCAGCTTTTGTCAGAGAAGACACAGCTCCAGCCACTCTGCACTGTCTGCAGAGTGGATAAAGAAACAAGGCAGCACCTTGAATGAGGGTGACACTCTTCCCTCTGACCCCTTTCCAAAAGGGTCCAGGAGATTGAAGGATCATTTTATAATAGAAAGAAAAACATTATGAACAAAACCCTGGGGAAATGGAGCACCTTGAAAGCACAGGAGAAAAAGAAAAGTCTTGATGCAAACAGAGAGCAGGAAGACAGAGAAGAGGGCACGTGGCTGTACAGAATGGGTTATGTCAGTACATGGAAGGGGAGACACGCACAACCCCAACATCAGATGGCATCAGAAGACTACTGGGGTACCTAATGCATTGACTCAGAAATAAATCTGAGCAGAGAGGAACTGCAGACAGCTCATAATGTTGAGGCAGCAGACAAACAGATCCTAGATCCTTCTTCAAACCCTGGAGTAGCAGCTTTTGCAGACTGCCTAAGAGAGGACCTCCTAAATTCATGGCTAGTCAGAGAGAGGAGTTTTGACCATTAACAGGGAAGTGAAGGCATTTAAAACAGCATGAAGAGCAACGAGGAATAATATTTATATTAGCATGTAGCAGAGAAAAGGGAACATTTTTATCTCCTCATCTTTCTGTAACAGATTTCCAAGAGGAACAAAACGTACCCATAGTGTCATTGTTATTAAAAACCTTGGCTAGAATAAGGAATTTTATTTTCTTCTGCTTTTCCTCTGACAGTTCACCAAGCTCTTGTACTACAAATACACGTGAACACCTGCCACAGCAAAAGCAATAAGCACAGTTCATGATTTTGGCTTGCCTTTGTAAAACAGTGGCACACAATATTTTATTATTATGTTAATGTAGTTTTAATATTAACACTTATTTGAATAACTTCAACAAGCAAGGTACTAAAAAAAGGTTGTAGCACTGAATTGCTCTTCTGCTATCATTAAGTAATTTAAAATCTCACAGGAACAGTTTCATAGACATTAGAAAGTATCCTAAACTGGTTCTGCTGCTGAAAAATAATCCCAAAGCCTCTTCCCCATTCGGGCAGAAGAGATTGAGCAGAATATTAATGAGTGAGGTATAGTGCAGTCATCTGAAAAAGAAACCAGAGGCTGGTGAAGTGGGGAAAAAAACAACCCCAGGGATCCTGAGCTGCTTATCAATAAGATCAAAGATTCTTAGATAGAATGTAAATTAATAAGGTGGCTTTGGTGTATCATCTAACTGCTCATCTAACAACTGGCTCTTACTGAAAAGAGAAGTCCTCCCTTCCTCCTCCTTTCCTCATTTGCTCTCGTGATCCTGTGTGATCCTTCTTCTTTAGCTGGCTAAGCCAATTCTCTCTAAGGTTATAGGAACATCCCTGACAGCACAAAAGGAACAGAGCTGAGCAACCATTCCCCCTTTTAGCTAAATCAAACTCGCTAAGATGTGCCACCAAACCCACTCAGAACATTAGCTTTAGAGTTTATTTTTGTTTTTTTTAAAACATTCAGTTAGCATTTTAACAGATACAAGTTTTACTGTCCTCACAACAACAGAATTAATCATCCTTATGCAGCTACGAATGCATAACCACGTCACTCACCAGGAGCTGAGATCCACAAAACTTTATGAATTGCCATGTTCTTATACAAGCTTGAACACATTACGTCTTGTCTTTTACCATCTCACATTTGTTGTTCAATATGCAGCTTAAGTAGTATTGTCTATTGAGACAGTTACTGTAAAAATCCCAAGCATTAATACTTACAGTTCCAGGCCTCGTGAAGTCGATACTGTGTGCTACACTTTGTCCCATCTGATTGCTGAACAAGCGAACACAAACACTTTGAAGATACTCTGGCGTGATCTAAAAATTAGGAAAAAAAGGGAGAACAGGATTATATATTACTTACACTTTCTACCAGACAAGTGTTTCTGTATTAAAGGTTGGTTGGTTGATTTTTTTAAAGAGAGTAAGAAATCACACACCTGAGACTCATCGACAAGAGCAAAAGGAATATACTGTAACTACTGTTCAGAAATTAAAGTAACTGTAAATTCTCTTTATCTGGGAGTTGTTATGCTATTCACAAGACTAATGCTCACCACTTTCAGAGAGTCAAGAAGAAAACTACAAACACTTATGTTTCCATACAGATTTCCCTCAACCAAAAGGTTCAAAATCAAATCAAATTCAAAAATGAAGCAGTTTTGTGCTTTAAACAATGTATATGTTGATATGTTGTCTAGCTTGAGAGCAGAACTTGCATAACTGTCTTGTACAGCAGAGAGAATAAATATGAATTACACAGTACAGCACTTTGCATTTCAATGCAAAACATCTCAGTGGGTTTAGGTTTTCGTTTTGGGAAATCTACACCACAATTTGAGAACAGTTATTAACTTCCCCAGAACAGAACAGAGGCAAGTGCACCGAAATATATATTATAGAAATACAAATGGGGACACTTCTGATATTCCCAGACCTACAGCAAGACAACAAACCCCTTAAAATTCCGAACACTGCAGCTTCAACATGACTTGATTCACTACCCAACTCCACTCTGGATTCAGAAATGACAGAAACCAAGATTCACAACAGAAGAGCACCCTCAGCTGGACACACTTGGGAAGGATTAAATGACTGCCCCGCACAAGGCTTACAAAGGAAATTAAAACAAGCATCTGCAACAAAAGAGAACCAGCGCCTGGTTCCTCCCCCACAGAAGGTAATTGGATATCACCCCGGCGAGCACTGAGGTGTGAAATGGGAGGCAGCAAATGAATGACTATGTGTTTCTTATTGTTTTCGAAGCCCATATGAGCAGATACCTTTCCTAACCTGCTGTAAAGCATAATCCACACTTACAGGCAAATTCTTCCCTGCAGTAAATACTTGAGCAGTCAGAGATCCCAGATGCACAGTAGCAAACCACAAGATGTTCCTTCTGATGGCAGAAGGAAGGTACATACTGACTTTTCAATGGGCAGCACAGGAAACCCCAGCTCATTCTTCCTGATAACAATTCACAGCTCCTTTAAAACCATCTAGAGGCCACTAACATCTGCCACAAGAATAACCTTCAGGTTACACAGAAGTTACAAGCACAGAGGCACACTGGCAGAAGAAAGCACAACAGAGGAAACGTACAATAAACTTTGCATAAAAAATACCTATAAGAAAGTTCTACCTTCTTCAGTCACATACACGTGGCCCATTTCACATGGTAACTCATTCACTCCTACCCCAGTTCCCTTTATCAATTAAATTAACTAATTCAGCTTAGCAGAACAGAGAGCAAGGCTTTCCCTCGTCAAAATTTTGGATGAGGAGATTGTTTCCAGCACCGTGAAACTTAAAACAGACCTGACAGAAATTTTAAACATACAAGGACAGTTGATGGGCTGGACTGCAGTCAGGAGTCACAGATAACACCCTCTCATCACTGCTGATGCCACAGCTCAAAAGGGGACTCTCACAAGAGATCTGAGGTGTCTTGTGAGATAGTGGTTAGTTTTTTCAAGATTTCTGAGCCAGCACAATTCAACTCATCTTTTGCACTACATTTATCCTTCCACACAGGGTCAAAGGCAGGATCTCTCATCTAAAGTGCTGTGTTTCATCAGTAAAGAGCCAGAGTACTAACAGAAATGCTCATAACTACAAACCTTAATTCACATTTTGATCTCCCTTTTCTGGGGGGGTGTGGAAGCAAGCACACATCTGAGTCATACTTACCATCTTTCCACTGACTGTGGCCTCCAAAGAATCCACCAGCTCTGCAGTGACTCCAATGAGATTGTGGTAGTCTGCCTGCATTTTGTTAAATCGTTTCAGGTAGATCATGGTCCTCTGCTCAGACTCCACTAACTGTTGATGAAGATGTTGCAACATTTCTGTCAAGAGAATAATCACAACAGAAATAGCATCACCTTTTCAAACAAAAGGACGAGAGAACCCACAAGCATTTTCACTGCCCTGAAGGCACAACTTCAACTTCCAAGGTGTGGAATTCTGCTGCAAGGATAATTCAGCACCTCTACTGTGATTCCATCTCATCACAACAGCTACAACTATTTATTAAGCCTTAATCACCAAAGAAACAATTGATTACCAGTAACAGCAGCAACACAACTACTAGACAGTAAACATCACTGAATACATTTGTGAAGACGCAGGTTTAAAGGTTTGTTACTAGGAGAAGTTCCAGGCTGTCCATGACAAAACAAGGCTCTGGGCATGGAATCAGAAGAACCAATGACAACATGATGAACTGGACTTGCTGTCTGCAGAGGAGTCAGTCATGCTCTATCTGTGACATTCACTGAAGTAACACAGGGTAGAAAACATTACCATGACCAGCAGTAGGTCAAGTAGCCACTCCAAAGATAAAACACCAAAACAGGAGAAGGATACTACCCCAAGATTCAAGCCAGTGTTTGTTAGATTACACTGTGAGGGTGAGTGTTTTATCCAGTTAATGTATAGGAATTGACCACTGGTATTTAGGTTATGTAGCGCTCTGTTTATTTTAAAGTAAAGACTAAATCTTCAATTTTTTAGGGAAAATGGTACAGAACGCAATTCTGTACAGAATTCACAGAACGAAAGAACCCCAAATCCAACCCAAAAACATTCAACTTATTCAATTCCTCATTTGTTATTTCCTTCAACTGAATTCACTGAAATTGCAGAGAATTCTCTACTTCAAAAAATTTTTCAGGTGACTCCGGTTGATCGTAAGCTGTATCAGTCACTTTTAGTACCTTCACTTTATGAAAATAACTCAAATTTGTGGTTTTTTTTCAATAAATAAATTAATAATAATAGCTGTTACACTTCTGACACATTTTGTTCCTTCAGGTTCAATTACTTTACAGACCAAAGCAAACTGACTATCAGAATCTGTAACTTCCACCCCAGTGTCAGACACAGCCAAAACCATTTCTACATGGAACTCAGGCATGGAATCTGGAGCTGTGTACCACAGTGCACATCTCTGTGACTAGACAAAACTATGAAGGGAGGTACAATAACCCTATTGTTACTGCTGATGTTTCGCATTTTGCTAGAACATTATGTTTCAAATTAGGTTGCTGAGAAGCCAGTATTGCTTCAGTGTTTTGAAAAATGGCATCGGGCCCATCTGCAAACACAGGGAATATTTACCGTAGGATTTTCTGTTAAACAATGGGCAGGAATCAGCTTGACTACAGAGTTTCAGACAGAAGTAGAATTCCTTCTCACAGATTTAAAAAAAAAATTGGGGTGAGGGTAGAGAATTCCAAACAGCCCAGTATGACACAGTTTAGGTCCAAATAGTCCCAAAGGGAAGAAAAACAAAATAGCCAAGATGCAAAATTGGAAACCAGAAAAACTAGTTCCTGTTCCTGGCTTTGAACAGATTTTGCCCATGATCTTCTAGGAAACCATTACCCTCTCTCATGATTCACTCTTTCCATAAATATGTAGGTCATATGTCCCTGGAACACTGAAGCATTGGGAAACATAACTGATGTAAGTAGAAATCTGGGATCTTCATTTGCAGTACAAAGTTTCACTGCACAGTTATCTCTGAGTTTAAAAAAGCTCAGCATATAACACCTTACAGCTATGATAAAAAAGCTCTGGAGAATTAAGGTGTAGTTATTCAAAATCTGTCCCTTTGCTCCACTGCTGTCTGAACTGGGGCACAAACCTCTGCTGTGCCATGGCAGGTGGCACAGGGTGCTAATCCTCAGGAGAGGGGAAAACGGGGAGTGGAACTCCTGTGCTAGCACCGCGGCTGCTTCTGTGATTTCAGATGAGGGAGACTGCTTCAAAAATGGATCACATCTTACGGATTTTAGAGTTCTTGAAATACGTTGGGTTTTTTATGCCATTTATACGAAATGCTGTAGAAGGCAGAACAGCTCATTTTTGCTATCAGAAAATTTAAGAAAAAATATCGTTTTAATGAGATCTTTCACAGAAAGCGTATGTTAATAGACTTTAGCTATAAACTGTAGCTATAAATTGACAATCCTAAAATTAAACATGGAATACAGAGAAGGTACATTTTCTTACTTCTACAAGTTAAGGGAGAAAAACCCCCACACAATTATTTTACTCTCAAAGCCTCCTCCCCTCTAAGGGTGGCTTCTTTCTGAGAGCCATTCATGAGCCACAGCATTCTGTACCTCCAGGGTTTGTCACTGACACCTGATACCAAGCTGCAAATCAAGGCACCGTAATGATATTTCTTACACTTTCTAGGAGGGAGCCAAATCCGGTGTGAAATAACAATAGAAGCTGTGACAAGCCACAAATCCTGTTCAAATCCAGCAAATGCACTTGAAAAGAAAAACCCAAACCAACAAACAAAACACTACTAGAACAGCTCCCATAACATAAAGCAATCCTGCTAAGAGCACCAAACTTTTTACAATTCTGTAAGCTGTTGAAACCATCTCAAGTGCAATCTTCATTAACTTAAAACAGAGAAGACAGCTTCCAAAGATAACACAAATTATTCAGCCTTGATAATAATTATTCAACTTTGATTTTATCTTTATTCCACAGCCACTACTGCTAAACTGCTACCACAACTTTAATATGATACAGCTCCAAAATAAGAATATTTTTCTAAACTAACAGATTCTGAGAGCAACCATGGCACAGAACTCAGTCACTATAGCACTTTATCCCATTGCCTAGATGAGCAAATCGGAATATATTTTTATTTAACTGTGACACAACACATTTGATTCAGAAATTTCCAGTGGATGTATCTAGAGCGTGACTTCCACTCAGAGGAAAGTTGGAAGCACCAAATCACAAAGCGCAGACCTTCTCACAGTTTGCCTGCTTTTCATTGCCCAGCGGGTAAAATTTCCAGTGATGAAAATCTGTCTTCCAACTAGAGTCAGCAGGAAAAACACTACAGAACCAAAACTCAGGGCAGACCATCACTGACAAGTACCTGTTCCAAGCACAGGAGGCTGTTGGAAGAGCTAGTCCTGCTCTGCCCCATTTCCCCTTTGCACTCCTGTCACATCCCGATAAAAGCATTCACTTAGATCTAATAGCCCAGGTAAAAATCAGTACTTTATGGCTTGTTTGAAACGTTAAATCATTACCCTCTGAGTCAAGATTGGGTAAAAGGAACTGGTACCTTTCAGAGGCATTTCAGTTTACATTTATGTCACCTTGCAGAAGTGATCAAACTGTACCATAACAGGATTCAGAGAGTAACTTGAGACATGTGGCTTCTCTCTTTCCTCTCTCAAACACAATTCCCAACACTGACAAACGCTTTTTACATATGATAAGCTTATCAAAGAGGAGGAAAAAAAAGGCTCTCTAGACCTTTATTATTCGTATGAAACATTATTCATATGTGGAGGGAAAGAGAGGAAAACAGCACAGAGAACTAACCTCCTGGTATAGGAACATGTAACACACAGTAAAGCTTGTCACTCTTCCAAATGCAGATGCTGGCACCAGGCATCAGCTGAACTACTCCATGTTTCTACAAGTATTCTTGCCTGCTTTCTCATGTGTGTAATTGTCGAGTTTTTAAACTCCAGTTCCTCAAGCGGCCACAGAGTTACACATATGTACATAACTCCACAAGAAGCTTTTTGCTCTAAGTGAGAGATTGGTTGTTTTCCTTTACAACAACTTACCTACACCTAAAAGAGGCTTCCTGAACTTGCGCTTGCTCTGCCTCTTTCTCTCTTCATCTCAGCCCACCCTCACATACTTTGCTAGAAGCACTGACAGTGGCCCAAGGTTGAGTTCCTGCACACAGCGCAGCAGAGCTCTGAGCAGAGGAGCTGCAGGTCCCAAGAGCTGTCAGACACTGGGGATCCTTAGGTGACACTGAAACCTCGCTTTTAGAAGAGGCAGGAGTTTCCTTCTTGCTTACCTCATCTCCATAAAAATTGCTATCCATATTCTGAACTGACATATTTCCACATGAACGGTCATTTAGACTTTAGCAAATCTTGACAGACAGGTAGGTCACACTTCACTTTCTCTCGTGCAGCAGCCTGACACGCTTCTCCCCCTCTCCCCTTCCCTGAAACAGTGGAAGAGTGGCTGTGAACTCATCCAGAGACTTGTAATGAGGCACTGAAGGAACAGCAGCTGAACACGCTTCCAAATACTTCATTCCCTCCAGTCCTGTTAGAGGACACAAAGAAGGTCTGAAGCTCTCTGTGCAAGATGCCAACCATTCTGCAATTCCTTCCTTTCCAGCCAAATTCAAAACATATGGGAGAGCTGTAAGTTAAGCACCACTGCCACACAAATAGCTTTGAAAGTCATACAGGGATTGAAGTTTTTTAGCAAACGGGTAAAAAGCCAGACTGTGCAGGTAAATCAGGCAAGGTAAACACACAGAGCCCTCCAGGGTACCCGCAAGGGCATTTGCACCACCCCACCCAAACCTGAAGTACTTCAGCGTGTCAGACTGATGACTGGCAACTATTTATAAGAGGCTGGTTCCAGGACTCTGCCATACTGCTCTTCATTCATGTGTTGCCTATAAATTTTCTTTGCGTTTCCCCTTGACTGATAAAGGAAACATTCTCCAGCAGCGAGGAAGTGCTGTGGATCCCACATGAGCTGAGCAGTTACTGCAAAAATAACCTCTCGGATCCAAAACTTTCATATGAGACAGTCCTCAAGTAACCTTTATGAAAAGTCCAAACTGACTCAACCTCCGAGGCACATAACAGATCTACAAATTAAGGCTGACCAGCAAGGATTCAATTCCATGACAGTTCCCGTACTTGTAGAAAGCACAAAACCCTCCCAAGTGAAAAATAATTAGGCCCAAAATAACTCAGACCCAATCATGTAGCAATTTCTTTTTAATCAAAGTATGGAATTATTGCCTTCAAGAAAGTCCATCATGAGGAAAAAGAGTAACTTCTGGAAAATAAAAATCCACAAAGATCTTTCTAATATTCACTGAAAGTCTAATGCAACACAAAGCTCAAAATAACAAAGAAAATACACGGAAGTCACACTAGACGGAAGTCTAACTTTCTCTTTAATTCAATCTACAAAGAGTAAATCCTCAGGGTAAACCTATAGATTAAACTAACTTGACAGGAAAAGTTATTTTAAGAACCCAGAACTGGGTTCTTAAACTGGTCTCATACAAGTCTCTACCTATAAAGTGTATGCAGAAAGTCATGTGGAAAAGTGAATGCAAGGTATTGGAAACCTAAGTTCTATTTATTGAACTGATTTTTAAAGGCACATATTTCAACTGACATCAGCATCTCATGGGATTCATTATTTTTAAAGGGCCCCACGTCACATACACACTTTAGCAGATATAAGGGAGCATCTCAAAATGCAACACATCAGCCAGTCACAGTTAAATTAACACATTATTATTCAGGAGATACTGATATGTACTATTTTAGGAGTTTAAACAGGATGAGTGAAATCAACTTTGTCTAAGATCATCAGACAGTCATCAGAACAATTGTATGAGATTTGAAATGTGCAAGATACAGACAGGCACAAGCAGGTAAGGGAAAACCATCTGAGGCAACTTTCATCAGAAGCAAAAGTGGAGAGCTGGTATGCACTTCTTATGGAGTTCTCCACTGTTTTTTACCACATTTCAGGACAGAATAGACATTAAATACAAATCCCACTACTAGGCCTTCTCCCATTTTCTAGTAGATGCCTATTGATGCTCAACCCTCTGAGCTCGAGCAGTCCAGCAATAACCCCAAAGCAGGGGTCTGGATTTCAAAGGACTTTCTGCCATGTATTACTAGCTTCCCCATCCCTGCAGGCAAGCCTTCTGTTACTATCACAGCCCCTAATAATCTTCCAGATTATCCTTACCACATCTCAGCATTTACCTTTGTTGCATTGTCCATTCTCTTTCTGTTGCACAAGTAGGAGCAGTTCAGGAAAATGTGCATCCTTTCAGTACATGTTTGTTCCAGTGACACAGAATCAGAAACTCAACCAACTGGCAAACCCAACCAAGCCACATATTCCTGCTGTCCCAGGCAACAGCCAATATCTGATGTGCCACAGGAGACGAAGAATGGATTAATCAATAATAAATACATAAAAATCTCTTAAGTGCACAAAGCAGAACATTGCATAGAGAGTTGAGACCTTTGGTTGACCTTTAAAGACATTAGATCCAGGCCCTGATGGATAAGATACAGTAATTCCAGTCGAACTGCATTAACACCAAGATGAAAAGTCAAACTGCTCATTTTACATAAAATCGACACACAAGCGTTTTAGGGCAAGGGAAGTTTTAATACCTAAGAAATATCCAAGGCTTAATTAGGATTCAATCCATTATTCCATAAAGAAGAATAAGCAAAGAGAAAATATTCTTCAACTGTTGTATGGCAGAGTCCCACACAAACATCTGTAACGTGGGAGTGAAAGCAGTGTTTTGATCATTTCTCCCCATCCTGGTAAATGGGCAGGAATGAAACAGAAGGGATGTAATTTCCAGCTCATTATTCCGTACCGCCACGGCAACAAGCCGCTTCGGAAAAAAAGCAGGATATAGCAGGAAAAGGACGTTCAACTTATGTTGCATTAATTAAAAAAAAAAAAAGGCCAGAAACAGAGACTCCAGTTCCATTCTGCCTACCTTATCTTTAACTGTACAGAACAAAACTGGAGAAGAAAATTTGCCATATACCTAGTTAGCTTGCAAATTAGGCCTGACAACACAGCTTAAGTAGGATTGTTAGAAAAACAACAGTCTGAAGCACTGAGTGAAGCACTAATTTCTGGAATCCTTAAAAGCCCTGGAAAACTTTCAGTTAGACCCTGAAACTGCTAATTTAAAAGACTGACGGCTTTAGAAATACTGAGAAAGAAGTCAGGTCAGGCTGGGGCCTTTGGGTGTCCTGTACTTTATACATGGAAGAAAGAATGGTCATATGATAAAAGTGCAGGTTCATATGTGTCTATGTATCTACACACTGTCTTTACACAACTTTTACAAAATATTTTTTGAATGTGGAATATAAACAATGTTTCCTATCACTGAACCGTAACATTACTGCAATTCCGCAATAAATCTTATTAGCACACACTCTTGCAATAAATTATATTGCCTCTTTATAGCAATTCTAATTATCTTCAAAGAGTTTTCTCAAAAGGATACAAATAAAGTGAGAAGCCGAGGAGTCTGTCTGGCTTTGAGAGTCAGAGACAGGAACTCTTCCAATCTTGTCCTCAAATCCAACGTCCAAGAATCCTTGAAAAGAAAAACAAAAAATGACAGTTGTTCACCAAATATGTACACTCTGCAGAAAGTACTGTTTGGATCACAGCAACCTTCCACTAGAAGGCAGCCAGCATTGGATTGAAAAGATTTCCCCTTCACTGTTACTACAGTGAATGTGTTTGCTCACTACCCACAAAAGTGTAAAGAAGTTAGAGGGGAGTTCAGGATTATTTCTAGACAAGAGTTCTAGAAGCACAACGTGGCTTTATTTCAAGTGCAAAACTATCAAATAGTGTTGGTGCCTTGCCTGCACATGCAACAACTGCCCCAAAAGTAGAAGCACATTTAAATACAAGCACCTTGAGCAAAAGAAAAAAAAAAATTAATATTAATTTTACATTTATTAAATAGAGTACAAAATTAATAATTTTGCAGTGCTTAGTTTTCATCATCTTTCACTTCTAACAAGATCTGGGAATTGTAGATTTTGTCAATAACTGTTGCAAGCATCATGAAGTGACATTGGTCATCAGGGTACAACATTTCTAAAATAAGGATTTGGAGAAAAACAACTCATATACAAAAAATAGACCAACATAACAGACCAGCACCATTAACTGGAATGCTGACTTCTGCCTGACGTAGTGTCTCACAGGCACAAGAAAATAACAGCTAAGGAAAAAAGCCAAAATACACCTAGGAATCCACCAAATACTCATTCCTTCTATTTCACACCTTCAGTGAAGGCAGTTTCTGCTTGAGGAAAAGCTAGCCAACAGATGATAAAGCTCTATCTTCCAAAAAGTAGCAGGAGCTTCCAAAATTTACTGCTGTATATGTCTGTGTTGCAAGCTGCTCTCGCAGCTCAGATTTGCCCTTATTTCACCAGGCTGGAGAATGTACAGAATTTACTTGCTGCATTTACCAATTCAGTACCCAGACAGTGGTGTACCACAGCACGCTGTATATTACCAAAGGAACCTTGTCTCCTACAGAGAGGAGTGTACATTATTTTTCAAAATGTATTACACAAACTGACAGGAACTCCAGCTATATAAAGCACCAGATGCCTGAGAAAAATATATGCCATCAGAACACTGCTTACTAGGCTAGTGACTCACTGCTGCTCTTTCTCAAACATAAAACAATCTGTGTTTCAACATTAACATGGAATGAGTTGTACAATTCCCACAAGAAAATATGAGTGACTGTGGACTAAGAGCTTGGACACTGGGTTACTATGAATAAACCTGAGGATCTAGTCTTAGATAAGGTATTGAAAAAAAAAGCTGCTAAGTGTAATTAAAAAAGAGTAGGCATATCTCATCTCTGAGGTCAACCAGTCCATCTTATTATTTATAGTTAGTCCCAAAGGAAAATGGCAGTATATGCCTTTTTTGGTGATAAACTGGAGCTCCTCAACAGCTGGTACATCCAAAGTCAGCCCCAGGGCAAATATCACATAAGCTTTGATTTGATATCAAAAAGAGTGTGGCAGCAATGCAGGCTGGAGGCATCTCCTTGCACCACAATGGTTGCCCACAGCTGCTCAGCCAGGCCAGCACAACTGCCCATGTGGTTGGACAGGGAAGCATTCCCAGCAGATAACCTTCCCCACGGGCATTGCCACCAATACTTTGGAACATCAAGCCCCAGCTCCAAAAGTCATCCCCTAACCATCACCTGCACGGTGCCGAGAGCGGTCAAGGTAAGGGGGTTTATTACCCCTTCAACAGCTGAGTAACTGAAAGTCCACCTGGAAAGCAGATCTATTTTGAAATTCAAGCACATGAACTTCTACACTCTCTTCTCACCTTGCACATCCAACTCTAAGAACTCAACTCTGAAACATTCCTTCAAATGTAAAGGCTGAAACATATTTAACAAAAAAAAATTAACTAGGAAAAATGCCTGTGGCAAGAGTCTCCAAACCATTAAGCAGAGCTATGCTCTTCCAGCACTTTTATTTTGGAGGTGGGGGGAAGAGTCTCAGAACACAGATGACACTGATTCATTTTCTGTTACGAGAGGATTACTTATTAAATTGACTTTCTCTTTTCCACATTAAATGAAACTGCTTTGGTCTCCTTATGCCTAAATATCATGCTTTAAATTCAGTTATATATACACAGATAGTGGTCTAGGGCAACAACATCAAAGCAAGTAAGTTGACTTGAACTACTAGCCATTTCCACAAGCATCCATATTTCAGGGATGTGTGGAAAAGGAGAGGCAGCAATTCTAATTTATTGACACAAAGCTGGCCTACCGCTCAGTTCTCAAGCAAATATAAAATACATATTTAAGATGGCACCCTGTCATTGACAGCACTCTCACAACCCTCCCTCCATCAAATATATGTTTTTTCAGGATTGTACAGTTTCTGCTAAAGGAAACAATAAAGACAAACATCAAACTAAACATTATTGAATATTTATCACCCCAGGAGAAAAGTCATCATAAATACCATATTTGCAACACAGACACTTACCTGGAAAAGTTCTTTAAAAGAAGGGTGTGACATGGGGTTTGGAACAAAAGGCAAAGCATAGAAGGGAAGAAACTCTGTAGTCTGGCTCAGTGCAGCTCCTTTTGTTTCCAGGTATGCCTTAAAATGTGAAATCCTTTCCTTAAGTTTAGCTTTGTCCTAGGAAATAAAGCAGCATATTTAATTTAGAAAACTACTACTCTGAATGCACTGCAAAGCTGGAAAATATAAGCTGAGATCCAAGTATATTAATATCAAGTTTCATACTCCAAAACTCCACAATTATTTAACTAAAGAACATTATATCATGTTTTCACTAGCCATAAAAGAACATTTAAACGAATGTTGTTGTTTCTGTCGTGTAGGTCCAACAGAAGAAGAGACAGACAATTGATTTCGTATGTAAATCATTCCTGCTCACTTCAGGCTAGACTTCTAAAGCAAAATGACATTTCCACACTCAGGCAAAGAGGAAACACCTACTAGACATGCTTTATTTCAGTGATAAGTGAGAACCACAAGGGGAGCTGGCACACAAAACAGAACAGAAGTTCCTTAGAAACTGGAAAACACACAAAAAGCATCCAAATACTCCAGTAGCAGCTGACAGGTGAAAGGCTGGAGCTATTAAGCTCCCGCTGATCCAGCTGACTACAGGCTACTTAAATGTCTCCTCATCATAAAAGTCCCATGTAAGAGAGATTTTATTTTATAACA
Source organism: Myiotriccus ornatus (assembly GCA_036023395.1). NCBI lineage: Eukaryota > Metazoa > Chordata > Aves > Passeriformes > Tyrannidae > Myiotriccus > Myiotriccus ornatus. Next base: position 9,631,709 of record JAYRBT010000010.1, read on the forward strand.
GCTTGCAATTATATTTTTCAATATGATATACTGAGCTGGTCCAGATTCAGTATTGAGTATTGTGTCCAGTTCTGGGCCCCTCAGTTCAGGAAGGACATTGAGGGGCTGGAGAGGGTCCAGAGAAGAGCAGCGAGGCTGGTGAAGGGACTTGAACACAAGTCCTGTGAGGAGAGGCTGAAGGAGCTGGGGTTGTTTAGCCTGGAGAAGAGGAGGCTCAGGGGTGACCTCATCACTCTCT
>JAYRBT010000010.1:9635541-9718036 GCA_036023395.1 Myiotriccus ornatus
CTCTCCGCGCCACGCCCCCTCCTCCGCACGTGACCCGTCTCAGTCCATCGTATCCCGGGAGAGCGCGCACCGCGTGACGACGGCGGGTCCCGCCCCCCCGCGGGAGGGCAGCGCCCCCTGGCGGTCGGCGGTGGCCGTGGGGGGTTCTCGCTCTCGCCTGGAGCCCCCGCAGAGTTTGGGGGCAGCTTCGCTGCTTTCTAATGATCTGCGGCCTTAACAAATGCTTTGAAACCTCCCATCGTGGGAGGCTCGTTTGAAATAGATGTTGGGCGGCGAGGGCGGAGCTTTGCTGAGACCCGGCGCGGCGTGAGAGGTGCCGGGAGCAGCCCCGTGAGGCCTTTACCTCACGGGAGCCTCCGCAGAGCAAACGGGAGGACTGGCCAGGCCCCTTATCGAGGCTTTGTCCCTTTTTCAATTAGCAGTGGTGTTAGCACTTGCCATTAACACCGGGTTCCTAGCAAGCGTTTGCTCGACGCAGTAAAACAGCGTTTTATGGCCAGTGATGTCCTGCCCAGGGTTTGTGTCACTTTGTGCAGCCTTGTTTTCCCCCACACAGCACAGCACCATCCATCTCCCTGTATCCAGGCTCCTAAAGGCGACTGCCAAAACTGGACACAGAGATTTGCATCTGCCCCCACCCCCCCACCCCGGATTTTGAGCCTTGACAACCGCACAAGTCCCAAAAGCTAATCTCACCAGCCAGCTGAGCTCTCCACCAAGACCCTTTCCCAGCCAAGCCTTAACCTGCCAACACCAGCTTGGGCGAATGCAGTCCAGGGCACAACTTTCCCTTGGCTCGTGATCTAAGGACAGTCTTCTCCTTATGCAATCAAAAACAATATTTAAGGGACAGAAGAAAAAAAAAACACCCTGGCACATTCTTACCAGAACTAAAATTGTCATCTTAAGAGGTGAAAAGTTTGGAAAGAGCGAGGTGACGGGAAGCAGAGCTATGACAGATGGTGAGTGGGCACCATCCACGACCCATGGGAGTTACTTCACTACTGCTCCCTGGCCAGCCAGCACTGGGTTGCTATCTGTGAATAAAATACTGAGGCAGACTGCTGCTCTTTGGGAAAGGGCAGAAGCAGCCTTGGCAAGCCTATGTCCCCTCTCACCTCCCATGCTTTGCTTCATCAAATTACAGTTGTCCCGGCAAGGGACAGAGAGAGCAATGGTTTGAGCCAGGGTTGTGCCAAATTACCCAGTTGCTACTTATTTGTGTTCCATGTGATGACTGGAAAGGGGCCAGGAATGGGTGGCTTCATCAATCACCTCTGTCTGTGCCAGAAGCCCTTGAAAACATCTCATTCTCCAACTCAGCTTGCTTCGGAGATGTTCTCGAATAAAGAAATCCTGATGGGAAAGGAGCTTTTCCAGGAAATCAGGAGAAATGTCACCAGTTTTCTTCAGGCTCCCTCCTTCTGCAGCACTTCCAGGAAGCGCAGGGAAAGGCCTAGAAAATGCTGGAAGAAAAATGAGCGAAAGCTGGCAGGAATCGCTGGGAAGCACATCAAACTGTTCAGAAAGCACCCTGGAATTCCAGTCCACAGTCTCTACAAAATTCTCTGCAATTCCTAGAAAGAACAAGGAATTGGAAGAATTAGAAAGAACAATTGCAATTCCTGGAAAGCACAAAGAAATTCCTAGAAATTAATGGAAAATTCCTAGAATTCGGTGTGAACTCATAGAAAGCCCTCTGAAAATCCCCGAGAAAGCCCATTGAAATTTCTGGAAAGCACATGGACATTTTATAGAAAGCACCTATATAGAGGGAATTCCTAGGAAGCAACAGGAAATTTCTACTCTAAGTGTTGGTTTGTGTTGTCATTGCTCCCCAGGAGTGTGATAATTAGCATTCAAATTAGCTTTGGAGTTCCTGTGGGCACTGTTAAGTGGTCAGGATGGTACATGATTGAGCTGGCAATTGGGATTTCTGGGTTTCGTGGTTAATATACTGAATACCAAAGTTTTATGTCTACAAACAAGCATAAAATGTATATATATTACATTCTAATAAGACAAACAGTAGATGTACTCTAGATATACACATATAAAGAGGTTTAAAAAGAAAAGCCAGAGGTTTTCTCTTTCTGTTCAGTGCACTCTTTCAGAGATCTCACAGTAACAAACCCTAACTATTAATGTCAAGTTTTGCCAAGCTGGAGCTTATCGGGCTCTTGGCTCAGTCCCGGGGGAGGCAGGTCTTGGTCCCTTGGCCATTTATAGCCCCCTCACCACCATTGGCAGTGCAGCCTTCTGGGGTCCTTCTTGCTCATGCTGAAGAAATGGGATGGGGCTGTGAACTCCTCCTGCTTGTCACCTGTCCCTCTAACTTTTAAAGGGAGGAAAAGACTCTTCTTGGAGAGGTGGTCCCAAGGGTTTGGGAAAGGCAGCTTCATTCTGTTCCCTGTCTCCTGCTTTGTTTTGGTGATGATCAGACACTGCCCCTGGGGACAGAAGGGGATTTCCACAGACTTTCTCATTTGCAGGATAAGGTATCTCCAGCTGTTTTTCTCCTCTGAGGAGCCCTGGGCAGGATGGTGGGAGGGCTGTGTGGGATCTGGGCTTTGCTTTGTCATCATCCTTTTTCTCCTCCCATTCTTGCAGAATTCCCCTTCCAGCCAGACAAGGCTGCTGTGTACTCTGCCTTGCACAGGCTTTACCATGTTCCTGTGGTGCTTGGGGAGGGAACTTCTTGAGGAAGGTGCTGCCCAGGGGGAGGACACCCACCCACTGGCCAGCACCTCAGGTAAGGTCAGGAAGACTCAGAGCCTGTGCCTCAAACCTGAAAAGCAGGACCTTGCTGTCCTGTGTATCCAAGTGAGGACATTCATCACCATCACCCCAGCTCCACAGTTTCGGTTTTCCTTGGGGCAGGTGTCACTGCCACCTCTGCCGGGGGCTGAGAGTTCCTGGGGCTGGGCCACTGATCCTGCCAGTTGCAGATCACAGACTGGATCATAACCTGTTGCTTGATTTAAAAACAGAAGGCTGTTCTCTGTGCTCAAGTGGAAGATTTTGCAAGAAATTTCTTCTTGCAGTAGCCTTTCCAAATGGTTGCATTAAAAATAAAAGCAAGCAGGCAAGAGAAGAATATTTTTCCAAGCTTAAACATCCTGTTATTTTCTGTATCAAACTTCATCTCTGAATTGCCATAAAATATTTTGGTTTGGATTTTCAATGAATACTTTGAAGAGCTTTTAGGCAATAAATAAATAAGAAGTTCACTTGAAATTTTAGTTGATGACACGTTATTGTTGGTTTGGTTGGAACACAGATTGGCTCCTACTCGGACTGGCTGGGGGTCAGAGAGGTTTGCTTGGACACTGGCTTTGCTGTGCTCAGGCAGGGCCCTTGCCCAGCAGCTCAGATGCTGATCCCATACTGAATTACACAGCAGTGCTTCCCCAGGGCCCTCTGCACAGAAAACCAAGGCAATGGAATTGCACAACCTCTCCTCTCCCCAGCATCAGACTGCCGTAAAGCTGCTTTGTCTCCCTTGGATGGGACTTTTTTGCCTGCTGCTGAGCTTCAGGTTTCACCTCTCCTCTGCCTCTCTCAGAAGGATGTGGTCATCCCAGCCCAGGCTATTTATATCAGAGCTTTCTTCAGTAATTTCCTGTAAGCAAAGTCCCAACCAGGAGAAGCACAACAGAGACTTTCCTTTTGTCACGAGATCGTGAAGGAGGTGATGGTGAACTCGGCTCTCCTTGAGATCTTGAAAACTCTTGGCCTTCTCAATCCACAGCAGGGAGGGAGAAAGGACTGGCTGGTGGGTCCCCAAAAACCTCCTTTCAGCTGCATTGCGAGATGGTGAAGGAGTGTCTCATGCACGCAGCAGTCCAGTGTTGAAGGAGCCAAAGTTTTCTTCTCCCAGCAGGACTTTATAGATAAGGACAAGAGCACCCAGGGCTCAACCTATTCCTCTGCAATGTCAGCCCTTCACATCCCTCACATCTCCCACCTGGACAGGAAGCGTGGCTTTCTCCAATCTCCACAAAACCTTCTTGTTGTTGCCACCACCCTGGTGTTGGTTGGCCAAAGCCCAGCCCAGGCTGGAGGAAGAAGGGAGTCCTCCAGCATTTTCTCTGCTCCTCCATCCCAGTAGATCAGCCTGTGGTACCTTTCCAGCTGTGGCAGAGATTGCACTTCAGAGATCCCTACAGGAATGGAGCTGACGACCAGGAGAGATGAACTGCTTTTCTGGAGCAGGGGATGTTTCCATGTGGGATGACCAGGCTTGAACAGGGCCCTAGCTGGGCTTTCTGGCATGTCCTCACCAAACACACGAGTCATTAAGCTCCCAGCCAAGGCAAACACCAATGTGTGAGAGGGCTGGCTTACAGTAACAGCAAAGCTGTCCAGCCAGAAATGGCAGGGGCTGGGAGAAGGGAAGAGCTAGAGATGCTTCATTAAAAAAAAAAAACGGGGAGAAAATAGGCTGGGAACTGGGTGCACAGAAACAGCAGGACAGAGAGCTTCATCATCAGGAGAAATATCCCCGGTCCCAGCGAACTTCACTGCCCTCATTGCATGGACACAGTGTTGGTGCTGCCACCAACACAGGCCAGTGGCCACCTGTCCCATGCCACTGACACAGACCAACTGCCACCTGCCTGATCATGCAGGGACAAATTGAAAAACCTCAAGGTCCACAAGAACAGCAAGCAGCAGGTTTCATCTGCAAATGAGCCCATGAACTCTGCTGTCCAGTGCAGATGTTTCCAGCTAATTATTTTCAGCACCAGGTTTCAGGCTTAAGCTAAAAATAAAAAAGACTTCAGTGTGAAGGTAAAGTAAACAGAGAATTTGTCCAGCCCTGCAGGAGCTATCGCAGCTCCTCCTTTGGGAGGACATAGTAGGGAAACAAAAAGTTAATCCATCTTAGTTCTCATTGACACGGAATGGAGAAAAACAATTAAATGTGAGAGCCAGCCTAAAGCTGAGAACAAAGACACTGCACCAGTATTTCAGGTCTTTTTCCTCCACTCTGAAGGGGAAAAATTTGCTCCACACTTCATCCCTTGCAGGTTATCTCGGGAGGAACAATTGTCTCCATAATTTCTGCTGACAATTAACCTCACCCGTGCAGCCATTCTTCCCTGGGTCACCAGAGCAGCTATTTATACCCTTGGGCACGGATGCTGTTGCCACCAAACGACTGCCCTTCCCCTTGGCCAGGCCTGCACCAAGGCAGTGAGCCCCAGGGTGCCCCCCCAAGCACCCTGCCCTGTTCACCAAGACCTGCTTCACTTGGGCCCTTAAAGTATAGACCCTCCACTGTCCATTTTCTGCTCGTGCTTTGCAGACACAATGAAAAACTCCAGACACACGTGCTGCTTAACCACACACTTGTACATGGTACATCAGGGCCCACCAGACCGAGTGCACAGGGTTGGGATGTCTGGGATTATGGTCTGCAGGACCTTTGATTAGCTGATCTCCAAAGGGCTTGGGCAGAGAGAGGATCTGCCTTGAGTCATCTCTCTGCAATACGTGGGTAATGCTGATTTCCCCCATCACTGGCAGAGACACCCGTGACTCACCTGAGTACCTGCACAGCACTTTTTCTGAGCAAAACCCGGAGCTTTACCTGTGCAGCCAATGTCAGGAACCGGAGTACAGACCTCAGAACAAAACTCCAGAACTGGGTTGCTGCCAGCTGGAACATTTGCCCACACAGCAGGATTTCAGAGGCCAAGTCAAGCCGGTCCCAGCAGCTGGAGCAGCATCTCCTCCAAAGACACAGAGCATGGGCCAGCCTAATCCAACCAGTTGGAGAAATACACTGAACCAGGTCTGCCAAACTAGTTATCTTCACTGAGGGAGCAAGAGCAAAGACCCTTACTTCCATGTGAAATCATCCTGGGGAAAGATTTGCACCCCTGGGTGCCCACTGGTCCCATCAGACGTTGCAAGCAAATACAAGCCTTGCACAGTCCTTCAACGTCTGCACTCCCCAAATCCCCCATCCTGCCACTTCTGCAGGGTCAAGGTGGGCCCAGAGCTGGGCTGAAAACCCAACCCCTCATCAAAACCAAGGGCAGCAAGAAAGGGAAGAGCCTGGGACGGGCTGGCACATAGCAGGGGTGAGGGTGGAGGAGGCTCCAGCCACCAGGATGCAGGGAGATAAATGGCCAATATCATCAGCATTATCAGTGGCGCCCAAATTTCATGTTGAATGGTGAGGAGGAAGAGCTTTGCATGGCCCTGGAAGGGAGGGGAGAGATAGGGAGGGCAGCACTGCTGTCATGGGGAGAGGTGAAAGGACAAGACCTACTGAGTGCCAGCCAGGGTGGAGTAGCAATGCCAGGCAGATGTTGGCTGCCTCCTTGAAGACCCCTTGCCTTGGGAGCTTTACTTCCAATATCTCCATCCCCACTTTGGTGCCCAGCATGGTGCGAAGCAGAGGGCTTGAACCCAAGTTCATGAGTGGAAAGGGGAGGCTTAAGACTATCCAGGACCTCCCGGAGGGACTCTGGATCTGTCAGAAGCAGCGTGATTAGAACTGATTTATTTCTCACCAGGGTTAAGGGGGTTGAAGCCCATTAGTCAGGAGGGACAGAAGCACGCTTCCTGTCAGCCTGGCCTCTCCCTCTGGCAAACCCAGGAGCATCAGGGCCCAATTAGCCCCTGGCAGACAACCAGGGTGGGTCCCTCAGCAGCATCCCCAGACAGGCCCAGGAGAGCAGCACTTCCTCAGAAATCAGTGCTAATGAGTCAGTGAGGCTTAATGAAGCTATTTAAAGCACTAAGCCAGTCCCACAGTTACTGGCCTCACCTGTCCCCAGGGAAACTGGTCAAGTGCCTTAGTGTGGGGGCAGGATCCCACAGCTTTCCAGAGCCTTCTCAGAGGTTTATGAGAACCCTTCTAGAAGATTTCTCTAAGTTTCCTGATCATTCCCTTGATGTTTTTCTAATCTTTTTATGAGTTTCCTGCTGCATCTCCAGAACATTTCTAGACTTTCCCTACAGGTTTACTGGAACTCTCCTGGGGCTCTGTGGCCTCTTCATATGTTTTTTTTTTTACAAAGACACAGGTTGGCCATTTCCAAATTTCCCAAGTGACACCCTGGCAATTGAGCAAAGCTCAGCACCTCGTTCAGGTGCCACACAACACCTCAAGTTTTCACAGAGCAGCATCCTCAGCAGCTTGATTAGTAAACTGAAGAACTATGTAGAGATTAGGAAAAAAAAAATCACATGTATGAGATCATTCTACATGATATGTTTCACAGCACAAGCTCTCAAAAGTGCCTCATAGGAAGACCTCTTGTCCTTGAGCTGTCTGAAGTCTCTTAAGCAGTGTCCCTGAGCAAAACCAGCCTGTCAGGTGTCTCACTGAGGCACAGGACCAGCATCTTCCTTAGCTGTGGTGTGGGTGGAAGAGGTTTATCTTTTATGTACTCACAGGAAGCATAAGCCCACATAGGTGAGGGGCTGCTCACTGTGGGGGAAGCTGGAAAGGACCTGGGTGCTCTGCAGTGGAGCAGGCTCGGATTGCAGAGCTTAGCCAGGGAAATGCCCAAAGGGAAACCACATCTACTGATAACAAACGCACAAGCAACCAAGGAGCTGTTCATCACATGTACAGCCTTCTCGCCAGAGAGGTGCAAACTGGCCAGAACCCTGGAAGCCACTTACTCTGCAAGAGAGGAGCCACTTCTCAGCTATCAGCCCTCTGGCCAAGGGTCAATTTGGACTTGCTAGAGAACACTCCTCATGGTCCAGAGGGAGCTGTGTCATCCCTCATGCACCATCCCAACCAGCTGCCCCTTCCTGCTCCCTTGCTCACAGCAACTAAGATTTGTGGTATGGCCATCACCTCTCCTCCTCCACACTTCTAAAACACTGGCTTCCCTCTTTAACCACCCATCACCTCTGCTGATGCTCCTCCAGCTCTTCTCCCCCATCCCCTCAACTCCTGTTCAGTACATTCTTCCAAGGAGGAAAACACAAAAGCAGCTGTGGGGGAAAGCCAAAACAGTGGATGCTTTCCTATGAGTGTTCTCAGTCCTAAACCAGACAGTTCCCACATGCCTCTACCCAGCAGAGAAAAAACACACTGAGTGACAGAGGTGTGGAACTGAGGACAGACCAATTCCCAGTTCCCTCCTGGAGTCCCCAGCCTGGCACACATGGCCTTTTTCTTCCACAGTCACCAAAATCTCTAAAAATCTGTCTGTGTGTAACCTCACCACACAGGCCCAGAGCAGCTGCTCAGCAATCAGTTTGGGGCTATCTGAGGTTTTTACATCTGCTTGTGCCAAGGGAGCTCCGGGGACACATCAGCACCAGTGGCAGGAGGGATTTTACAGGCACAAAGAGAATCATTTAGCACAAGAATCAAGAGTCCTCCATCGTGTCCCAGGCAGTACATGGCTCAGTAGGAACTGCTCTGCAATTACAGATTTACACAGACACACTGATAACCTGTAGCAAGCGCCAGGAATATGTGCATATTATAACAATTTTCATACGTTACAATATGAAAAACTCGGGAAAAAGTCCTGTGAAAAGCAGAAGACTGTTCACAGCTTGGCCAAGGCACCAATACAGGACTTTAGGTCTTTCTGAGCCAGTTATTCCCAGCATTTCTACTTGGACTCTAAAAACCTCACAGCAATATCCAGCCAACTGCAGGTTGCTGAATGACCGGAGTTTTTTCTCTTCCCAGTGTCCTCCCCTCTCCACAGTATTTTATGACACAAGGCATTACTAACAAGTTACCTGAAAAGCACCATACTGGTTGGCATCAGCAGAACATGTTGGAGTAAGGGATGCAGATGTCCATTCAAAGGGAAGGGAACTGCAGCACCAGAGGAGCTGGACGATGTTCATTTGTCCAGCTTCTGTTTCTTGCACCACAACAGCAGGTCTTGCTTTGAATGACCATGGAATTGGAGCAGCAATTCCCTCTGTTTCCAGTTTTACTGACAGTAACATTGTCTGTAGCCATTTCAGGTTCATTCTTGGCCCTGCTCCATGGGAGAACACGGGATCACTCTGAGAACTACAAGTATGACCAGCCCCCTCACAAAGATATTTCAACTAGAGGGACCTCTGGCTGCAGCCTAGGACTCAAAATTGGCTTTCAGTCCCACACCTCTGCCCTATTCCTTAGGTTTGCAGAGAACCAAGGCAGACTATCCTATTGCTATAGTAACATTCGCCAAAATAAACCATCTGCTGGAAAAGATCCCAGGTCCTACATGCAAGATTTGTCTTCCATTATTATCAATGTACATGAAATTGTGGTATGTTCACATGGAGCAAAATACTCCCCACACACCTACAATTAAAACCTCATTCCAGGAGGAATGGGGAGTGGGGAAGAGAACGATGGAGCTTTGTCCAGTGTCTGGCTGAGAGCAGACCAGGGCTGCAATCTCTGATGTAGTGTTTTCACACCCTTTGAAGTGTTACAGCCCAGCAGGTGAAGGGCCGGTTGGACAGTGAACAGTGGAGCACCATTCCTTCCCTCTGACTGCTCCTTGTTCCATATCCCTGACTAAAATTCCCCCTTGGCTAATGATGCACATCAGTGTGACAACTCATGTCTGGCTTCACCCCATCTAGGCCTGCAATGCAACCAGCTGTTTGCTCATACCAGCTATTACACCCATATTTGGTGAAAGCAGGAAAAGCACACACACACAAAAAGGGGACTCTGAGAAACAAGGAGAAACGTGCCCCAATTTCCCCATCATTAACACACAGAGCCTTCTGTCAGCCCCACACCATCACATGAATACCAAGGATGAGCAAGGGGGAAGACCAGTATCATGGAGGTAATTGGGAAACAGACCTTCTCTGTGCAGCTGAAGGCAAGTGGAGACCTGACCTCTCTGTAGCACCAGTGCTATGGCTGGGCCAGGCAGGTCTTGTAACCTTGCTCAGCCTAACTAAGCAAGTGCTACAGAAAGCAGGCTGTGCACAGATCCTGACGACTCTACAGCAGAGCAGTCAGTCAAGCTTTGACAGAGCAAGGTGCACAACTTGAGTCTAGTTTTTAACATTTGGAGTGAGCAGAAAAAGGGTTGTTAGGCTTCCTTTTTTCTTTTTCTTTTTTTTTTGAAGTAGCAAGTTTTCTGTCAAGAGTTTTTAATATATTTATTTGAAAACAAGGTTTTGTGAAAGAGTACACTAAATAGCATATATCTGTTCTTCAGCCATAAAACACGGACTATCAGCTTTAGCTCAGCACAGATTGGGGCTGCATGCACTGAACAGCAGATCTCGATAGGAAGGTCTTCATGTCTGTCTTTCTGGTATCAAGCATAGTGTCTTCTTTAGAGGACATGACCCTGGAGGAGGGAGAGAGAGAAACCAGAAAATGAAATGTATTTAACTAAGCCTTCTTGTGGTCGACTCCACACACTCACCCGAGCCTGTCACTGATGCAACATTTATAATTTTTAGCAAGGAGTTTGTTTTCCTGCCCTTCCACCAATTCAAGTGGATAATCTTTGCTCATGAGAGCCCTGGGACATGCCAGCCCATATTTGGGAATGAAGCCTCTCAGTGAGAAACTTGTACATCAGTTCAGGCACTTTAACCAAGGAACCTGAGAACTCATCGCCTGGAACGGATCTACCAGTACTGTTATGTTGGGCTCACAGAGCACCACAGAACCCACAACTGGAATGTCTTCAAATTCTGCTAAGAACTGCTGGGAAGACAAGACAACTCCAGAAAGCAGAGCAGTAGTTCTCTTTTGACCAATCCTGAGGTCAAGAAGATGACAGCTTTGTTACATAAACTACTTGCTTCTCTAGTACCATCTTTCAGGAGCTGACTAGTCTCAGCTCTGCTGTTGCCTGGGTCCCCATGAGCTGCTCTAATTCTGCCAGCCAGGCTCCACTCAAGAGTAGCCAAGCCTGCCAGATTAGAGACCACATCCATTACAACTGGGTCAGGCCTGACCCAGAAGAGTGGACCTGTGGACTTCTCTTTAATTGCTGCCAAACTCTTGGAATTGGGACAGAGAGTGTTTCTGAATCTGACACAGAAGCCATCAAAGAGCTAAAACAAAGAGTTCTGGGTGCTGATAACTGCTTCAGTTGATCCAAAGATGCTTTTCCTTCCTTGGGATTAATAAAGGTGACTCTGCAGACAACACTGTACCTCGTGTCTTAATCATCAATGTACTCAAAGGGCTCTGGTGGTTCAGGTTCCTGCTCCTCTTCCTCGATCTTCGGACCATGAGCTGCCACAGGTTCAACCAGCTCCTCCATATCCTCACTGGTGTCCTTCAGAATGATGATGCCTCCAATGGAAAGCTGCAAGACAAGTGCAATGAGCATTTAGAGCTGATTGCCTCTGCCTCATGGTGGAGTGTTTGTGGCCACCGAGTCTCTCCTAGGCTATATGAGATGCCTCAGTGGGAATGAGTTTCAGAGAGCAAAGCATCTGACACTTACCTGGATCTCTGCCTGATAAGGAGATGGAACAGAGAGAATCTATCCAGACTACCTTCCAATATCTAGGTCTCAGTCTGATAGAAAGTGGTACCTGGATTCACAGCTTTACCCCCGTCCCAGTCTGGGGCTTTCCACATGAAAACTAATTGAACTGTAATTGCTTTAAAAGGCTACTCTTTTCAGCTTAGTGAAGCCTCTCTGTGTGGCTGCCTCCCAGGAGGCTCTGTGAAACAGAGACTAATCTGATCACCAGCCTCCACCAAACGAGGAATCCTATTAGCAGAAGCTCGCAAAACCAAAGGGGAATTAATTACAAAGATCACAACCAAACATCTTGGCAGGCTGAAGCAAATCCGTGTGCCTTCCAGGACTGGAACACAAGGTGCGAAAAGGCAGTGCTGTGTCACGCCTGGCTGGGATCAGGGCTTTGGCCACAGCAGGACTCCAGGCCATAAACAGCATTTCAAAGAGGCCTTTTACTCTGGCATTCCCCAAAGCAGAGCAGAGGTCCAGAACAGCTCCATTCCAAGAGCCTCCTTGGTTACACACCCTAATCCCAGCAAAAACTGCACTGTTCTGTTCTCTTCAAAACCTGTTTATGGGACTTTGAAGCAGGAAACTGCACTCCCCCACCGAGGACTCTGCTTCTTTTGAAACTGAAGCAAACAACTGTGTACGTCCACGTTTCAGTGAGCGGACACTTACTGGAACACACAGCAGATCCTTCCAATCCAAACAGCAAAATCCACATTTTAAAGGGTAGAGACTAAAAAACCCCTCCACAGCTTTCCTAAAGGAGGCATTTCGGAAGGGGATGGTGCACAGAGAATTCCAATGTGCTGATGGAATTCCAGGAAATCCATTTATTAAAAATATCACTATCTTCCTGGGAAAAAAGTATTACTTCTTCTGAACACCATTTCCCCATGCATAATCCTGCAAAAGGGCTAAGTTAAGGGTGGGTGTTATTTCTTGAACAAAAACAAAGGGCAGAAGAATTTGACTGAGGAGATATAGAGTTCGTGAGCGAGCTTATCAGCTTTGCAGTGTATCTGAGCATCTCACAGAAAATTTAGTTACCCCTTGGGCTTAGTGCTAAAAGATCTTTTTCATTCTCCATCTGACAATCACATGCTCTCTCTTCTCTATGTTAACATGAGCTGAAGGCACTTCTCTAAGGCCAGATGTAACTGCATAGGAAATCTGTTCAATGAAAACAACCCTCCATTTAGGTATAAATCACACTGCAGGATAATAAAGCTCCAGGACAAGTCCTAATGACAATGAACCTGTACAAATTCTCAATCTATTGTAAAGATCGTGGCTCAGTCTTTATGTTCCCAGAAATATCATTAATACACAGAGTATGTCTGATTGGTTTCCACGTTGCAGCATTTGACAAGAAGAAAGAAAAATAAAGCAGCACTAGCGTGGTGGAAAGGTTTGCAGCAGCTCTGACTTTCCCCCAACTGGAACTGCATGTGATCATTTGGAGAGAGGAACATTAAAAAACAAATAACAACAGCAAAGCTGCAAATCTCTGCAACACATTCCAGTGCTGACCAGCTGTGAGTGGTGTTCTCCTGGACACACAGAACCTCTGGGTCCTTATGCACAAGCCCAGCACTGGGAATGCTCTGTCAAGCACACGGACTGGGAAGGTGACACTTACTGGCTTGAAAGGCTGATACCGGCAGCTCTCTGTCATAGTGAGAACTTTGAGCTGAGCAGGCATGACTCTGGCTGGGTTGTCCAAAAGCTGGAAGTTGGGTTCAGGCTCTTTTTTCTTTTCTTTTTCATCCTTCTTTTCAGTCTCATCCTGTGGAAGGGAGGAGAACATCAGCATGATTTTGGCAGTAACCTCTAACTCTTTCATAGTAAGGAACAACCCGGCAGCTATTCCAGAGCATAGTGAGAAACCATTCTTCTGCTGAGGAACATACTAACACTTATTATAGGCTGGCACAGGCAATACCAAAGTGGCTCTAAGTGCTCTCGACAAGGAAATGCTTCACTCCCAACTGCAGACAAAAGCAAGTTCAGCGAGAGGTTGGCAGAGGAACTGTTTACCCCTGCCTTCCCTTTCTAAGACATTTTCTGTAAACTCACTCACCACTTTCTGTCACAACTGAAGAGTCCTTGATATCATAACTGAGCACATAAAAATTGCCAAAGCTGCCCTTGTATTTTCCCAGCTATAAAACTGTCACTCACATTTCATAGCAGCTCACCCAAAACGACCTCAGCGACTCCCTAGGGAACTGCAGTGCAGCCCTCCTTTACCAGTGACTCAGCAGCTAGAGGCAAAAGCTCAGAAAAAAAACAGCATCCTTTACATACTTAAAAACATGGGTCATGTTTTCCCTCTTGCTCAGGAACATCTGAGTTGCAAACAAAAAAGACCACAGAAAAGACGGGAAAAACCAATAGGGAGTGATCAGGAACACCACTGAGTTCACAGCACGTCCTGTAGCAGCAGACAGGACTTTCTTGGGCACAGTGGCTGCTCGTTGCTCTGCAGATCCCCTGGAAGTTATGGATTACTAGTCATATAACAGGCATAAGAGAAAAACAGGAAAGGAATGGTACCTCTAAAACACTAGGACAATGGCAAAACACTCAAACACAGCAGGTGGCAGCAAGCTCCCTTTTTACTATCCTTGCTTTTCCATTCGATTCAGCCAAGAAAACTGTTCAGACATCTGGACACACACACAGACACAACATGTGAATCCCTTCTAGTATGTTACTTCCTCTCAACACCTGCACTTAACTGTAAGTTGTAGAAATTTTAGAAGAAACATGCATTTGTTCAGCACACTTTACTTAGTACCTAGAATTCTAAGAATAATTCAAAGAAAAGATAATGTTTGGTGACAAGGAAACTTGATAAAGGAGCAAAAAACCCAGAGATTCTACCTCGCACGCATGAGATGATTAATTTTCTGGGCCAACTTGATAGGGTTAGGTGCCTACAGCATGGTCACATTTATGTAGGACTAGGAAGGTTATTTTACACATACACCGTTGTTGTTATACCACATGAGTGGGTTTTTTTAATCTAAAGAGGTCAAAAATTCCATGACCATGCTTCTTTTCTCACACAAATGTTAAAGAGAATCAGAAAGATTTGTATTCAGCTTGGCAGCTTTAGTAAAGGTTTTGACACCACTTCCCACAGCATTCTCCAAACTGGCTGCTCATGGCTTGGCCAGGTGCACTGTTCACTGGCTAGAAAACTGGATACATGGCACTCCCAGAGAGTGCTGGGAATGGAGCCACATCCAGCTGTCAGCTGCATGCAGTGGTGTTCCCCAGGGCTCAGTACTGGGGCCAGTCCTGTTTAATATCTATATCAGTTATCTGGATGAGGGGATCAAGCAACTCCCCAACAAGTTTGCAGGCGACACCAAATTAGGTGGGCGTGTTCACGAGCTGGAGGGTAGGAAGGCTCTGCAAAAGGATCTGGACAAGAGGAAATGGCCTCAAGTTGTGCCAGGGGAGGGTTGGATTGGATATTAGAAAAAACTTCTTCACCAAAAAGGTTGTCAAGCACTTGACCAGGCTGCCTGGTGGAGTGGTGGAGTCACCATCCCTGGAGGTATTTAAAAGACGTAGATGTGGCACTTGGGGACATGGTTTGGTGGTGGCCTTGGCATTGCTGGGGTAACAGTTGGACTCGATGATCTTAGAGGTCTTTCCAACCTAAACAATTCTATGAGTGTATAATGCCTTTTCAGCTTGCAGTTGTTCTTGGAATATTTGCATCTGTTACCAGAACACAAAAGGTCTTTTGTCAGTACAGCAAGAATTTTAGCTGCCATATGTTTTCCAAACTACAGCAACCACCAAGAATTCATTTGTACATTACTCAGCTTGCTCCAGGACACATTACTCACAGATGAGAATGACAAGTTCCAGTGTCAGGTCTATGAGCTGAAAGAAATCATCAGAGGACTAAAGGAATCACCATAACTACCCAGCAACATATGGATCCTGTACTCAAACCTCAGCTGATTCTGAGCTGTGTGTGGATAAATGTTGGCATTTTGATAGATGGACAAAACATATAAGAGACTGCTGCCAAAAAGGTGAACATTTCTGAAAAAGAGGTTAAGCATGTAGAAACCCAGAAAGATTAAACGCTTCAGTATTCTCAACATAATTAGACACCACCAAGTAACTGTTGCAACACTGACCTCTTTTTAAAAGGTCAGAGGTACCAAGGGCATGAAATTACTAACACTTTTCAGCATTAATAAGAAAAGTATATGGATAAGAGACAAAATTCCCCTGGGTCTAGAAACAGTAGGCAATGAAATAATACTCATAAGGTTCATGCTGTTAAAGGCACATAAATTTGTTAAAACAAGCTTCTGCCTTTAAGAAAGTAACTTAATATTGAGGAAGATTTATTTCTGAGAAATAATAGATTCACAAACAATAGCACCTCTTGCTTTTAACAGTGCACACACACACACATAAACAGGGTAAAGGTGCTGACCAGTGTCTGCAGAACACTGCAGTGTGTGTCAGTGCTTTGCTCAGAACTAGCACAGGTGATGGGGTGACAGCGATGAGGGTGACAGCTTTCACGACACACCTTCCACATTTATGGGGGGGGGGAAGAAGACACTTAAGTTTCAATGTTTCCACCCACCACTTCCATCTTTTCCTCTTCCTTCTTCTCTTTCTCCTTCTCCTTTTCCTTCTTCTTGGCTTTTGCAGTGATGGACAGCACAGCAGTGGAAACCTGGATATGGCAACAGAGGAGGCATTCAGTGTGACCACAACACTGTACACTGAGCTTCAGCTCCCCAGGCCGGGGAACAAATGGCAGCAACTTTCTGAGAGGGACAAGGAGCAACATTGTTTGTCACGTTGCTGCTGAGGCTAAATGTGGGCTTATTGGCACATTTTACCTTTTGGCCAGGAAAGTTTACAAGAGAAAGGCAAGAAAGGAGCTGTGAGCAGTAAGCTTTGCCTTTCAACAGAGTTAATTTCTGGATTCTTTGGTGGCTTGGAAATCTGTTCTGCCCAGCTTTCAATTCTGTTAAAATGTTTTACAGTTTTCATTTCATTTTACACCACATCATTCTTCAGATGATGTGCCTGAGGTCTCCACTGCTGTCACTGCTCCCTAAGGGCTGCTCTGCCTGCTGCGTGGTTTGTTTGACAGCTTTTACCATCCTGTGCCAGGAGACAAACTGCTTCCACTACTGTCCCGCTTGTCATCCCACAGGTCTCATCTCTTCCTAGATTCAGTTCCACACTCACCTTTTTGCAATCCATGGAGCTGGCAGCTATTATTCTAGCACATGGGCCCACTGCCCCTTTCATATGGGACTCTTTGAGAAGTGTCCCACCCAGTATTCTCAATGGCTGTACTGCAGCAGCACTTCGGGGCCCAAGGCACAGACAAGGGCCCTGCTGTGCCAGATGCTGCACAACACTGACACACACATTCAAGTCAGTAGGGCATGGAAAGCAGTTTTTTAAATCAATGCTTCTGGCTTGACCACTTCAGAAAAGGGAGGTTCTAGCAATTCAGTAGCACAGCACTTGTATGCCACAATCAGCAACAGTCCCAGGCACAGCAGGAAAAATTGCCTAGAATTCTCTTTCAGAGACTACAGTGCCTGCCAATTCTTCCTTCGCTCTTTAGATTCCCTGTTAGTACCACCAAAGTCAATGTTTATACTAGGAGGGAGAAGGGGTTGGTCTTTGCAACACAGAAAGCCAGCTCAAATACCTTTTCTTTCTCCTTTTCCTTTGGTACCTCAAGAGGTGGGGGATAGGCAAATGTGGACGGCTTACAGTTGGACTTGTACTGGACTTTTGGCATCTAAAACAAAGAGTTTAAAAACATATTAGAACCGAGGAAGACAGGGAAAAAAAATCCACAGCAGAATAATTACTTTAGCTTCATTTTCCTTCCAGCAGAGACAAACACAGATTCTCCAAAGAATACAAGCTTCCCCTTTTCCCCCTCCGGAAGCTGAGAAACTGTTATCAGTGGCAACAGTTCAACTAGAACAATGTTATTTAATTATTCTATAATTCGACTCTGGCAAGCTCTCCTAGCCCTCTCCATACCCTCTATGCTATTCACACCATGCTTTGTTTTCACTGTTTCGAAGGTTTTGTGGTTTTGATGTTGTTGCTGGGTCTGTGTGTATTAACAGAAAATTGGTTTAAGATTTAAGTGAAGATCTGCTCTGCCAATGCATACAAGGGCAAACCAAGCACTGCCTGATATTCCCCTCCTGCCAAAGCACTGGACATTTAGGGGTGGGCTACCAGTGTCACATATTCTCTTACTCTTGGCTACTTAAGCAAGGGCAGAGAGCATCTTTTGACAGCCAATACAAATTCTTAAACTGATTTAATTTTTGCCGTATCTCAACTCTTGTCTCTCATGACATATCGTGGAAGAAACAATAGAACCAGGAGTGCTCTGAGGAAGCAAGGTGGGTGTGGTGCAGCCCATAACATACAGCCAGCTCATAGCTGGCTTTGGTATGCCAGCCAAATTACACAGCACAACCTGACTGACAGCCTGGAATCTAAGGGATGAGGACAGGGAGTCAAAATGGCAGTACAGCCAAGCAGGCAAAAAGGTGGCTGAGCCAACCACCACCGGGAAGGCACATGGACAAGCAGCAATGCAACCCTTGTAAAGTTTTCAAGGTAGAGGGAAAAACAAATTTAATGCAAATTTCTCTCTTCAAACAGAGTGAGAATTTTGCATTGTGTGTACATGGACTTGAAGCTCAGTCCGAGACAGGTGAAGAAAAGCAACTTAGAGCCCTAAGGCTTTGGTCCAGGGGCTGCAATCCAGCCAGCTGGCTCAGGCCAGGAGGGACTCTGGGAGCAGCCAGCCCTATGCATGCTCTGTGCATCCCAGAATAAGGCTGCAGCAATGATGGGAGGGGGCAGCACACCCCTGCAGTGCCACATCCAGAAGCTTTTTGTGGAAGTTATGACCTCAGTTCTCCAGCACAGGAGACCCAGCATGGCACCCAGCTTACAGGGGCCATACCACAGCTGATCAGCTGGAAGAACAGATGTATAAGTAAAGTGCTGTACTGACTGCTCAGTTTAATGTTTACTCCCCAAGGAATCCAAACAAATCCTCTTTTCCCACTGCTAGCTTTCCTAGGGGAGAACATCACATCATGTATTTGGGAGGCCAGGGGGGCAACACAGTTTTTTTTAAATAACCCTGACCTTTAGGAGTGATAATGGGGCGGTCTCTCCCCATATGTACTCAATAGAGTTCCTTTCTTTTTAAGCTAC
Organism: Myiotriccus ornatus; assembly: GCA_036023395.1. Classification (NCBI taxonomy): domain Eukaryota; kingdom Metazoa; phylum Chordata; class Aves; order Passeriformes; family Tyrannidae; genus Myiotriccus; species Myiotriccus ornatus. Next base: position 9,654,267 of record JAYRBT010000010.1, read on the forward strand.
TTTGAAGTAAAGTGTTCCAAGTCTGCTTTCTACATTTTTCTTGTCCCTATTCCCACCAAGAGATGCACAGTTTAAACCTGCTTTTCAGATTTCTTCCAGTTAGAACCTCTTCTGGCACAAACAAGCTGGAAACATGCAAAGAACACCAATAAATCCCTGCACAAGCCTTGCAGATCACTCAAGCCTTCCAAGCAGCTGTCAGTGCTCGTTACGTACCTTAAGATCCTTGTTAAGGCCAATGACACAGGTTGGGGTGAAAGCCAGCGACAAGAAGTGCGACAGGGGGAACCAGAACCAAAACTGGGTGAAGACCAGAACCCCCACCACAGAAGGCATGTGAGTATGTCCTGTCCTTGACTGCAGTGAAATAGTTACGTTATGGCCCCCTGTAAGGAATCATAAATGGAGGAAGTTAATGAATGCATTCCTGGGTACTCCACAGAGACACCTGAGCAATGCATCTCAAACAGCTCCTGTGAAGGGGCTGCACGGCACAGTCCAGGCCACAACACTGCCAGTTTTCTCCTCTGCAACACACCTCCTTCCCTTACTGCGACCTCGGTTTACTCAGTGAAACAGATGTACAGTGTAAGGACCAAACTGCTCTACAGTACCCAAACACCATCAGTGAATACAGCCCTTCCACACTCATTTTGCCAGGATACAGGTAAAACAGGAGTACAGCACAGAAGGCAAAGAGAGGGGGAGAAAAAGGCAAACCTTTGCCATAACCAGTTTCAAAACACAGCAGTTCTCACAAGGAGGACACTGCATATAAAGCAGTGCACACAGAAACTTTTCCTTCTGTGGTTGCTGCTTTGAACTATCAGTTATTCAGAAGAAATATGCCTAGGTTTTTATCCTACACCATTTCAGTAGAAAAAAATGTAAACAGCAGCAACTTCAGAAGTTGCTTCTAGAGGTTATCAATCTAAGCTGCACAGAGACAAGCTCCTGCAGTCTTTGCAGCAAAATTACATCTATGCCAGACAACCAAGACTGAGATTTGTACTTGCAAAGCAGAGACCAAAACAACTCCATATGTTGATGTAGTGCAGAAACATCCAGCTAGAAACCAAATTGAAAGATTGGGCTTGCAGACAGAGTGAGAAAGTGTTAATCTGATCTTCTGTCTTCTGATGAACACAGTGAATTGAGTTGAAGAGGGCACCAGGCAAGTCCATTACCGCTGACAAGACCAGGTGCAGGGAGGTTAACTTTGTTAAAATACAAACACCCCCTTGTTACAAACTCAGGGCACTTTGTAGCTGAAAATCCCAAACTGGAGTAGTGTTATCCCGTCTTGCACAAACAGCCACCTCAGTAGGGCCAGGCAGCAATGGAAATGTCTGAGTTTTAAAGACAAAAAAACCTACTTTTTTGCTGCCCAAACGAATGAAAGCCCTGAGTGAAGCAGTAACTTCATCTTGGGTATCTGTCAGTGTTAGTCCCAGGAGAAGCAGTGGAAGATGGAGGACTTTGATGCCCTACTGTAGGATGCTCTGCATACATCCTATCTCCTTGTTTTTCCTTTTTACTACTGCTAGGTCTGCTCTGCTTATTATTTTCTCTGACACCAACCTCTTGCCCTTTCACCTGAATTTGCCACAGCACCATGGAAGGACTGCCTGAGGTCTTGTGCTACCCTTAAACATGTCAAGCACTTTGCACTCAAATTTCTGGTCTTCTCCCTCATCTTCACATTGAACTTTTCTTTACTGCACCACTGTATGAAGGCCAGGCCCTGAATATCTGCAGACATTCTGGATCAAGCAGCCCAGTGAATGTTGCACAAGAAGCTTAACTGGAGTTTATCAAACTTTTGCACTTTCATCTTCAGAATTCTAACCTTTATAATTATCCAATCTCTGGAATTTCCTGAATGAGTAACAGATTTCATATTCAAAAGATGCTGTCGTGCTACTTCTTTCTGCAGTCTTACACCCACAAACAGCCCACCCTCACTCCTAGGGTTTTGCAGGGAGCAGGAAAGGTGGGGAGACATAATAGTGCCCAGTTGTGATTTATCTTCATGACTAAACAGCAGCCCTGACAGCCTGGAAGGGAACACATTCCAGACGTTTGGCTGAATGAAAGCTGTGACACGATGTCTGGAAAAAAATTTTCAAAAACACAAAAGAAAAAAATTCAGGGATCCCGGGGTAGTACAGTGAGGTCCATCTCCCAGAATTGACACTGCCACTGTGGCAAGGTTTGCTGGAATTCAAGTGGCTGTTCTAAAGGCTGTGAGGGTTTGCTGGCCCAAGCTGAGTGCCAGATAACAAGAAGGGGAGTGCAGCAAGCAGACACTGATGATTTATATACTTTGGTGAACTCACTCTTCATATAGTCCTGGTGGCACTTGCTAATACTAGGGCAGTGTAGCCCAGGACAACACACTGACAGAACACTCATTAAAAAAAGATGCTGTGTAGACTTTGGAAATTAGTTTCCAACCCTGGCCTAGGCAGCATCCCATTTTCAAACAGTATCATACTGCTTCTTTCTCTATTAGCAAAGCCTTATAATCCACTTCATCTATGTAATGAGTGAAGACAACCTGGACTGGGAACAGCAACACTGGAATGTCAAAATCTCACAGGACAAACCATCAAAACCCCAGCAGAGTTGACTTCAGCATGTGCCAGTGACCTGATTCACATGGGCAGTGAAACACAAAGTAGCTCTAATATAAGGGACAAAAACATGAGCACAGGATAATGTCTTTTTTCCTAACTACCACAGAGTTAGTCCCAACTTTACATGGTGAGTTCATGAACAGGGACAGGCAGGAGAAAGGCGGGAAACAGTAGCACTGAATTCAAGATGTGGGAGAGGAGACTGCATGTCTATTTTTTGTACTAAAGTTTTTAACATCCAAAATAGAAAACATCATGTGAGATGCTTCTTTGGAGAGATGGCAATGAAGAGATAAGCAACTCTTTCCTCTGTAATTTGAATGATACTTTCTTTTTCATCAGTAATTAAAAATATCTCCAAACTGTGGGGAATCCAGTACATTCACCATCAGGCTGTCAACAGCTTTTTTGTCTTCAGTCTGTACTGCCCAGTGCTGCCTTCTGTCTCCAAACCATTGTATTGACCACTCAAACCTTCCCTAAATATCAAGAAAAGGATTTTTCCGATAGGAAAGGACTGCTTTTTTCCACACGGGACTGCCGTTCCTTCATTTTTCTCACTGATTGAGAAATGTGGCATTAAGAAACAAAGATGCCAAGAGTCCAGAGGGCAAAATAGTTTTCAAGCAAGTAAGATGCTGACATCTGATTAGATCAGTACATCTTCTTTATAGCTCACACTCTATAAATAAAGCATAATGATTTTGCAAAGAACAGAAAGCCTGGAACAAGAGAACATGTTTGTACCATGAAGGGGAACATTATAGAAGTTCAGAGGGTTTGGGGGGAAAAAGCCCCAAATCCTAAGTTAAAGTGTCTATTTTTAATTATGCTATTAAAGTAAAAACGCAGTTGCTTTGGCCTATCAATTAGACAATTAGCAAATTCTTCATTTCCACTTCAGTGTTTCCAAGGTACTCTGCTCCTTCCACTGAACCATCAGTCTAATGGCTGCCTCATTGTCAGAGCGAAAATCCCACCTCCAGTGCATCGTTTTCCACTTGTGCACTGGAAATCTTGCACTTCTAATCAAACCTCGTTGTTGGAAGAGAATTATGCTTCTCTCCTCCCCTCACAAAAAAAGACCCAACAAAAACCCTAAACTCAATTGCCCCAACTATGGCAGATAACACAAAGAACCTTTTCTTCCTGGTAGTGATAATTAAATTCTGTAACTCATTGTTCCAGATAAGCACTTGCAGTTCTATAGGAAAGATAAAAAGAATTTGTTCTTTCAGGAGGCTCTAATGAAAATGCCAATAGGTTAATAAAGGGAGTTCACAGCCTTCCTCCAGCCACTCAGCAAGAAATAAAGAGGGTAAAGTTGGCATAAATTCACATGTAGTTTATTAGGATTGGATGTTTCTGGTTTCCAAGTCATTATACAATACATGAGTGACATAGGAAGCAAGTCAGGTTTTAGTTGCATTTTTATGAATTTATGAATTCTTACAGGTCAGAATTCAAAGCAGATCTGTGCTGCTGAGAGAAAAATCTCAGAGCCAGCTGGGCTCTGGCTTCCCAGCAACAGTGTATGAGCATGGGAGTGACCAAAATTATTCAGTCTTGTGCCAAGAACACTGCTCAGTCTGAGCTCCAGGAGGGGTACCCAGAAGGCAAGAAAGATCAGGAAGGTGGTTCCTATTACTTTCCTCTCTGAGCAGCCCTAGTCACCTGTGATGAGTAGGCCTGACTGCCACGTGCCCACCAGGAACACTTTTTAACCATGATTCCATGCAGACAGGTGTAGGCAGCCCTAAGTCCTTCTCTCCCCACCACCCAGCCTGGAGATGCACCATTTTCACACACACCCCAAAGGGTGCTGTGCCCAAGCCACACGAGACAAATTCTAAGACTTCTCTGGTTATGTGACTTCAGGACTAACCCTGATCTCAGAGTGAAGGAAAAACCAGCTTGTTTCTGCCTATCACATGGGATAAGGAGGCAAGAGAAGGCCACAGCACAAGGGACCAGGTGGGAGAAACTGCACTTGGAAACTTGGAAAAGGGGTGCTGTTGACAGACACAGCACTGTGCAAGTCTTAACTCCATCAGAAGGAAAAATTCAAAACATTGTCTGTCCTTGTTTCTCACTGAAACATTCCTTAATTGGCCCTGCAATTCAGCTCTTGTGAAATGCTGATGCCTTTAAAGAGAATCCTGTCCCTGACTCATCATTTAGTCATTAACATGATGTTTCCTTCGCTAGAAAATGATGTTTCCTTCACTAGAAAATTATGTTTCCTTTGCTAGAAAAAGGTAGTGGGAGGCTGTGAAACTAACTGGGTGTTCTGACGTAACGCTGACGCAGTTAACTGTGCTCCCTTGGTACAGCAACTCTTCAGCATTCGTGAGAGTAGCAAAACTTAGTTATTAAAAACATATACCTAAAAAACTTTTATATGTATTTTAAACTGGTTATGTAAAATTTAACAGAAAAAGAAAAATATGAAGGCTAGATAACACGTGATCTCCAAATTTCTGGAGTAGGTGCTTAATTAGAAAAATGAAGAAGCAATCTATCATGCTGTAATAAATTAAAATACAGGGTGACAAAACAGACAAAAAAGGTTGTATTTTTCCAGACTCCTGGACATGAATTCCGCCGCAATGACTGGGCTGAGTCTCTCCTGACAGAAACTACAAAACAGAGTTTATTTCTTTAGTTAGCTAAAATAACTTGAAATTTGAGATTCCTTGGTACTATTACATGACAGGCATAAACCCAACACCTCATCACCCAAATGAAATTTGCTATTACAGCGATTGCAGCTGAACAACTTTAAGAAATGCTGACAACTTTAAATGTTTGGGAAATTACCTGCATCCAAAATGCCTTGTGCCAGGATTGCTCCAAACTTTGCCATAACGTCATCGTGCTTATCATTGATCACTTTGGAATAAAGCTGCCTGAACTGGCTGACCTGGATAAAAATGATAAAAAGGAAAAAAACAGAGAGATTATAAAACTGACTGCACAAGTCAAATATTCCATCTTTAATGGAAACATCCTGGATTTCTGCATCCTACGATGACATTTATGTTTTCAACAGCTTTAGTCACTGGTATTACAAGTCATTCCACTAATAATGACAGAGATTTTCTCCACTTGAAGATGCCATTATAGTGATTTTAAAATAGTCAGAATGGACACTCATTTCCAAACCACATTCCGCAGGCCTTACAGGAACACTCTGAGAATCCCTGAAGTGACACTGGAATAAAAGACCAACTGGTGAGTTTGTAGCAGGAACTATTGCATGTTCTTAGGTGAGTGACACTGCACTTTAATAAATTTCCTCCAATTCCTACTGCTGAAAACCTCAGACTTATTCAATTTTTCCTGTACAATATTTCTGCTGTATCGATAATGCCCCTATGATGCATCATCAGCAATTTGCTGCTGCACTCCCACCTTTTAAGTCAAAATCATTAATGAAAATACATAATAAAGTAACAATTTATGCCATGGTATGTTCACCACAGTATCTTAAGTGCACATCGGTAAGAGAAACTGCCAAGCCTTTGTTTATATTAATGTCATTGCCTTGAACAGCTTCATCTTTCACTGGTTCACTAAGGGTTGAAGAGACAGAACAGTATCACATTCAGCAATGTCTAAAGCTTTGCTGTAAATTAATAACTTGTCTTTTAATATATGCAGCGGAGCAACAATATAGCTCAAGTATAATTCATATAGCTGAAAAAGCAGACCTGAAAATCCCAATCTGCAATCCAGTCAAAACCTGGGAAGCTGCATTCCATTCACAGCATGTCTGGAAGAATTTTTTATACCTCGTCCTTAAATTAATTTTAATCCAGATCCCCATGTGATGTTTTAATTTTTTTTCTGTTTATATACTAAGCCTTCACTTGACATACTCAAAAACAAAGGAGATATTTTTGAAAGGTGCCCTTCCAAGACATTTTGAATAAACTTCTCCTCACTATTGGTCCACTCTGTTACTGCTATTCAAAGTCCTCTACCTACATCTGCAGCCACAGGGGAGAGGATAAACTCATTGCTCATGGCAGTAGAGAGAGTGACCAGTTCCTTGTATTGCAAATGTAGTTAAAGTTTCCAAATATAAATGCTAATACCAGACAACCTGCAGACACTTTTCACATCCAAAGAGCTTGTGCTCTCCAAGGACATCAGTGACCTTTGCTCAGTGACGAACATCCCATCCGTGCAGGACACTGCGATCTCCAGAGCTGTGCCAAGGGTGGCAGCACAGAGCACCAGGAGCAGCATCCAGGCATCCCTCCTACCACACATGGCCTGTCCTGGGGGGCACTGGGGAATCTCAAAGCGTTTTACAGAAAGTTTTCACACCTATGAAGAAACATCTGTTCATACAACTGAGTCAGTGACATGAGAACTGTGCTGGGAATAACATTTTATTAAACTGGGATTCATCAAGGTAAAAAAAAAAATTATTAAAAGAGACTAAAGAGCTGTCTGAGGGGACAAATCAAACTGCAGGGGTTTCTCAGCATGGCACAAGATCAGATTCCCAGTAAAAGCACATCAGAGCCATGAGGTAATCCTGCAGCTGAGGTAATGACAGCAATGAATGTCACCACATTTCATGTGTGAATTTTTGATCAGAGGCAGCAAGAAGTTGAGACCAGACTATTAAGGGATTATGCTCAATATCTGGGATGGAAAGAAGACAGAGATTGCCTCTCCAACTCACGAGCATTATACCCAAGAGCTGCAGTGCTGCTTGGCAGCCCTGCACTCCTGGTGACACTTCAGATTACAACTGCATGTTTTCTGCATTTCTCAATGCAGGTTAATTCATTGCACCACTTAAAACTCAGGTATCCTAAAGGAACAGACACTCTCTGGTTGACATCTTCACTCTTTCAGGCACTAATCCAGTTGTACTACTTGTCACTTCAACTCCTTCAGCACTGATGGCATCTAACCTTAGATTTTAGCCACTTGGTGACAGCAGAAGATACAGATATTCTTACAAGCAAGTCATAACCTGCTAAACATGACTGCATTAAAATTACTTTATTTGTTTCACACCAATGGACAATCTCACCACCATGCAGCCCCAGAGTAACCAGCCACTTTCAAATAGGAGCAGTGAAGCTGAACAAAACAACAGTTCTCTGGTAGGGCAGGATGCATTTATTGGAACTGGCAGGGGAAAAAAAGCAGCTATTTCCATTTTTCCGTATAAGTAAATCCAACAATTTGTGTACTAATATTACTTCTCTATTCATTAATTCCCTTTCACATTAAAAAGTTTTTAGTTACTATTTCCTCTTCCCAAAAGGAGGTGACTTAAATTTCCTTGGAATTATTAAAACTGAGAAAAAGGAGCAAGGTACATTTTCAGGGCAGCCACATGGACAGATGTGTGGCAGAAAGTTCATACACAATGCAGGGTTTATTATGGCTATGCAGACCAAACTCTGCTTTTGCTTCACTCCATTTATGCATTTTCACGCTCTCCTGATTCTTATTTATAAAAGTTTACACTGAGGTTTACATGTTCAATATAAATGGTTTGGTTCTTACGCCTGACCTCCTGTACACTGGAAAAATATCTTAGTTTGCATTTGCAGCCTGGAACGGGGCCTCATAAAGTGTCAAAGGCAGCCACATGCAGACCAGGTGATCCAAAGCCTTCAGGTGTTATTTAGGACTGATAACACGGAAACACAGAAACAAAGTGTGAAACTATTCCTGAGCTGAGCAGTAGATTCCATGCCTCTGTTCAGAGCACATCATTCCCATGACTCTGGGCTCATCTTCTGGGTTTGGAATATTTATAAAAGCAGGATGTTACAAAGCTCATTCAGTGGACTGTAATCCAGAATTTACACCATAATCAGATCTTCAGAGAACAAAACCCTGGGTGGAGTGAGAAGACGTTCAGCAGAACTACTGATGTTCATGCTGGCATCTAAAGTCTGATGGAGCAGCACCTCAGAACAGAGGGATGGAATGCCTCACTCGGGAAAGGCAAGGCAGGACTAGCAGGGCAAGTCATCCACCTCCCTGGTCATGGTGCACTGCCCCCAGGAGCACCTTTTCCCTCTATGCCTTCCACAGCTCTTACTCACATGTACATTAGTCCAGAGCACAGAAACCCACCAGGAACACACCCACTTTGGCACCAGGACCTTGTGCAGGGCAGTGAGGTGACTGTGACACGGACAACTGCAAGGGACCAAGGAACTGAAACCTGGCTGCCAAACCTGAGTGGATCAATGGCCACATCTCGAGGTGACAGGGACATGTCACAGCAGGGGATCAGCTGAGAGCAAGCATTCAGTGAACAAGCACTGAATGGCTACAGCAAGAAACAGTCCTTATACCATCTACTTACAAAAATACAAAACATGTAGTACCATATCGAGAGCATTCTGTGTTCAGATAAATTCTGCCTACCTGTGCATTGTGAGCCATGGATCGCTGCCAAGCCTGGAAAATGCATTCAGCAAGCCTGCCTTTTCCAGAGCTAAACATCAGTGTTCTGTGAAAGGGTGGGAGATGACCCCAATCAGCCTAAAGGGCCAGGCAATCCCAGATCAAGGGGTTGTCTCAACACTGAAATGCACAGGATGCCTGCATGCTTGTTCAGGCTATTCCTGTAAAGCAAACACTTGACAGCAATGGGATTTTTGACTGGATCAGGTCCCAGCTGAAAACCCTCCTTGCTGCTGGGGAAAGTCTGTTTTGGCAGTTCTGGTTGTAGTGCTTCAGGAAGGTATTATCCTCACATGGAGCCACTGTTCCATCTCTTCGGAGAAAGTGCTGGGGCACCAAACTCCTACAGAATGGAGCAAGATGTCAACAGACAGTTGTTTCTTAAGCTGTTGAAGCAAAACCTGCCTGAGTTTGTCTAGTAGAGCCCTTTAATCTGCGACTATTTTTCCTTCAAACCACAGCAACAAGCACAACCCAAACTACTGCGTAAATTTATTTAATATGCTATGACACCCACAAGCTGTGTTTCACCCTTGAAATCTTCAAGCACTTCAAAAATTTTATAGCATTTGGAAATGCTACCAAGAAATTTATTTGGGCAACTTCCAGGAGGAACACTAAAATGAAGGCAATGACTCATTTCATCTTTACTAACAATACACAAGCCCATGCTGATAATCAGTGCTGGCCAAAACGACATGGCACCGAGTTCAAACGAAACCAAACACAGAACCTTGGAAACACTGAGGAAACAACACGGACTTTAAGATATAAGAATGATACAGCACCATTTCCTACAAACACGAAGAGCTGTCATTTATCAGGCTGATTACCACTTCTCCCTCTACCAGTCAACTTTCACGCACACCAAGCCCATGACATTGTTGCAAACAAGCCTTTATAAACAGTTAATTACAGGAAACTGTAGCAGGTGATGTGCATGATGCTTTTGGCAAATGAAAGCTCTTAAGAACAAGAGCATTAATAAAATTTAATAAAGCAGGTTTTAAACTGTTAGCATGTTCTATCTTCTTCAAAAGGTGAAGTTATTCTGCACACACTTGCTCTCTTGAAGGAACAGACAATGTGCAGAATCATCTAATTGTAACCGGCTCACATAAAGGTCTGCGAAGGTGCTGCTAGAATATTGCAAAAATCATTCTTGCACCCTAAAAAGACCTAGCATTTCATCTAAATGGGGAAAAAAAGTCCCAGCAGCAATACGGTCCTGGTTTCTTCATGAAATCTTAAAGGTAGCAGGCCAATATGATTCAAGGAGGATGGAGGAAAAAACTTGACCTTGTTTATTATCTTCTCATTTTGCCAAAATGACTATCCTAACACAAACCCAGGAACTGAATTTACTTTTTCAAGTTGTTAAGACACGCAGTCTGTTTCCAAAATTGCTGTCTTAATTGCCCTGCAGGTCACAAACACATAATGAAATTGTCATTGATTTTGGTTACAATGACCTCATCACATATGTAATTTAGGATTCCATTTCACAAAACAAACTTGTTAATATTTTATATCCTGCACTAAGATGGTTCTTAAATGTATCAAGAGAGGTCAGAAAAAATCACATAGGCTGCATACGGAGGAATTGTGTTTCAACTCTAAAGAGGTCAAATCAACTTTACTCAACATCTGCTACCCCTTTTGGCACTTAAGCAACTTGCAAGTTCAAGGGGCCTTCGTATAATGGCAATTCTTTATTTAAATGCCTTGTTTAAATATAAACTACTTAAATTATTCACTTAAACAAAGAGTGAGCACAACAAAGAGGAGGATGAACATAAAGGTTACAGCAAAGTTGATTCAAAGGTATACATCTACCTTCTCTCACAATAAAAATGGCTTCTTTTAAACCAAAATACTATGATTCTTAAACCTCTGTTTATCCTTGGCATTTCAGCATTGCAATGCTCAGCTCTCAAAACTCTGACGGTATTTTATATCTGAAAATATCTAAATAATAATATTTATATCTAAATCTATTCCAGGAATATTGTTTGCTACCATCTTCACCCCCAATTATCAACAGAGAATTTAAAGTATTTCTAACCCAAAGCTCACAAATAAGTTCACCAAAAAAAAAAGTATAAAATCCCAGAACAGAAAAAAATGAACAGTAATGACAGGAAGCTGGTCAGAGCATATTCCACAGTCTTTCTTAAAATCACCATTTCTCACACGCAAAGCACCATGAGGTATTTAGGAGCAGTGAGATGGTGATACATAAAATTTAGGTTCTCTGTAATCCCATGAAGACCACTTGTACATCTTGTGGGATATGAAAATCATCCCACTCCTCTTACCAGCTGATTTTTCAGCACTTCACATACCCACATCCATCAAGTCAGACCCTTTGGCACACAGTGCTCCGGAGTGTCACTTAGGAATCTAATCGGATCAAAACACGTCCCTGTGATCCAAAAATGGCTCCTTTTCTGAACTCCACCCTTTCACATTGGAGTAAAATAATTTTTTTTCAGACTGGCACAGAACTCCAAAAAAGTTTCCCATGGACAATAAATAACTTAATTGGCAGCATAATCCTCAAAATATTCCTTTTACTTTTCACCAAGAAACCACGATGGTTATAACTAACTTTTGGGGTATTTAAAACAATTAAATTTTGTATATTCTGTGCTTAGTTCCTAAATTGGCAGCATATTTCAGGGATTATTTATTATTCTATAATCTGTAATTTTTGGGTTGGTTTTTGTTTGTTTTTTAATACCTGTAGTGCTTCTATTACTGGGCGATGAATTGTCTTCTGTATCTATATCAGGTAACAACACACAAATTTTGGCTCAAACAAGGCCCAGGCACAAAGGTGTTTCAGTTTCTCTGTCCATTTTTACACAAGCCACCGACCCCTACACAATATATCTCATCCTGTATTTGCTGTCCAGCTATTTTAACCACCCATTTATCAAGCCCAGGTATCACATGTACCTCGGGAATCAAGGTTACCAGGCCTCTCTGGGGGAAGAAATCTGCCTTACTACACACCTCAAGTAATCTCTATTTTGCTATTCCTTTTTCTATCTACATTTTTCTTTAGGACAAACAGACTCTTTCACCCATCTTCTCAAAAAGCCTGGAACTCCAACAATCAGACTCAGCGAGTGACCCACAACAGTTTTAGATGTGTGACTGATTGAGAGCAGCCTGAAATTCCCATCCCAAGAGGATCAGGGTGCTTTGCACATTAAAATTAATCTATTCTCACAATGCCCTTTCATATATGAACGTATCATCCTTAATTCTTTCAGGTGGGAAACTGAGGCACAGGTGAGCTACACAGTTTGTGCAGCATTAGAGGAACACAGAAGAATTAAATCTGATCTCCTATACTGAGGCCTGGCATTCTGATCCTCCTGACTGAGGAAGAAACAATAAAAATAACAATTAATTTCTTTTTATAAAGAGACAATTCAACTTCACATTACAGAGACTGTGTACCTTGGAAGATGAGGGGATCCAACAGAAGTCTAGTGTTTTCCACTGGCTCATTCAATGGAACTATTCTTCTTGGCTTATTCAGTTGAACTACAATTCTGATAATATAAACAACGTTCCCAGATTCTGCTCAGTGAAAACTTTTTTCTTTCCCCCTTTTTTTTTGGTAATAATTTAAAGAAACAAACTGTCTGCCAGCAAATCTTCGTGTTCCATGACTTAGAAATACCCAAACACCTGTATTTGTAGATTTCCTTCACGGACTTTCCCAAGTAAAATTTTCCACTGGACAAAGAGTGGGTTTTTTTTCCTCTTTCTCTTCATCCAAATGTAGTAAAAAAAAGTGGCTGTTTTTATCACAGTTCAATTTCTTAAATGACATCAGTAAAAACAACCCATTTACAACAGATGAGTAGTGAAGCACCAGCTACTGCTCTGCCTCAGCACTCACCAGAGCAGGTGAAACGTGGAACTTTAGAGCTTCTCTTAATGTGGACTTTTAGTCTGTACAAATGTTTGCATATCATCACCTGACACACATTCACAGGGCAACCTACTTTTAAAAGCTTAATACAGCATACACAATCCTTTTTGCTTTCTGAGCAGAAAACTCCATGAAAAAATATATTTGCTATAAAGCCACTAAGCCAGTTCTGACTGCAGACATTGTTTCACCTGAAAAGTGTAAGACTAACTACAAAGGAAACATAGTTATACCAGAACTTTCCTGCAGGGTGACTACATCCAAAACTAAGTTTACAATCATGAGAAGCAATGTCTTTACTAAATAACAGTGACCACATAAATCATGAGCACACAGGCCTTAGTGCGCGCTAACGGAAGACAGTCACATCATTGCAGGATGCTTTGAGACCTTTTCAGATAGAACACTTATTCTTGCAGTGCCCAGAGTGAAAATGCTGTCATCCATCAGGCATGTTTCCATCAGCAGGCGTGGCTCCCCCATTCAGAGCACGTGCTCTGATCCATGCAGGAGCTTCCTGCTGCACATCCAGCTCTGGCTCTTTACAAGGCATGCGCGCTCTCTTGCCAATACTTACGTGCAGTGCCAAGCACTAAAGTTTTGGCACTCAAGACCATTTTCCCACCTGATAAGCTGGTATGTAAGGTATGACACCCTACCTTTGGGCAGGTAATCTCAGTCTGCTGGATCATGATAAGGGCAGATGCAATCAGAGCTCCCTGACGCACGTAGTTCACAGGATCATTTGTCATTGGCTCAAGCAAATTAATTGCTTCCTAAAACAAATGGAGAAATAAGGAGTCACAAAGTTAATACTATTATTTTTAGTATGCCAGGATTCAGTACTTCAGTGGAAGGTTATCAGACTGATGCTATCAGATACACTTCTAAAATATTCTGCTTGTTCTTGGTAAGTGAAACAGAAATTTGTATTTTTCTACATTTTAATCTAAACACCAGGAAGAAAAAAACCCAAACACTAAAAAACAAGTGACGGATGGACGGAACAAGATCTACCTGCAGAAACTGAGCAACAGCTAAACAACAGGTGTAAGCAACAAATGCATTCATCACACTAGAATCCAAATTCTTGGCCTTACACTTTATTGTTAGAATCTGTAACATTTAGCACCACATGAAAGCATGCATTTCAGACCTACATTAAGCAGGGCTGTCTCTGAGCACCCATACAGTAAATCTAGGTTTTTAGCACAGTTCAAAACGCTCTACTGCTTCTTCAAATTCAGTAACATCCCAGCTAAGTGCAACAGGAACATGATCTGCAATGACCTACCAGTAACTATTCTTTTCAATGAAGTCACTGATTATGAAAATCTCCACTTACAGTCCTGCTACTTTTGCAAGCCATGGCTTAGATATACATAGAATTATTAGAGACAAAAACTAAATTCTACCTGTGCAACGTCCCCAGTGCACATTACACAGGACAACTGAGCTCATCTAAACTCACTGCTACCAAAATGAGATCCCTCTCCTTCCTCAACTTGCCTTCAGCTATCCAGTCCCTCCCCTTTCCCTGTGCTACCTGCAGCCCTTGTCTCACCTATCAGCTTTTCTAGCTTGGTAATTCAGTAACACCAAAGAAGGGAACAGTTCTCTGGTATCTGGATCAGTTTTCTGTGTGTTTATGTCTGAATCAGCTCACTAGGGAGTGGGACATGAGCAGAGTAAAAGGTGGCAGGAGGTTCCAGGGCTACCCCAGCAGTTTGTTGTTAGTGGGCTCAACCAGCCTTCAGCAACCATACTCCAGACTAAGCAGAAAAGACCTAAGGTGGCAGTTTGTAAGGCCATGGACTGCACAGATAAATTTGGTCTGTGGCAGCACAGGGACTTCCTAAAAGCTCTTTGCAATGGCATGTGAAGCAAGCTGTTAGATACTCTTCGGAACAGGAGAGATTAACAGTTAGATATCAACCCTGAGATCCACCTCTTTTAATCTGTTATGTGATCTTCTGATTACAGAAGTCAGCCAGAATCACTTGGCAATCTCTGCTGTTCATACAGTGCTCTTACACTGAAGACACCAGCCAATGCAGTTGAGTGCATGAGATTCCCAGCAAAGACCCCTCTTGGTGTTACTTCTGTCAGGGTGAGGCTTTTAAAAAGAAGCTCATTTTATACAGAATCACTTCTAGAATAATATCAAGCCTTTGCTTTGACTGCCTTTGCTATCTGAGCTCTTAGAGGCTGTGCTTCTCCACCTGAAGGTGACTCATTCACTCTTTGGCAAGCATTCAGTATCATGGATGGAACATCCACTATAACAAAGAGCTGAACTTTCTGATCTCCAAAGTTGAATACATTTGGGCCTTCAAAACCTACTAATATAAGCTCTGGAAGACATGTCTGCATGTAATCAGATGGTTTAGGTCATCACACAACGCATCTGGAAATAAAACAGACTTATTTTTGCGACTAAAAGCATTTCCACTTAAATTATCTTGTCAGATGCAGCAGGTTAAAAATAACTAGCTCCTTGATTCCACCTTCCACTCGAGAATAAAGTGACCTGGATAAAAATAGGACTTTCAGTTTGCTTTCAAGCCTGCATGCTTTAGACACTGAAGATGGCAGGCAGTGCACGTCAGCATTCCGTGCTTTTGGCAGCACCAGTGACACACTGGGGAGCGCTCACGCAAGAGCCACAGAGCAAGAGTTCAATGCAGGGTGAGGAAGGGATGAGACACATAAGCAAGAGATTTATCAAAGACTCTGAAGCATGAAATATCAATTGCATTTGGACAGTCTGTGTACCTGTTCTGAAAGTGTGATTCTGGACCACTACAGTTTACATGTGGGTGAAGCAGAGGGAGCTTATTCCCAGGTTTACTTCCTGCTTGTTCCAATGAGTGCTCACTTCCCACAGCAGAAGTGGGAATCCTTCTACTGTAAAAGGTCCCTGTTACCATCTGTGAGAATGAAACCTCCACTGACACTTATAAAGTGAGAATAAAATTACTGGGTTTTAATTACACATGTGAAACAATTGTCATTTAATTAAATTTCATTGTACTTGTCTTTTCTACATGGATCTTCCATGAATGGTGTATCATAGGAAAGAAGAAAGGAGCTAGAAGTTATGCTGTTTTCCTGTCACTGGCACTCCAAGGACAAAGGAGTATTGATTTTGGAGTACTGAACACTCATTTAAAGTTCAGTGGCAACTTGACAGTAAGAAAACTCTAAGAAAAGTTTTGAAGACAAAATTCCAAGAATGTGGCAACAATGTACGAAAACATGCTTCTAGTTTATCTATTCTGTACAAGCAGGAAACAAATCTCTATGCCCAGAATAATTAAATAATTCAAAGTACTCCTGTACTCCAGCTGGCTAGCAGTGTACATGTGTGAGAAATCCATCTGTGTGTGCAACGTTACCACACAAATGTGTCTGTGGCAGGAGAGAGCAGGAACAGTCTTGGCCATGGGTGCTTCTGGCCCTCACCTTGTTTCCAGTGCCTGCACAGCAGATCCCCAAAGCCATGGCGGCCCCGTAACGCACATGGGGATTGTAGCTCTCTGACAGCAAAGAAACCACGCTCGGACACTGCTCAGGAGTCCTAAAGAAAGGTAAAAAAAGAGTGTTGTTTATTATTACTGTTCTTCAAAATGGTGCTTCAAAATACAGAGGCTTCACTCTGTTCATACTGGAAAATTTCATACTGTCCTTCCATACCATATGCTTTTGCATTTTTCTAAATGTAACCAGAGGGGAGGAACAAATGGGCTAAGAGAAGAACAGGGATGTGCACAGATTAATAAACTTCCCTATCACTGCAGATATTACACACAGTTCCCCCTACTGAGGTCCTCCTTTTTATTGCTTATTTTATGCCTTTTAGAGATCACCCAGTAGAATGATTTATCTGTTGAGAACGAGGTCTTTATCTCTAGAAATCATGATGTTATGACAGACTTTCCACTAGCAGAAGTTTACTCTCCACAAGAGACGGCACTAAATCTTCCATCAGCAGACACAAAACCCAACACCAGTATTCAATCAACCTTCAAGGTTAGTGGGTCCCAAACCCCCTTTTGCAATCACGGCTTCTGACGACTCCTCCTCACCCTCCCCCACCGCTGTAAATCAAAGCACGTGAGGAGATGCTGACACAACACACACTTCCCATGCGTTTATGAGCAATGTCCCCTGTTGCCTCCTTCATGCTGTGATGTTGCTGCCTTTCAAGAGACCTGAAATGGGTGTATGTGCTCCAGGGCTCACCAGCTGGGAACGGTGTCCTGTTGGTCATTTCAGCAACAGAACTTCCAGCCCCGTGCTGGGGGAGATGAGAGGGAACCTTAATTTCCTACAGCAAGAAGCACATGTTGCTAATGCAAAGAGTTTTGTAAATATTGAGTATTTCAGAAGTAGGGCAGAACTCACAGGTGTAGATATATTAATTTCCTTCCTGTCTTCATAGTCATTTTAATCACTCCATTAATTTTGATGCCACACAAACCACTTGTTAATATCATACACTGACAATTTCAGCATTTTCAGTCCCATGACACCATGAACACAAGAGCAATGTGGGAATGTGGTTGGCAAGTGCATGCTCATGAAAAAGAAAGATGGGAAACTATACATTCTGAGTGATTTAATTGTATCTGTTTTCAAAGTGAAGATCATCTGGCTATTCACTCCATTGTGTCTTGCAGCCCAGACTAACATTTTAACTGTCACATTCACAATCCTAGAAGCAGTCTTGCAAGCCATTTATTTTGACTATAAACTGATTTCAGACTGAAATGTACACAGGAAGAAGCCAAGAACACCTTAGTTTTAGCTTCCCTTCTTACACTTGCTACACTGAAAGATGAAGTTGGAGGGTGGCAGCAGCACCTGTTTTACATGGGAATTATAGGATCATGTAGGACCATTAAGTGTCTATCAAAGCACTCAACAACTCAAGAGAGAGAAAAACCATTATAGAGTACACTCCAGCATAGGTTTTATTTAAATAAATAGCTGAATCACAGAAAACAAATAAAAAATAAAAAGTAAAAAATACTTTAAGCAATAATCTAGTTCAATTCCTCTTTTATTGTGATTGGGGACAGAAGACGTGCCCATATAATGACACACTCATACTCTACACACACCATCAATTAATTTCTACTCTAGTTATTCCCATTTCAACACTTTCCCAGTGTCTCCTCTGATAACCAGTCCTAAACTCCTCTTACA
Organism: Myiotriccus ornatus; assembly: GCA_036023395.1. Taxonomy (NCBI): domain Eukaryota; kingdom Metazoa; phylum Chordata; class Aves; order Passeriformes; family Tyrannidae; genus Myiotriccus; species Myiotriccus ornatus. The sequence continues at coordinate 9,672,522 of JAYRBT010000010.1, forward strand.
CTCCTCTCTCCTACTCCAGCTGATCAGACAGGTAGCACCATCAACCACCCAGGCTGAGGTCCTCTTCCAGAACTGCTGCACAACCCAAAGGCACCCAGCCTTCAGAGGCTACTCAACCCCTCGACAGTAACGGCAGTAAGTGCCCAGATCTACCTCACCCCTGCTTACAGCACTCTGTTTCTTTATCAGTTTTCCCAAAACATTCACATGGGGAAAGAATCCCGCCTACTGCCATCATCTTAAACACACCTCCCTCACTCCAAACAGCAGGAAAAAAAATTCCATATAAAAGAACGAGGAGCAAAGACACAGTTGAAGGAAACTTTGCTGCTTTTGAGATGCAGCCATGACAGTAAATGTTAAGAAGGGAGATGAGCTGGACAACAGAACAATTCTGTCCTGCAATCAAGTGGTATAAGTGAAGACCATAAACTAAAAGACACATTTAAAATGACCTGTCAGTCTCCTGCTCAAATAACAGCTTGGATGCTGACAATGTTTTTCTAAAAATGAGTTGATGTAGAGACCAGAAGACACAAATCCTGTAACAAATGAGCCCAAGCATTCAGCTGCACAGAAAACTTTGGTTCTTGCACAAAGACTCTTAACACCTTTGTGTTTGCTTTACTACAGCAAATGTTAAATGGGCAGATTGTGAGTCAAAGAAGAGAAAAACATTTTCTGGCAAAGATGTGATTATGCACTCTGAAGCATTAATCATTAAATTCCTGTTCAGAAGGCTGGATTTTATAGAATCATCAACTTAGACACATATTTGTGTCTGCAGGCTGAGAAGTTCCAACACAGCTTTTGTTATAAAATCAGGATTAATGTACACTAATTGATTTTAGAATTCTTAGCCAGATTTAAATTATTTGTGGCCATTATTTAAAATGCTTTTATCTCAAATCTGTCCATAAAATGGTCAAACATTTTGACAGGGGGCCTTATGTAAATCCACTTCAGGAGTTACAGCTACTTAATGGGTCCCACCAACTTTCCCCAGTAATACAGCTTTTTTGAACCCTCAGCCTTCAAAAAGTGTCTTCCCAAATAACAGAGATCTAGAAAGCAGGTCCACATGTGGGTCAAGGAAGTGAAAGAGTCTTGCAAAAATGCCTGTCAGAGGAACAGGACTTTAGTGCACAAAAGCACTGTTGGCATCAATGCCTAAGCAGTAACATTTGCTCCTTCACTGCTGAGATGCTTTACTAAGTCCTACACACTGTTGCAAAGGTCAGCCCGTATAAACCCCAATCCACGCTTCATAAAATTCCGTAAAATCTGAAACAATTCTGTCAAGTGATCAAAAGGAAAGTTAAATGACCTTATAAGCAGTCACAGGCTGCAAATGTGCTCCCATGGCATTACTTCCAACTGGTAATCCAGTTGGGGAATAAGTTTAAAACATGACCACATTATCCTTCCCCTGCCCCATCTTTCACCCTTCACTGAGAGCACAGCCCTCGAGCTGCTGACTTGACATGCAGCACAATCCAGAGGGTCAAGTCCTCTTGCTGATGGAGGAAGTTTCCACTTCACCGGTACCAACCCGCACGCAAGTTCCCAAACCAAGTCCACCCTCTGCCTCCCTGCTGGAAACCTCCACCACTCTGCTGATGGCTGAATCAACGTGGTTAGTGTAGAAACCTCTGGTGGGAGAGGGAGAGAGATAACAAAGAGTGTGAGAAAAAAAAAGTTCTACAAAACATAAATGGTTTGTCACAACTAAGACTCGGTAACCAGCTATTCTTACTCATTCCTAATACAGACATCTGTCATTACTGCAAGTTAAACACAGAAAATAACATCACATGAAATACCAGGATAACATCTGGAGATTTTGTGGGCAGAAGGTTTCTCTCCAGACCCAAACATTTCCTCCCCTCTTAAAAGTAACAGTAAAAATTCTAAGCCTGGAGTATATTTAATATATTTTGAGGACTGAAGCAACGTACCATAGTCCTCTAGTATGACCTTCCCACAACACAGTCCAGTAATTTCATCTAAAAATTCCTACATTAGAGCCTAAGGCATGTCTCTAAAGTGGGCTCTGCATCTTAGAAAGATAGGCCATGTCTATTTTTAAAAACCAAATTATCTTTAATGTACTGGTTCCTTCCTTTTTTCCTAACACTGGTTTTGCTCAAGTAGTTTGCTTTTGCAATTACATTTTACTACAACAGCAAAATGATGACAAAAGAATGGCCTGATTATTTCCTTCATTCTCATCTGAAAATTGCTCAGCTGCTCCTACCTAAGCCAGGAAACCACAGACGTCAGTGAACCAAGACCTGTCTACAAAAAAAACCACCCAACCTCACAACTGGCTTCAACTTTGTTCTGTTACCAGGAAACTAAAGGAATCAAGAAGCCAAAAATGCCTAAAAGTTTCTTCTATGGAACTTTAACACAGTAGTCAGCTACAGCTTTGTTTCCACCCTACACCAGGATAAGTTTTACTGTTGTGATAAATGGGCTGCAGATGAAGGACTTCCTCCAAGATCCAGTTTGGTTTGTTTCAGGAGTCAAACAAAATCATACAAAGATGCACCAAGACAGCAATAAGAGATTCTCAGCAAAACATAATCACTGGAATTTTATTAGTTTACTCACCAACTGGTTGCTCTCAAAAGTTCCACAAGAAACAAACTCCCTACGCAGCTAAGGATTTCAAAGCTTCCTAGAAACCAGAGAGAACACAGAGGAGCTGCCTAACTCCTGCCCAATTTCCTTAAACTTAGCCTAAACTTTGAACTCTCCCCTGACAATGTTCATTTCTTGGGTATAATTGAATATAAGTGACATTTATATACAAATGTCATATTGTCTCTATGAAAGCTGATTTCTGAGAAACCAAAGAGAGTTTTGAGATCTTCATTACTTTCAAAGAGAGAGGAATGAAGATTTTTCTTAAGCCTCTAGTGCAAAACTTAACAAAATGAAAACCAGGATGCTGATTCTTACTAAGACAGACTAATATGAGCAAACCCACCCAGGTCAGCTGGACACACACGGCAGTCAGTTAGTTTCCCTTTCAATCCGTGGTGTTGACCACAGAAGGTTCTCCATATTTTGCAGAGAACCATGACATTGTATTGCCTTTTCACCAAGGTACATTTCTTACTGTAGCATTATCAGGAGTCTATAATACTGGGGGTTTTTTAGAAAAAAAAAAGTCATTACAATTGCAACACCTGCAGATATCACAGTCCTTAGTAGGCTTCATCTACAAGAGCCTTATTGGGCTGCTGGAAGTTGAGGAACACAGTTGGGTGCATCAACTCTGTTTAACAATCCACATTAATCTTTGTTTCCCAAGAGGCATGCAACAGGACAAACTAAAAACTTAGACTCTTCTATCTTGGAGCATATTCCACTTAGATCACAGCCCAGTTAGAATCACATCCAAATACCTTCGTGCAGTTTATCTACAATTCTGTAAGTTGAATATCTTGAAGGTTAAAGCATTATTGCAATTTTTCTTTATATTTCAGCAATATTTAAACATGAAACCCTGCATATATATAAGGTAGCATCATTAAGTAAATAAACAGAACACTGAAAAAATGTACCACATTGGTCTTGTTATTGAGACTAAAAATGAAAGCATCACTAACATACATTTTTTTTGTCTAAATATTTAAGGACCATACAACTCTTCGAAAAATGAAATGTCAGAGAATTGAAGAACAATGTCAAATATATCTTCTAAATTCCTCATTAAGTGTCCCCAGTTATATTTCAAAAGATTCTAAATATTTATAACTTTCTAAACTATTGGTCATGAATTAATCATTTTATACAGAACTATTTCCACAAGTTGCTTTATTAGTTTAGTGATGATTTAGAGAAAAAAAAAAAAGCTTAACAAAGTTTAATTTCATCCATGAATGAGTTAATAAAGTAGGAATGCAGATATCTAACTGCATAATTCTCAGCCATTTCTTCAGAAGAGGGGTGAAGCAGAGGGGGGAATACACACAAGACTGAAAACCTGCAGATTAAAATGCAACAAACCGATATATTTCAGTGTAGACTAAACACCCCGTCTCCCTCTTTGGACAAAAATGACCCCAATTATTCCTAAGCCAGGAATTTCCTACAATTATCTCTTGTGCAACACAGCCTCCTTCTCCACAATGATCTCTGAAATGCCTCCTAGTTGTCTAAGCAAGAACTTCCAGGAGCCTCCCACCGCCAGGAGGTTGACACTGAGCGCTGCCCACAGGCACAGCAGGTGAACTCGAGGGATATGAACTGCCTGAACACAACTCACCAGAGACAGCTCACACCTCATGGAGACATGGCTCCACTCAAATAAAATAGCACTGGCAATTTGAAAACAGAAGGAGCAGTACGGAGTGGGAAACAAAAGTATCCATGCATGGTTCAAATATTCTGGTTACAGTGGACCAGGAGTGGGTCTAAGGTTTATCATCATTAACACAGGAGAAGAGCTGGATATGGGGGTAGGACAGCAGACTGAACAAAAAGCTTGGCCAGAAGCATGCAGAGATACAATACAGTGAAAGACCTGCTGCAGATCTTAAATAGATATAGAGGAGAATGTGGTTCTCAGAAATGATTCAAACCCGGGAAAGTCCGAAAAACATCACAAAAGGCAGATAAGTTTTCTAGCTCTTTAAAATTAAACAATGCACCAAGCAGGTATATATGATATGCAAGCCTACATGCCACTAAACTGATACCATCTTCCTCTGCAAGTTCCTAAGATAACTGTTTTATCTGTATTTAAAGAAATAATTTCCTTTTCGATTAGATATGAGTGCATTCAACAGCTTTAATCAGAACAATCTGCAAGCAACAGTGCAGCTGGTGCTTCATCAAGATGCCTCCCTCTTCCCAATCTAATTTAGTCATTCTAGTGGGTAAAATATGATTTTTCCATATAGGTGACATTATAACATCCCCCGAGGCATTCCAGAGAAGCAGAAACACTTGATTTTCACTTAGACCAAAACAACCCTTTCCTGCAGCAGCCAACAGTGCTGCTCCTTGGATGGTAAGATCTGTGAACAAAATTTATTAAGAGGTAATACAAAACTCAAGTCGACAAAATTACACTTCTATAACTCTGGTACTTCCTCCACTCTGAAGTGATGGAGGGATAGAGTCTGCTGCATGGTGAAAGAGAAAAGGTTAAAAGTAAAAAACCCATAAAACTCTTGCAATATAATGGTTCAGCTCTGACACAGGCCTGCAGCAGTAACTGATGCTGATGATCAGCAGATGATCCCGATAGATGCATTATCTATTTTTTTTTCTACAGAATTTTTGTGTTCTTTGAATTCAGAGATGTGACATGAAGATCTGCATGTGGCATACACCTACTGAAGAGAAATGATTAATCTTTTACTATACTTTGGTGGGTTTACTCTGGAACATTGTTTTCCATTTATGATGCAGATACACTGCCAATAGCTCCAGCTCCACAAAGTGGCAATAATTCCAGCTGCCTTTCAACAATGTAAAAAAACCAGTTCAAGTGACAACGATGACCAAAACCAAGCTTCATCTCTACAATCAGAAAGAGGGAACACTGGCTGTCTTTAATCCAATGGAAATTCTGGTAAAGACTTCAGGTACAGTTAGATTAACATCAGGATTTATAAAGATTTATAAGATTTATAAAATTTATAAAAGATTTATAAGATTTATAAAATATAAACCAGAAGTTCATTAGACATAGTGGAGCTTAAGAAAAACTGAATCCAAATGCTCATTAGCCAAATAAGGTATTTTCCTGTCTCAATTTTCACTTTTTACATGTTTTCATGTGCTCTACTCCCTCAGTACTGTCAGGGGTGACAACAGCCAGGTGGCCAGATAAGAAAACAGAACCACCATAGCTGGATTAATCCTTATTTTTCTAATATATACTTTTCTGAATAATAAAAATATCAATAGTCAATTGTAAATGAATACAGCATGTAGTCTTATTCAAGGTTTCCTTTAAACAGGAAAAATAAGGAAGTGAAAACTACTGAAAAATCTCTTGTATTATCTGAACACACTTCAAGTAGAGTATTTCTATTAATTTCTGGCAGCAGCTTTCTTTCTTTGGCCCCCCAGTAACTGCATCCTAAAGATAGGAATTTTCTGATTCACAGTTCACTGAGGACCTGATTTCCAGCTCAAGGCTGGTGAGCACCAGCAATTTATGGAATGTAATGGCTGGTGCCATACAGGGGGGCAGACCGTGATCTCATGGTCTCTTCTGGCCTTAAACTCAAGGAATTATTATCCAATTTTGCAGCTAATGTCCTTGGAAGGGAACTCTATTTCCATTTTAATGCAGAACTGTAAGATGACGACAGAGACAATACACAGATCTGGCTGAAAGTTGAAAGGTAACAAACGAGAACACTCCAGATAATAAAAAGCAGCTGCATGAAGGAAGTTTTAAAGTAACAGTGCACATGCTTAAAACAGTGTGCTAGACAACACTTCTATAAAATCAGGCAAGAAAAAACCTGGAGTGCTGACAGGGCAGCAGAACTTTTTAGGGTTAACTGTGCTTCTGTCCAAAAAGCAAGCGAGCAAGAGAGCCCAGAGAGCGAGCAGCACACACACCGACAGACACAGACACACACTGTGGTGCACAGAGACACAACAGCCACACGGAGCACACATTATAGCACTGGAGCACTGAATCAATTAACCTGCTCTGGCTTTTTTCCAGCCAACCCCCCCACTCACTCACTCCCCTGCTTTTCAAGCTGGATACGCTGGAATGAGTCAATCAACAAACTGCGAGCTTTGCTTATGAACAAAGAGAAAACTGCACAAAGACTCTGCTCATCACTTAAGTAAAATCAACAAAGAATGGAAGAGAAAGGACAGCAAAAAAGAACACAACCTTATTTCTATCTTTTTTTAAGTGTGGTAAGAAAGATTCCTCTTGATTTCAGAGTTGGAGAAAATATCTTGGTGAGAAATACTATTTTTCCAAAATACAAATTCTTAATCTTGGTGATAAAAGAAATATAAGTGCTAAACAAAAGTGCATGAAGAAATAAGTTTCAGAAATATTATAACAGCAAAAAGCAAGCATCAACTTGTTTTCCAGAAAGCAGTAAAAAATCTCAAAATTCACCATATGACGAAAAAGAAAATTACCAAGGATCTTCTTGGATGCAAAGTGAACTCTGCTAAAAAGAGAAAGAGGTAAGGCTTTCTTCAGCTGAATATTACAACACTCAAATCTTCTCAGTAACTGAGAATTTGCTCAGTTTAACGCCGGAACAGCTGTTTTGAGTCTCGCTTGAAGGAGGAAATGCAAGTCTTAAGTCTTTAGCAGAGTTGAGAGAGACACAGACGAGACAGAGAAAGAAAGAAAGAGAGAGAGAGAAAGGAAGAGAACGGGCTGTGCTTAATAAAAGCCCTGCTCAGATTACAAAAACAAGCATTTTACTCACCCCCACCCCTTCAAGTAATGGGTAAATTTAGATGTCTCAGTTCGATAAATCTTTACGGTCCCCTTGAGATTGTCACCAATGTTTTATTGTCTGCAGCTTCCTGACCCTCACCTGATAAATTAGGAACTGTAGAGATTAAAACGGAAATCTCATACATAATTTCTGAAGGTATTTTTGGGTTACCCTCTGTGGAGAAACAGGATTCTTAATAAGGGGAAATATGGGAACTGCTGCCTGCCTACGCACACGCTGCTGGAGACAAGACACTCAGGAGAGGAGGAGTTGCAAACACACAACTCGAGCATCTGCCTTTGCATCAGTTTGTACTCACAAAGAGCAAACCTACAGACACTGCATCTAAACGGAACTGTTTGGCATTGAGATTCATCTATCACTTTTTTACTACTGTAGAAAGAAAGAAAAAGAAAAGGAATCTAATGCACTGCTTATTTTTCACAGCTACTGAATTTTTCCCTATAATCTTCTGAAACTTGAACCTTGCTATAGAGGGGAGACCAGACCACTGAACCCTACCAACCAGAGATGGACACAAGACAGGATTTTCATTTTTAAGCCTATTTTGCACTCAGCAAGGCACAGGATAAAAAAATTGGATACCAGCTCGGACATGGTCACAGTATCTCAAAATAGCAGATGACCAGTTCACTATACTGACCATGCTGGCCTTTCTTCAGGACCATCCTGGACCAGAAAGGAACAGTGAACTCTTGCACCGTACACAATTCCTGCGCAAAACACAGCTCCTGAACACGTTCTGCTGGACACAAAAATGTCACACCCTTCCCATTTCTTGAACGGGTTTGGAGCTGGCAATGGATCTTTGTCGGCTCTCTCAGTAACAGGAGCGCCCAAGCAGGACGACCCAAGTGACGAACAAGGAAACAAAGTGCGCTGGGCAGCGTTGCTGATCCTCCTGGTGATAATCCCCACCATTGGGGGGAACATACTCGTCATACTGGCCGTGTCCCTGGAGAAAAAGCTGCAATATGCTACCAACTACTTTTTGACGTCCTTGGCGGTGGCAGATTTGCTCGTGGGTCTGTTTGTGATGCCCATTGCCCTCCTCATAATATTATTTGGTAAGTCCAGCATGTTTGTTTCATCAGGTTTGCATATGGGGTGCAATTTGGGGAGGTCTAATTTAAACAGAAAAACTGTTTGCTTTCCACCATTACAATTTTAAAAATCACTTGCATGAGGGCTGCTAAATCTTTTCTCCCTCTCACCTTAATAGAGCTTACTACCTTTATGGGAAGCAGAACCACCGTGCATACTCCTTCCTTTGAAACAAACCATTCAAAAATCACCCGAGACTTAGACCTGATTTAAATAGGAGCTGGACACAGGAAATTACATTTTGTACAGTGTAATATAATTTTTAACAACATCAGCACAACGCTGGTAGTTGTCGTGTTGGATATTATACTAGTTGCAGGCAGTCTTCTCTTAAAAAACTTGAAATTAAGACTAAGTATCTCTTCAGGACACCGAACAGGTTTTGAACTTTCTAGGAGTCAGGCACCTGATTTTACCTGGGTATTGACTCCAAGCTCCATGAGCAGAGATGGGCACCGGCACCATCAGTGACAACGAACTTTACCAGTACCAGTTTCAGAGAAATCCATTTTCTACCGCCCTTGGGAAAGCAGCAGGTTTGTAAAGCATCAGAAAGAATGAATTCATCTGTCAAGGCAAGGAAGCCTCAATCCATGTACTTAATGTTTGAAATTCAGATTTGTCATTTAGTCTGCTTCATATGAAATAAAATAGGGGTTTTTTTTTACCTGAACATACACTGGGTGTGACATTTTCTTTCCCACTAGTCCTTACTGAACAAGCATGATTTTTCCGAAGTCTCTCATTCCCAGCTTTACTTCAGATATTGTTTCTGACAACTAATCAGAGGCAGCTCCATGGGAAAGTCTCTCTCTTTTACTCTTCAGGTTTCTTTAAGAATACATTTTAAATGGTTTATTTTCATATCATAAATGGAAAAAAATCCCCAATAAGACAGGTTTTTCAATAAACTTATAGATTTCCACAATTATCTTTAAGGTATAGATACCACTGGGCCCTAGATAACGAAAGGCTGCAGGAGTTCATTTTTTCTAGGCTAGACTTTGAGTTGCCAGAGCAACAAGCAAACACAATCACAAACTTTATTTCAGAAAGGCCATCAGTAGCTTTTGTTTCCTGCAGAAAACTGGTATCACTTTATTAACAAAAGTGTTTATTCACTAAATGCCTTGAGAATGAATTTCTGTATAATACAGACTGCTTCTCCCTAAACAGAAATGTAAATTGGAGCTCAGAATTCAGCGTTGAGATAATAAAATAGTTTTTTCAAGCAACTGTCTCTAAAAAGAAAACAATGTACATAACCAGGACAGTGACTTTTAACTCAAAAAAACCAGTCACTTATGGAAAACCTTGGTATGGGAAGTATGTGTGAGGAGGCAAGGAGCAGATACGCATTTACACACACACAGATACTGTAACTGCTTAATTCCTGACACAGCTCTCGCTAATAATAAAACTACTAACCATAACAAGTACTAGTATTGACTTGCAATCAACATAAAGGGAAGGCAAATTCTGCACTTTGTGGAGTTCTTTTTTTGGTGGTGGAGGAGTTGTTATGGTTTGGATTTTTTTTTAATATATAATTATTTTCTTCTGCTAGACTAACAAATCTTTTCTTTACAACTTTTTATAGAGACTATTGCTCCTTAATCTCTCAATTAATCCAGTGCTATGCCCTGGTTACAACAGTTCAAAGCACGCTAGGAATCTTAATTCAGAAGTCAAACAAAAACATCTTTCATGATGCAGGAAATGTACTAGGAGGTAGTAAAATCAGTTATAATTAATGAAGACTGCAACCCACCTTCCACATAACAGTGGTTAAAACTCAAATTTCTCACATACAAGTCTCCCTTTGGCAGGCAACCAGAAAACTGCTTTGCCTCTTCACCAACTGGGAGAAGATGCTGAGGTGTTTATAGAAGTTCAAAGTGTGAGCAAAACACGAGGAGCTACTGGAATGAAGCTAGAACAGACCTTTAAATACATGACAAGTCTAAATCTTGAAGCTACATTAGCCAGATAACTACTTGAACAAAGAATAGTCATTGATAGCCAGACAGCAAACTAAATTCAGCCTCCTGGCACTTCCACACGGGAATGTTTCCACAATAATGAGAGAGCCGGGTGCAGCTTCTAGATACTGAGTACAAATATTATGCTTCCAGTTTGGGACTGATATCTAATTATGTGGTGAATATTTCAGGGAAAAGGTGTGAAATAAAGTGCAGTCACACAAAGATCCTGACTGCACAAATTAATGTGTCACAGGGTGTTCAAAACCTGCTACAGATACCAGTACACTTACTGAAAAATCTTCAGAAATAGATTGTCCCTGTAACAAAGAGCTGACCCTTTTAAAAATAAATAAATAAATTAATCTGTAACTCAATCCCATGTGTAATGCCATGCTCAGCACATTATTTATTCTCAGCAGAGCAACCAAAATGTACTCTGGTACGAGCACACACAGCAATTTTAATTTAGAAGCACAAGTGTCAGAATACATAAACATTTCATCGCTTTTATTCCTTGCTAAATTTTTCTCATTTCTGGGGAAAAAAAAAAAAAAAAAAAAAAAGGAGGGCCCACTAGGAGATAATTTCATTCTCTGAAATCCAGCTTTCAAAACAGTTACCCGAATTTCTAACACTCAGAACTACACAAGGAAAGCAAAAATATTCCTATTCACTTAATAGTGAAATTAGCAAATAAACTTGAGAGATCCTCCCATTTGCAAAGCCTGCACCAGGAAGAAGTCTGATGTCCATGGCTTGGTGGGCAATGGATTACTCGGAGATAGTACATGTACCATATTTTAAAATATATTCTCTACTCCTGATAGTCATCCACTTAAAATCAGGAGGTAATGCTGCTTGTCCTAGGCTGCCGACCATTATTTTAATCTATCACAAGCAATCACCGTCTTCATCTTCCCTCATTACTGATGATGAACCGCAGCAGCAAATCTTCCCTTCTTGCTTGTGCAAACTACCAGAGGAAACTACTTTAATTGACAGCTACTTTCCAAAATCTCAAATCTAAAATAAGTGATAATAAGTAAGAAAACAAAAGTTTATTTCTCACAAAGCAAATATAATTTAAAAAACCCAAACCATTACTTCGGTTAAATTAAAAAAAAACTAGAGACCAGCCTGGAGACACAAAGCCTTGGCAGTCCACAGAGCCCAGTAATGACACGAGTGTGAACACCACACACAGCTACAGACACACACACCCCCGTGTGAAGGCTGAAGTTCAGGATTAAATGAGCTGGTGGCTGAAAGTATCCATTTCCATCTCAGCAAAAGCATTATTATCTAACAGCAACACAGCCCTTTCTTTACAGGTAACACATTTCTGCAGCCCTTATAGCAGAAGAACAAACGGTTTCTAAGTCTATTTAAAGAGCTCCCTTAATCATGCTTATACACGTACACAAGTAGTGCTTTCTCAAAAGCTTTCCAAAAACCTTTCGGCTTACAGCAAGAACAGCTCTTCTACACTGAACTTTGTTTTAAGGATTACACATTTCTAAGGTATTTCCTATAAATAAAGCTTTTCTTAAATAAAGATTAATCAAGGGTAGACACTTGCAGTAAAACTTCACCTTACTTCTCTTAAGGTGCAAAACAAATCTTAGAGCATGTATTCTGTCTTGTTTTGAATCAAAATAAGGAAAATCTGCAACAGCAGCACTGTTGAAGTGCTTGGAGAATATGAGGCAAGGTTTGTAGGAAGAAAGAATCTCTTTTTAATTTATACCACCTGACAACTGGAGAAACCAGACAAGTTTTCAGGCAGGTACATTTACTGGGTAACCAAGGCATTTAAAAGTAAGTTTTAAAAAATGCAATCCCCTACCTAGCTTGTTTACATCAGCATTTCAATTCCCAAGAGATTCTCAGGGATGGAGAATCTCAGTCAGCCCAGTAAATGCTCTGGTCTGCTCTGACAATCTGGATCTGTAATAGGAGAATCAGAACTCGTAACAGTCCAAACTAAGCATGACCTGCTTTGCATCACCTCTTGGCAGGACACACTCGTTTTACCTTCTGAGTTATAAAGCAGGACATCAACCAAGCAGGTCACCGTCGCATTCAAGGGTCAGAGATGCTTTCTGAGTCCTAAAGGGTTATGTTCCATCCTTTCCCCATTCCCAAGCCAGCTGTGATAGACACCAACACCAACAGCAGAAAAGCACAATAACTCAGCCCAGAGCAGTCCCTCAACACCAGGCACAGAGTTTCTAACACAGGTGTAACCAACAAATCAAAGTAAGCTATAGCAAAATACACCTCAGAATGAATCCCAGACAACTGTTGACTCTTCTGGACTTTGAAGTATCAGTTTCATGGTATTTGTTTCATTTAAATAATAACCATAATCTTCAGTCCTTATCAGAACTTATCAGTTCTTATCAGCTGCTGCATTTGAAGTCTACTTTGATTTTGTTTGGAAAAAAACATCATCTTGTACATGCAAATATAGCAGGATATAATGCCATAATCATGAACATGGTAACTTACTGCCTTCAGCACCTGGATCAAAACTAGACAAAAGTAAAGAAAATATAAAGGTTGCTCTGTTCAGTTGCACTTGGGAACTCACAAAAGACCTTACAACTCAAAAACATACAAGATTGCTTTGCATGGGATCGGTGTTTAAATGTAACTATATTTAAATGAAGGCAAAGGGCATTTTGTTGCAAGGCATTTGAGGGTTTTCTTCTGCAAACAGTAAAGTAAATAAAAAATGAAAGAATTTATCACAATGTGATTCTCCAGAACACAAAACAGTTTTAATCCAGGGAGTGGCATGCACGTGCTCTCCAAAAGAAGTATTAGCTGCTCACTTGAAGTCTAGCTGTGTTATCTGCCATCCTTCAAGCTGTACACCACACTTCCCATTGTTCATATTTTATGTTAACTAATCCTTCATCACAAAGTCAGAAGAAGTTGTCTTAATTTTCTGGAGTGAGCAAAACCATTTCATTAGAGCTGGTTATATGAGCCAGAATACATTTTGTCTTTCCTTTTTAAAGGAAATCCACTTCAGAAATGCACCACACCTTACTGCCAGCTCAAAGTGCAGACACCAAAATTAAAGATGAGTAAGCGTTTCCTAATATACTAATTACCACTTTCTTATACCTGCCTGACAAGAGTAATTTTTCTGAAGCATAATTTCAACTACGAAATCTATTTTTAGGAAATAGGTATGGCAGGTACTAAAATCTACCTGGTTAAGAAATTGAAAACTGACTGCCTCTTCACCTTCTGCCTCACTGCCTACGTCATCCTCAGCTAAAGCCCTGTGCTTTGGGATGGCTGAGGATCCGTTCAGGGCTCCATCTGTTTCCTTTGTTTAACACAGAAGGTGTCCCAGCGTAGGTAACAGTGCACACCAGCACTTGTTATGTGTGTCTTCATAAAATGTTCCGTACTCTGGAGTTTATAATTCAAGCCAAGGCAACACCATTATAATATCTATCTATATACTACTAATGTGCCCACTGACTGAGCATGGCTGAATTTTATAAGGGAGGAGAACATACCTAGTAGATCAACTTCTACCATTAAAACCAGAAAAACCTTCCTTGTTCACATATGGTTCCTGAGGACTACAGAACATCCTTACAGACACACAACACTGAAGTGCACATCAAACTGAACAGTGCTAGCCGTGGATTGCAATACAAACGAGTGAAAATAAACTGATCAAAAAAAATCAGAGTTTCACTAAGTTCATTTGGTACTGTAGACATTGCCAGAAGAGATATAGCTCTCAAAAATACGAGCCTTTTGGAAAGCTGAACACTATGAAACCTTTACCTTGGACACAATGCAGTTGACAGACCCTATGTTTGCTATAAAGATTAACATTAAAGACAGATAACTACCGTAAGAAACGGGATACCAGACTTAAAATCCAAGTCATTCCTCTTGAGGGAATTAAAAAAAAAAAGGACTCTTGTGAAAGCATTCAATTTTTATAAAATCATTACTGAGACAGAAAAGCCCTGCTTTGCCACTTTAGTGCTCAACTGTATCTGCTCAATTGACACAGCAAACTCATTTTAAAGCTGTGCGAACCAGACTCTTCAAAATCACCGCTCAGGTTCAACCATGATTTTACAATGACTGACTAATACACTGGTTATGACCCATTATCTTCTCCATTTAATAAAACCTTAAATCATAGGACTATCAAGGAAAAACAGCTGAAAATAATCATTTAGCAGCAGGCAGGCAAGAATTAAACAGTCCTGGCCCATTTTTCATAAACTTTTTAATCCAGAGTCCTTGCCACAAAGAACTTCTGATCTAAAAGGGACAAAAAGACAGGGAAAGGCAATATGATGATCAATATGATCAATACGATGGCAGCAACCCTGGCAGTTAACTAAAATGTAAGACAGAATCCAGCTGAGGCAGGGGCAAAGCTCAGTTCCTGTAATCCTATGAACTCCCCAAAGGCACTGATGCCATAGGAAAATCACACACTGAAAATTCTCAAAAAGCTCAGATTCTAATGAGTTTTCTGTTCTCTTTCAGACAATACCTGGCCTTTACCAACTGCCTTGTGTCCTATCTGGCTGTTCCTTGATGTCCTTTTTTCCACAGCTTCCATCATGCACCTCTGTGCCATCTCACTAGACCGCTACATCGCGATAAAAAAGCCAATCCAGGCTAGTCAGTACAATTCATGGGCTACAACAATCATCAAAATCATCGTGGTTTGGCTCATTTCAATAGGTATGTGAGACCTGGACAGTGGAAAAGGAACACAGAAGCTTTTCATGTCTGAAGCAATAGGTGAAAGCTGGGCAAAATGGAAAATTTAGTCAAGTCTTATTGATTAGAGGACCTCCAACACCCAGGCTGGCCTAAGTCCATCTCTTGGATCACACATAGATACATCACAAAAATATGCCTGAACTGCTGCACCTTATAAGGCTTGCCAGAAAGGCCAAGGATTGAGTCAGGATAATCATCGCTTTTCTTCGTGGTCCTAAAAGTTCTAAAATCAGAAGACCAGGTCTCCCAAAAAAGCAAGATTCATTGTTCCTGTGGTGATATATTCTGTCCCAAACACAGTTTTAAGCCTTGATTAGATGCTGGTAAAATCTGTGCCTACAACTGCCCCATGATGCAAGTACAGAAAGGTTTTAATTACTTATACCAGAGACTGAAGGCTAAATCAGTGGCTGGGAACATCCCCACTGCCAATACAGCACACAGAAAAGTTATTATCTAACACCCCCCCCCAGACAACAAACACTCAACAGTTTATATAAACGATAACAATGTACAAACCTTTATGATATTAGCATGTCTGTGATGTGCATGCAACACCTCACCTGTCTTTAATGCTTGAAACAATAAATCTGCCAAATGTGAAAACATTTAATTCAAACAACCTAATGCACTCTGCGGGCAGCCATAGTGCTGTATGCTCTGTGTGCAAGAGAAAACAAAATTATTCTCATTATTAAGGCCAATGATGCATAAGAGAATAGGTACATCCACCTTTTTGGCTGAGGCAAATGCGCCTAAACCCAAAATTTCTGACTTTAAAAAAAAAACCAAAAAAAAAACCAAAAAAAACCCAAAAAAACCCCCCAAAAAAACCAAAAAAACTTAGTATGACAAGACACTTATGAGTTGACCTTTTAATGCCTGATTTATTGCCATTAACCACTGCTGTACTTCTCAATTTCTTTTTATCTAACACAAAACTACTCTGCAGCTGAGCCAGGTTCTCCAAAACAAAGGTTAATTTGGTTCAATCCTCATTTTAAATGTTTCCTGTATCTGAAGGTGTGCTCTAATTGAGAAAGGGATCAAGATGCTGAAGGGTAACCCATTTTTCTCACTGCCTTCAACCAACTTTGGTAAGCAGAGCAGCAGAGGAATACAGTAAATCCCTAGATCTCATTAAGTGGTATCAGAAAACAGCACAAATAACCTTCACCAGACAGCAAGGAACCTGTTGTTTTTGTTGTAATGTCAGACTGCTGGCAAATGAAGTGCTGACTGTAATTTAGTGGTTATAAAAAATTCATTTAAAAGACAAGACTACTAACATTTTTTTAAACGAGCGGTGAATTACAGAGCTAGCCATCCTCATTTAAACACTGCCAAATATGCAGGAGACTTTAAACAACAAATCCATCTCAAACACATACTGCATAATTCTGGCAACTATTTAACTACTTGTATATATGAAAGAGTCAAGCAGAGTGAAAAAAAATCAGTTGTCTGTGTCCAGTCACTCGCTTAATTTAAGAGGGAAAGACAAGATTTATGTATTTACAAAACTGCCCTTCAAAAAGTGCAAAGGTTACCCTGGAGTAAAAAAAAAAAAGCAGATGGCATTAGGGAAACAGATTTTACTGGAGGAAAAAGCCATATTAATTCTAACAACTAGAGTCAAAGCAATTCATGTGTTTTACACTTGAAAAGTTGGCAACTTTATACCACTTCCTCAATCACTAAGGGTTAGGCCCAATGTCCTTAGAAAGGGCACTCTTAAAGCTCAGCTTGCCAAGTCTTACAAGTAGTGTTAGCCGAATTACCCACGTGATGCTCTCAGCAACTCACGTGGTGTCTGACACCCTGAGCCTGCTCCAGAGCTCAGGAATTACCTTTCTTTAGAAAGCCCGAGGCTTCAGACCCAATGAAGAGATCGCAAGCCATTACCATATGCTGAAGTACTTGTTTTTTCTCCTGTAGGCATCGCAATCCCGATCCCTATCAGAGGCATTGAAGATGGAAACAGCAACTCCACAAACATCACGTGTGTCCTGATGCCTGATCGTTTTCACGACTTCATTCTGTACGGCTCAGTGGCTGCGTTCTTCATCCCCCTCGCTATCATGATTGTCACCTATTTTCTGACAATCCAAGTGCTGCGCAAGAAGGCCTATTTGATCAACAAACCGCCCCAGCGCTTCACTTGGTCAACAGTGTCCACAGTATTCCAGCGTGACACGACACCTGCCTCCTCACCAGAGAAGGTGGCCATGCTAAATGGCTCCAGGAAGGACCAGACCTTGTCCAGTGATATGCCTCTCTGCAGGACATCTACAATTGGAAGGAAGTCCATGCAAACCATAACTAATGAGCAAAGGGCATCAAAAGTCCTGGGGATTGTATTTTTTCTTTTCCTGTTGATGTGGTGCCCATTTTTCATAACAAACATAAGTTCAGTTCTGTGTAACTCCTGCAACAAGGAGGTTTTCCAAAAGCTTTTGGAGATATTTGTTTGGATAGGATACGTATCGTCAGGAGTGAACCCTCTTGTATATACACTCTTCAACAAAACATTCAGGGAGGCTTTCAGCAGGTATATCACTTGCAACTATCGGACCACAAAGCCTATCAAGGCCCTGCGGAAGCGCTCCAGCAGGATCTCTTTCAGAAGCTCTGTGGCAGAAAATTCCAAGCTCTTTGTCATGAATGGGATGAGAAACGGGATTAACCCCATTATGTACCAGAGCCCAATGAGGCTGAGGAGCTCACCCATCCAGGCATCATCGGCCATTCTGCTGGACACCCTGCTGCTCACCGAGAACGAAGGTGGTAAAACAGAAGAACAAGTCAGCTACGTATAGTGGAACTGCAGTCGTGTCTGTATATAGCATTGCTGTATGTATTATTCTAGATAACTGTGCTGTAAGAGGGTATAAATACTACTGTTTTCTGTTATTTATGCAAGCAATATCTTATAAATTTATATTAATTCCTCTCCTCCAAAGACTTCTCTATTTTAACCCTAACTCCATGGTTGCCACGGTGGTAACTGCAACTTCATTCCATGAAAAATGACTCATGCAGAACTGTAGCCTAAGGAAGAGGGAAATAAATAAAACCTAAATCAGTTTGAGTATGTGACTTCAGTTCTCATCATCTTCAGTCTCTTCAAAGCACATCTTTATAAGAAAAGCATTTCTGTACAAACACTACTTTAACATTCACTCTGGCAAGATGACAAAACTCTGTCGCTTGATGGTCTACAAAGGAAGTAGCAGGGGGATGCAAGATTGCTGGTTTTAATTTAAATCTCTGTACAGAGACCAGCACACAAGCTCACTGCATTCCCTCCTACAGATACATTCCTCTGCTGAGACTGTGTATCCACACGCAAGCTTTTCTTGTTCTCTCAGGGTATGTAAGCCACAAGCAGAATCACTTGCTCCAGAGACCAATGTACATGCCCATTCCACAAGGCATGATTAAACACTGAGTGTGCAGAAATTACCTCTTTACTGTGGGGACAGGCAGAATCTCTCACCCACCTGAATTCCATCTCCATTATACTCACATATGCATAAGCCCAGTACTGTCAGATTTGTTACAGAAAACTGCCCTTTCATCTTTTCAAGCCAAGAAAATGAAATATTTAATAAAACCAGGATGATACATGATTGATGATCATCAGTAAAACAGGACAGGCAGTGCCTGGAACATCCCTATGACTTATATGAACAAACTTCCTTTTCTATGACTACAGGAGCTTCAGTGAAAGCTTTCCCTCATTCAGTGTAGCTCACAGAAAGTACAAAAATCACAGAATAGCTACTTCAAGTGAAAATATGAGCAAGTGTTTTAAGAGACAGTAGAGACAACAGTTCATTGCAGTTTATCTTAGCTCAAAATTATTTAATTGGATTAACTGGCGTGAGATTGGAGCCATAGAATCATAGAATAAAACCACAGAATCACAAGTCCCAATCTGCATGCTCTCCAACATGCTCTAGACTTCTATATGAGCACAACACTCATAGAAAGAATCGGTTCTCACAACCTCTAAGGGCTACCAAAGTCTGTCATTTGGGAAATCAGAAGCTTCTGACAGTTCCAGACCATCCCTCTTTGGGAAAAGAAATCGGATTTCCCCAAAGTACTGGAGCTCTTACAGTAAACACCCAGATCACCATTTTTTCAACGGTTTCCATCTCCAGTAAAATTTTCAGCTTGGGCTTTGTTTTCATTTTTCATGTTTTCAGCATTCTTTAGTTACACGCTAAAATTATGTACAGCAAAAGGCTTAGATTTTTTTTCATCTGCAGAACACTAAGTACTAAAGATAATGTGTCCTTCTAACATCTATTTTTATATATTTAATTTAAAACATATGCAAGCTCCAAACAGAGCCTACCATAACAACTGCCAGAGAGTTCCAGGAGAAAGCATTAAAAATACATCTGTGGTACTTACAGTAAAAGTTGTCTCCTTCCTCCCCTTTTGGGTGATAGTCAGTAGCCATTTTTTTAAGTCAGAAAAAGGTGTAACTGCTCTCACTCCTCTTTAGGCAATCAAAACTTGTTTAAGAGGATTCTGTAGTTAAAAACCAGAATTGATGGATGATATAGCTCTGAAAGATATCTACTCTTAAAAATGTTTGAGCATCAAAAGCCTTTAATAGGACCTAGATTACTTTGAAGCTCAAACAGGGAGGAGGAGTAGGATCAAAAAATCACCAAACCTTCCAAAACTTCTAGCTACATAGCTGAAAACATCACAGACCAGTGCCTTATTTAATCCAGAGCAGGTGCTCTGAGTCCAGGCAAAGGTGCAACCACATCCCTGCACAGAATCACAGTAAAAAACTGAAAAGCATCATTTGCAATGCAGGAACCAGCCTTCCTGAGGAGTAACAACAAGAGGCAAACAGCAGTCAAAGAGCAAGAAGTCACCTTTGAAAATTCCCTTGATACTTAAAAAAAGTCCACATTAATTAAAGAAAAAATGTTCATATAGCAGGCAACAATCATCTAATTTCAGCAACAACTAAAGTTTTCCCTTTCCAGAAGAAACATCACAGCTGCCACACAGCATCTAGAAAAAAACCAAGTGGTAATTTAGTTCTCTTCTGTTTGACCCTGTTCTTGTACACCTGTCAGTCTGCAATCTGTCTTACATGAGGAGTAATTTGCCCTAACTGTCCCACAGAGAACGATTTCAAGGACCCTCTGTAATCAGTGCTTAGACTCCGCAAACAGGAAATAAACCTTGAAGAAGTCTCACCCAACAAAGATGTATCTTCTCAATTCTTGTAACTGTAAATAGAAGCTCAACATGTTACAGTTACTGAATTCAGTCAGCAACAATAAACCTTGAGCAAAAGGACAAGTGACTAATCAAAAACCCAGTCTTCCTACAGAGAAAGGAAACTTCTCAATAGACAGAAACACATCAGCAAGAAAGCAAGAACATTCCAATTAACACACTAAGTGTAAGAAGACATTGCATGTCCACTGACAAAGCAAATAAGCTGAGACTTCAGATAACGGCCATGGAAAGCAGAATGACAGCGCAAAAAGAAAGATTATGAGAGATGCACAACTACAAAACAGAAGGACAACATAATGCACGGCAAAGATCTTGTTTTAGCAACTGTTTCTACAAGAACAGATCTGAACAGAGACATCACCTTCATTAGCAGGACAAGATCAGAGTCACTGCAAGCTACTGTAAGAAAGCACAAGTTTGTTGTATGGTAACTAAGGACAACACTTGGTGTGGTATCGACAAGCAAGGCAAGAGGCTCAGGACTAAAGCACCATCTTTACGTAACACAAATTTGTAAAATAGATTTTTACACACTGGCTGTGAAGTGAGAGAATTCTTGTAACTTCTAGCTTCTTTCATAAAGACAACAGCCTCAATAATAATTGATTTAAGCTTTGCAGTCACTTGGTAGTAGAACACAAGGACATTCTTACAGGAGAAAGGGGTCATGCATGTCCCATTTAACACAAAAGAAACAAAAAGGGATTCCTTTTCCTGGAGCAAAATGCTTCCAATTCTTTCAGAATCTGGCCCGTGCCAAGCCAACCACCTGGCCAGCTCTATGGCCTCTATACACTCCATAACTTACGCAGTTACCTTGATCAACTTGTCTCATTACCACAAAAACTTTTATCTGGTATATTTAAGTTTTTTTTAAACTACAGAAAAGCCAGACAAACAAAAATCAAAGCTGATCTGCAACATCCAAGCACTATGGGAAGAAACACAATTTAGAAGAACAGTGGACAAGTACTGTGTTTTTGTTGTTGTTTAATTATTTAAAATACATTAGGAGATAATCAATGTTCTGGCTTTCTATGTAATTAAAAATTACAGCACAGTCATGGACATAAGGACTCAGCAGTCTTGCAGAGAGGAAAATAATGGAGTTCCAAGACTAATAGAATAAGTGGCTTGAAATGCAAATTAAAGGATTACCTAAAAAAACTAAACAAAACCAAAAACCAACAAAAAGAAAACCACCAAACCCTCACCAAACCAAACAAACAAAAAAAAGCCAACCAAATAAAATCCCAGCCTTTAAATCACCCTGAGAAACAGATTAGCAAGAAATGCAGCTAATCTCAACAGCTGTGATACCAAATGCATTTCACGAAGCCAGTTCTAAACCATCTCCGGCTCTGTAAGCTGCAAGCCTTTAGCTCAGATTCTATCAGAAAACTTACAGGCATCTAGAAAAATGTATTAATCACTTTATCTTGTATCCTCCAAGAGTAAAATTCTTCCTAACCATATCACATTAGGTCCTACTAGTATCAATTTTCAAATGCAAATACATTTAAAAACCCCAGTGCTAAGCAGAAGCCAAGGCACTGAGGAGAGAGACTGATGCCCCAAACCTGTTCACCAGACTCAAGAGGCACGTACAATTTTTTTCATAGTGCTTCACAGAAAGTGTTGTTTTTCTACACCATTTTCCTATTGTGGAAAAATCCATATTGCTGCAAGCTGCTATAAGAAAGCAAAGGCATTACTCCCCTAAATCTTTTTCTAGGCTGCTGCATGTACCATCAGACTTAAAAAGCAAAGCAATGTAAGGACTGTAAACCTGGTAAAGGCACAACTGAACAACCTGGGGCACTGGAGCCCGGAGAGCAGAACACTTGCCAGAGCTCTTCTGGCTTCCTGCCTTCCAAGCTGGAGCCAGGAGTCCCAGAGTTCTGGCCAATTCTCAGCACTGACTTAATATTACCATGGAGCATTAGATTTCTTTCCTCATATTGATAAAGATGTCTACATACAACTGCTAAGATGCCTTCTTTTGTTTCACTTCCCCTTTGCCTCTCTAGGCAACCATCAACACGCCAAGAACAACAGGCAGGAGAGAAGCAGCTCCCATCATTTTGCTTTGGCATGACACCATGGTGTTTACTATCAGTGCCAATTCCCAGGAGACACGTTGTTTTCTCCAATGGAAAAAGAAGAGTTTTAGCCTGCAGAGAAGGAAAGGAAGCTTTTTCATTTTAAAATGGGAAGCTAGGCACAAAAATAGGAAAGATGGTTTGCTAAAGTGTCCATTTTTACTCTTATTTTTAGTAATTCATGTCAGCACATGCCACAGCTCAGATTCCTTGCATCCAGGTATCAAGGTCCTTTCCAATCTCTGAAAAACAACATCATGCTCTTAAAAATTAGGAGCTTCTTGCTCTCTAAAGGATCCTCTTTACAAATGCCCTACATAGGTACTGACAACTCATTTTCAAAATCATTAAACCCCACACAACAAATGAGCCCTTTATTCAGCAAGATGCACATCGATATTCCCTAAAAAACCCAACAGGAAGTTTTTGCCATAAAAAAATAATTCGTCAGCTTCATTTAAAGGCTCAAAGTATCTCAGCATTTTTGATTACTTAATTTGAAAGTTCAGTTGCTGAACAATAGTTTTAAGGCACATTCAAGGAGTTGGTCAGACAATCAAATTAGTTATAATTCTCAATGTTAAATATGTCCAGTTAGCCAGTTAGAAAACCTTAGTGTGCACACTCCTAGAGAAGGAAAATATTTTTCTGCAATTAGAGGGGGAGAACATACTAGATTAGTTTCTCTCTCTCTTCTCATGCACATTGTGATTAAGTGATCTGAAATCTTTATATAGAAGCTTATAGGCTTATTATAGGCACTATTTTAGGCCCTATGGAGCAAGCAACTTCCTGAAGGAGTAACTTTGGAGTTTTCAGCAGGGTACATGCTGGGCTGAAGGAACTATGTCAGGTTTACACCAATCATTAGTTTACTTATCTGTGTAGACATTCCAGTTTAAAGGAGGAAGTTGAAACACTTCTGAGATTTTCAAAAGCTGTCAAGTGATAAAAGGCTCTGAGTCCTACATTCCAAAGTAAGTAAAATCTCATGCATATAAATAGTCTAAAACAAAGAGAAAACAATAGCAGGGAAAGAACCAATGCAAGATGTCATACTGTATTCCTTGAAACAATGAACGTATTTGTGCAATCTGATTGTACAGCTACAATTCTCATCAGAAGTTGATTAGTTTTCCCAGATGCCAAGTTCCAGTTTGGAACACAGCTCTGTTTCCAGTTTCAGACCTGCAGATAAAGGCATTTTCAAACCAGGAAGACTTCAGTGAAAGTCTGTGGCTTCTTCTGATTATAAGATTTCTGCTACTTCCCTTTCACTGAAAGGGACCCTCATTCTCCTCTCCCAGGAAGACTGAATAAGACAAAGATAAAACGGGTTGAAGAGTAAACAAAACATTTCCAAGTTTTCCTATGCAAGAATTACCAAGTAGGTATGTTTCACCAAATTCATCTTCTTCACAATGAAAACACTGAAAAAGTCACTGGTACACATCACGATAGAGTGACTGTCAGCCTCATACTCAGTTACCCAGATCATCTGCCATCTGCCTTCTGGATAAAGATAGGTCAGAGGAGTTAAAGAAAACAAACCGTCCAAGTCTTCCTGGAATAAAATCCAAGAATCTGATCTGTTTGTCTTAAAAAAAAAAATATAGTGTTAAAATACCAAAGGCTATGTAAACACAAAGAATACAAAAGCAGGAAACATTATTATTATTTCACTTGCATCATCCTAAAATGAAAAACTGAACACAAGCCATGCAGAGTTCTCCCTGTTTGGGTAGTCTACACTTATCAGTTGAGACTACATCTTCCTTTTGGGAATCTCTAGAGGCTGCATTGTTCCCTCTTCTGCCTTTAGCCTTTTCCCAACAGTACTTCACCATGGCAAAAGCAGCATCCTACAACTTAAGTCCTACTTCCCCACGACTCTCATTCCCCTGGACTTAACAACTCCTATGAGAGCATGAAACCTTTTTAGTTCATGCTTTGAAGCACAGTTGCATCCCACATTGAGGTTTTCTCACAAATCAGATTTGTTCTATCCTACATTAATAGTTACAATAACAATAAACAATTACCTCCTCATTTTGTATATCAACCAAAGTGTTTAGATACACTGCAGCACCGCTCTAATAACATAAAAATAAAGCTTACTACATAAACCAATCACATCTCACTCTGCCATATCAACAAAGATCAATTCATGGTATAAAGTGGTAAAAATTAAGATAAAAATAATTGCTTCCATTTCTAAAAAGCAAAACACTTAAATGTAATCACATTTTTTATCCCATCTTAAGTCTTAAAAAAAAGCTGACCAGAAATCACAAGCACCTTAAACGCTGTTTTCCAACAGCCATAAATACTTTATAAACCACTTCAGTAGAAAAAAGGAACAATATATAAATATCAACAATAAGGTAAGTTTGCCATCTATGACCATTGGCAAAAGCATCAGGACTGGGAAAACAGAAACACATTACAGTAGCCAAGTCAATATATCACTTTTCTTCTTGCTATTTCACAATACAGCCCTGCATCCACTCTGCAAGCTCCAAACATCTCAAGCTTTATTCATGCCTCTCTACCATTTTACAATAACATTTTACTTCAAAGTGTTTCCGGTAAAAGGTGGTCATTTTTAAAAGAGGGAAGATGCATAGTCAGAGGTCTTTATGCTGTACTATTTTGACTGTCTTGTTAGTTTGGAAGAGGAAGAAATGAGGAGGCAGTTCTGAAACAATTCCCTTGCACCAGAGTCTTTTCTGATCATTTAATACAGCAGCATGAAAATAATCTGTTGCAAAATATATAACCGGTGCCTAATTTTTGTTTGGCACTAAGCCAAGAGGGGAAAAAGCCACACCAAATCCTATAGCCAGCAAGCTGTGCTCTCCATCCCCAGTCGGAACCCATGGACTGCTTCTAAACAATTAACAGCAAGAACGAGCAGCAACAACACAGCTGGTCAAGGTTCAGTTCTACATACAAGGTCCTCTGGAAAGCTTTGGGGAGCCCAGGAAAAGGCCAAGGAATGAACTTTTGTACTATATGAACAGGACTCTGCAATGTATTCTGAAGCTCAAGCACTATGACTGATACTGCTCTGCTGCCTTGGGTGACCTGCCTGCAGACGTTCCCACAGCCAGGCAAGTGTGCACCCAACATCCCAGAGTGTAACTGGTCCAGTAGCACTAACCCCTGCTCTCCTAATCCCTTCTAAGCTCTTGCAGCATAGCTGATGTTCTGAGCAATGCCCAGAGCACATCAAGTGTTCCTTACATGGCTCACCCTCAAAGTACCAGTGGTACTGCTGAGCAAACACAGCCACTGATCCTGTTGCAGAAGCAAGAATTCCATCAACTTTTCATGCTTACTCCAAGCTGTAAATGGGTAATTTGGTATCTTTCGTAACACACTAGAAAATATAAGCTTGCAGTTTTTGGGTAAAACTTAAGAACCTGGACTAGAACATCCAATCTAAACCTCGATTCATGAATTTTGAATAATGAAGAAGCCACACATATTCTTTTGTAGATTTTTCCAGTAATTCAAAAGTGCAAGGAAAAAGTAATTCTATGCTTAAAAAATATTAAGAAGTTAATCTTCAAGTTCAAGCAAAACCTTGTTGCTCTAAAATTTAAATGCCAGGTTTTACTGCATTACGTTCTACCACATTTTACTCTGATATTATGCTGTTTTCATTAACTGTGGCCATAAAAGTCAAGATGTGCTCTTGAATGTACACAGGGTTGTATGTATGTGCTAGCAAGGAAGACTCACAGAAGTAAACAAGGACAGCAAAGCCTTACAGAATGTTCTGCTATGCAAATGTATCACCTAAAAATAGCGGCTTTGTGATGCTTACGACACTTTTAGTTCAAATCCAAGAGGAAGAACATTTATTCACAGATAGTTGTAATAACAGGAGAAAACAAGTTAGGTACTTGTGACACAAAGTGAGCTTGTGGGCTGTAGTTCTGTCATGTTCAGTCAGTGGTGTTTTTAAGGAAATTACCGCTCTCTGACTGGGTAACCTCCACCCTTACAGGGATTTTACTATTCCTATAGGAGGAACAGACAGAAGCACAAGTCTGAGCTACTCCTGTTGCTGTAATGTACCACCCAGCAGATGAACTCACAGCTCCAGCATGTTCAACCCTGCATTAAAGCCATGAATTCCCAAGAGAAACTTGGAATGCATTAAACAAATTTCTTTTCTTATTTCAATCCTGACTTCACAGTTCCCTTTCTGTAACCACACACAAAGAATTCAATGAGAACTCCTCTCACAGGAGCTTCAGCCACATTCCTTCACCTACGACAAGATTAACTTCTGGGGCTTAGCCCACTGTGTCACAGACCTGCTCACCTCCCATCACAAAACACTTCATTCAAAAGCTTTGTACACCCAGCAGCTGAAAATTAATGACTCTTGACAGTATTCAGTGCTGTATTAGTGGTCTTTAAGACAAGTAAATGCAGTTAGACTTCAACAAACAACAGTACTAAGAAGTGTCATTTTAGTAATGAAATCTGACTTCAAATCACTTGTTCTTTATGTCTCTGCACACCTGCAGCGTTGTGCTGGGCCAGAGCACAGTTAGGACCAACTTGCAGGAAAGATAACTGTAAAACCAGAACCCAGATCCCTACACCAAGAGACGCTTCTTTCCAGGAACTGCAATACTGCTTTTGGTTTACAGCTAGAGAGAGTAATGCCAGGGGTGATCTGTGGGGCTGTCTGAGCAGAAAATCCTTCCATTGCTGCATGGGAATGCAGAGGTCTGGGCTAGACAAGCCAAGGGCTCCCTCCAAAGCTGTGTCTTAAAGCAAACAATTCATCATGTATGTTGTGAAAGTCATCAAGTGAAAAGTGTTGGCAACTACAAAAGCCTGACCCAAACCTTTTGCCAGTGATAATCAGCTAAAGAGTTTTAGTCCTTGGCTACCAAGTAAGGTGAACACTGGAATTTTCAAAGAAACGCGCCTCCCTATTGTACAGGTAGGGGTTGGACTGCACCTCTCCAGAAAGGGAAGGGAAGAGGCAGGATAGTATCTTAACCACTGCAGAGCAGGTGAAAGAGTCAAAGATGATGCCACTCATTTTCTCATTGCTGGATAAGAAGAGAACAGTCCCTGAACGATGTTGCTCCAACCAGATGCCAGCACACGGTAAATGCTTTAGCTCAGAGCCTTGAAAACTTCTCATTTTGGTAGGAGCTACTGATGTCCAACTATGCTTTGCATTTGTTGAAAAGAAAAATTATACTGAAATCTGAGATCAAAAGGGTTTTGTCACAACCTGTTTGGAAAAAAGATGCCTGAAACTATGGAAGGCCTGCATGGAATTTTCGTTCTGTACACAGATGCAGAAGTCAGTTAAACAGACCCCTTGGCTTCAGGAGAGGCAGAGATTGCTGTGCAGCACAGAACAAGCTGTGCTCATTGGAAACAACAGAGCAGAAGCACTTGGGAGACGCCTGCTGCCCACAGAGAGAATCCATCCTGTCTGTAAACCACATCCAATAGCTGCCAGAATATCCTTCAGGTAAAATGGGATGATACAGAGTCACTGCTCCATGAGGAACAAATGGGTAATGACAAATTGACTGCTCACATCAGTAGCCCAGAATTTTAATCCCACCTTTAAGAACCTCTCATCCTGCTTTTAAGGACAGCCACTAACACAAAGATGTGAATGTAAACTACAAGTGAGGACCCAAGTATGCACTACGTCCTCTCAGATACCCTCAAAGGCTGCAGTTTGGCTCAGGGCTTGGATTACACAGATTACTGTATTAACAGATGAAGGTGTAGCCCTTGCAGAGCCTTCCAATTTTCCAATCCAATTTAAAAAAAAAACAACAAAAAAAAAACCAACACCAAAAAATCCACCTCAAACTCCCCTTAGCTAGGGAACTGTAGGGCAGTACAAAATACCAGTTCAGTACCAGATTTCACTGAGAAACCAAAGCAAACATTGTGACTGTTTCATGATGGGCTCACATTACAATGTAATCCCAGTACCCTGTCAGGGTTTAACAGTGAATACTTAAAAAACAAAAACTATTTCAATGTCCTTCTTCAGGTTTTTTTTACCTAAGTCACAACCTCCAGGAACATTTTAGATGGCCATTAGGCAGATATATTTGTCTGAGTACTGCTGCCTTCAGGAGGCCTGGCATAAGCACGATATATTTAATTTTTCATTAACTTGTACAAATATTAATTTTTCATTCTATTTGTCAACTTCATCCCTGTTCAGACAATTAAGTCGTAAAATCTGGAAACCAACAGAAAGACTCATTAAGCATCTGCTGAACATTAAGGAAGGCTTCTAATTCTGAACCAAGTTTTATTCTCTCTCAGTTTTTTAAACTTTTAAACATCCATTCAGTTAGCAATTGAGTCATTTTATGAAAGCAATCGCACACATTTCCTGAAAAAGTAACAGACATCAAATTGAACGCTGTAGGAGTGACCAAGGAAGATACTGTACCTGAACAGAATGAAACCAAGTGACTCCACAGCTGCCCGCCTCACATCGTCATTCACATCACTCACCTACAAAAGGGAAAACAGGACATTCATAGTATAGTTAAAACACACTGACTGCAAGCCAGTCAAAGAGCAGACAGACCTCATCTTTTACAGATTAAATTGTCCTTTTCTCTGGGACATCATTACACGGACTATTCACTGCAAGCCCATTACTAACTATTTTAGGTATATATTTTATTTTTTTTAATAAATTCCTTTTCTATGATACCAGGCTGAATATTCTCTTGCTGAAAGTCTACTTGCCCTAATGTTGGAAGGCCCTATTAGTTCTACTCGTAGTACTATGAAAAGCTTTCATCACTTCACAATCTCTGATCTGGACCAGAATATTAACACTGCAGACACAAAGCCTGTCAAATTGATGTGCTTACTTTCTCACCCCCAGTTTCTCCCTACGTGCTCCTAAGCCCACAGTACTTACAGCCACATGCAGTAGGCGTCTGATGGCCTTGTTGTTCCCTGAGCCACAGTATGCCATAGCTACAGTGTACATGCCAGAACGACGGAGAATTGGATCCTGCAAGAGAAAGCATCAATATTTAACATCCATCCAAACGGAGACATGGTAATTCTGACCTTAAATCTGTTCAACTCTTGGGCCTGGAATCTGCAAACAGGTAGCATCGCTGCTTAATTATTTATTTGGGACAAGTAAGGGGATAATCATCAAAGCAGGGTTGTGATTATCAGTTTCAGAGGGACAGAAAGTTACTATGCCACAGGCTGTCAAGGAGTATATAGCAGCTTTGTCATTCTGCTTTTTACTTGCTATCTCCTGTTGACCACTTCTAGAGCCAACTACATGAATGACCCACCCACAGCAACCCTCATCTATTTTTCACCATTACATCTCCTTTCTGCTGCTCACAGGACGATGAAGACCAAGTATGAGGCTAAAGAAATACACAACTAGGTTGAGTTGTTCTTGTATTTTTCATCAAAGTGAAGCAACTTGTGAAACAACCCCACTTCGGACTTATGTAAGAACTTCTAAAATTCAAAACAGCCGAACCACTGTAGCTGGAGACTTCACAAACGGACAGAAAGGTCACCCATGTAACAAAGAGTCAGGGACTGAGTTCCAGCTCAACTTGCCTTATCTCTGCAGAGACTCTCAATGAGAGCATCTGCCTCCTCCATCCTCCCGTACATGACCAGAGCAATCCCAACGGCGAGGCCTCGCAGGATCTTTTCATGCTGGGTCTCCTGTGCGTAGCCGACCATGTCCTCAATAGCCTGGGCATTTTTAGATCCCAACATAACCAACCCCAGTGCCAGGCCAGCTGCCTCACCTGCAAAGCACAGAAAAGCAAAAAAATCAAACCAACTCTGTTCCCAAAAGTAGTAAATAACGTATCTAGAGAACCATGAAATGTAGGCCAACCAATTGCTTCTGGACACCACCTTGCCCAGCAACTCCATTATTCATGGCCAAATGTGCTTGTAATGACCTGCCAGCCACAATTTAGTGTTCTTCCCTACCAAGTTCAATTGTCTCTTCCTTGGGCCAAGAGATGCTGAGATCATTTTCCTCTGAGTCCCTACCAATGCAATAATTGCTGCCACAAGCTTCTCCAAGCCTGTCTCTCAGTCCCAAAAAAAGCACATGTCTCTGGAAATCAGGCACACTAAATAAAAAGCACACGACAAAGGAAAGAATAGAGCAAAATAAGGGACTGCTTAAAGACCTAGCATGTCTTATCAATAGTTGGCATAGTGCCACAGATCAGGACCTCTGAACATGACTGACACATAACTAAAGAACCATGCCAACCAGAAAAAGGTCAGTAAATAAAACACAGCTAGAAACAATCCATGCTGCTAGCAGAAAACTGGGGTGGGGGAGGAAAAAAAACACCACCAAAAAGACCCAGGTGCCTGATAAGGCCTCAGATGGTTATTTGCTTTGAAAGCACAACATTTACCTGTCACTGCATCATCCTGGTATAGATTTGTTTTCAGCAAATCGTACACATCTTGACGTGCTGTCCCCATGGCAGCCAGACCCAGGCCCAGGCTGCCACCGTGTCGCACGATCTAGACAAGCATATGCAAGGTCAGTCATCACACAACAGGGAACAACATGGCTTCAGCTGAGGTAGACATCTTTCCATTAACATAAAGCTGAAAACTTTTATCCCCACACTACCCAAACTGACCCCTTGACCTGCTATAAATACCACTTTCACTGTTTTAGGCAGTAGTCCCGTGAAAGAGGCAGAAAATAGAATAGAAACAGAGGTTCAAAAGCCCATAAATGAGTATCACAAGCTTTACACATAGCACTGGGGACTTTCTAGTAAGTTCAAGGTCTTTTTTCCCACTGAGTGATTTATGTAAAGCCATAAATCTGTGCCATTTGTAAAAACAGCCAGCTAGTTATAGCTTTTAAGTGGAAAGGTAAATCAGTACCCACTTAAACAGTCTATAACCTCTTCTGTTCCAATAACAAATACAGGAAAGGCAGTACATTTGCAATAAGACAAGAGGGATTTGTTCACAGAATTTTAAAAAAAGTAATCTGAAATTCCACAAAGAGAAGAAGAGAACATGCTGGGACAATGATCTATTCCCAACTTTAAAAGATATTTTTTGTAAAAGTCTACAAATAGTAAAGTGGTGAAATAAAACACTTTTTATTGTGCAAGATGCATTAAAACCGCAGGGCAGCAGAAACATTTTGTGGCTTATTTTTTTGACAGCTAAGCCATAAGCAGTAACAGTGCCTGAATACTGCAGGTCCACCCACAAAGCAAAGTAGATATAACAAGTAGTAAATATGATGAAGCTACAGTCTCAAATATATAAGAATTTCCTAGAAATCTTTCCTAAATGTCAAGCAATAGGTTGTTAAAACCATCCTTTATTCCAGTCCAATCTTTAAGGCCCAGAGAAGGTCTAAGTACCACATGACTGCCACGGTCTTAATTACCTCTACCCACCATTTCTAAACCAGCCAGCACCCTTCTGCATGTTCCCAATAACACAAGGACTCATCACCGAGCCCAGTACTTACATCATTACTGGCATTCTTCAGCTGGTTCAGCAAGTAGTCAATGATGTCCCCACCGTGGTTAGCGTGGATGAGCCCCAAGGCATAGAGACCTCCACCTTCCTGGTAGGCCGACCCTGGAGAGGTGTCCTTGGGCAGGTAAGTTGCCATTAACTGTAATGCTTCTTTCTCATGACCCTGTATGTCCAGTAGGAAGGAAAGACAGTGGAAAGTGAAAGGTGAAAAACCAGCTGATGTAAACACTTCACAATAGTATTTTAATTTAAACACATAAAGAGAAAACATGTTGTAGACATCACTTTCTCCACAAGAAAGTGTTTCACTGCTGAACAATCATGAAAAAAGAATCCCTCTGTACTGGGCTTCCAGTAACCACAGTACACGAGTATTCACCAATCACTTGGTCACTGGTCTAAATCAGGGCACAATAGGCCTGAAGTTACACCAATTCATTCAGTAGAGCACTTTAATGAGGGCTGAGGCACGTAAAACAATTACAAAGACTTCTTTTTATTTCAAAAAACCTTTATATATACCCCCTCTGTGAATCAAATTGAAGAAAATGACCACTATTCAACCTTAGTGAAGCTTACTGCAGTAAAGACTTTAGTATGTTCAAAAATCTCCAAAAAAACTTAAGAAATACATAAATGCAATTTTAATTGCAAGAAACTACTGAATCTTTCGACTCAGAAAGGAAGAGAAGAGCTAGGAATAAGGCTCTGTCCTTAAGCCATGTTATCCTACCACTTCTTTGATTCTCGGCAAAACAAGCCATAAATTATATTGGATATCAGACAAAATAATATAAGCACAGATTTTTAGTGCAAAGACCCAAAACATGTTATAGCTGTGCCAGCTACACTGAAGACACCATTCAGAATCCCCATTTCCCCGTTTTCAGTGTTCACAAGTCAAGCATTTATACTGAGCAGAGGGAACTGAATGCAACGTTACCTTGTGTATAACACCCAAGCTGGCAGTGGCAGTAAACTTAGCCCAGTTAGTGGCCCTGGCCAGCCACTCCAAATTGTCTCTAGAAGATGAAAAGAGAAAGGTTGTACAAAGTTTTTCATACAGCCCGTTCCTCAACCTGTAAGCAGGGTTTCAGAGCACTGATGCCTGCTTTCAAATCAGAAAGTAGCTCCAGAAGGAAAGTAGGTCAACCACATTCCCCCTTTATACCTCTCTCCCCTTCACCAGCTCTGATTTTTGCCTGATTTTAGTCAAGCTTCTAGATATGAGTGATATCAATGAAACATGGAGTACAACTGCTCAATATGCAGCCCACCAACTCTCTGGGAGAAACTGCAGCAGTTTCTGGAGCTTTCCTCAAGTCCCTGGTAAGGTCAGCCCTGATATTTTCCTTCCAAGAGTCATTCAGCACTGTCAGTCTCTACCAAAAAAAGACACATCATCTCAGAAATTCTCCATCTGGTAAACAAAAAGAAGAGAAGTTCCAGATCTCCACCCTCCAACTGTTCATATGGTTAGCAATCAAATAAAGCCAGTTTGTGAGTACAGAGAAAAGGAAACAATTCTCTAAGACCATTAAGAGTTCTGCAGGTACAGCTTTGGAAGCATCAAATTAAGCAGGGCAACAATGTTGTCCAAACACCTCTAAAAGACACTCGAGCTTCCTTGCCATGGATTTACCTAAGGAACTGGTCACTGGTTGTCCCACAATGCATAAAGGAGTTTGCTATAACAGTTGCTGTATGACACACGGAATTCCTCACTGCATCCTGAAAGAACAACAACAATCAGTATCACCAGTCAGCAAAAGATATGCTCCAGGTCGCTTAACATGCCTGCCAGTACACCAGAGAAATGGATTGCAATGACCTCAATTTAACCAGTAATTTCCCTTTAATCAGTTAATAGACTGTTAATACTCTTTAATATATCCTCAACCCATCATTTCCATGCAAAACAATCCTTTCTATGAGTGTCTGTCAGAGATGTGATTATTTCAATTGCAACTTAACTGGAGAACCCCCCCCTTTCCTTTCCCAGAACTGAGCACTGCAGAGTGTGCTGCTGACGTTTTCAAGCCATTCCCAGAACACTGTGTAGAATCACTCCTGAGCACTTAACCAGCAGATGGAAAAGATTTTCCAATACATTTGAAGTGCCTCCTGAAATAGATGAACACGCTAACAAGCAACCCCTAACACTTCTACTGATGATGTGTACCTCATTTCACATATAAAAAACTTCTCCTACGGTTTCTAATAATCCTTTAGGTTAAGAGAATCTAATTTACCTGTAAGTTTTCATTATTCCACCCCTGAGTAACATCTTCCAAAACAAAATCAGTTACTCAATTCACTAGCACTGCCTACATTACAGTATCTGACTGGTTTTGTCTCCAATATGGAAAAATCGGTCTCTTAGCACATACCAGGATTCCTTTAGCCAAGCTGTAGGTTTGAGCACATAAACACCTCAGCCAAGATACCTGTAACTTACAGTCCTGGCTGACTCCCTCCCTTCCCTCCCAACCAGCAGCATTTGCAATGGATCAGACATGGAGCTGGAAGGTGAGTTCTGCCCATCTTACTGAACAGATGAAAAATGAACCCACCAAAAAAAGTGGTGAGAAAAGATTAGTTTCTATAACCAATGAGAAAACCAAATTTTAAAAAATCAACATGACAATAGCAGCCTGTGATTAGGTCATACCAGCTGTAAGCTGAAACCATCTGATTATATGGCTTTCTTTGGGTGCCACCAGCTCTTCAACCCCACAGGTTCAAGTTTTAAATGACTAAAACTCATATTTGTATTCACAAAACCCAAGGAAGCCATGCTAAAACATAAGATAATGTTGTAAAATAACAGCAACATGGTCAAAACAAACACAAGATGAATCCAAGACAAAGTCTCTTACCTTTGTGTTTTTGAGGATCATGAGGTCTGTATTGTTGTTTCGTATTAAAAACTGCAGATGTAACTCAATGGCCATTTCCCCACTTAAAATTTTAATCATTTTTGAGATCTGGTCCTTAGGCTCTGGGTTCTTCATGTACAAGCAAAAAGAAGAAAAAAAAATCCATGAGAACCCAACTATGGCTCTGTTAAAAAACAATTCATGAGAGGCTACTCTGGTCCCATTACCATATTCCAAAATCTATCAGGTTTTAGGACTAAAAAGACGTTTCTGTCCTTGATGCACTAGCCCAAACCTCGCAGATAATCAAGTCCCTTTGTGCACAACAGTGCAGGTGGAGAAGAGACTGTCCAAAAAGAAATGTGTTCTATCATTGGAAGCAAAAGGATATGAGTGACACCTGACATTCTCCAAGCTGCTGTTTGGCCTTACAGACACAAAGAGTCTCCTGCAAAAGGCAACCCCTTTTACAAATGTGAACCTATATTTCCATGGAAGCTTTAGTGGAGAGGGCCACAAAGCTACAACACTTTGAATGACCCTGCTGAGCTGCAGCATCATTCTTGTGAGCTACAGGCTTCATTTGGAACAACAGCTACTAGAATTAGGAGGAATCTCTAACACATCAATCTTCAACAGCTCTTAGAGAAAGTCTCCTTTTTCCCTATGATGGAACAGTTGGAAATTAATCTGTGGAAACTGAAGTTCCTGAGCAGGGCGAAAAGTACACTACAGCTCTCTGTACTGACACTGTTAGCTGGTCAGAGACCAGTCAAGCACGAGTAGTTCAGCCCTTAAACTAATTCCCTCAATTATTTCTTTGTAGTCAGCATTCTGAATTATGGAAGATTAAGCTCAAGAACATTTCTGACCACACAGATTGTTTTTGTGTACTTGTCCTTTGGCACAGTCAGCAAAGCCAACGCAGTAGAAACTGATCCAAGACACCCTTCCTGCACAAAAACACTGTTTTACAGGTTCCTTGATGAGGCAAGAAACTCAACCCCTTTTGTTTTCCTTGGGAAACAAAATTTGAAGGAAACACGTCTGTTTGCCCTTAATTAATTTTTAAGCGATCTGCAAGAATCTCTCAAAGATTCCCAAGTCTCATTTGCAAACATGCACCACAGGGAAAAAGAAGGGAAAAACCCCTTGTATTGAGTTCTACTTTCCTCTCTAGTAGCATTTCTTTTCTTCAGCACTGGAAGTGTCAGAACTGCATTAGCTATTCTACATGCCAAAATGCAACCACATGTGCATGTGAGAAGTGAACTCACTTTCTCCAGTACTTGGGAAAACAAACTAAACAAAAATATTGCAACCAGCTGGCCCAGCATCACACAGGCCAGAGGCAACATTACCACTTCATGGAAAAGAAACTGTGTTACATCAGCATCCCCTCCTGCCATTCCTGCAGAACAGCATCAATTCTATCCAGCCAGAACTACAGCTGGATTTCTGAAGGAGAAGGAAAAAAACTCATCAAGCTAATTCACTTCCTAAAGTTCTCAGCAGCAGTTAATTTTCAGGGCTTTTCTTTTGGAATGAGTTAATTATTTCAATATTAGCAAAACGCAAACACATGAGCCAGATCCTTCTGTCCCCTTTTTCAGACCTCAGTAATTCCCACTGAATTGTGCCCATTTCCCACTCTCACCCAGCTTTCAGCACCTGAACTGCTGCACTGTTAGATATTGGGTTCTCAAGAGACCATCTGTCACCTTTTCTCCAAGCAAGACAGAAAAGGAAGTCCACTCTTTATTAGCCAAATCAATTCAGCAACCCTCGAGATTCAAAGAGAACACGTAAGAAAAACTAAGCAAGGAATGTATTTTGGAAATGGCACTTACAATTTCCGCAGACTTCCCTGCTGCACAAGTGCTTCCTGGTTTCTCTTCTGCTTCCATAGCATCACTGAAATAAAACAAAAATGAAAAATGCAA
This sequence comes from Myiotriccus ornatus, assembly GCA_036023395.1. Taxonomy (NCBI): domain Eukaryota; kingdom Metazoa; phylum Chordata; class Aves; order Passeriformes; family Tyrannidae; genus Myiotriccus; species Myiotriccus ornatus. The sequence continues at coordinate 9,709,627 of JAYRBT010000010.1, forward strand.
CCCAGTTCGTCACTTGTAACTCGTCAACAACTATACTTACAGCCAAACACTGTTCTGAAAGAGTAGCCTGGGATTTGGAGATCATGACTGGAAACGGGACAAGGGCTGACTATCTGGAGATCACTGCTGAGCACAAAACTCCTCCCCAGTTCAATTTTCAGGGAAGCTGAAGACAAAGGCCTGGAAAATCCTACTCTATTATTCCACACATAGAGACAACAAAAATAGAGATGCTTGTAGGAAATGAAAAAGCACCGACAAGTGAGAAAACAAGGTCAACAAACAAGGCAGCAGCAAGGATAATTACAGCCTCACCCAGAAGCTTTGAGCTCATCACTATTAGCATGGATCCTAGAGTGTTGGCAGGGAAATGAAACACATTAAGCTGTTGTTAGCAACTTATTGTAATGCTTCACAGGCTGACATAAATTACTCTCTGTCTTTATTTCACTGGAAAAGGGAGGAAAATGCTTGCTCTGCCTGTGTCAGTGATTCAAAAGCACTTACATCCACTTCCTCACAGATGCATAGACCCTTATATTTAACCAGCCTTGATCTAGGCAGGATTCTCCATCACACACTGTCAAAGACAGTGCAGGGATCAGGTTGGATACAATCTCCCTACCTGTCTTTCTCCGATCCAGGGACAGTGCCGGTGTTGGTGGATCCAGGCACGGAGGCGATGGGAGTGCCAACCGTGCGGAGATTCTGGATGACAGAGGACAGGAACTGCTGGCTAGCACTTTCATACAGATCAAAGCATATCTGGTAGGCCATGAGAAGGTTGTCATCCTTCACCAGCTTTTCCAAGATGTCACTCACAGCCTGCGGGTCATCCAGGAATATCAGGCACTGAGTAGGAAAAAGGGAAGAACAAAAAAAAAGTATAATTCAGGAGACATCAGATATTTCAGAATGAAAAAGCAACAGCACCCAGGGTCACACTCCAAATCCCTCATCTGCTGTTTCCACAGAACAGCCCTTCAAAGAAAGAAAACTTCTCTCTTACAGGAGACAAAAGAAAACTTTGAAGAGTTTTCATAGGTGAGTTGAAAAACAAGACCAAATACTACAAATTCAAGACACATCATTCAAACCTTCCTATTTCTGCAGCTTTATCTTTGAAAACTGACAGTGGTGTTCTACTAAGCACAGAAATTTCAAAATCACATGGAAGAAGCATCAGTCATTTTGTTGGGATGTCTCAGCTAAAATAAAACAGGCTGAGTCACATGCACATGGCATAGTGAGATTGGCAAAGGCCTGAGAACACCTGAGTAACTTCATAACTGGTTGTTTAAACACTTTAGGACAATGGCTTACCAAAAAAAAAAAAAACCAAAGCACTGGAAATGTTCTTCGGAGGAATAAATAAAATTCCAAGCTGTGAACCTACCAGCTGATACTCTACACAGGCTTAAAATATTCTGTCAGAGGTGTCTATGTCCTCAAACTGCCTTTGAACACATTTCTTTCTCTATAAATTGACCAAATGTGCAATATTTACATCTCTTTTTCAAGTTGGTCTCCCTTTGATATATGTTGGAAGCACACAAACACTAAAAGATATTTTATTTAACTAAACAAGAAACAGAGAGCAGGTAAATTCCAAGTCAAATACATCTACAGAAGAGTTATTTTGTATTATCTTCGAACACGACTCTGAGAAGTTTACCTGGCACACGTTGATGAAGTCTGGTTTCTCCAGATTCATGTAGATTTTAACTAGAACCCTCAGGACTTTATTACGGAACTGTTTATTCTGCATCAAGGACATGCAGAGCTTCAAGCTGTAGGCCAGCATTCCAGGAACATCATTCTGAAATAAAATTCAGGGATATCAAGTCTGGGTTTGGACTGAGAAGCAGGATTTAGAAACTAAAACAAAGCTACCCATTTTTCTATTTTATAAAGCAGAGACTACACATATGCATATAAATCTTCAGAGTTTCCTTTCCCATTTTCAGAAAAGATTATATTGCAGTATAAAGAAAAAACACCACCAAAAACATAAAGGACCAATACTTAATTCAGTAGTCAAAACATGCAAAAGATTAATTTAAAAGTTTAACACCTACTTCCCCTTCTTCACCCTTCTTGTTCTAACACAGTTTTCAGTTCAGTGAAATTCACTGCACTAACATAAAATGCCAGCAAAACAAAGCATGCACCAAGAAAAGATCCCCAACACACTTATTTCCTGCTTGAGCCTGAAACAGATTTGGTTACTGGACTACAGAGAGGTAACTCGAGGGATTTATAATGGACAATTAAGTTAGTAAATGCATAGGACAACAAAGAGAATAAAGAAAGCAAGATGGATGCCTTATGATTATCATTCTCATATACGGAAATGGGAGACACCCAAACATATGGGAAAGCTGTAAACTGAAAAATGGTAAAATTTAAAGAATTTAAACTATGTATCTGGCATATGATTGAGATACTGCAGCGTAAGATGACTGCACACAACTGCTGAGCTGCTGCAAATGACTACAACAGGTGTGCTTGTCGTACTCCCACTAGTAGTAGCACGACTTACCTTAAAACCTCAGTGAAAGGTATTAAAATCAGGCTGTTCTGCCTTAGAGCCAGGAAAAGCCAAGACTGCACACAGCCACTTACTGAAAATTAGAGTAGCTCATCCAACGACTGGAAAATTTTTTGTTTTGCTTGCCATTAATCAATCACTTACCCAGCCCTAAGGATCCCTTCCCACAGTGAATTACAGCAGATAACAGGTACAACTAAATAAAAGAGCTGTTCTTACATTATGCCAGGTCTGCCTAGTCCAGTTCATATCTCTGCCAGCAGGTTAACAGGGAATACCTTAAGAAGAGGATATACAACCAAGCTTCACGGGAATATTCTCCCAGCAACTTGTAGCTCAAAGATTTCTTAAAGGTAAGGGGTCTCTCTCTACTTGACAGCCCTGAGTGGCTCTGCCTTCCATGACCATGCTGAACTGAACATCCCTGAGTTTTATCTCTTATTCTCTTCATAGAAAGCAGGGCAAGTTCCACAGCAACATGGATCTTGCACTTGACTTCCAGATCCATAGCTGGGAAGGCCTAGCTACAGGCTCCTCCTGTCCCCGGCACGTACCGACTCAAGGATGGTTTTCTCGAAGACGTCCAGCCTGCGGGTCTCCAGGGCAATGCCGATGGCCTGCTTGTACTTGTGGTCATCCAGGCACCGCTGGAACATTTTGTTCACTATCCCTTCTAGCCTCTCATCCACAGGTTTCTTCTCCCCTTCCGGCAGCTCCGCATTCTCCACACACTGCTTGGTGTAGTGGTCGATACATTTTGCTGAAGAGGCAATGAACAAATATGGGGGGAAAAGCCAACTTCTTAGAGTTCTGCAGTTTTTTACAGGTGAAGTTTTTTACCCGTTCTACCAGCAAATACAGCATATGGGAAGCTGCACAAAGGTGAGGCACCTGTACAGTCATACATAGATAGTAGTGAAAGATATTCCTTTTATCTCCTAACAAACTCCGATTTTAGTGCTGTAATCAAGTAGGTATTTTAAAAATGAAAACAAGGATATGACCTTTGTTCAAGTGCCATGATATCTTAAATGAGGAAACAGCAGTAGAAGACTTCCTAGCTCCACTGTAAGCATTGACTGGGGAGACTGAAAGCCAGCCCTGGTCCATCAAATCCCGTACAAAGCACGTGATACCAGCAGATGAGACTTTTAACAGGTATTCAAATTATACATGCATTCAACAGCTGACTTGCTATCTGGTTAAAGGTGGATAAAAACAATTGTCCCCCTCAGTAAGGTGTGCAGCTACACCTACTAGTCAATTCTTTCCAAAGTTATGCTGAAATTGATAATAACATCGGCACACAAATGAGACAAAGGACAATAAACAACCAAAGCAATTTTTCTATTAGGAATTTGCTACAGAACAAGGGTTAAGAATAGAGGAAAAATGCCAGAACTCCTACATCAGTTCCATTACAGAACTGCAAATCAGGAGAAAGAAAGTACAAATAAACTGGATAAAATCAGCTGCAGCATCAGTTTAAATGAACACAAGGACAGCAAGAGCAATATAGAGAAAAGCAGCTAAACCAAATAAAACCTTAAAGTTACAGTGGCTTTGGCAATGCAAGAGTTTTTCTTTCACAGTAACAGTTGCTTACCAATGATGGTCTCCACATATTCCGAGTTGTCGTTGACATTGAAGAGGTCACCTGCTCCCAGGGCATAGTTCAGAGACTCCTCAAAAGCTCCCAGGTGGTAAAACACTTTAGAAGCCACGAGAGCAGCAAACTGCCGGCTCCGAAAGCCCTCGTCTTCATAGAGAACCTCACTGCAGAGAGGAGAGAGGAGAACATCAGCTCTGTGTGCTCAGATCTCTTTAAGGCCACATCACACAAGTACAAGCTTGACCAAACTTCCATCTTTGGGACTACAGCTCCAATCCCACATCACACACATTGGTGCTTTCCAGGAAATACGGAGCTGGATGCTGTACTAGCCAGTGTCAAGCAAACAGAACTACACCCACTTCATATCTCATGTTCCTTTTAAGCAGCACACCCCAAAGTATTAAAGTGTTTTCGCTTACATTTTGTCCACTGACTCAGAGATTTCTGCCCAGAAGTCATTGACAACAGCATTCAACTTGTGAAGAGCAAACTCCTACCAAAAAAAAATAAATTATTGCATTAAAAATGCATTTATCACCTTTCCCCAGTAAAAATGAAGAACACCCTAAGATGGATATCATAAACACTGATGCATTTCAACAGCAAATTCTATTGTAAAAGATCTTTGCAAGTTCTTTCCAAATAAAGGGCTGTTCATTTAGCAGACAAGACAGCCCTGGCATTCCTTCCCACAGTCCCTCTCTGATGAATAACCAGCTGAAGCAACTGACAGGTGAAATTCCTTGAAATACAAAGTTTTCAAAGTCTCTGTGACAACCTTTGTGTGGCACACGGAATTGGCCTGTGCTCTGTGCCAGCCAATTCTATTTAGTTATATGGACACAGTACTTTAGTAGGTAAACAGTATCCAGACTGGAATCAGCCCACTTGTAAAAGCAGGGCTCATTCAGATCCAGCACCACCTGTGTCTGGATCCAAAAAAAATCATTCAGTCAATTACCAGTTTACAAAGTGCATCTTCCCCTTCTAAAATGGGACACCTTAACTGTTCAAGTAACTGGTAACCATCAACACACCACCCCTCTGAGGGTCTGCTGTTCTGTGGATTCATATGCTCTGGACACTGTAAAGTTTCTGCTTCTGTTTTCTTTTCATACTAATACTGTTATGGGTTTTTTTCCCAAGTGAAAACCTGAACTGTGATTTTGTTCTACTTGGCTAAAACTACGCTAAAAACTCAAGATGTTATTCAGCTTTGAATTTTACAGAGTCTAAATGCAGTCTCTGGAACAATTTTAAGTAACAAAGCACCGTTACCATCAGAGAGCTGGGAGCTTTGAGGAACAGAGATTTTACATGATGAAGTTCTATTTTGATCCATGTTCAAAACAAGGAAGTTTGCCATCTGTTACCATGTTACTTAAGCCCTTTCTTTCAGCTTTCAGTCGAGATACAATTTGGTGCCCACCTGTTGCTGTCCAACCATTAATTATTGAGATCCACTCCTTTTTGATTTTAAGCTCTCAACATAATGCATTTGCTGCTGTTTGCTCTCAGGTACAAGAGCTTACCTTGAGCTGTGGCTCTTCTTCATCCAGAAGAGAGATAATTCCAGCTGCAAAGCAAGACCATAGTCAGTTTTGGACTCTCTGTATCAAAAGTGAGCTTGTTATTTAGTTAAAAACCAACAGAACATGAAAGAAGGCTGTCTCTGGAATGCTGGTTTCAAATCTTCAGTATCAAATTTCAGAGATCAGATTCAAGTTTGTATATACGTGATGTAAAATAGTTCAGAATTTATAGGTGAAAAGGCACATTATTTATAAAATATGAACCTTCTTAGAGGAAAACATATTAGACAAGAACTCAGAGAATGTTTTCATGCCAAGGAAACAGGCCCCATGCATAAGAGATGTCACACCTCACATCTGTAGCAAGACTCCTGATGCTGTCCCAGAACATTTGTATAAATATCTACATAAATATTGTTCAGCTGACATGACTGAGAGGTTCACAGATATCAGGGGAGCTTAATCTGAAGAATGGTTCTGGGTGGTTTTTCTGTCAGACTGCAAGGATGCAACAGAAAGAGTCAAAATAGGATCTGATCAAAGTCCAACCCAATTCAGTGCTTTAAGCTGTACAGCTTGAGGACCTTTTAAATATAAGACATGAAACTGGGAAGGCTGGAGGGCCATGGGTTGAACTGGGCTTTCAAAAGATTTTCACAAATCTGAAAGGATCATGTGCAGGTCCAAACTAAAATGTACAGACACAGAATACGAACAGCAGAGAGGGTTAAGATGAAACATGATCAATGATATCACTTGGCTGCAGTGAGAGAAGGAGAACCCAACCCTCACACAGATGTGTAAGTGAGAGCAGTTCTTGGCAGGTCCCTCAGGCACCTTCCCTCCCCTTGGCACCACACCCCTGCCCAGCCCCGTGTCCAGAGTTGGGCACCCCCCTGGGAGAGACACGAGCAAACCCAGGAGTTCAGAGCTGGGCAGGAAGAACAGGGAGCTCCGGGAACCGGGCCCTGAAGGGCCTTGCAACTGGTTGGTCTGTGGAAGCCTGGGAAAGGTGCAGAGTCCAGGTACAGGGCAGCTGGGGAAAGGGAACAATCTGACCTTTGTGTCAGATATGAACAGGAGGAGTAAGACCAAACTTTAGTGAAGCTTCAAAGAATGAGGTTTGACGTATGAAGAGTCTTCTCACAGTAACACAGTCATGCACTTTGCCTATCAAGGTTACAGAGCCTCCATTATCAGAGATCTTTTAAAAACCAGGTGAGACACAGGTCCATCAGTAACAGCGACTGAGGGAGCACCCATGTGGCTCCTGGGCAGGGAGGCAGGTTCAGCAGCCCAGACCACAGTGCTCCTTCCAGCTGCTTTCTGAAACTCAACTCCAAACGCTTGCTTTGGGAGTTTTTGTGGGTTTTGTTTTGGTTTTTTTATTGTGTTTTTTTGTTTGTTTGTTTGTTGTTGTTGTTTTTTTAATTTTAAATAAGCTCCTGCATTCCTGATCTATCAGGAGGAAGCAATCTCATTCCCACACACTGCCTACACACCTCACTTCAACATGCCATTTTTACATTTTTTAAAGCCACTCTGAAATTAATTCCTATTTCCTATCACTTAAAGTAAGAGTTAAACAAAGCAAAGGGCTCAGAAAGAGAAAGCACTTGGGGACTGTTGTCCCCTGCACTGTTCCTCTTGCAGAGCCACAACCACACACGAGTTAATTCCTGGCCTGAGTATTTTTGGAAATACTTCCCGTATTTTCTGACACTCTCGAGCTCTCAGCAGGCCCACGGTGTGTAACATCTCCTTCCTCACTCGCCTCGTTATCCCGGCTCTCCGGGCTGACATTCCCTCCGCGAGGCATTCCCATTCCCCCTCTCAGTCCCAGCTGCACCTCCCGCGGACCCCGAGAGCCCCCCGGTTTCACCCCCCCCCCCGGGTGTCCCCTGCCAGCACCGACCCCCCCTCCGCTCACCCCCCCGCACCGCCCGGGACCCGCCCGGGCACCGGAGCCCTCGTGAGGCCCCGGCAGGACACGGACGCGGCGCTCCGCTTCCAGCGCCGGCCGTGCCACACGGCGGGGCGGCTCCCGGGGGTGCCCGGGCCGGGGGAGCCCCGTGAGGGGCGGCCCCGCCGAACCGCGGCGGTGCCCAGTCACGGCCCTGACTCAGCGAAACCCCGGCGAGCACGCGCGGCCGCGCGCCGCCGCCTCACCGGCCGAGGTGATCATGGTGGCGCCGGGCTGGGGGTCGGGGCGCGGCGCGGGGGGCGCGGGGGCTCCGAGGGGTCGCTCCGGTCCGGCCCAGCCGCGGTGCCGCCGCCGCCCGGCCCGGAAGTGCCGCTCAGGGCCCCTTCCGGCGGCTCGGCGCCGCGACCGGGAAAGGTGCCCGCGGTGATCGCCTGCGCGGGACGGCGGGGAAACCGGCAGGCGGGAGCGGGGCAGCCCTGCCGCGGGGGCCTCGCGCCGCCCGATGCCCCTCGCGGGCGCGGCGGGCTCAGCGCGAGCGCCCGGAGAGCCCGAACAGTACACACGGAACACACAGCCCACACCGACCCCACACCGACCCCACACCGACCCCACAGCCCACACCGACCCCACACAGCCCACACCGACCCCACACCGACCCCACACAGCCCATACCGACCCCACACAGCCCACACAGCCCACACCGACCCCACACCGACCCCACACAGCCCACACCGACCCCACACAGCCCACACCGACCCCACAGAGCCCACACCCCACCCACACAGCCC
>JAYRBT010000010.1:9718136-9728667 GCA_036023395.1 Myiotriccus ornatus
TAGTTCCCCAATCCTAGACAGGGGTTCTTTCTCCAACATACATCAAACAGACAATACAATAACTAATGAGTTCAACACAGCCCACACCGACCCCACAGCCTACACCGACCCCACACAGCCCACACCGACCCCACACCGACCCCACACCGACTCCACACAGCCCACACCGACCCTGAACAGTCCACACGGCACACACAGCCCACACCGACCCCACACAGCCCACGCCGACCCCACAGCCCACACCGACCCCACAGCCTACACCGACCCAACACAGCCCACACGGCACACACAGCCCACAACGACCCCACAGCCCACACCAACCCCACACAGCCCATACCGACCCCACAGCCCACACCAGTCCCACAGCCTGCACGGCACCCACAGCCCACACCAACCCCACAGCCCGCACTGACCCCACAGCCCGCACCGGCCCCACAGAGCCCACACGGCACCCGCGCACCACACTTGGCACCCACAGAGTCCGCACCGGACCGTCTCAGTCCGGCCCTGATACTTGGCATGGGAGGGTGCTCAGCCCTCCCAGCCCACACCCCACAGCCCAGGCAGGGGGTCCGCGGGGCCGGGTGTGTGGGGTCCCCAGAGGTGACCCCGTCAGTGCCCGTGTTCGCGCCGTGCCCAGGCGAGCGGCTGTACTCCCCTAGCCAGGACAGGCCGCCTGCAATGAGGAGGCATCTCTGGGGGCACAGCATGTGCCACAGCTTCCAGGGATCAGGGATTTTACCCCTTGGATTTACTACTTCTTGTGGGCCGCCTCTGACTCCTCTTAAATATTTTTCCATGGGGAAAGGCCTTACCCAACCCTATCTCTCCTTGAAAAGGGAAGCACAAGTACAGATGAGCCTGACAGGCCCCCGCCAAATCAGCTGGCAGTGCAGAGCAGTGACCAGATCTGCACAGACACAGACCTGAAGTTGCCCCAGTTGTGGTGGAGCATGGAGTTATTTTGGCTCCTGCTTTGGTTCTGGTATGGACAGATGGGACACGCAGACCGGTGGATTTGCAAAAGGGAAAGTTCAGCTCAGCAGCAACGGTGCTGCCTTCTGGAGGACTTGAATTCCCTGATGGCATCAGTGAGTGAAAGTTATTAGTTAAAGTTCTTAATGAAAGTTCTTGATGAAGGTTACCAGAGCCCTACCCAAGACCCCAAGAGGGGCAGCTCCACCTTAAAGACAGCTGGGAAGATCTCCAGCCTTCCCCACTGCCCACCTGATCTGCTCACAGAACAGTTCTGCTTGTCTACCACATATCATACACTGGAGTCACTTCCATTGCCTCCCCATATCCCTTTTATTCAAACCAAGATAAATATGAGTTAAGCCATGGATAATGCTACTTTATGGATAACACCATAGCAAACAAAAACGAAAACCAAAAGAACCAGAAGCACATTCCAATTCAGAAATTAAATGTCTTTATTTTTTACAACAAGCACGTAACAGTTCTCTAACCTTATTAAATCAATGAAACATGTAAAACTATCTGCTTTCAGCTCTATGTGTCCAGATGGTGAAAAAAGACAAGAGAAAAAAAAAGAAAAAAGGATTCAAGACACTTTTATTCCTCAGTCAAAGGTAAACAATACTTTTGATCAAAAGTATTCCCACTCAGACCTCCTAAAGCCCCAGGCAGTTCATCTGCTTCCACAGAAGTCTCCCTGAAAGGGTAAATTTGCATGATTTACCTAAAAATTACCAGTAAATAAATCCATTGGATTTTCAGCACCAAGGTAAGTTTAACTGCAAATCTGTGCTCTTGGGCCACCTCTGCATTGGTGAATTCCTGGCAGCAAAGGCCAAATGCTGCAAGAAAATAAAGATTCCCCCCACCACGTGTCAAGTCCTACTGGACTCACCTAACCAAGGGCTTTATTGGGAAATACAGACCTGCCCAGTGACCTGGGCTCTGCTGTGCAGACAAGCAGAGGGACTTCCCTGCATAGCAGAGCCTTGGGCTCATGCCAGGGATGGAGCAGGAGGGAACCTTCATCCGACCAAGATACACTTAGTGCTCAGTGCTGAAACCTGGGGTCATGCGTAGAGCCACCCACACCAAGTGACTTCGTTGAGTCACTTGGTTACATTTGTATTTTCCACCTGGTCATTAACACAGAAATCCTGCAAGCTGGAAGGAGAGTGAGTCAGTGCCCTCTCTGCAGAGCAACATGCTCTGACAGTGCCAGCTGCTCTCCACAGCCGCAGAAGGTGTTTCTGCTGTAAAAAGATGTGACGTGCACTTCCCCAAAGGCTGCTCACATTGACTTGGCATCCTGGCAAGACTCCCCCTCTCTCCCACTCCAGCATGCCCCAGACACCCAAAGGGCAAAGCAGCACCATCACTAAAGGCACCAGTTCCAAACCCGAGAGCTGCTGCTCTCTGCTCCAGTGTTACCAGCATAACCCCAGTGGGGTAGGCAGGTGTTGCTGTCCCCATCCCACTGGTGGGGAAACTGAGGCACAGAAGAAATACGGTTTGGTGAGAAATATTGATGAACGTGATCATGAGTGGAGCTGGGTAAAAAAAAACATCCCCTGCTCCAGGTAAGAGCTAGAGAGATGCTGAAGGCACAGTGCTGGGAGAGAGTGCGGGCCAGAGCTGGCAGGACTGCAGGCACTTCATCTGCCACTGGCAAAAAAGGAGCCAGAGAGCGGACAGACATGCCTGGAGCATGTACTGACACAAATCAGCAGCCAACCCAGAGAAGAGGTAGGCAGGACATGACAGGTTGAAGTTTCTGATCTGAGCTGGATCAAACTTGTAAAGGACAGCCAGCCCCAAACAAAACCCAGCACCTCATGCTAAAAATAAAACAAGACATATTTTACGTTGCATAAAGTAAGAATGGAAAATGTATTATTAGCATTAGAGTAAAATTCCTCATAAATCAAGGATTTATAATTATTTGTGTTGCCACACAGGCTACAGGCAGCCCTTTGGAACTACTTAAATAGATCATTTTTATATATTTATTTATGAAGCTGCCACATCTTGTGATGCCCGTCACCTCCAACCTCTGCCATCACATGGCTGTGGAGACGTCCCAGGTAAGATGGACCTCTCCCATAGCCCCATCTAACACCAGCCACACCTTACTGTCCACCTGCCACTCCTCCAACCCAGGCAGTTCATCAGCCAGTCTCTGAGCACCAGGACAAGCCAGAGGAATCGTGCTCCCAAACCACACTCTGCTCAAGCTGCCATTGCTATCAATATGTTTAATGTTATTCCTGCTGCCCACAGTGGGCTGTTACTGCATTCTTCATGTTACACAGTTACACTCAAGCCTTTTCAGTAGCTGGTAGATCCAGGACCTCATTTAGTCCCACTGCAGTCTCCACACCACTGTGCCACTTGTCTTCTTTTTTTTTTTTTTTTTTGGCTTGATCACAAAGAGGGTGGGAACTTCAAAGCACCACTAAAGCCGGAAAACAAGGCAGCAGAATTGGTCTGCCAGGGAGGCCAGCCCTGGCAGCCTCAGCAGGGAACTTTGCTCAGAATTAGAAAACCCTCCTCATTCTTCAAACAGGCGGCTGCATTTTATGCTCAAAGTCCCAACGTCATCTTGCCCAGGATATGGGATACATCCCCAAAGGGCTTCTCAGAAGCCCAGTGTCCAGCAGCAGCTCCAGGCACAGCAGGGAATGGCTCTCTGGCACAGACCTCAGAGGCTGTCGGCAGCTCCAGAAGACCCTGAGGAGTTCAGCCAAGCAGCTTCTCCCCAGAGCGGTGGGTCCTTGGAGGAGAGGGTGAGTGAGCATTGCACCAGCTCCTCCTCCCACTGCTCAAAATCCACTGGGCAGGTCTGGGATGTGAACTGTGCTGGGTGTTCAGCAGCTCTAGGTGCCTGTGCCTTCAGCAGCTTCTTCACAGTTTCCATCGGGGGACAGGCTGGTCAGAGCCACTTCTTCCTCAGGGTCCTGCAGGTCATCTGCAAAGAGCAGAGGGAGGTCAGGGGAGATCTGAATGAAAAACCCTTTCTCGTGCAGAATACAGAAGATGAAAAGAAAGCATGGAATGAAGCAACTGATGTATACTCACAGCCTAAGCACAGCTGATTTTTTTCGTTACTGAATTTCATTTTGTTTTACAAACTCAACATTGCTTCAGTGAATAGAGCAAAGGAGCACAGGGCTCAGCTCCTGGCCTCCTGAAGTCTCAGTAAGCTCAGAACAAGTTGCATGGCCACAAGGCATCCATCACTTGCCTGGCACTGACAGCAAGATCAGGCACTTTTCTGACCCTGAAGGACTTGTCTCAAAGCTACACAAACTGGACATTTCAGTTGTTTTCTCCAACTCCTATACACTTTAAGTATGTTATGTGTTTAAGAGGCATTGGGACAATATGCTTAATAACAACCTTTAATGTTTTGCCAGCCCCAAAGTGGTCAGGCAGTTAGACTAAATGATCACCATAGGTCCCTTTCAACTGAAAATATAATATATTCTATTCTAGTCTTTTTACAGCAAAGGAGCTTTCCCTCCTCTTCGTGCTTCATAGAGCAATCTAGATCTCCAAACTACACACCTTGTTACCACCTGCAGGAGACACTTCTGCAAAAAGATAATCACTGCTGGGAAAGGCAAGCAAAAGTGCCAACTGTGCACAAAGGCTGAACAGGAGGCTGTTTGTTATCTGAACAATTCCTTTAGAATGAGGGAGCCCAAGGCTGATTGCCCTCTCCCTTCTCTCTGCCAGTCCCAAAGGCAAGTGGTTTGAACACTCCTTCCAGCTGTGTTTGCAGAAAACATCATGTAACATCAGGGTGATGTTCCAATTCATTGTTTAGACAGACAGTACTGCTGCCAGAAACTCCCGCAAAAGGCAGCTGAGTTCAGCAGTGCTTCCAGGGGTGTATTTGGGCACCAGACCCAGCACGGTTTTGTTTAGGCAAGTGAAAGGTCAGAAAATGGGAAGAGAGCAACACAGCAGACAGATGTGTGCTGGTTGTCTTCAAGTTTGGGCCAAACCACAGCCAGGGAAGACAGGCTAACTGCAGAGCTGGAAATAGCTGAAGGAGGCCACCAGCAAGGGGTTTGGGCACCAGGAAGTCGGTGAGGAACCTCTGAGGGTCACAGCAGAGTACAAGGGAGGGAGGAGGGCATACCTTCATGAATGTTTGCAGCTTTTGCTTCTTGATCTTTTCTCCAGCTCCTCCGTTTCCAAGAAATGCACCGCAGGAAGGATACCAGCCTCCATCTCTCCCTGTCTTTCCCCTCTACTGAATAAATGAGAGACGGTGAGTTCAGACTGGTAGTAGGTCAGCCCTGCTGCTCACCCACTTCCCCTCCACAAGCCCAATTTCTCACAGCAAAACCAGGTCCACATCACAGAGCCCACCCATGGAAAGCACAGAGCAGTTCCTGACAATCCTTAATGTCAGGAAACCTCTCTGCTGCCCTGGAAATTTGTCTCTGGTGTCAGTTTCTACTTTGCTACCTCAGTGCCAAAACCATTCTGGATGCAGCAGCCCAGAGCGCACAAGAAACCTGGCGGCAGGAGCTCAGCCAGCACGGGTGAGAACTGACATGGTAAGGGAATTCCCCCAGAAGGAAGGTTTTCCTTTGCATTATCACACAGCTTCTGCAACGTCAACCTATTTACTGTTCTCTGCTTTATTAAGCAATTCCCTGAACACACACAGGCTTGCAGCACGCTGAAAACTGCAGCAAATTGCAGAGAGCCTGTGGTCGATGTATTTATTCTGGAAGACAACAAAGTTACTACAGATTTTCAAGCCATTACAGTAAAACACTACAGCAGCTTGTAAAATACTACAGCAGTGTAATTTTTATGTTCTCTAACAGCAGCAGTTCAGCATCTCCATTGAGCCTTTCACCTCCTAATCAGATAACAGATGATAACAAATTCAGTGTCCTTCAGCTTATCAAACCATTGCGACACTAAAGGGTTCACAGTGACAATCCTTCCTGTCAGTAAACAAAACAAAAGCTCGAGTGCACTGCCTGGCATGGCTCTCTGGAGGCATGGCTATGCTTGGGATCCCTCTGTCTACATGGAGATTTTAGAAGGCAGGGCTCACAGAAGCATGGGAAGAAGCTGTTGCTGCCTAAGGTTGAACCCTAGAGCTGATGAGTGTCCTCATTACACATGCAGGTCCTGGGACACTTACATGACTCAGAGCACCAGGCAGAGCATCAGACCCGAATTAAAGCTGGGTCCTCCTACCCACCACAATTATAAAGCACACACAAACAGGCTGCAACACCCGATCCAGCTCCTCCAGCTCCTCCTGCTCCTCGTTCTCCACAGCTACAAGTACTGAGCAGGCACCAGCAACGTGCCGAGGTGTATGCAGGAATGCTTTTCTGCCTCTGCAGCTGATGTCCCACCAGGCTGCTGTGACCAGAACTGGATGACTCACTGGTGTCTGAGAGCACACCAGAAATTTTTGCAGCAGCAACAATGTGAGGAAGACAAAAACTTGCAAAAGGAGAGAAGTTGGAAAGCAGATTGTGCATGCCTCAGTTACAGAGTTGGCAGAAGACAGCCCTGTGCCCTCACAATGGGTCCCAGTCATCTCAATGCTCCTCGATGTTCAGATCCAAGATTCTGGGCTGAGCTGATGGAAAGAAGCACCTGAACTGCAGCCAACCATCCCAATGTCCCAAGGGATCCCAGAGGACCCTGTCAATGTGATGCTGAAGGCAAGTGCCAGTACCCATTAGGGTAACAGCAGCAAGATAGCAGAACACTCAAGCCCCTGAAAATGCTGGGGAGCAAGGGAAAAGTGTGAAAAAATGTGAAAAAGGAGGACAAAAGGGAAACAGCCCAAGGCAAGCAGTGCCAAAGATTAAGGTGTTTTGCGTGGCAGCTGTGACAGCAGAGCCTGCCCAGCTGCCCATCACCCTGCAGTGGCACACAAACCTGACTCGCCTCTCACCCCAGAACAAGTGCTGTTCCTCAGGCCTGACTGACACCCAGCTTTCATCCCGCCATCCTCACCTTGACATATGGTTTTACACCCAAACAGTGAGTTGCTGTTCTCACTTATTCATTATGTAAAATCAGCATAAGCATCTTCCTCCTGCAGGAAGGTGAGGTCCTGCCCGCACTCTACAGCATGGGCCACACCCCAATCCTGCATCCCTCAAGAACACACGTGGAACAAGCATGGAAGGCCACCATTTCATGGAAGGCCACAATGTCACAGCTGTCAGCTGCCACATCCCTGTTATCCATGAGCTGCTCCAGTACTTCCCAAACTGCTGGGATGTTTGTCCAGCCACGAGAACTGGAAACCTCTTTCTGGAAACCAGAAGCAGAAAGCAACAGATCCCATTGGGAAGGCTCAGATCCCGCTAGCGTGAAAGAAGTCTCATTGGAGAAAGACCCCATCAGGAATGGTCAGATCCCTATGGCAAAAGCCAGATCCCACTGAGGGGGAGATCCCATCAGGAGACATCAGATCCCATCAGTATGTGGTAGATCACACCGAAGAGGGTAAAATTCCGCAGGAAAACGGAGCAAATCCCACTATAAAATCCGCCGGGTGAGGGAAGGAGGAAGGGTCGGCCCGGCCCCCGGTGTCCCCCCATCCCGGTCGGTACCTGCTGGGTGCTGCAGGGCGGCCCGCAGGGCGCGGCAGGCGGCGGCGCGGCACTCGCCGGGGCAGCCGGGGCTGTACCGGGCCGCCTGCACCGTGCCGGGCTCCGGGAAGTGCCGCCGCAGCGCCGCGTCCAGCACGGCCGCGTCCTCGCCGGCCCCGCCGGGCAGCAGGACTCCCACGACGGCGGGTGGCGGCGCGGCGGGCAGGCGGCCCCGCACGTCCCGCACCACCTCCCGCAGGCGGGCCCGGGCCCCGCGGCCCCGCGCGGCCCCGCACAGCACCAGCAGCAGCCGCGCGTCCAGCGCTCTCCGCCGCCCGCCGCCCGCCCGCCGCCGCCGCGACCGGCACCCCGGCACCGGGCACGGTGCGGGCGGCGTCTCGTCGCCCAGGAGGTCGCGGGCGAAGGCGGCCATCGCGGGCGCTGCCGGGGCTCCCTCGGCCACCTCGGCCACCAGCAGCACCGCCCGCCGCCCGCCCGCCCGTTCCACCAGCGCCCGCAGCTCCTGCAGCTCCGCCGCGGCCGCCATCCCCCGCCGTGCGCCCTGCCCGGCCCCGCACCCGCACCCGCACCGCCCCCGGCCCCGGCTCCGCGCCGCCCACTGCCCCGGCCCCCGCGCAGAGCAACACGCCGTGCGCACACCCCGGGCAGTGGGGTAGGGGGGTGTCGTCGATCCCCCTTCTCCAGCCCCGTCCTGCACCCGCACACACCCGCGGGGAACAGCCACTCCTGCTGCAGGGGGAGTACAGCGGAGATGGTATTAGTGGGGGCCATGGGACCCCCGATCGGCCACACAACCAGCCTCGGAGCTCTTGCACGGGCTGATCTCGTTTCACATGAAGAGGTGATAATATTCTGGCAAAACCCGTGCTGTGGGGGGCTAGGAATGTGAGAGGGGGAGGAGCAGAGGCTGTGGTGACTGCAAAGTGGGACACACACGGGACGCAGTGGAGGAGCAGCTGGTCTTACACCTCAAATGGTATGAGGTGTCCCTTAGGGTGTAACATCCCATACCCCAGGGCAGCGATGGAGTGAACTCCCTGGCATCGTGTGCCATTGGCACTACGGAGCTGTACAGCCAGGCCAGGCCATAGCCTCACCTGGAAACAATTCCACCTGGGGAACAATTACGCCCTCAAAGGACATACCCACCCCACTGGTCACAAGTTCGCCAATTCGTGCCCAGCTGAGCTGCAGTCCCCAAACCATGTTCGCCAATTCGTGCCCAGCTGAGCTGCAGTCCCCAAACCATATTCTGCATCTCTGAATCCCTCCTCAAGCCAGTGCCCTTTGGCTTTCCCTCTGCCAACACCACATCCAAGCTCCTCCACACAAAACACAGCCCACAGTCACAGCCCCACCAGCATCAGCAGCACTCTGCAGTGATACACACATGTCCCATTAAAGCACAAATATTTGCAGGGGCAAATATGGAGCATTAGTCAGGGCTTCGCTTTAGTAAGGGCTTCAGTGCTGGCATTTGTTACATGTATCCCACGAGCTGGCTCTGCAGGCTGATCTTGAATGAAAGCTGCTGTGCCCAGCCCTGGCACTCGCACTGGAAAGCTCCAATCCGTGGCATGTAGTAAATACTTCCCCTCTGCCATATCAGAACTGGCTTTTCCAAACCGGTAACATCTTATCGCAATAACCTGGGAAGGGATAAACAGCTCAAAGGTGCAAACGGCCGGAATCACCTTGGGCAGTCCCTCTCTGAGGCCATTTGGAGCCAAACCATCTCTGAGTGCACTGGGGGGCGGGGTGAAAGCAGAGCTGAAATCCATGTGCCTGCCCTGGATCAGTGATTCCCAACAGGTGCATTGGGGCACACTTGTGCCAGGAAGGTGTCTGAGCCAGGTGCCTGCTCCCTGCCCATACCTGTAGCCATCCATCCTCAGAGCCCAGCAGATCAGCAGCCACAGCGAGAGGGATGTGCCACAGGCTGGTCCCCAGGCTCAACAGAGGTGTGACAGCTCGGGAAGGTCACCGTGCACCACCAATTTTAATCCAGGAAAACCTTTGCCCCAGGTATGACAGCCTGAGCAAATGCTGCCCCAGCATCATGGGGACGGACAGCCCAGGCAAGGGCTTCAGAGAGACTTTCTGCCCTGGGTCCTAGCAAAAGTAACTTACTCATTACATGTGCTGATAAGCAAATGGGGAGAGAAGAGGGGAGATAAAACAGAAAGATTAGGCTCCTCTTCCAAAGATCAGGATCTATTGTTGCAAGAGCCCATGCTTCCATGCCAACATGATAGCCCTCAGAAGAGCTGTCAGCATGGCAGGGCTGAAGTCAGACATAACTCAACAGGCAGGTCTGGCCTTAGTATTGCCCAGATTTTGTATTAACAAGGATTTTTTTCTCATCTGTTTAGAATCCTTCTCATGTCCCTCATGGTCCAATGGGGGAAAGCCCAGGTGTAATCAGGACCATGAGCTGTGCCAGCAGCAGCAGGAGGGGACAAGAGGATGTGATGGTCCCAGAAACCATCTCCCTGCAAACTGCCACAAGAAGACCCACAGCGTGTTTAAACTCCTCATGACCTGCCAGCACAGCCTGTGCTGTGCCCATTACACCCTCCCTGATGTGCAGCCCCTTTACAGCACATCTCACAGGGCTCTTTTCAAGCCGTGCTGTGCCAGTGACTAGCCTGGAGATGCCAAGATGCCTCAGGCACTGGGAAGTTGGCTTTCAGGCAGGTAATTCCCAAGATTTATGAAGATAAATCTTGCAGAGAAGGTATAAAAAAAATTGAAGTTATCTTCCTAACTCAGCTCAGAAAGCACACCACTGGCTGCATTTCTCCAGCAGCCCCAATGTTTAAACTGCCAGCACAGCCACTAAAAACTAATATTTGGGACTACGTATGTTGTGGTTTTGCCCACCAGCCAGCCCCTGGGGCTGAGGATGGTTTTGTCCAGGTGGATTTCCGGAGAAAAAGCCA
>JAYRBT010000010.1:9728767-9890163 GCA_036023395.1 Myiotriccus ornatus
GGGGCAGGTGTGGCACTGAAGCCCCCCTTCTCTCATGTAAGAGAGTAAAGGGAAAAAAAACTTTAGAGAATTGGCTGCTTGGATGCAAACCACTGCAGAAGAATTCCAGCACAGAGGTAATGAAGTGTTCAAGGCCAAAGCTGGCAGCCAGAGGAGAGAGAAGTTCGAAGGGGGGGGCTGTTTCTCCCTCCCCTTCTCGCTCTCTCCCTTCAGCAGGGAAAAAACTGAAAAATAAATCCCTGCCACCTTTGGAAGATTGTTGGAGTGAGGAGACCCCCATTCTGCTCGTGGAAGAGTCTACACTGGAGTAATTTGATGCATGAAAAAGCTGGGGCTTTATGAGACACCTGAAGTGAGGCAGAGTCCTGTTGAAGATTTGTGACCCTGAAGAAAACCTACGCTGGAGCGAGACGGCCCGGATGGGGTGTTAGGATCCGTGTGTGGGATCCATGCTGCTACTGGAAATTTGTGACCCTGAGAGAGACGTGGCTTACGCCAGAGCGAGAATGGCTCGGGTAAGCTTGGCATCTCAGTGAGAGATCCATGCTGCTGGTGCAGCTAAATTTGTGACCCTGAGAGACAGCAGAGAATGGAAGACCTGTTGTCTGAGAGATGGACTCACGTCAGAGAAGTCTATTAAGGACTGTTCTCCCATGGGAAGGGACCCCCACAGGGAACAGGGGTGGACTCAAAAGCCATTATCCCCTGTGACCCTGTGGTGAAGATCCATGGTAGACAAGTGTCCCCTTGCAATCCATGGAAGAGAAGACCTTCAGGGCCTGGGTAACCCCCAGCCTCCGGTCTTAGCCCAGGAGGGGGGTGGGGCAGAGGCCAACAAAGACAGATAAAGAGTTTCAGCTGCGACGAAAAGGAGTTGTCATCCTGAGGTAACAGAAGAAGAGCTTTAAAGTGCTGCAGGGTTATTAAAAAGACCTGGAGAGACTGCTTCTCCTCCTTGGACTGATAAAAAGGGGGAGAGGTATTTCTGTAAATACATAGTACTTTTACTTAAGTAGAATTATTGTAGATATAGTTCTTTAGGTTTTTTTGTCTTGCTAGTAATAAATGTTAATATTATTTTTCCAAATCAGCTCTCTCTTTTGTCTGCATAAACCTTCTCTCAACTTACAGTAATTGTGGGGGGTGTGAGAGCAAATTGACCCAGAGCAAAACCACAACATAGAACTGTTCTCCATGGCCACTGCAATTCTTTAGTTAATTTTGGGTACACACCAGCAGAGGCTGTTTGGAAAGGTGAATGTCACCCACAATACCCAAACAACTTTGTTTACATTTCTTTACTCATTAACAGAGGTAAGATTTAATAGCACATATAACTTTATCTCCCTTTGTGTTACTTAAAGAGGTACCACACAAACAGATCAGAGGCAGTCATGAGCTCGGCAGCATTTGTAGTCCCCCACAGCGTCTTCAGAGCCCTGTCAGGAATCTGAGCAAAAACACTGATGTATTTAGAAGGCTTGACACTCCTTCAAGTATCCATCTGACAGTCACAATTGCAGAGAATCTCTACAGACAGCCCTAAATGAGAGTAATCACATCTCTTACATATGCCCATAGCTGTTCAGAGCAGACACAACAGCTGCTCATTTTGGACTTCAAGGGAGGAGAGAAGATGTTTTGTTCAGAGAAATAAATTTGGCAGCATGTGTATTAGTATTGCCTTGAAGTCTAAACAAAACCAAAGGTCCACTGGATTAGAGCCCTTAAGAGGTGCATTTACCAAGATTAACCTCGCTTCTGAAGAGAGTAGAAAGAGGATGGGCAAAAGGATTCTCATACCAATTTTGACGTTAGAAGTGCAGAGGGGAATTCTGTGGGAGTAGCTCTGAGCCCGATGTTCAGTGACCCAGCCCAGTGTTGGAGCTCATGGGAGCACATGGAAAAGCCTCTGAGCCAGCCAGGAATGGGAACTGGCTGCTGACAAGCTAAGCCTTAGCAAATCTTCTCACAAGTGTTCTGTCACAGACTTGTTCTCCAAGACTGCTTCAATTTACTGCTTTGGAAAAACACATCCTTATGAGTTGCTGGAAAGCATCTGCTTTACTTCTGCAGCACTACCAGAAGCATTGCTGCAGGGCACCAGCACTCACTGAGCTCTTCATCCAGGGAGATCTTCTAGGGTCCCCCAAAGAAGTAGTAGAGGAGGTAATTGTGAGAGAAGAAAATACCCCAAACTTCATCTATCCCCTTGTCCTGAACATCCCAGTCCCACTGATACCGTTCTAGCCTGTCTTCTGTTCACTCCTCCATGGCTCTTCCCATCTCCTCTAGTGACCTTCCCCAAAACTCCCCTCAGTCCTTCTGGCCTCTGAACCCAAACCCCTTCCTATTTTTCACCTGCTGGAGCTTGAAATTTGTATCAAACAAGACAGAACCCTTTCTGTTACAAGTTCAGTCACAACAAAATCCAAGCTGGGTTATCACTTTGTTCTGGCCCAGGTTCCATTGCCCCAGACCTCCAGGGACAGCTGGGGCAGCCCCAGTTTTGGTCCCATGGCAGCCTGGATCCATGCAAGTAACCAAACTTCTCTGAGCTCTGTTCAGGGGAGGTTACACACCATAAGCAAATAAAGTTGGGAAGTTCCTGGCTGCCCCATGCCTGGGACACAGCCTGGCTTCCTGATGGGGAACCTGAAAGATTTCCCTGCCCCTCTTCTCCCAAATCCTGTTCCCTTTGAAAGCTGTGCCTCTTCCTGCCCACCTCTGCAGTTGCCTTAAGTTTCCTTAATTTTCCTTAAGTCACCATCCCTTTCTGGATGGCAAAGGGGCATAGGAAGGTATGGCTGAAGAGGAGGATGGGAACCTGGCACAGGACCATGTACAGGGAGCCAACTGTTGTGTCAGTCCTGATCACACAATAGGAGGGATGCCTCTGCCTGTCACCTTAGAGATGGATGGAGGCTGCCCCTCAGGCTGCTCTGCTCTTTGATCCTCCACTGGAAGATGTTAAAAAACTGGCAATTAATATGAAATCAGACCCAAGGACCACACTGCCTCTTTTTGCCTTTTTTCTGGCTGTCCTGCCAGACCTGATGCCTGCTGGTGTGCCTCCTCCTTGGGCTGCAGCTGAGCTGGGTGGAGAGGTTTTAGGCTCCAGTTCTTTGTTCCCACTTTGCTCCTGGCCAGCCTGGCAGCAGAGCTGTCACGTGGGAACCCACCAACCCTGCATTAGTCAAAGTGAGAAAGGCATTCAACATTTCAAGAGCAGATGTCCCATGACTTGCCTTTGTTGGACTTCAGCAAGTTGGGGGAGCAGTCCCAGCAGCAGAGTAGGGAGCTCAAAGACTCCTGTATATCCACCCAGGATTAGGTGGAGAATGAAGCAAGGGTGCAGCTTGAGAGAATCCATGGCATTCTGCATCCTCTCCTCCTCATCCCAGCCACACTTCCCTGTGGCTACATCACTTGCCCTTGCAGGGCATTCCCGTGCTCCCAGGCCCTGGCCAGGATTTCAGCCAGATGCCTCAAAGTTTCTATCCTCTTTCACCAGCAGTGCATGGCAGTGCTGCACATGACCCTGCACAAAAGTGCCTGGACACAGTGCAAACATGCTGCCAAAGGAGAAACCTGAGAGCTGCATGGCCTATGCCTGGATTTTGGTGGTCATCCATGTGTTTCAGATGCTACAGGAAATAATAAAAACACAGGACCTCATTGTGGCTACTTGCTCTAAGGATGTCCTAATGTGCTGATCAGGAGGCTCTTAATACCAACCTTCCGGCACACAAACAGCCTGAACTGTACACGTCTTGCATTGACTCAAGGGAACTATTTCTGCATTAGCTTCATCCAGAAAACAAGTCAGTGTCCTCGCTAGTGAAGGGCAGAATTCCTCTTCAGATGCCCAAATGCTCATGGACAGTCTGTTCCACAACAGAGCAATTGGGTCACCTCATCCAAAAGGCTGCCAAGCACCAGCACTACCCCAACACCCGCACCAAGGTTGTTTTTTTTTGTAAAGCCACACTGTACTTCAGGATGTGGAAAGAGCCCATTTTTGCAAAATAACTTGGAGGATTCTTTCCCTGAGAAACGTTGGTTCAGAGGCTCTGAGCCACCCCCAAATCCCACCCCTTCTGTACCATACTGCACAAACCTGCAGCTTCAGCAGGAATTTCGTAGTCTTAAATATAAGCTTTAAAGCTTATAGATACACACAAACACACAAAGAAATGAGATAAATATCAGGCTTTTAATCCTTCTTTTGATGATAATGAAGACCTTAGGGCAATAAAAGATCTGTAAAAAAACCCAGAAAAGAAATACATTTAAACTTCCAATACAAAAACAGGCAGCTACCCATAGTGTCTTGCCATGCCCAGAAAGGATGGGAAATGAGTTCAGTTATTATGTGGGTAATTGGACTTAAAAATAATCTACTGCTCCCACAGTTCCTCTCATCCCAAATAACCCATCCCAATAATTCAGCCTGCTGGATGTCTACTGGTATTCACTTGTGTGTAAGGTCAGCTCCCTGCTACAAAGAACCCTGGGGAGTTTCAGGAGCTTTGTGTTGATGGGAACTACATTCAAAGACCCCTGCATCCAGCCTTTCTTGGGAAAACATGGTCTTAGGTCTTAGCTCTGCATTTCTTTCACTATCTCAGTTTTGGGACAGTTTAAATCCAGAGGCCTCTGGTCTGCTCTGATTCCCTCTCTGCTGGTGGCTGGTCTCTTAGGGACAGGTTTCTCAGGGAGATTCTGATAATTGAGCAAGGCATTTAATGCAAAGCAGAAACTCAGTGAGTTTTGATAGAAGTTTCCTGAGGTAGATTGTTCAGCCAGTGCAGCAAAGAACTCTGAAGTCTGTGGCAAGGACAGTGTGATGCTGAGGGTGCAGTGTCCCCTTCTGGCAGCAGCCACAAAAATGAATTATATCCATACAGAAGGCCTGGGCAGACAAGCAAGGCACCAGGAGGGAAGTGTTCTGCAAAAGGACATGCAGGTGAACAGTGCTAAAACCAACCTGACAGGTTCTGCTGCCCAAGGGAATTCATTCTCCATCCGTCTTTGATACCTTGTCTTGCCTACGTTCAGGCAGAACACGGCAATATCTGAGCTCCGGGAGCGAAATAATAAATGGCTCCTGGGAGTCGACTTCTAGGGGAGGAAACACAAATGACACAACAGTTGGCATCATCCTATTCAAAGCTTTGGCCTGTGGCTCACCCAGAAAGGTTGGCCCATCCCTCCAGTGAAGAACTGTTAACATCATCAAAGCTCCAGCAGTGGAGTCAGAACTGCAGCTCTTACACTGAGCAGCATTTCTGTAGCCACCTGTGGTTTGGGGCAAGCAAGAGCCACCACCGTGTCAGTTAGAAGAGTACACAGTTGGCTGTGTCCAAGACACATGGTCCATCCCCATCCCTACCCTTAAGCCCTATTTCTTTTTTCCAGCTCACACTGCCTGCAAGGTCCAGCTTATCTTTCCTCCTGTATCTGAATCCAGCCACCAAGCACCACTTCCACCTACACTGTCCCTCAGACTCCTCCCTGCTCACCCTGAGCATGTTTTTGTTTCCAAAAACCCTGTCTGGTCCTCAGCCCTGTGTTTAGCTGTGTCACCAGTTACCTTCATGGCAGTTCAAGGCTTCTCTCAGTGCTCTACAGGCAGCTCTCTTTGCCTCCAGGACACTTCCAGGCTGGCTTGGATTGTAGATCGCCGTCTCCACGGGCAGTTGCAGGGCCCCATCCAGCACACACTGCATTCTCCTCAGTGCTCTCACTGCCTGGTCCAGCTGCTCCTGGCAGTCTGGACGGATCATCACAAGCACCAGCACATCCGGCAGGCAAGGGAGGAGGTTCCTCACATCCCGGATGGCCTCATCCAAGTGATCCCACTGCATGAGCCTCTTCAACACACTGGCTTGCCACAGCATAAAAATCAGATGTGGCGGAATCACATCCTCCTCTTCCTTTCCGTCACTCCCTGCCTGCTGTGGCTTATGTTTGATGTCACCTGTGCCACACAGGTCCCGGGTAAAGTCCACCAGCAACGAGGGGGCTCTTGATTCGGCATCGTCCACCTCCATTACTCCCACCCGTCCATTCCGCTTTCCCAGCATGTCCAGCAGGTTGAGGAGCTCCCAGGTGGTCCGGTCCACGAAGGAGGCAGGCTCCTTTGATGCCATAGCTTCCTCCAACACGTCACTTTGCTGTGCTGCTGAGGAAAGGAGTGGAAGGGAATTGCTGTAGCAAAGGCGGTTGCACAGCACAGTCCTCAAAACAGGAGCACCTGCTGCTCTGAGCAGCAGACCCTGGGTTTGTTGGGAACAAATGAACGTGAAAGGAAATAGCAGAGTTTTGACACAAAGATTCAAAAATTGCAGCTTTGTGCTATTTGATGTTGGACCTCCCAGAAACAGGCTTTGTACCTCAGCAGTCTGGTACAGCAGAAAAAGATGATAGGAGAAAGGGATCATTATGTATTTTTAGGCATCAAACTCAAGAGGACTTACTACCTTCTCATCAGCAAAATCCAGATACATGGTAGTGACCACAAGCCTACAAACCCGTTGTTACAGTCAAATTTGCTCACTGTTTCCTCCTCCTTCCTCTGTCATAGCTAAAGCTGGAAATTCCACCCATCTTTCTTTAAATCTTATGTGTACAATGCACTGGTAGTTGTGGAAGACTAAAGCCCTACTTGACTTGGCCCAACATCCCCTAGGCTGCAGTTTCTCCACATTAAAAAAATGCAGCTTTCCACAGCAATGGCCCTCCTGCTGCCAGGGACAGCAGCGGCAGGATTAGATCTTGAAGCAAGTCCAGCAGAATCGCCTCTATACACGAACTGAGCAGACAGGTCCAGTTTTCTAATTCCCATTCAAAGGAAAGTTTGATTTACCCAACAATGCACTCTGCACATACAACTATTCCACCTCCTTCAGAAGGAAAAGGATTAGCTGTGAAATACCAGCCCACTGCAGGAGACAAAGCCAACAGCTCAGAGGGCTCCCTGCCACATACTGGCAACAGGGTCAGGCAGGGAGAAGGAAGCTCACATCCCTGGGAAGGAGGGACTGCACTGGAGTGGGCCCAGGGATGGTTGAGCCAAGGACTCACCTGCCTGCCTGACTAGGGATGCATTGAAAATGATGGAACTACACAGAATGTGTGCAACAGTCCTCCCAGGGTATCCACAGGTCATTTTGGGACTATGACATCAGCAGCAACCATGACAACCTGCAGCTACCTCAAACCTCCCTTGGAAATACCCAGTGTTTTTGGGGGATGTACTAAGAACCTCTGAGCCTTGCACTTCAAGACTTAAAACTCGTTTTTCACCACCCTTATTGTTCAACAAACCTTAGAGAGCTGTGAAAGTGATGTGAAGATCCTGGCCCCACATGAGATGGTGCGATAAGGCCAGCCAGGAATCCAGCCAGTGCTGACACTCAGGCACCACAGAGCTGTGACGAGGACGTGTTTGAATAAATTCCACAGAGCAGATACTACAGGCACATGAGCTGCCCAGGTACACACAGACTCATTATTCAGGATTCTACTGGAACTCCTGTCTTCAGATGTGAGAGAGAACTTGCAGCTGGCTAGGATTTAGTGTCCCACCACTGTGACATCCCACCCTTAAGAGTAGGATGTCACAATTACACAGTTTTGACTCACCAACAGTTCAGTACCACATACAGGAAGTTCCCCTCTACTAGGTCAGCAAGGAAACACTTCTCGTGTTCTATACAAACAGCTGTGTGCAGTTTGTGAGGTTACAAACATTTATTGTTTAGCCCTGCAATGAGCTAAATGTGTGTGATGTTGATTCCATGACAGGAGGCACAGAGGTGGCAGTTATTTATCTTCAGAGTGCAGCCTGCTCTACAAACATCTCACCAGGAACACGTCCAATCCCTGTTCCACTGTGCAGCTTCGTGTCTCACCAGCATCTCTGTGCTGTCAACTCTGATATGCTACTGAGAAAGAAGTCCCTCAAAATTGGTGGAGGGGATAAAATCAAAAAATGTACAAAAGTTAAACAGATTCTCCATTTTATTTTCAATAAAAATTTAGATCCTAGATGGATACAGCATCTGTAAAACACAAAACCAAATAAAATCATATTAGAAATCTTGATTTTAAACACAAGTTTTGCAGTTACAATCTAGACCATCAATCTCTTCAACTGCTATAAAAGCTACACCCCAGTTTACAGAGAAGAGGTGTGACAATGGAAAAGCCCAACAGCTGGTTCAGTGCCCTGCAGCAGGACTTTGCCAGCCCTTCTGCACATTGACTGCAACAGTTCCCATGACTCTGGATTCAGGATTTAACTGTGCTGCTCCTACTGCACCCCTCTGATACTCCTTTTGACATCATCAGTATGAAAATACTGCATCACAACTCTGGGTGAGAGACCAAAAGGTACAGTCTCACTAAAGCCCTGTGGCTAAGACACCAACTGTGGAGCAGGTACTGGGGGCACGTTAGGACAGCACTCCCCTCAGTTACAACACTTGGGAGGCAATAGAAAAATTAACAGGTAGGAACTGGAGTAGAAGAGTGCAAAAATACATGGAAAAGATCCAGGAAAAAGAAATCAAGGTAGCTTAAGAAGAGACCTGAGTCCTGGAACTTGAAGAGCCTTTCCAGACAACCTGAGCAAGCACACAGGCCCCCGGCAATGAGACAAATTACATGAGCCCAAGAAGCCAGGAATAAGCCTCTCCTGGCTCCAAAAGGACCACTATCACTGAGCCACGTTGAACACAACACCAACAGAACAAAACCACAAATGCTCCCTCATAGTATATCGGATAAAAAGGCACTCTGAAAAGTGCCAATAAATATCTCGGTTTTAAAACAAATCCACTTACCACCCGGATTCTGTGTCCAATGGCCTTGGCAGGAAGGTTGGAGCGGAACTTGGCACGGACCATGCCACTGTTCCCATGGGCCCGGGTCACCTTCCCCCAGATCACCCGTGTCCTGTTGGGCTTCCCCCCGGGGGTTACGGTGTTGCTGGGGAAGAGAGGGAAGGAACAGCTGAGCAGGGCAGTCACAGCTCTGCTGTCACCATCAGGGACAGTGTGGCCTCTTCAAGGCACCTCAGTAACTTTATTCCACAGCCAACTTCAAACAGACCAACTTCCACTTTCATTTACCTGTGAAATTTGCCAGGCCTGGAATTTTCACGGTACTTTTCAAACAAGTACATGTTACAGCTTGTAATTTGCCAGAAGCTCCGCTAGAGAACTCTTAACAAGTTACCAGGCTCAAAAATTTAGAAAACACTGCTGCTAATGTGTTCATACTGAAAAATTTCAACTCCAAAGAAAATACCACACCTTCTTTGTATGATTTCTCCAGGCACAACAAAAGCCAGAGAAGAATAAGCCATTAGAATAGATGGCATAAAGTGCTTTACATGAACAGCCATGTGCCATACGCTAGAAATGATGTTGGTCAAGTTAACAACCTAATCAATTTTATTCAAGGCAATTCTGAATACTAATAACTACACTCAATTAAAAAAAAAAAAGAAGTGGAAGGTAATAAGTTGCTGTTCTCAAGGCATCTGCCAGTGGCAGCAGAACAGAAGTGACATGGCCCACAAAAGCCAGGATACAAATTCCTCCAGGTTTCACAAGATCATTCTACTGTAACTCAACAGCTCATAGTGCTCAACTCCACACAAATTCACTTTATCTCAATTTACTCTATCAACCCACCTTCAGTTTTTACCACTCTCAGGCATTTACAAAGGGAATGATTATTTCACAGAATATAATTATCTGAATTAAAACGTATCAGCCAACTAAAGCAAAAATAACCAAGGACTTTTAAAACAAAAGTAAGGAAGGAAAGTGGTCCACAGGATACTCTACCGATAAATCCAGCACAATTAATTTTTGTTCTAACAACAGCTCTATGAACAGCCTGCTCACATCCTGGCATGTGCAAAAGCTGACACAGGAGTTGGCTAATTCAACATAAGAATAAGAAGTGACTTACTTTTTAGCTTTGTACACATAGGCACACCTCTTGCCCAGGTAGAAGTCTGTCTCCTGGCGGGCATAAACACCTTCAATCTTCAGAAGGGCCGTGTGCTCCCGCTGGTTTCGGAGGCCACGTTTGTAGCCAGCAAAAATGGCCTTGCACCACAGCCTGAAGACATGGAGAACGTTTGCAAGTTATAAATCACTCCAAAGCAACAGAAACAAAAATAAACCACGTGCTGTTTCAGCAGAAACTAATTCCACTAATTATAAACTAATTCCACCACTAAACTGGTACAAATTCAGCAGAGAAAAAACCCCCACCTTTACAAATCAATGCAAATCCTTACATTCAGTGAACAGAGGAAAGCCAAGTACCTAGTGATGAAGTATTTATGAGGACTTTGCAGCTTTCTGACACCACACTACAGGCTTCACACTAAAGCTGAAATGCTTCAGCATTAGTAGATGTTTCCAAATGTCCACTAACACTATGGTGAGTAAATACAGCTTTTGTCTACACACCACAAAAACAGCCTCCTGTGTTACAGGAACTCCTACAGAAAGTATGAACTGCTCCTAATTTGTAGCCTCAAAAGAATTAGCTGCAGTCTGTGGAGGCGGCCAGAGACACAACTCCACATCCACTGGACAGAGGCATCACTCGAACTCCACAGCAACTCTTGAGGACGAAGCCCTGTCTGCACTACGCAGGTAAAGCCATTATAAGGCTGCTCCACACACCATGTACACAGCACATCTGTCCCAACTGCAACCACCACCTCTCCCGGGACACAGCAGGATCAAGCTGAGATATCCAGTTCTCCCTGCCACACGTGTGTAACAGGAGATGAACTCCACGGACAAATGCCAAGACAAAGCTGTGATTCACAGAACCGTTAAACGGTTTGGGTTGGAAGGGACATTAGAAACCACCCAGTTCCAACCCCCCTGCCATGGGCAGGGACACCTTGCACTAGGCAGGTTGCTCAGAACCCCATCCAACATGGCCTTGAACACCTCCAGGGAGGAGTCCACAACTCCTCTGGGCAACAACAGAGTACTCAGTCAATCCCCCCCGTTCACAAACTCAGTCCCTACATCAGCAAAAAATCTCGATGGCATAGTAGCTCCCTTACTCAAGGGAGCAGCGTATCCAAGCCTCTCTTGCACACTGGAGGTTCACAAACACTGTGCTAACAAAACCACCACCGAGATCCTGCATTTACTGACAGGCCAAGGAAACCGTGGCACAGCCTTACAAGAGCTGCAACAGAAGCTTCGGAATGGGGACACACATCTGTGGGCCCAGCAGGACACCGGGAAGAGAAGACATCCTGGAAAACCGGAGCAGCCACAGGAACACGGATCACTGCCCGCTGTTTTAACACTCCCCAAAATGCCCGGGTGAACAGCGCTGCAGCAGCGAGCCGAGCGCCCCGGGCAGTCACTCACCTCCCGGTCATGGCGTCCTCGCGCGGAGCCGGTCCCGGCAGGCCTGGAAACGACACACAGCGATGAGTGGACACGCGGGGGCCGCCCCGAGCACCGCGACCCTCCGCTCCCCCACAGCGCGGCTGCCCCGGGCGCCTCCGGCCCAGGGCCCCGACCCGCGGCCGGAACCATCCGCCGCGCATCGGCGCCATCCTGCGCTCTCCCCGGCCCGCACCGCGCCATCCGGAGAGCCCCGGGAGCCCCGCGCCCGCCGCCGAGCCCCGCGGTGGGGCGGCCCCGCCCGGCCCCGGTGCCCGGCCCGAGCCCCGCCGGCCCCGCTCCGCCTCACCCGAGCGCCCCAAGATGGCGGCCAGAGAGACCCGCCCCGCGCCGCCCGCCGGGAACACCGCCGCGAGGACCCGCCAAGGGCCGCCCGCACGCCGCCTGAGCGGCCGGCACCGAGATGAAGGTGGCGGTGATGACGGTGGGGGGTACAGCGGCCCCCGCGCCGCCCCCGCCGCGCCCCCTGCCCCGTCCCGGGGCCCCCGGGGGGCGATCCCGGGAGGGAGATACCGGGAGGGGCGGCCCCAGCCCCATCGCGCAGGCGCTCGTCGGGCAGCCCCGCGAGGCCCCCGAGCGCGGTGGTTGCCATGGAGACGGGAGGCGCGTCCCGGTGAGGGCGGCAGGAGGAGCGGCACCGGGATCGGGGGGTGGGAGCGGGGAAAGGGGGAAATCCCGGCGGGAAGGGGAAGGGAGGCCCGGCCGGGCTGGGCAGAGAAAGCGAGAACCGGCCGTGGCGGTGGAACGACCGACGAGCCCGGGGAGGGGAAGGGCAGCGCTTGGTGTTCGGGGTGGGCTCCGGGCCCTGCCCGTCTTCCTCTGTTCTCACCTTGAATTAGTGAATCATTTCGTATTTATTTTACTCCCGATGTCGCCTCGGTGACAGAAAACACGTTTCTACACTCAAATCCCTGTGATGAAGTCTTACATCCCTGTGTTTTCTAGATAAAAGCAGCTGGCAGCACGTAGTCACCATTTCCTCACATCAGTCATTGACTCCCGATTCCTCTCACTTCACTGTGTGACATTGCCACACATTCAGGTACATTTTCAGAGCGCTTTAAGTGATTTAGGAACTTCCTCCAACCCCTTGCCATGCCTTGCCTTCCCTTCCCTCATTTTTGTTTTTTTTTTTTTTTTTTTTTCAAATGAGCACCTTCCATTCTAACATTTGTAGCCGGAGTTTTGTAAGGCCACAGCTATTTTGCTTTCTAAGAGACATTTTTTTGGTAAAAACGAAGCTATTTGTGATTTCTGGCGCAGTCGCTGCCACGGTGGATGTTCAGCACCTCTCCATGCCAATCACTTGCCAAAGAGAGCAAAAGGAGATGTGACATCCTCAGCTATGTGTTTTCTCACTGGAATTCACCAGAATCTTTTTAGCTGACTAAAAGGGATGCTGCACAAAACGCTGCCTTTGAAGCCATTTTCATGTATCGGGCAGCAGGGTGGGAGAAACGAATATCCAGGGCTCTCACACAGCTGAGGGAGTTGCAATCCCCAAAGGAACAGGAGGCCAGGCCTTTTTATACAGTTGTTTTAAAAATTATGTCTTGATTTGTTTTCCTTTCCCTTTATATCAGCAGGGAAAGAATGTCAACCAGAACTCCCAGGGGTAGCTGAATCCTTCACATACCTCTTTTTTAATTATTGTTAATAGAGTTTAATGAGGGAGTTCAGCAAACACAGCAATGAAGGGCAGTGCCAGTGGCTGCATCAGGAGGGTCTGTGGGCACTGCATTGACACTGAAATCCAGAGCAAGCAGCTCCTGTTTGTAGTGTTTCCTAATGCCCCAGACAGTGGTTTCCTTCTCATTTCCAAGTCAGCATAAGCCCAGAGCCTACTGACTTGGCACATGGATCTCCTGAGTGAGGACAGGGATACAAGAGGAGATGTACAGGAGGAGCAAAGGCTTTAGAGAAACATTCCAGCAACACTGATATCCTGAGTTAATTCCCTCTTGGGCAGAAGCTGCTGATGAGAAAGAGGAAAAGCTGTTGCATCCTCCTTTGTTTCCAAATAAGTCACTTTTTCCTAGGAGAGATGCATTATTTTTCTTTCAAAAATGCTGCCATAATCATCTGTCACGGCTATCTCCCAACACATCTTTTTTCATTATATTTTTAGCATTAGGACTGCACATGTGATAGATTATTTTCATGTTGTTTAGACTCAAAATATGGATCTTAGATTTCTGAAAAAGATAAAAATGAGTAAAACACTTAAAAATATTTTATTAGTGCTTGTGGACTGCAAAAAGACACTGTCTGACTTTCTTGATGTAAAAATACTTAATTTCTGCGTCTCCACTTCTGTAATTGATTCCAACACTGAAAATAAAGGAAAAGCGATGGGTTTTGTTTATTATATAGATTATTTGTTATTTATTTGCTAATACTATTATCAGATTCCTATCTCAAAATGTTACTTTTTTTTTTTTAAATTAAGATAAAGGAGAGGAAAAAAAACTCAGAAGCAAAGGGATGAAATCTGTTCCATCTTTGTCATCAAAAGCCCTGCACAGTGGGATTAATTAGGTAAGTGGGTATAAACAATACAAGCAGGAGAGTGAACACAATGTTCAGAATCACTGCTTGGCTGTTATCTTTTCCTGCCACGATTTAAGCAGCTTCTCGAAATAAATCAGGGTGCCCCTACCATTACCTTGTCTGAAAGGCTGTTCCATATCTTCATCCATCCAGAAGTCAGAAACCTTATCATAATTGCCTGGCTTAGGGGAAATTACACTCCTTTGACCCTGGGCCAGTATTATCCTTTAACTTGCATACCTCTGTCTCTCCCTGGTATCTACTCTTCCTGCATACTTACAGAGAGCAATCCCAGTCAGTGCCCCTGGCACACTTTCCAGCTGTGATCTTATCCGCAAGGAGAGCTGTGTCCTGTTACAAAGGACAGCACATTTCAACACATGTTGCATTAATCAAACTTACTGCAACAGAGGGACACCAGGAAACAAATATGTAAAATCTAAGTTATTTTTGTTTCACCTATTCTGTACTAACAGACATCAAATAAACTGAAAAGTGGCCCTTTTTTTCTGCCCACGTGAAGTTAACTTCAAGTTCCAACTTTAAATTAATATATTTTCTTCAACAAAGACATGAGAAAAGGACGAGGACAAATGATAACAGCTTTGGAGAGGTTATAGCAAGTATGCATTTTTTTGAACACTTGCTTATGAAATCTTAACTGACTTCCAGTGATCCAGAGCACAACTGCATCCAAACCTCTTTAATTTTCATAGAATGTGGCCATGTCTTACACTAACAGGCACCGTCTGATGTATTTCCTTGGCACACTCACAGATTGGACTGTAATATTCTGCAGGCCTAGAATATGTTTATTCAAGGGTTTTACAGATGGCAAAACCCAAGTTTTAAGTATAGCAGCCAAATGAAGGGTTTGTTAGTGGATGTTAATGCTTCCAATTGCAGTGCCACTCAGGATCTCAGCCATCACAGACTCCAGCTGTGCTACGTGTTATACAATAAATAGTTGGCTTGTACGTGCAGGGTTTGGAGGGATTGTCCAATGGCTTATTAAAACATTATAATTCTCTAATAATTTCTCCATTGCTGTGCATGTGTTTTCTTAGGTATTTTTTAATAGCAAATTTCCACTTTTCCCTCAATGTGCTTTCACAATATTCCATCTGCAAGCAAGGCAAAGGGGTGCTTAAGTGTATGTCAGAGAAGTTTCATGTTTGAAGAGCAATTTAAAGTGAAATAACACAGAATGTTTAAGATAAAATAACACAGAATGTTTAAGATAGTTTATTTAGTCCAAGAATTGGTTGTTGTTTGACTTGCAGCATCTTAAGGTGGTAACACTTCCTGCTGAGGGGACTGAGATCATAAAAGTGTGAAGGCTACACAGTAATAACGAGGAACGATTAGGGCAGGAAGGTTCACCATCTGTGATTTTTTAAGATGTCAATTAATTTTTCCCTTTTAAAAAAGGCACCTTTGTTCTCTTGTTTCCCAAAGTCCACTATGAAACACTGCTCCCTCCTGAAGTGAAGGATGAGACACCTCACCCATTCCCCAGCCTGTCCACCCAGATCTGCTGTAGGAGGGAGCGGGACCTCTCTGTTTTGTGAAAGCTAAACATTCCCACTGTCCCTGAACGCAGCCATTAGCAGAGCACGGCTCCTCTTATAAACAGGGTATGGAAGGCTATAAACAAAGCCAGGGAAGTATATGTAAGGCTGCAAATAAAGCTATTTCAGGGCTACCTTTAGTTTAAACTACTGTTACTAACATTACTAACACCATAGTGTTTTTCTGATTGGTATCTTTTATCTTTGTTCCTCTTAGCAAGGACACAGAGACTAAACAAATGGAAAAAGTCACTCATCTGGAAGCTCTGCTGTTTGCTGCTGTGCTGGAGACCTGTGTCGATCAGCTCGAAATTCTTGGATATATCATGCCAGTTTCAGATGAGGAAAAGACAGATCTCAGCCATGTATGTGCCTATATCCCCCCTTGCTTAAAAAAAAAAAAAAAATCTTTTTTTTTTCTCCTTGTCTTTTACCAGCATTTTTAAAAAATCAACTCAAGTATTTTTTCTGTAAATGCTCCATGACCCCTGGGTGAAGAAACACAATAAAAGTGCATAGATGACTGGTTTTCATGTTTACACTGCAGCATCACTGAGCCTTTGTCAAGACTTTGCAGAGGACCCTACTGACCTGTGATAAATTTTCTGGGATAATGATTTTAAAGTCTCAGTGGTTAAATGACTAGCAAAGGATTAGAGAAAAGGAAGCAAAACATATGTAAGTTCTTATGGAGATGCATAGCTATTTTAAAAGTAGAAATGAATAGAATGTTTGAAAGTACTCAAACCCAGGGTAATTCTGTTCTTCTCTAAGTCCATGATGAAGTTCCTTTTGTTCCCATAGACAATGCATTAAGAAAGATGCCCTTCAAAATATACTAGTAACTACCCTTTCTCAGTGATCACTAATTATTAGTTGATTTCCAATAGGCATTTCAACTAATAGGGTTTGGGCAGAGATATGAAGAGAGAAGGCCTAATGCTCAGGCAGAGGTTTGTTGCTGTAGGGGAAGGTGTTGTGGTGTTTCTGGTGGCTGTTAGACATAGGAAACAGGATGGGACCATCCTGAGGGGTA
The DNA here is from genome assembly GCA_036023395.1 of Myiotriccus ornatus. Classification (NCBI taxonomy): domain Eukaryota; kingdom Metazoa; phylum Chordata; class Aves; order Passeriformes; family Tyrannidae; genus Myiotriccus; species Myiotriccus ornatus. The sequence goes on from JAYRBT010000010.1 coordinate 9,745,393, forward strand.
ACTGGTTCTAAGTTCTGGTTCATATATTTTAAGTGACATAGCAGGCTGTTTCCAGTTTTAGCCGGTTTGAAACTCTTTCAAAATTAACTCAAGAAAAAAGTGTGAGAGCAGGATGAAAATAAAAACTGGGATCCGAGTTTTCATATCTAATGCTGTTCACTCTAATGTACACTTAAGAATGCCAGAGGAAGGTAAATAAACGTGTTCTCTACGTGTTTCCTTGCCATACTGCCTTTTCAAAAAACGCACTGCAAAGCAGCAGCAGCTGGAGTTACAGGGAATTTCAGGGCGGGAACGATGCTCAGACTGTGCCATAGAGGGCACTCCTCCCCTTAAAGACTCATATGACCCGGCGTCACCTGTTCCCACAGAATGCTTCTCCCTCTCAGCTGGTGGGAAACCTCTTAAGTGCCAGCAGCAAAACACAGAGAAAGCGTTTCTCTGGGACAGTGGGAGTTGTCCTTCCTCAGACACACAGACTCAGGCTGATAGACCTACTAAAAGTACACTTAAACTATAAACACCTTCACTTTTCAATCACAAATGCTCATTTTTACCAAGTCACTGCTTAGAACACAGATTATATCTGCTTTATAACCCTACTTCTGCTCTTAAAGATGCCAAAACAAATCGGGAAGGAAACAATTTAAAAACAAGAAAATGGCTTAGGGAAGCGACTTGCTAACTTTGGTGCTCTGTAATTTGCTATTCCTCCCCATTTCTCAGTTTCCACTTGCCTGTTTTCATTGTATCTGTAGAAGACCTGTATTTGCAAAACACCCTGGAGCTCTGTCAGTCAAATAAATCAATGGCATTTTTAAAGACTGGCATCTAAATTTCAACTGATGACATTTCTGAGAGGATTAATCAGTGTTGGCCAGCATCTCACTGATTTTTCCAGTTAGGTGCTCTTGTACACTGCTTCACGCAGTGCAGCCCCAGAGGGAGACAGCCTATTTACTGTATTTTGGGCAACACACAAAATTCGGTTAGGAGTTGGTAACACATGCAGTTTACAAACTTCTTGCTCTTACATAGTTATTTGGTAATGTGTAAGTCCCTACTGTTTACAGACAATCCAGTTATTGCCTGTCTTGAACTTTCCCAGACATTAAAAAGCATCTGTCAGAATACTCATAAAATCTACATGATATTAAAGCAGTTTGTTTGCCAAAATTATTTCTTTCTGAAGTAGAGCCATCACCAGCCAGCTATTTAAACCCTTTTTTACTAATTAGCTATGTAATTTTCATTGGTCTGTGTATACTTTGCATGTGATCCATTTAATGCAAATTTAACTGTCCAAAAATTAAGCACGTAGTCACTCAGCCTTCTTCTGTAGTCAGCGATGAGTCAGGCACTGCCAGAGGCTGATCCACCCCATCCAGAGTTGTCCAAGACACTAAGAAGGAAGCAGCCCTTTGCAGTACCCTCACAGACCACTTGGCAAGTAACTTTTTGGACGTACTACTGGCATCCACAGCTGCTGGCCTGACCACTCATTTTTACTCTGCCCTCTCTGCACTCTGTTGGCACCAATGTGTGTGTGTGTGGTTGTGGAAGAATCTGGACTGAGAACTGGTGCTGCTAAAAATAACCTTTTTTCCCCCTTCTTTTCGCTGGAAAATGTTTCATCACAGTGAACTCTTTATCCACTTCCCCATGCAGGCAGGATGGGGAGCAGGCAGCTGTGGACTGGGATGGGGTTGCCAGTGACTGTGTTAGCTGGTGTCAGCAGTGCTGCTAGGAAGTGTTCAGCCACAGGGATGCTGGTAGGCAGGCAAGAAAAATGTCTCTCTTAGTGTCCCAGAGTACACACCTGCATTCTCACCCCTAGCACATAAAGCAGAGAAATTCCTGGAAGCAAGAGCTTAGCTGATTTTAGAATGTGTTTTTTTTGCTTTTTTAGGCCTTTTATTAATAAAATTGTACGTAGCTACAAGATAACTTTACATGATGAAAGAGCTGCCAATATTTTGAATTTCATTTTTGAATTCATGCTATACTTCCTCTGCTATCACTCTCTCAAAAAACCTGCTAGGCAGATAGCTGATGTCTGTCCCTTTTATTTCCACATATCTCTAGTTGTAACACTAATATTATAGGCCAAGGTCGTGGTGACAGGCTGTGGGAAATGTCTAAGATGGCGAGAAGGCGGAGGGGAAACAGGCTAACAGTCTTCCAGTGCATCAAAGCTGCTGCAAAAAGAGGAGGGTATGATTTGTTCTCTGTGCTACAGAAACCAGGATGACGAGCCAGGGGCTCAGATGCTGCTGAGGAGAAAAGACTTTCTTATGGTAAAGATTGTTGAGAGGTGCTGGCACTGGCAGGAGGGTGTGTAGTCTCCATTGGTGGGGGCCGTTAAGGACATGTCAGGAATGACACAGTCTGAAGCAGCATCTCTTAGAGCAGATGAATTCACCTTTTGAGGCTTCTTCTACTCCTGTTACTTAAGGGCTTTTGAGCCCATAAACATCAGTAAGCTGCACTGTGTGCTCAAAGCTAAGCAACATAAATGTTTCTGCTATTCCACTCCTTTCTACTGCTCAGTGTGCAAGCAGGTCTCTTATTCCCTTTTAGACTGGCATCCAGAAAATGAAAGAAATTATAGAGACTCCGAAGGAGCTGGACATTAATGACCCAAAGCTTATGTCAGCAAGGCAAGAGAGTGAGGAAACAGTTACCTCTGTGGCCCTGAAAAACACTGAACACGAGCAGCAGACGGGGAAAACTGAAGATGGGAAAAGCACCCATCAGCCTTCCAAAAGGGGCAGGAAACACAGCGCTCTGACTGCAGAGAAGCTCAGAAAAATTGAGGCTGACAGGTGAGTGAAGCACCTATGGAGGATGCTCAGGTATAAAGTCCTCAGTCTATCTCTTGAAAGCAAAAATACAAGCTCCCCACTCTCCCACTGTCAGAGTACTTCAGTCTTGGTCCAGATTCCTCTAAGGGTAGTAGTGGGACCTAGCTTCACAGGCCATTTGGTTCTGGCCATTGCTTGTCTCTGGGTGCCCCATAGTGACCAGCAGTTTATTTTGAATGGAGCTGCAAAACATTACCCAGTTGATAATGGTTGCTTGGGTAGAATTCATGCCAGGCACTAATCAGTGCTGATGTTCTGGTACCTGGAGTCAGGTTCCCTTAGCAGATCCCAAAGGCAAGTGGGATATGAGCCTTCTCCTGAACTCACTCATTCTGCAGGGCACACAGAGTGTCTGTGGCAGTTAAAACCATTGTCCTTCATAGAACAATAAGACTAAATATTTTCTTTCTTTTTTAAAACAAACTTTATTCCTGAACCTAATCCAGTGTCTTGATTTACAGAAATACCAGCAGCCTTTGGTTTAAAAGACAGACTGGGGAGCTGCCAACATATAAATGCATAATAATTTGTTAAGATCAGCTTAGCGCTGTACTGGGATATTTTGGCATCCAGATATCCCCCCACAGACACACTTATTTGCATCCCCAGGTCTCATTTTCCAGGATCCACCTCTGTCACCACAACTGCAGGCCAGCAGCCTCCTTCCCAATGGCAGCACAGCCAGCATTTTTAAATTATGAACTTCAACCAACTCCTAATACAGAGCTTTTCACATGTACAAGAAGCAGATAACATGGCAGAAGCACTCCTGAGTTTGATAGGACATAAGAACAGAAAAGGAATTTTTTATTTCCTTACCTTTATCTATAAGCAGTAATGGATAAAGGTGCCAGACACTGTACTACCAACACCTGTAAAGTAATGTTGTGATCCTTTTGTTCCTGGCAGGCAGTATGCAAGTGATGTAATTACTGTCACTATGAAAAAGATGCAGGAATCGGGAATATTTAATAGCCTAACAGAAGCTAATGAGAGAGAGAAGGAAAAAAAGAGCAAGTTTTATGACATCCTTATCAGGTCAGTGTTGTGTTCAGTTCTTCTCTGCTTAACTGCTGAAAGCCAAACCCATTCCCACTCAGTACATGCTGAAAAGGAAGAAGACCCAACAAAAACAAAATACAGAAGGGATTCTACTTTTTCAACTTGAATTGTTCTGCTTGCTTTACAAACTGCAATTCTTTCCACTTCAGAAAGAACTGATCTGAGCTAGGAATTGCCTGAGCTTTGACCACAGTGGACACCAGTGTCTGCATTAATGCAAATGCTGCCTCATTTCAATTAAAACATAATGTGATGTAGGAGCTCCCTGATCTTTAACTCCTGTCCCCAGTGAAAGCCAGAGCAGCAGAGAATCTGTTCAAACCAGGGCCAGCAACATATGGCCTTTAGGTTATCCGATGCCCAGGAGAATCTGCTCTGACCCATATGCTAATTGGCTCCCCTTTCCCAGCAGCAGTGAGGGCTTAGCACAGATGGTGACAGAGAAGTTGTCTTATTTAAGGCTAATCCACCAGCCACTGCACTGTAGATCCTCTTCTGCCCCAAATCTTTCAGGGTACAGGTTTGTTATCATCTCAGCTCAAACTGGTGATTCCTTACCTCAAATTTCTGAGCACTAGAGGCTTAGAGTTTTTTTAGCATGCAAAATTCTGGTTCAACCCCGAGACTGTCAGAGAGAATCACAGTCATCAGACAAGCACTTGACCACTTTAAAGCTACTTTGCTCTGTGTAGCAGCTCAGGCCCATCATTTAGGGTGCACAGCAAAGCTGCTCTAAGTCATGATTTGTCATAAGTCCAACCTACTGGAACAGCTCCTGTGGTGGCTCAGGGGTTTGCCTCCAGGGCAAATCCCCAGCTTCCAGTGGAATGTGTGATTTCAAGCATGAAACCCATCTCTTCCACTGTCTAAAGCCAAGGGATTTATTGTTTATCCATGGAAGGGACAAAAAGCAAAAATGAGAGTAGCATATGGTTGTGGAATAACTGTCCAGTACTGGAGAGCAGAAAGGAGCAGACAAATGATAATGAGAAAGTACATAATGCTTTTTATTCCATTCTGTCAATCGTATCTAGCCACTCTGTTCTTCTATACATTCTTTTCATGGAATGAACTTGATTTATCTTTCAGGATAATAAATATTTGCCTGGTTTTGTGTGAATACACTACTCTGAAAGGCATCTTCAGTGACTCTGGGACCCCTTATCAGGAGCTTTTGTTCATCACAGTCAAACTAGCTAAGGACTCTGAAAATTAAATGCATGTGTAATTGTAAGGTTGGGAGAGGATACAAAATCTCAGGTGCCAACTGGAGTATTTACTAGTTTTGAGTCAAATCATGAGCATAAAAGCTTGGATAAGTGCTCTGAGTGAAATAATAATACCTAAAACATTACTGAATCTGCTTTGTTTTAGACAGATGGTCCTCTCTAGCTTTTGGCCTTCACTCAGATCCCTTTGTGGATCTCAGAACCTGAGACAGTGTTTTTTGGAAGATTTTAAGTCTAATATGAAAAAAACATTCTCCATACATATAATGACACCCAAGTTCTGAATGTTTGGCACTCTGCTGCTCAGACACACTTCTGCACAGAATCAGGGATGTTTCTGCTGAAATGTAGAAACTGTGACTCAATGACAGGCATCTTCCCTCTCTGCTATAGGAATTGCATCATCCTCAAGTCCACTCCAGGCTTTTAACGAGAGCATCCCCTGTTTTATTGGCTCATTCTCCTTTTCCTCCCCCTCTGCCTTGCTCAGTCTTTGCACCTCTTCTTTCAGGATTTACTGAACAAATCAGTAGTTTTGGTGAGAAGTTTCTGTTTATCTTTCCACAATGTATCAGGAGACAGGATGTTCCCTTTCTAGGTAAACAGCTCTTGTCTTTTTTGATATATTCAAGTGATTGTATTTTCCCATTTTTCTTCAGGGAGGAAGAAGGAAAGAAGGAGATAAAGTCACTCCAGAAACAGCTGCAAGATGTCAAGAGACAAACTACAAAAGACCTTCAGGTGAGAGCACTTAGCACTGGGCATTGTGCCAGGGGGAAGCCTGTTAGCAAGCTCGACTCTACTGCCCAGGATCTAGTACTCAGGGAGGACCTGTGGCATACAGAATGATCCATCATTTAGGAATACAGAAGTAGAATTATTGCAATAAAGATCTGCATTTGGAATTAGCCCACTAATGACTTTGAGAGCAGTGTCCAGTGGTTTTCAAATGGGAGCTCAAAATGCTCATAATCATCAGAGAACATGATCAAATTAGAATATCCTAAAAACACTGCTGAGAGTGGCAAAGCAGAGATATCTGCAATCAGTGAGAAAAAGGTTATCTGCAGAAAACAGTATCTAAGGTTCTCTCATGCAGATGATCTGGCACAAAAGAAAATGTGACAAAGACGGAATGATAAAGACAGACACCTTGTATAGGGGCAGGTCATTTTTCTACCTACATTTTTGTCTGGGGAAAATGCCTTCATAGTATCTATTTTTCTAGGCTTCCAGACATTAGAAAATCCCAAACATGCCTACACAAGGGCAAATCAATGTTACTGCACATATGCTGTCAACTTGATCTTTCTGGAAAGCTTCAGCCCTTCTGTCTGCATCACGCAAACAGTGTGTGCACGAGCAGTAAATCTGGGGCATTCCGGAAAGGTCAGACTTGCTACACAAGTGCAGATCAATTCAGTGGCTTATCACTGGTCACTGTGATGCTCACCAGACAGCGCAGACTTGATGCTCCTGCAACATGGAAGCATAGCCTGGCCCTGCTGGGGCAGGAGATGGTGAGTGACATCAAAGGAGCAAAAGGCAGGCTGGGTGAGGGCTGTACAGGGGCTGGAGGAAGGAACAAGAATCTGACACTGTTCAGTAGCAAGCAAGAGGACAGCAAAGGCATCTGAGGAAAGAATTGGTATCACTGATTTTTGTCTTTGGACAAAAGTGTAGACAAGTATATAGCCAGGATATAGTTGATTACACAGAGGAATTTTAAGCCACTGACATGCTGGTGAAGTTTGGTTTGTAGAACATGAAGGTTTTGTGTTGGTGGCCTGGATGCATGTGCAATCGAAAGTTTAACTGTAAATACAGGATGGTTGTAAAAACATGAAGGATCTTTTTTGCTTCTGCAAATTGTCCCTTCTTAGTCAGACTCTGATGGCTCCTGAGAAGTTTCTGCTCTCTTATTCCCCAAGCGAGTGACTGTGATGAGGGAGTTCTCCTTCTGTGTAGTGCTTCCCAAACCTCAGCACGTCTGTGCATACAATACATGTACCCAGTCCTGGTTTAATGCCTTCCCAAGGTCTGGTATATGGGGGGTTGTAACCATCCCATCTTGCACCAGCAGCAACGTCCTGCCACTGTGCAGACAAGGGGCACTTCTCTGTGTCCTGACCTGCACCTCTCCTACCTCTTGAAGTCATAAGAACGTGCGTAGCTTCTGTGCCCAGGGGAGGTTCTTCTCCTTGTTCTTTCAGTGCTAATCAGTTCTTGGGTTTTGCCTCATCAAGTGGGATCTGCACTCATCTGGTATTTAATATTTCAAGCTTAAAAGTCCTTTTCTGGGCTTCCTTATAATTTCAGCTTTGATAACAAATCAAAGACAAGACTACTTTCAAGTACTGCTTTCCTCCTCTGCCAAAAATAATGGTGTCTCACTCTGTCTCCCAAGGGAGAGTAATTTCTATTTGCTTCATATGGGATTTTCCTGTAGCCAGTTTTACAGACACTTGCATGGTTTGTCACCTTGCCAACTAATTAAAAACAAAAATACAGCTTGCTGATTTTGGAGTACTTTGAACAATAATAATAATGCACAGACCTGTAGACAAAAGCCTACATGGTTGTCTCCAGCCTAGTGGATGAGAAAACAAAAGCCGGCAAATCTAATCTTGGAACCAGAAAAACATGGCCTTTGCTTCACTCATGTTTCCTGTGCGTATGTGTTTTCATCCTTGCTACCTCTTAATGAGATGCTAATTAATACTTTATTAGCCTGCTCAGCTCATTTTTCTTTCTAATGGAACACAAATCAAATGCTAAAGGTTTTTGTTTTGTTTTCTTTCCCCTTGGAAAGCACTGACGTCTGTAAAGGAGCTGAAATGATCTGTCTGGTTTTGCTCTTACCCCTCCGTGCAGCAGCGGCACAGGTAGCTCAGGTTTGGCTGCAGGGTTCTGTTTGCTGCTGCAGTGGTCATTTTCTAGTCTGTATAAAAATACTCACTTTCTTGGGTTTCCTGGACAAGTGATGGCAGTCTGTACAGGTTTTGAAACAAAATAATATAGAGAATTATACACCTTAACATAAAAATTTAGGAATGTAAACTTTAGCATTCCTGCACTGCTCTTCACCCAAAGACTTTTTATGTCCTGCAGGTTTTGTGTACACTCGTGCCATACATGTGTGCAAGTACTGGTGTAATTTTATAGCAGGCAGTAATATTGCAGCTACCAACCAGACAGGAATCCAAGCCATTGCACCACGGTACCAGTGAAAACAAGTCCATAACTTCAGTTCCATGTGTGCTGTCATAACACATCCAGCTCCACTGTATCAGTGCCCCACTGTGCTTTTAGTATAACGACTAAAACCCATCATGTTTCCTCTCCCAGGAAATGCATCAATTGAGTGTTCTAGGGAATGTATTAAACATACATACACACCCACTGGTGCATGTTTCTACTGGAGAAATGCACCAGGTGATTCCAGTAGAAGGCACAAGGTTTGTGATGGTCCTGGGCTTCTGCATGACTTCATTCCACTGCTGGCAGAGCCCTAAGGAGCACAGTGGGACCCAGAGCTGGTGCACCAGATCCAAACCCCGCTCCAGAGGGGCAGGACTTTCCACAGGAGTGCTGCTGCCAAGAGGTCCTGCTCCCTCTGCAGCTGCCCCTCACCAGCTCTCTCCTGCAGTTGCTGGTACCAAAGGTGAGCTGGCAGAGGGCTGCAGAAGCTGTTCCGTTGAAGCTGGGTGACCTGCCAGCCCCTCTGTCCTTTGGGCCCTGACACTCCTTGGGGGTGTGCAGCATGGGGATGTTCTGGAGCTGGGACAGAGATGCAGGCTGGGGCCTTACTGAAGTGTCTGTGGGGCCACACGTTGTGGTTTCAGGGGGAACGGGTCCAGGCTGCAGCAGGTGTGCAGATCTAAGCAGATCTCCAGGCTCTGCAAGCTGAGATGCTGCAGCTGCCAGTGAGAGGCTTGAGTTCCGAGGCACTGGGTGTGGGAGCAAGGCAGAGGCAGCAGGGCTCCCCAGCGGGGCTGCTGGCAGGAGCACAGCACCCCTTCCCCTGCCAAACGGCAGCAGGGGGAGTGCTGCTGGCGGCAGGAGGTTCATCTGACTGCTGGGGAATTCCTCAGACTGTTTACTCCTGTTGGCTTCTTTTGTAATCAGCTGTATTTCAAATGACTGTAAACACTAATTGCTGTGGAAGAGCTGGGAGATCTTGGTGGCACTTACAAGACAGATAAATCAAAGTAAATGAAAACACAGGAGCTCAGATAACGTCTCCAGCTAAGTGCAGTTGTTTTTGTAGCCAAACAGCATCTATGGGGCAGACTCCTGTGGCACCGGGTGACAGCAGACAGGCCTCTGTGCAGATGTCTGTGAGCTGAAAGATCAGAGAAAATCAGCTTGTTTACCTGCTTGTGAAGCAGACTGGCTCCTGACAACTATTTCCTGGGTTTTGATCTTGGTCTCTGACAGTTTTCTGATAGTTTTGGACATGAGGAATGATTTTGCATCTTTGGTTTGGCAGATTCAACACTGAAGTCATCCCAAATAAGCAGCCCAGAGATTTACTGCATCAGCTATGAAAGCATTCCATGTCCTGGTGGGGACCTTTGCTACGATAAACCAGAGCGAGTAAATATTAACTCATTTTCCCAGTGCCTGTCCCTGAAGTTCAGGGAACAGCACACTCTGCAGATGGTGCCCACAGCTTGTGGGCATTTACTGCTGCATTTACTCCCTGCAGCTGAGCACTGAACATGCCCCAGATCTGCAGTGCCAGGTCCAGCAGCAGGAGCTGCCCTCATCCCTGCAGAGGACTTTCCCTCTCCAGGGGGACATTGCTGTAAACCACCAGAGGGGTTTTGCATTTCACTTCCAGAGGGGTTTTGCATTTCACTTCCAGAGGGGTTTTGCATTTCACTTCCCGTCTGCTTTGGGTTGTGTAACCAAGCCCCCAGACTCCCCACCTCTAACCAGGATGTTTTACAACACCGCAGACCAAATCCAAACCACAAACATGCCATACAACAGCGAAAACAAACAGCGAAAAGGGCAGATGGGCCCCCATCCCAGCTGAGGCCTGGGGTGCTGGAATCAAAAGCACTTTTTGCATTGCTCAAATATGAAATGAAAAAGAAAATAACCTGGTGAAATGCTCATGCTCTTCTCAATTCTCTGAGTACTTTGTAACCTAGGCTGAACCCTTCTTTTCTGGCCTGTTTGCAGATCTTTGGCAGATAGAAGTAACACACTGACATCAGCAACACTTGACTTCCCAGAGGCTCAGCACCACAAAACATTGTTTTTGTTCCATTAGCATCTCCCCATTCTCTCTGCCAGGCCCTCAGTTTAGACACGATTACACCACGACCCAGGATGACAATCTCAAAATAGAGTGGTACGCTCACCTCCCATGTCTACTGACCGGGAACACAACCCCTCCCAACAGCCACCAAAATTCCATGCCAGGGAAAATAAAGACCATTACCAGAAGCCTTAATAGGGCACAAACAGCTCATGTCTGTAGCTGTCTGCAGTCATATGATGATATGTCTGTAAAATGGTATCTGATGTTGGAAACCTTCAAAAGCTTGAGAACGCCTGACCTTTGAACCCACAGAACACCATCAGCCAAGGGCCCCAATTGTCCTGAGCCTCATAAACGTACTTTACTCTTCCTAACTATGTCAGAAGTAAGGACTTTCCTTTTAGCTGCTCCAAACTCTTCTTATAAGGAAACCTTTTCCAAATGAGTCATGCTGCCGAGGCTTTCAAACACAGCACTGTTGAGCTGGCTTCTTCCTGTGGCATTTTTCCATGTTTACACAGCTAAGGAATGCGAGGTACTTCAGAGACAAGATATGTGGGGCTTCAAAAGGTTTAAATGCCAGCACTTTAGTATTTCACCTTCATCTTCAGCTGGGAGGTTTGGCTGATGAATATCAAACCCACCACAGCATGGCAGGAAAGCAAAGAGAAAGGCTGTGACAGAGCAACTGGGTCCCAAACTGGAGGCGTTCATGTTGATCCTGCACAATTGCACAGGAAGCTTTGATGACCTTCTTAACTCTTGAAACAGAAGTCTAGAGTTTTTCATTTTGCAGGCAGTTCTTCCAAATTCCAGCCCCGGAATTATGAACTTTTATCTGTTACTGAAAGAACCTAATTAAAAAGGAGTAAACAAAACAGCAATCCCAAATCAAGCAAATGTGCTTTGCTTCCTGAGCATGCTCCAAATGCTGGACAAACCACTCAGGATTCTTGTCTGTGGGGGAGCTCTGGAGAGTAGAAAGGGAAAGCTCAGCTCCATCACAAAACAAGGCATGGGGAGAGGCTGGGAGCTCATAGCCAGTTTTTCCTTGATACTTCTTCCTTGCGCCGGGTGTATGTTTTTATAACAAAGTGGGCACCATCTACCTGGTAAGATTTCAAGAAATAACTTTAAACATATAAGCAAGGATAAGATTTGCACCTGTTCCTAAGTTTGAGTTTATACTGATGCTGCATAACTAGAAAAAAATGAATCCAAGGAATAGAGTATACTTTAGGATGACAAACTTTGGCTTATGTGGGGCTCAGCCATTATCCTCCTCTTACAGATGCTCTGTCACTGAGATGGTCTAATCCAAGAGGTTAGTAAAAGTAAAGCCTAGCTTTAAGTGGCTAAAATTATGTGGCTTCTTTCATGTTTATACTAAGCATGTCTGAATCCATTTCTGCACCAGAGACCAGAAGGCCTGGCCTCTTGTCCCACTCTGTTCATCACTCCACCGTCTCCAGAGGTAATCACTACTTGCTGATGGGTTTATTGCCGTCTATATGGGCTACAAATCAAACTAACCTTTGAAGCAGAGGTTGAAATGGAGCAACATTCAGGAAAGTGTGAAGCCTGTAGCCTTGTCTCTTCTGAGTTTATCAGGGAATGGAGAGATTAAGAGACAGTGAGCTGACCTCAGTCTCCAGGCTTGCTTTTGTGCTGCTTCTGTCTCCACCAGAACCGAGATAAGATCATTGATCACCTCAAAGAGAAACTCCAAGAGAAGACGGCCAAACTGGACACAGAGAGCTCCTACATGAGGAAAGACACAGACCTCCAGATCCACCAAACCCAGAAGAAGTGCAGCAAGGAAGAGAATGCCCTGAACAAGGAAATCCAGGTAAGCCCTCCCCCATGGTCCATACTGGAAGGCATCTCCAGCCAGTAGAGGGGAGAGCCCTCCCTTGGCTCCCCAGATGCCCTTCCTGTTCTCCCTTATAGTCATCAGCACAACTGTTTGAACTGGATCAGGAAACTCTTTGGGATTAGAAACCTTTATCTTTTCCATTGCTTCTCTGTATGGTCCTTCAAACAGCAACAGAACACCATGGCTGCAGGAGACAGTGAATGCTTAAAGTAATGCCACTGTCAGAAAACCAGACCCATAAGTATGTCCAAGGGGGTAGTTACAAGGGTATTTAGCAACACAGGCAGCCAGAGCTCCTAGCATTGTCCTCATCAGACTGTGCTGATAGAGCTGCTCATGTGGACAGAAGGTGAACTGGACTAGAAAACTGTTCTGGTTTTGCAAGCATCTTTTTTTGACTGATCAAGGTCTGATCTAATTGTCCCTATTTCATGGATGGCCCAGGGGCAAGGACTGCCCCACTTAATTTTATCACTGGAAAAAATGTCTGTGGACTACACAGAGCTCCTGCACTCTTAACTTGGCTTTCAGCAGCAGTGCGTTACACACTAACTTTGTCCCTCACATTTTCTGTCTGCACTGATCACAGAACTTGAAGAACAGAACTGATGAGGAGATTCAACTCCACACAGAGACTGAAAATTTCCTCAGGCAACAGTATCAGGTATGTGTGACTGTCAGCTAATGCTTAAAATACCAACCTATAAACATTATATCATCAATTAATGCCTAAAGGAAAACAGTTATTGCTCCACAAATGTACCAGGTTCGTGGCTGCTGCAGTTAGAATGATTACTTGTCCTCATGTCTTAATTAACCCAGCTCTCTCAGAAGTGAGATTTGCTACAGATAGATACATTTCCTTAAAATTAGGGTTCATGTAATAATCTGCATTTTTTCTTTCAGGTGTTGCAGATTTTTCCTCCCTCAGATAGTCATATTTGGCTAATTGGAATGTTACTTAGACCTTCCTTGGCGGCATCTGGGGCTCCCAGCACCTCGGGAAAGAGCACTACTGCCCAAGGGCTGCACAGAGGGGACACTGAGGAGGGAAGGACACAAACTGCCAGACCAGTTTTGTCTTATCTTTATCCAGGGAAGAATCAGGGTTGGAGAGTTGCTAACCCACAGCTACTGCGCACATTCTCAGCAGTAACCAACCATGAATGTCCCCGTGGTGTTAACATTGCAAAGCCTCCCATAAATGATATGACTGGAAGAAAACCTGTACTACTGCAGGGTACCTGACATCACTGCCAGTACAAAATTTAATAGGAGATAATACATTTTTTAAAATGTAATTTGAGTGCAAACCAGTGCTGTATCTTGTGAGCAATTAAACACTGCTCTGTACCCCAGAGCCTTGCTCTGATCCACGCTCACAGCGAGGGGAGTGTTCAAGTCCCTGCTGCAGCCTGTCTGACCGGCAGCACACAGCAGAGCACAGCCCTCAGCGCTCACACAGCAGCTGGTGGCTTTGCAGGGGCCCGCAGAGAGGAGGGTGACCGTGCCCTCCATCTCCCTTGTGTGTCCAGCTGTGATGCTGTAATGAGATTGATGCTTTTCCTCAGATTATTTTTCCATGGAAGCAATCACAGCTGTTGCTATGGAGAAGTCATTGGTGAATGGCAGGAAGTCACATGTGTGACTGTTTCAGAAACACCTGCCCTATTCACGAGTGAGACAAAGCCAAATTCACAACCTGAAACGGCGTGAAGTGCTGTCCCCTGGGACCTTATTCCTGGTGCTTAATCCAGAAAGCAGATAGGGAGTCAGGCAAAGGAAACAATTTCCCACTGATAAATTGTTTTTAAACCCTCCCCCTCCCTCTGTATACACACACAGAGAATGTCTTCTGGTTGTCTCTAACCCCCAGTGCTTCTCCATCCCTCATGTGCCCCTGAAAGCCTGACCCAGTCTCCTCATCCCCTGCCAGCAGGAATTTATCCTGTATCCAGTAATTTTGTCCCAGGGGCCTGATCCTTCCAAGATGAGAAAGAAACACTGTCCGTGTGCCATTTACAGGACTCTCATCACCTTCCTGAGAGCAGGCCATGTAATAGCAGCAAACCTCTCACTTGTGCACTCTGCACCGTGCTGAGCACCACTTTCTCCCCATGCAGAAGGTGGAAGAGAAGCTGGAATACTGGATGGAGAAGTATGAAAATGACACCGATGCGAAAGAAGTAGAACTGGATGACCTAAGAGCATTGAAGGCAGAGAACTTGGAAACAATGCAGAAATTTGCCAAGGAGGTAAGACATCAGCAGCATCTCAGTGCTCAGCCATGCAAAACTGCACTGGGCTTTTTCCTGCCCTCATTCAGATAAGGAATCAGGACCATGGGAAAAAATCAATCAGTAAATTTGAGGCACAGGGTGCAATTATAAACACTGGTCCTGGGAAGGCAGCAACTGAGATGTCATCTTCCATTTGCCACCTGTGACATCAAGGAGGGATGATGGTATTTCCCCTACAGCTATTTCACATAACGGCAAGTACTGAGAGAGCTACTGACAGCATTTGTGAGGGGGACAGACACTATCCCATCCCATCAGTACACCTCACCTTGGTTTGCTGCCCTAGTCTGAACAAATCTGCTTCTTCCAGCTCCTTCTAGCAACATCAGGGTATGACAGGCTGGGACTGGAAAAGGCAGCTCACCCCTTCCTGCAGACACACATTCCCAGATGCACAGTGCTGTTATCAGGGAGCTGATTCCAGTTGGAACCATTCCTGCCCCACATTGGGTTCTTGGTTAACTGCTGGGCTCTGATCACAGTGGAAAAGCAGCACGGGCAGGGAGAAGTGTCTAGAAAAACGTGTGTTTTAAAGCCAGAAGGAATTAACTTGTAATCATTCCTTACCGTCAGTGGGTCTGAGATGATGGCACTGGGTTTGATGTTTTCCTGCTTGTGGGCTCATTTTTCACTCTGTGCACTGTCATCTCGGAGTCCCAAGTGTGTTTGTACATCCTCTGCTGCTTAGCCTGAGGGACCACACGTCCTCCCCACCACCAGCTGTTGCCTGGGACGCCATCAGACAGCCATTTTAAAGCATGGGATCAGGGCGTTAATTACACCCAGGCCTTGAGAGGTTCCACTTTGGCAGCAGCTCCAAGTGCCTGAGGACTGACAGTGGTAATAAGCAACATTTGCCATCTGGATTCAGGAAAGATCAAACAAAGGAGGTGGGGGAGGAAGGTCCACACTCACACATTACCCCTGTGCTGCCCTGCAGCTCCCCGGTGCACAGGGTGGGGACCCACAGGCCTGAGCAGTTCTGGCAGGGCTGGGGGAAGTGAGTGGCAAGGACAAGACGTGGGCAGCCAGAGGAGAAGAATCCTTGCACCAGGATCCAGGTGAACCTTGCCCTGCCCAAGCAAGTGACTGGGCACAGTGAGCCTCAGAAGCTGGCCCTGCAGTTTAGGGGACGTGTTTGTCATGTGGCTTTTGCCACCCCTGTGCATTCTTGCAGTGCCTGAAGTTTGAGGAAACCATTATCACAGACCGGACAGAAAAGAAGACTAGAAAAGAACAACGAGAGCAGGAGGCCCTGGAGCTGAAGAGCGCCCTGAAGGTAAAGGGGAGCAAAGCTGAGGTGGTGCTGCTCCAGCAGCAGCTGGGAGTTAATAACCTGTGCCACAGGCTTTGTCCAGGCAGAAAATGCCTAATAAAGTTGGCTGGTGTGGGGTGGCACAAGCAAAGGACAGAGACTGTCCCTTTCTGACTCAGAACCAGCAGCTGTCTGCAGGGTTGAGATGGGAGCCAAAGGGGAGAAGCCAGTCTGCTGGAATGATCTGGGGCTGCACCCACTGCATGGGTGACACAAGGGAGGGCCATGGGGCAGTGCCCCTGCTCATCCCTTGCCACCAGCCACAGACGGCCTGTCCCAGCTGTGAATGCCTCCAGTGCCACCAGCAAGGCCTGACGGCTGCTGTGTGGGCTGGGGGTTCCCTCCTGTGTCTGGAGAGCACAGGACAGACTCTCTGGCATTGAGCTGTACCAGGTACCCCATCAAGAAATTTCCCCTGAGGCCTCTCTCTCTCACTTCCAGCTGCAGGCCTGGTGGAAAGGCATGATGGTCCGCAGATTCCTTGGCCCCTACCAGGCCCTCGAGAAGCTTCTGAAGGAACAGCAAGCAGCGCAGACAGACACAGAGAAGGAAAAATCTGGAGGAAAGAAAAAGTAAAGAAAATAAAGAAAGTGCCCACAGATGTGCTCCCGGTCTGTTGCTGGGCAGAGCACTGTAGTCTGTCTGTCCAAGAGGACAAGATAAACCATGTAACAGAGCTCAGGCAATTCTGGACAATACAGTTCATGACAGACACAGTTAACGTGCAGCTGCATAAAGATCTTGAAGCTGCCCTTGTACAGCAGAAAGACAGTTTCTCCAGCACAAAGGGGATTTGCATCAAGGCAGTGAGAAACACTATATCCCCCCCAAGAGATTTAGGGGAACAAAACGACAGTGGGAGGTAATTATGTTACCAGCCCAGTAGCTCGCTGGTACGGGCTGCTCTGCACCCAGAACCTCCTCTGAGCCCTCAAAGCACTTGCAATAGCTGGAGTGCAGGTGTTTGCCGTGGGTCAGGCAGGGAGGTTGAGGCACCCACGTCTGGGCTCCAGCTGTGCTCTCCCTGCCGCAGTGCCCGTGCCAGGTCAGCCGGGGAGAACACGGGCAGTTTGCAGTGTGAACACAAGTGCAGTCAGAGCACACAGGTTTCCACTCCCACAGCCCTGCACAGACAGAACAGCTCCTTCTGACCAAGGGGAGGAACAATGGGAAAAGACAGCTGGACCTGCTGCCTATGGAAGCTGGTCTGTCACACCGTCCCCACCACCCCGGCCACCGCCCCTGCTTACCAAGAAGGGGCTGTAGGCAGGGAGCAGATCTGCTGGGGAGCAGAACTGCTTTGTAACTGAGAGGCCAAGAGGGGAACCCCTTCTCCTGACACCACTGTCAGTCAGTCACGTGCAGGTCTGAGCAAAAAGCCCTGCAGCTGAACTGGCTCGTTTCTGACTCTCCCAATGCAGGAGATGAGCCCAAACCATTCAGTCTGCTCTGCTCTTTGTGACCAACCTGTGCTGGCCCCATCCAAACATCCTCATGTCTGAGCTTAACTGAAAGTGAGATAAACCATGAGCAGAGAGCCTCTGGCTCAGAACTCTGAACAGGAAAAGGGGCTGGTGCCCAACTATCAGGCAGAGTTTACTGTCCAGGAGCGCTGCAGTTTCAGATGCTCCAGACAAACCTGTATTAGGGGTTCCGGTGTTCCCGCTGGAGCATGGCCACTTGCTTGACACCTGAACATGTTCCCATTCCAGCACTGGTACCAAAGCTGTGAACAAACGCACTTGCTTCCCACGGTCCCCACATAGTGGTAAGAACAAGGGTAACTCCAGTGCGGTGTCGAGCCAGGACTGTGCATACACCCCACTGCAGGAAGTGCCTCAGTGCAGCCCCGGGAGTTGTTCCTAATTTTAACTCTTCCTTTTCACGCACTGCTGACAGTACATTTCACCATGGACTACTGCTTTCCACATGTGCTGCATGTTAACAGGTGACCTTCTTGGGCGGAAGTAATGAAGTTGATCACAAACTCTCCAGAGGGTTTGAGCTAAGGAAAAAGCAGGATAGGATGGGGTGGGGAGGGCAGCAGATCTCTGCTGTTTATATCAAACTCCAGGCACACTTTAGTAATGGAGCCAAACACCTGAAATCTGATGCGTGGCCTCGGCTGGGCTGCACTCAATTCTCAGCAGAGAATGAAACAGAACTCTGGAAACAAAACCCCCCAAGAAAAAGCTTCTGATGTGGCTGTAGAATATGTGTAAAAATGCTGGAATTTTTCCATCCTGGTTAACAATCCCAGAATAGTCTGAGATGGAAGGGACCCACAAGGACCTATGAAAAGTAGAGAACCAAAGCAGGTCCATCAAATCCCAACTGTGATGATGTGGAACAGATGACACAGAGGATGTGACGTTCATCGATTCAACAGAAAAACTCCAGGAAGAAATACTGTAATTCATGTAAGTTTTAAAACTTTATTTCAAATACCCATGGTTTCCTTTTATATTATCAATATGCTAGAAGTTCACACTACTGGCAGAATACAGGCAATTTAAAATATACAATATTCAGACACATTTATATGTAACAGAAATTATGGAATGTATTTACAGACATACAGCACAGGATGAAGGTTTAAAATCCTTTACTCTATTAATTACACGTTTACACTGTTTTCAGAAATAACAAAATTAGATCACTTTGTAAAACATCACAGTATCTATACAAAAGCATTTTTTAGATGTCCAAATTCACCTTTCAAGTCCTCTGTTTCTGAAACAGTTTTTCAAAGAACCATTTATAGTCATAAAAGGGTAAAAATACCATTTGCCATCCTGCTGCTACCAGAGGTGCTACGACAGAGGTGCTCTGGTGCTGTAAGAGTTGTCTCTGATGGATTTTAAGCAGGACACTGGGGGTGGGGCCCCCTTCAAAGGGGGAAGACCCAAACTCTGCTCTGCCCCGACCCCCCAGTGCCAGGAGGGCCCAGGATGCTCCACCTGGAGTGTGTGACCTCCCTGAGCCTCAGACGCTGCCCAGGGCTCGCCAGGTTTGAGGATGGATGGACCCCATGGAGTTAGTGCAGGAACACCAGCAGCACAGAACACTCAGGTGGGTCCCTCCCACATCCTCACACACGAACGCCCCAGAGAGGAAAGACAATCACCTCTTTGCTTTAACAAAGAACTTTTATACATGTTTTCTTTCAAATATTCTTTTCATGGGATGCAACAAAAATTGCACATAAATACACTGGAAAATCCCAACCCATTTTGCAAGAGAGAACTGGTCAGCTTGGTGTAACACGTTAAACAAACCGTATGATGAAACGTCAGGTTTGGATTTTTGTCCTAAACACCTGGACCAGATTTAGTGCTTGCCAGCATGAAAACACAGGATTACAAATGTCAAACTAACACGATCCCCTACACTGAAACTGCCAGAGTGAACACTGCTTAGAACCAAGTACCCAGTGGTGGGAACCCCCCACCTGCCCAGCCTCCAGACACAGCCCTTCCACGGGCTCACATAGAGCCACGGCGGAGATCCACAGGCAAGAGCAAACAGCCCTTTCCTGCTGGCCAACCTCAAGCCCCCACCCCACTAATTCCTAAAAACTAGTATTAATGAAATGGCAAACTTCCACCAACCTGAATAGTATTAAATTTCATTCTATGAAGTGCTGGAAGCTGGACTGGAGCAATCACCACACCCTCGCAATTCCATGAAGGGACTGGTTTTCTTCAAACAGGGATATTTAAACAACCCATGAGGGGTGTGCTGCGAAATGCAACGTCCCTGTAACAATACAGGTGACTTAATGTTGGAAACCAAGACGAAGTCAGTGCCCCCCTCTCTCAGATGCTGTGCAGAGAAAAACACACCAGGAACACCCGTGTCTGTGCTGCTGCCTGTGAGTGGTAGAACCTTCCCCTCAGCAAACTGCAGCAGAGCCTTCAGACACCTCCATATAACCCTGTGAGAATGAGAACGCTCCTCACAAATGAAATTAAGTGAACAAGAACTACTTAAGGGGGAAAGAATGCCTGTCTAGCGCTGCTTCTCCTGTGGGTACTGTGAGTTACTGGCACTTTTGTTCCTTGCAGGGCTCAGGAAGAGCACGAGGAGGTTTCTCTTTGCAGCCCGGCAGTTTTAAACACCCTCCAGGTGTTTTCTCCACTTGCAACGTGATCAACCAATGCCAATAAGAAGCAACCGAAATAATTATGTGAAATAAGGGATTCAACAGTCACCACAATCGACCTTGAAAGAAATACATGAAGTAAAACAAAGTGGACACAAAACTGCAAATCAAAAGGGAAAAAATGCAGCTGAGTCCTTGGCAGCTTTACTTCTGCAAAAATGACTTCTAGCTGACCTGTCCCCATTTCTTCTTCCTCATCTGCATAAAATCCTCTTAGTGTATCTTGCTTCAAATGCATTCCCAAATGGAATACCACTGATGCCTGCAGTTGCTTTCAGACTCCAAGCACCATGTATTAGTGGCATAACATTCTGGGATGCTTGAAATGGGGCAAAACCTGACAAAGGAACTGCATGGGGGAGAGCTGGATTTTGTGAGGTCTTTTTTTTGGGGGAAAAAAAAACTACCGTAATTGATCAAGTAGTGAGCTTGGCCTCGTCACTAGGACCAGAGCACACAGAGCTGTCCTTGTTTTGCACATCAGTTTTCCAAGAAAATGCAAAACTTGTGGGCTGCCTCTCCCCTTCCTGTACTCTGAATTTCCATTTTTATGTTAAGGAAAGAGGAAGTAAGTAATGGCAGTTCTGTAAAAGCACCACATCTCTCTACATAACCTCCAACGACAAAGGGCTTTATTGAAAGCCTTGTCAAACCCCCAAAGAGAAGCTGTGTTTGCACAGGCTCTGCTCTGACAACACCCAGCCCACCCGGGGAACTCACTGGGCTCTCACCCCGAAACATTCTGTGCCTGCAGGGGATGCTTCAGCCCCTCATGAACGGTTGGTTCATGATAAAGGGCTCCTAAAGATCAGCAAGGTAGGCTGGAATTGTTCACACTGCAGAGAAATACACACGTGATTCCTGTGAGACAGGGAAGATCTCCATCCACTGATGTCGGAAAAGTGTTCCGATAAAGACATTGTTAAATCCCCAACAGAAAGTGAACCCAGCAGGAATTCTGATGGGATTAAATACCGTTAGAACAGGTCTGATTTAGTAGCTTTTACTAAGGTGTTCTTGGTGGAGTAAACATGCAGTAATTTTTCCCTTGGGAAAACCCCAATTTTCCTTTCCTTCAACTTTTAGGAATGAGGACACGCCAACATGAGTTACAGCTGTGTGAGGTTCGACCCTGTTACCAAACACTGCAGGTTAAGATTGGGTGATGCAGTTTTTTAAATATAATAGAAACAGCTATTGTTCTTTGGAGGCAAGGAAACTCCTACTTCTTTGCACCCTGTGGGTAAGGAAAGAAATTTAATTCCCCATGTGCCCACTGCAGCAACATCCTTTTTTTAACGAATTCCCCTGGGAATTGCTTTCCAGACTCTGCATCCATGTCTTCCATCTGCAAGGTCAGTTTCTACAGCTGGCTCCAACAGCCAGCCACCGGAATTCCTTGCCCTCCTCCCAACCCTCATTTTTTTAAATAAGGGGCAAAAAAATTGATAGTAAAAAATGTTACTGGAAACTGTTGTGATCTCCAAAAAAAATGGAGAAATGAAGTAAAACATTCCTGTCAGGAATCACGGAAACTCATTTCCTTAGAACAGAGCTCTGTGTGTTTGGATGCACTGCATGGGCAGTAAAGTCTTCAGGTCCTTCTGCTTAGCCAAGGTAACCCAAAAGGTCCCGGAGTTCTTTACACAGCAGACAAGTGGTGAAGTGGCTGCTGCTTTGGGGGTGCCAGCTCCAGGAGCGCCTGGACAGTCACAGCTACCTGTGTCAAACCCTTCTCTTCTAAAATATGCAGAGGCAAACATAATTGCTCCTGAATGGGGAACAAAACAAAGACAAAAACAAAATGGATGAAAACCACTCAACTGAAAAGAAAAAAAAAAATTAAGCAAAAGGTGACTGAAATATGAAATGTTATGGACAGGCAGCACACACACACAGGGGTAGGACATGAAATTTCTTCTTGTGACTAAAGACCCATGACTGACTACTCAAAGAAGGTGGCCTTCAGCTAATCCCTGTACTAAAAAGCTCTACAGATAAGAATTTGAAAATGGATTGTGGGAGAATAGGAGGATAACAAATTGTCCTCCCTCTCTGCCCACACTGACATGACAGTGGTTTGTGAAACCAAAAGCAGATGAACTGGAGGAGGGGGAAGCTTTGCTTCAACACGATGAACCTGCTGCAACGCAGAGCAGGAGAGGAACCACAGAAGCACAGCTTCCTTTCCAAGTCACACCCCTTTTTGAGGGAGTCCTCGCGGGACAAGCCTGAGGGGAGCCCTGCTGTGAGCAGGGAATGAGTCACCACCACTCACTCACATCCCAGAAGTGCCCCCGGCTTAGCGGGTGACCCCCAAAATCGTTCTGAGGAGTAACAGGAATACGCAAAATGCAAAAAGAGGTTTCAAAGTGTTTATTAACAGTTGTGCTATTCTCAGTCTAAGATGTACTTAAAGCCTCATCCTACAGAAGTCTTTTGCACTTCCTGGCCATCCTCACTCCACAACAGTCAGGATACATGTTCAACAGTTCTCTGTATCCGTAGAAAACAACCCAAGTGTGTCCTTCCTACAGAACTACAGAGACTATTTTTCATGTGTTATTTTTGCACCAACTGGCATTTCTCCACTCCTTGAGTCTTTACTGATTTCTGATGTTAAAGAAATCCTTCAGCACAAACAGTGGCAGCCAACACTCCTCCCGCAAAGCTCCGAGGGGAGAGAAAACAAGTGAATCCACACTGAAATTCTCCCAGGAAGCCATATGATCAGGCTAAAATAGATTTTTCTTCCAGCAAATGTATGTTACTTTGAAAAAAGTGTGCTTTTTGAGAAAATTGTAAACTTGAGGAAATATGCCTTATCTTTTTTCCTTATGTATGCAAACAGATAAGGGAAAAAGCTTTGGAATGACTCCATACCACAGACAGTAATGACAAACAAAATTTAAAAACTGGAAGGCACTGTTTGTGTAAAACCCCTTGCAGCTTTTATCACAGTGTTCACTAGAAGTTATTTAACATAGGAACCGAGTTCATTCTAGTTCATACCAGTAAGCAGTGCAAAAATAGCTTACTTAAAAATAAAACAATCTCCCCCTGTCAAAGGTCCCCTCTTTCCTCAGCGATGTTTGGCTTGGACAGAACACTTCGTGTGGCTTGGACAGAGAGTAGCAGCTCTTTGACTTGCTCCTTTGTTAAATACTCACTTTGTGGTACAAGAGCTTGTGAGATCCACTTACACATAACACATTTTACTGGTAGTGACCACATTTGCAACTGAACTCTTGTGTACCTTAAACTGTGCTTCGGAGTTGTTCCAGGTTATCGCTGGAAGGCCAACACCACTTGCACTGGGCTTACAAGCCATTTACTGCACTTGCAGATATAACAGAAATTTATTGAAGACACATTTGGAACAGCCATTTACTGAACACTTACCTGACACTGGTCTCTGAGCAGAGCTCCCTGAATCAATCTACACTCTGAGGAGACACGGTCTGTCACACACACACCAGGAGCGCCCTGAAGCTCTGAGGTGTCCCTGAGACATTAAAGCATTAAAGCACCAGGATGCTTTCCCTGGGGAGGGAAAAGCTGTGAAGCTTTATGGAAGACTTCCTGAGTTTTGTAAAACAGTGAAGAGTGCTTGGGCAGCCAGGGCCTATATTTCTGCAATTGCATCACACAAGGGTTTCTGAAAATGACACAGTAAGAGGAAGAAGGGAATAAGCATGGAACAAGCTTATGTTGGGGCGCCCACGATCCAGAGGCAACTCAACAAGTTTTTGGTAAGTTTTATCCAGAGCACAGTAAAATGCTATGACATTCTGTAGCATCTGATAGAATCTTAAAAGACTTCTTTCTGTGCCAGAAAACTTAAAGCTGTTGAAGGGCTTAATTTCTCTGAAAATTTCCTGCTTGAACTGTTGTGAAGTTCAAGCAGCTCAGAATTCACTGATGGTTCTTTTAAAAATCCTGAGTCAAAGTAATAAAGCAGAGTCTATAAATTTGAGACATCAAATGCTCTCAGAAGCAGGATAACAGACTGGGGTTAAGAAAAAAATAAAGCTACAAAGATCTGTGGACAAAACTTACCAGACCGTGTCTCCTAAGACTGTGAGATCTCATCAAGAACACTGACACTGAAAAAAATACTTCACATTGTTTAACATTTTTCATCCCATAATCCTCGGGAAATTTACCAAAGTGGGTGCAATTCCCATTATACAGATGGGGAAACAGAGGCACAACCTGACAATGCAGTTTCCCAGTACTACACCACGGGTCAGCAGACTACAGAATGCAGCCACGTGTCCTCAGCTCAGCCCCAGGTCTAGCCCAGGGACTGCACCTCCTCCCTTGTACAGCATTTTATCTGCTCAGTGTGACACAGCAAATACAAATGTGAATGAGGTCACAGATGGTCGTGTGGGTGCACCAATGTGTTTACACATTGTACCTGTCACCTCTGTCCCATCCGTGGGAAACAAAGCACTTCGTACGCACAGTCTTGACAAAACCCAAAATCTGTTCCCAAGCACCGGAGCGATGGAGGGAGGAAGCAGCACCACTATCCCCCAGCTAGAGAAAACAGACCCAGCGATAGAACATACAGAGCGTTAGCATTAGAGTGCAGTAAAACACCACAAAGCCCCAGAGCTGAACGGAAAGGGAGACAAGACTGGATTCTTCTGAATCTGTCCCCAGGGAAAGAAGAGTCTCAACTGTTCTTTTAACGCTGAGGTTTAGCTGAAGAATGTCAGAAGGGGAACAAAGATTGTCCTGTCCAGAGTGTGTAAGCAGGAAGGGAAAACAGACAGAAAAAAAAGGTCAGTCAGTGAGCCACAGCAACATCCACGAAGCAGTCAGTTATCAGACACCTCAGATACAACCTACACGTTCGAGAAGCACATCACAGCTGGTTAATTCTCACACACAAATTTGCAAGACTCCCATTGCAAAGAACTCAGTGTCAGTGAGGTGCCTGTCACTTGTAAAGCTCAGATTATTCCTTGTTGTTAAAAAGTTTACACACATCTTAGTGACAATAATTTTTCTCCAGAAATGAAGAGGTTACAGGTTTCTGAGCTGCTGCTGGCACTGAGTACTCACCAAAGCTCAGCCTCCACATGTAACTTAGATAATGAAAACGGCAGGACAAGGAATTATTAATGTGTAACTGATGCCTGAATGCAGAATCCTGCAGAAATATCTATTACTAATTAGAGTTTAAGAGTTCTGTAACTATTCCCAGTGTGTGTCTTTTCCCTCCCTTTCCCACAGGTAGCTGCTATAATCAGTGAAATCTAGATGCATGTATCAATCTGTTCTACTGCCAATTTCCTTTGATCCAAGGGCTTTAACCACAAAAGCTTCTACAGAAATGGCTGCTCTGCTGTAGACCCTGTAATCAGCCTCTTCTAAAAGTAGCCTTCCCCTTAGAAGGTAAGTATTCCTACATAGATCCATGCTTTCAGAAAGCCTTTTATTTTTGTAATTAGTATTAAAATGAAAGGCATTTTTTTCAAGAAAAGCACACCAGGCTGCCACGCCACTCTTACATACAGGTATCTTACATTCACATCTCAGTGGATATGTAATGCAGACATGTGAGAGCAACTTTAGAGCTCAGGTGGGGGTGTTCCAGGAAGTTTTCCCAGAGAGACTCTCCTTGAACTATTTCACATTAAAACAAGATACATGAGAAAAACAGGAGGGTCCCAGAGAGTAGGTGTAGCAGATAGAACAGCCTGGGATTACAAGGGACTTTTTCTTGATTGGCTTTTTTGTTTGTTTAACTGTGGGTCATTCTGGGGATCTGCTCTGTACTGCAGTCCCATAAAAATTACATCAACATCCTTGAGGGAGCTAGAAATAGGGAAGATGGGATGGAATTGCACAATTTTGTCCCAGATGAATTTATATTGTGCAGCTCTGCTGGGATCAAAGTCCAAAGTTTCTTAGGGGACCAAAATAGTGCAGGATCTCAAAGTAATAACAATCACTTGGAATTTCCTCCCACGTTCCAACACAATTCACCAGTGAGCCATGTGAAATTGCCACACAACTCAATAAACATGGCATCCTAAAATCCCAGTGGCTCAAATGCCTGCAATTGAAACTATCTGAAAGCACCATCTGGGACACTGTATCTGGGACATGAGCCCCTTTCCCCTTTCAGAATACTAAAGAAAGAAACCACCATCTACAACAGAAACATTAATGTTTAGCAGTGTAACAACCCATCATCAATTAGTGCACTTACAGAAAAATTCAGAAAAATATGATGTATTAAAACTATTTCTACTGAGACAGCTGCTCTGTAAGACAAAATGCAAAGGACAGGACAGCATAAAACAGCATATCTGGACTAACAGAGTAAGATGGACTATTTTTATATGTTCCCCACCTAGATTTTCCAAGTTTCAAAAGGGGACAAGGAATAGCAAAGACAGACTTCTACCACTGGTACATAACAAAAGAATTAGGATCTATGCAAAAACAGCTACCAACCACCAGAGAAAGGCCCATAACACTGCAAATGTTGGTAAGACAGAAGAGACATTCATGTAAGAGAATTATTGTGAAGGAACATGAAAAGCTTTGGAAAAAAAACAACATACGAAAAACATTATCCAATTTTTATCCCACTTTTAAGCTGTCACATATCTAATCTTAAGAAAATGTAACTGGTTTTGGAGAAAAATTTTCCAGTTCTAAAAACAGAATTGACCTGCATCAGCTATTATGAATTTCAGGTACAACAGTGACTCAGACCTCTGATAAACTATATCTGACTTCATTTTGCTCTGGAACACCCTGCAAGATCAGTCTGATCTGTGTTGCAGGACAGCTCAGACTTGAACCTTCTCAAGTTTTGATCATTTTGTTTTAATTCAAACTTTCAGAGAATGTTCTATTTTCTGAAGCCCACACAAAACTGCATCTGAAGCATATCAGGATAGCAGAAATACGTACCTGAGGCACTCCAATCCTTCTGCAAGCTTCCAAGAAATTCTCCACGTTTCGTCTGCATTTTGCCATTGTAAGTTTAGGCTGCAAAGAAGCAAAGGCATACAGTGCTCTTAACTGGCAAGATTTTAAAATATTTTAATTTTTTATTTAAATAAAGCTCTTAATAAATCTCTTTGCCAAAAACATACTGCACTGACATAAGCCTGTCTAACTCAAAGCAGGCTCTGCTGAAGTCTGCTTTTCTTAGAAAACCAAGTCCAATTTTCAAAGCAGTTTTATGAAAAGCAAAGTTATGAATGCTGAATGTTTTTTAAATAAAGAACAATCAGCTCTACAATATTTATGTACCCAGTGTTATATAAAACTAACACTTTTACATGATTATTGTAAAAAATGGGTTAACTCTACTCCAGCCAAAACCAGCACACTGGCTTTCGTGCTGTGATTCCAGTGCAATTTCATTATGTGAAGCAATCTAGAGTCTACTGTAGATTACTATAATGCAAAAATATACAAACATCAAACCCTATTTCAATTAACAAAGAGTTGGGGAAAAAAAAAAGGTTAGATGAAACCAAAAAATAGTGGCAGAAAACTGGAATTGAAGCTTGCTGCTTGTCAGCCTCCTGTAGATGTGTTTGATGTAGCTGTTTGAATTGCACTCACTGGCATTTTTTCAAGTGAGGGTTTTTCTGCAGTCAGCTTTCACACCTCTCCAGACATACCACAGAACAGGCTCTGTCTTGTTTCTGTTCTCGAAGCTTATTCCTTTCTGGTTCGAGACACAAGCTCCCTGCTCCTCTGCACAAGCTACTCACAGTCTGTGGAGCAGCAGCCAGTGGCTTCTGTGAGTTCAACACTTCCATAAGTGCTGGGGCTTCTTCTCTCCCCTCCATATGCTGCTGCACTTCCTCACCAAGGAAGCAGGTTAAAGGCCAGCACTGACTTCTTTCTCCCAAAGGATGAAGGCAAATACAAAGATCACATTGTGCCTGGGGAATGACACTGTGCCTCTTCTGCTCCTGGAGCCACACGACTAAAGGCTGCCTCTTCCTTGGGACTCATATGACAAAGCCAGGATTTAGTTCCTCACACAGAATATTCAGCAGCTCACAAAACCAGGCCATTGAAAAGATCTTCTCAGTGATGCAAATCTGAGCATTTGCTACATGTCTTTGCTCTGAAGGATTCCACAATCTGCCTAAAATGCTGGCATGTCCAGTTCAATCCTTCTCAAAATAACGAGGGCATCTGCCTGTTCCCATGGAGTCCCAGGGAGAGGAACCACAATGATACCATCGACAGCCCTGTAAGTGCCAGTTCAAATTCCAACCAACACAAAGAATGACTCCAAAAGAAGGGTAAGTGAACACATGCGTATTTCAACTTCTTCCCCCAGGAACAATCTTAATTTTTTTCCTTTATTCATACAATTTAAAGGTGCACAACAAGCAATTTTTCTGTCCATACTACTTTTAAGTAGCCGATCCTAAATATTTTCACTGAACTTTGAATTCTTCAAACACAGATTAGGTAAATAATCTGCCGTTATCTCGCAGTTTTTGACCTTTCTCTAATTCTGTGCTTTCCCTAAATGATACACAGTAATGTGCCCAGAAACAGCTCATCCTCAGTGCTTTCCAGAAACACGGAGCCAGGCAGGGTAAGAGAAACAACTTCAGAAATTTTCAAACTTCTCTGTGTGCTTCTCTCTTTGCTCTCAGCAGTCCCTTGATACAACCACCTTTTTTTTCCTGTTGTCACAGAGGTATGACTGGATTTGTTTAGTTCCAGGAGATGGTGTTCTCCAAGTAGTTTGAGTGTGCTCTGCTAAAATTCCTAAGCAGAGGAATTTGTAGTGCTGTGAAGTAGACACAGGAATCAACTTAGTCCCTCTTCCTGTTTTCACTGTCTTATGTAGTGGGATCCTACTTGTAGAGAATGTTGTAATTCCCCACTATCGGTTTCCCTGAACTTCTCAGGTGTTTTGATCTTTTGAAATATCTTATTTCAGTTTTCATGCTGAACTCTCACTTCACTAGTCTTCAAGTTAACATGTTTAGGGAGGACTTGAAAACGTTAACATTTGCTTACAATCTGTGTCAGAAGTGACTTCATTTAAATGAAACAAACCTAAACAGAATTCTTTTTAATGACACTACAGATCTTTTTCAAGCAGGACAGATGGTTACTTTTTTGTCACGTAAGTTCACAGAGAACACTCGGTTTAGCATTTTTGTCTGCATCACAGGACTTAGTTGGATGTTATTCCGGCAGCTATAAAACACTGTCATCATTACACACTTACCACAGCAGGGGAGGGGACGTGAATGCTGGGGACAGAGCGGGGCCGCACGTGGTTGGCCAGATGGCACAGGACGACACCGTCGGTGAGAGCGGCTCCGAGATCGCTGGGCAGCGACACCTTCAGCCGCGACTCGATGTTCTGTGCAGGAATGGACACGGACACACACGGACTGAGGGCTGGGTCCCTCCTACCGACCCATTCTGCACAACAGTTTGCACAAGGCAGAGCTCCTGCATCCCGGCTCTGTCCATCCTCATGGCATTTCCCACCAGCCTTCTGAATAACCTCAAGGGAAGCTCTGTGCACTGTTGAGGCCCAGAGCTGGCTGCAGTCTGGGAGCAGCTGAGTTCAGTGAAGAACAGTTTTCATTGTACAGCACAGTGGACTAATACAACCATTATTCAAAAATAATGGAAATCAGGATCTAGGAACAGTATTCCTAACCCTACATATTCTCAGAGAATAGTTCTGCCAAAGAGAGTGAAAATAATTGTAGCTTGGAGGACAACACAGTCAACACAAGTCAAGACAACAATTTCGTCTTTAAATAAAAACTTGAACTTGGCCTAAACAGTCCTTTAAAAAGGAGGTAATTAGCATTTGTGTAAGAAAATGAATAAAAATTCAATTCAGGCTTTCAAACTTATTTAAAATAATGCTGTGTGAGTTTCACTGAGTTGTAATACTGTATCTAAATTTTTAAGTATTATAAAAAGATTTAGAACAAGAGACAGACTACATACAGAACATTCTGGGATAAAAGAAGAGAGGGCAGACAACAGCAAGTTTTGTTTTACTTAAGGTAACTTTCTCCTTTTAGACAAAGACTGTCCTTACTATAACATTTACAAAGAGAAGAAATTCTCTTTGTCCATCTGGGGTGCTTACGGCTTTTAAGATTGGCTTCAACAAGTAAATTCTTATTTATTGGGAAAATTCCAACAATTAACTGAAGCATCTCAAGGAATCCCTTCATGCTCTCCAGAAACAAGCCATGTGGCATTCTCAATAGTCATGTTTATTGGCATTGTATCTGGACACCAAATAGGAGCCTGATGGGCCTGGACAGACAAAAAGCACAAATATAAGAAACATTTGTGCCTCAAATATTCTGCACTTAACTAAGGATAAGGCAAGAATCAATAGACAAATCCACAACACGTGAGGAAACCACGCTGTCAGCACGACTGGCAGCAGTCTCTGCACTCTATCTGTTTTTCTGTGGGCTTTATAGCAAAGAGGAGTTTTAAAAAAGGGATTGAAAGGGGACAGTGAGGCAATTTTCCAGGGAGTTCCTTACAAGTGTAAAAGCTGATAAGAAAGGAAGCGCAAATTCATGCTAAAAGCAGAGTTCACTGGACACCCAGAAGCAGGAGTCAGCATAGTTTATCTTACAGAATTTGAAGCTGACTTTATCTAGCACAAACAACCAAGTGAACACCACTGCACCCGTCTGAACGAACCATATCGACTGTACCACGCCACTTAATTTTGGTCAACTATGCACGGTACTGGGTCAGTGAAACTGGTGCAGAAGACAAAGGCAGATTTAGCAGGGTCACACAATTACTACAATGTCCACGTTCTGGCTCCTGGCAGCACTCACCTTGCGAAGCTGCTCTATCAGCTCCAGCTCTTCCTCTCGCTGTTTGGAGTTTTGTCTCACTTGAGGGTCTGCAGAATCATTAGCAGGAGACAAGGCACGGGTAGAGGATGAAGCAAGAGCTGAAAGAGAAGCATGAAGCAAAGAAGATCACTACGCACAGTTTTGCTCCATGTCATTCGGTGCTGCACCGCACATGCAGAATGGGGACAGTACATTCCTTTACACAAATCTTTCTTGCCTTTAATTATTAATCAAACTAATGCTCTACTAATCTAAATGAGGTGTTCTTTAACATTTTCCTTTCTGTTTAGATTCTGTTCTTTCTGTTGGGTGATAGTCATGCACAAATGAGGACAAAGTTTTGTTAGATGGAGTATGTTGACGTGTTTCTCCAAAAACTGCAATTCTGGTGTATGCTAATGTGCAGTGCAAAATTTATCAAGCCACCTTCATCAGTTGTTGAAGGCTTATGTGGCAAAGGTGTAAGCACAGATCAGGAAGAACAAATTCTTATATTTCCACAGATATGACAAAGGAATATCTGACAGTTCTAAATAAATCAGTTCGTTCACAGAGTATGTAATGTCACCTGTCTACAAACGGAACTCTAAAAGCAGTTTGATGATAAAGACCTGAAGTAACCAAACACTGCAAACCCCGGGTAATGCAGATGTCAATATAATGTAGCAAAACTAGCTGTTTTCTGAGCTATATAACCTACCTTTCTTGGCTTCATCCCTGACAGCTGTTCGGAAAAGGAAACTCTCAGGTCGCTGGGAAGGGTTTCTATAGGAAGGCGGGGCTGCATGGCCAGGATATGGAGGGGAAAGGTGGACTAAACAAATGTGAAAAGGCACAGGAAAGGAAGGAGGAAGAAGGAAATGGTTAGAGTTTAAATAGGAAATGGGTTCAGCAATGTGGTAATTAAAAAGAACAAACCAAAAATTTTTATGTAATAATGACAAAATAAATTACAGCCATGCATGATAAAAGCACAGAGCAGGAAAAGGCACTTCCAAGGACACTTGCATGCAAAGCACATTCCAAATATCAATTCCAACAACTGTTCTGACTCTTGCTGAATGCATCTGTGTGCCAAAGCCTGCATGAAGGCCTAAACCAGCCAAACCCTATGCTCTGCCTGAGGACATGCTTCATCTCTGTTGTCTCTTCCCTCATGTTTTTCTAAGGAGACCCAAATTGGGTAAATTTACCCAATTGGGTAAATTCTCAAACACAGCAGTGCCACATACAGAGATTGGAATAGATGCTCCCTTCTCTTCATAGTACAAAGAAGCAAGCAGGCATTTTGATCTTGTTTTTCAGAAATTTTTCTTCCTTTCCCTGTTACCTGTATGAGCATTAGGTGAGCCAGGGGAGATGGTAGATCTGTCATCACTCTGTGAACAAAAAGCAGAAGAGTATAAATGGTGCTAATCTGGAAAAGCTGTGACTACATTTTAGTTTGCTGTGTTTTAAAAAAAGCTCCATCATCTAAATGTGTTTAAGAAAAATAACCACAAATGTGAACAAACAGAGTATGTTGTTCCCAAAGTCTCATTTCTGTAGAGACAAAGCTTTTTCCTCTGCAGAAATGACACAACTGCTTTTTTCTGAGGAAATCAATGATGAAACAGCACTGACTGTTTACTCTTCCAACCCGAAGTGAAAAAGTATTCTTTGCAAAGGGAACACCAAACCCCAGGTACTTAGAAATATGCAAAACTGGCATTACAGTGGCCTCAATAAAGATACACCTCTTGGACACCCTTGTTAATGCAAAACTGCTATTTACTGAACATCCCTCCCCAGTGAAACATACTGGTTTTATCCCAGTGCTTACACAGACTAATGATTTCTTGTGAGAAATGCATTCAGTATAGCAGCTTCCACAGAAGAGAAAGAAACAGTAAAGTAGAATACAAGTGTACTTTTGATGAACTCAAGTTGATCAAGGGTAAATGATCTTGTACAGAAAAAGCGACATCAAAGACAACCAAGAACCCCTCGGAGCACAGACTGGTTACCATGTTTTTTATAGATCAGGCCTCCTGTAGACACAGCCTAAAGCTAAGATGAGGTAATACCTACTACAGTTTAATCGGATTCATACCCTACCTGAACTTTTGATTAGATGCTGACAGACTAACACCTGTTAAAACAGATGTGTGGATCCGAGATTTTTTGTTGGTTCTACTGGTGAATGATAATAGCAAGAGATACCTTGACA
The DNA here is from genome assembly GCA_036023395.1 of Myiotriccus ornatus. Lineage (NCBI taxonomy): Eukaryota > Metazoa > Chordata > Aves > Passeriformes > Tyrannidae > Myiotriccus > Myiotriccus ornatus. The sequence continues at coordinate 9,778,562 of JAYRBT010000010.1, forward strand.
GGACTGAAGGTAGAGGCACTAGGCAGGGTAGTAGCACAGCTTTCTTGGTTCAACCCTGAGAGTGACTGAATGCAGAAAGAAAGAGAAGGCAGTAGCAGAGTTAGAGAGCAGCTGACAGGTCATGCACAAAAGTGGAATGCAGCGAAGTTCAAAATGAAGAGGCGATCATGACCACATTCTCAGAAACACTCAACAAGCAACAGATCCATACTTGCTAAACTACATTTAAAGCCTTCCTTCCCTCCTGAACTTTCTGTCTAATAAGCTTGGGAGGTGCAATGTTTCTTTTACACATAACACAGTGACATTAAAACCAGAATTAAGCACAGTAAGTGAGGCAAAAGCTATTTTAGCAATACCTATGCCATCAGAAAAAAAGGAAATGTTACCCTATTCTAGGCCACTTTTAAAAATAAATAGCTTTCTTTTTAATGTTTTGAAGATGGTGTGCATTTTTAGCTATTTTCCCATCAACTTTGTAAAATCTCAGAAACTTTCCCATCAACTTTGTAAAATCTGAAAATATAATGCAGTCAATAACACGTACTTTGTGTTTGCCACAAACACCTAATACTGATCCTTGTGATTACACTCAAAGTAAATGAGATTCCGTGGGTGGAATCTACCTCTCAGGGAAGAGGTCAGTGTCAGGATTTACAGTGTTGCCATAAGTAAAACAACAGCCACATTTCAATTATGACCAATATGAAACCCAACCAAATAAACAACTTTTCCTGTTTATAGAACAGGGGCTCCAGTGTGCCCATCTGTCACTGACAACTTGATCTAAAAGGCCAAATTCTGCGTCTTCTGTTTTCAACACAGTAAACATTTGAGGACTGAATGGCTCCAGAATGAAACTATACTTTCTGAAACAGCATTTGAATAGCAAAGTAAGGAAAGAGGACTGTTCTTTCACAGGAAAGAACATCAAATGACACCTAGAAACTCTACAGGTAGTGAAAAACACACTTGTGTTAGTATTTAAAACATTTGCAACTATTCTGCCACTTCATAACAGTACAGCCAGAAAGACTAGAAGGAGAGGTTTGTACTCAGGGCAAACCGTACACCCAAACATCTTTAGGCCCTGTGCAGATTTAACAGCTGATTCTCAAGACAGCCTTTTTCTCCAGAGCAGGGCAGAGCCAAAATCGTAGGTTTGTTTTGGTTTGTCTTTTTTAAGAGTTTCAAAATATCACTTGACTTTCACAACACATTAGCCAGCACAGGAGAACAGTAAAATAAACCAGAACTGGGTGGGCTGTAACATTGAGGTATGTCTTTATTCCTGTATGAAAAGAGCAGGGCAACCTTGACACAGACTAACAAGAAGTCATCACAATGCACGTACCCAGCAGTGGGCGAAGGGAAGGGGAACACGGCACAGCACAGGGCAGGACAATCACAACAGCAACACACCACATGCTCTTCACCTGTTTGTGAGTCCCTGGCCTCCTTTTAATGGTATTGGTGTTATTGTCAATCTCAAACACAAAGAGAGGCTCAAAGCCATTCTGTCAGGGACAGTAAGGAAAGAAAGAGAGGGAAGAAAGGAAGAAGTGAGGCAAAGAACAACTGTAAGAAAAGGCAGCCACAATACTAGAGGAGCCAGGATGCTGCAGTTCAGACTCACACCACCCTCTGCACACACTGCATGTGGCTTTTAGGTCTATCACTGAAGTCAGAGAAATCTCCCTGCGCCAGGAACAACTGTAGATACAGGGAGTGCCAAAGCAAAGCCCAACCAGCACCCTGCACAAACCAAATAAGGATATTTCAAGGGAATTAGGTTATTAAACATTTGAATACACAAACGGATACCAACGGTCTGAGAGAAAACTCCAGGGTACAATTTAGCATAATTCAAGTTCTGCTTACTTTACCCATACCATTATTATTTGTAACACTCTGGTGCCTAAGAGCCTTAACTTAAAATGTTTCTACACTAACATGACAGCCTCAGGCCATGTTTCAGACCATAACAAGAAAACACAACACAAGGAAGGGAGCACAAGGCAGCAATGACACAAAGGTTGTGAAAGGAAGAGGTCACTGCAGCTGCCTGATGCTTATCAAGCACCTCATGGGCTTCACAACAGAGAAATCAAGCAGCAGTTAGAGGATGTTTTGGGGTTTTTTTTCCCTTCCATAGTGCTAACCTTGTAAGGGACAGTGTAAGAGAAAACAAGAAGATACTTGAAGAAAAGTGAAATTTAGAGGCAATGAAGGCTGAAATCATTAGCCAAGTCTAAACCTTGATACCAGCTCAACAAGTAATCTCAACTGACCACCCTTGTGAGAACATCAAGATGACATAGCTAATATAAAACTTTTATTTTCTCAGAGAGGCCAGTGATTACATTTATTCAACAACATTTTACTTAGCCTGGCTATCACAAGTCAACACAAAGAAATCCACCACGGCGTGCAGTGAAGTACTACAGCCAGACTCCACTTCTCATCACAGGTATACAGAAGGAATTACAACTAAACTGAACTCTTAAAAATTCATAGAAGGTAAGGGCAATCATTTTGGGACTTCAACTGAAATTGTTTATAAACAGAAGGAAATGGTAAGAACAAACTGTGACACGTGAATACATTTTAACTTTAGTGATAAAAGACAACAAGAACACGACCAAACAAAACATTAAAGATTTTTAAAAGGAGATTCACAACTTAAATTTTGGCTTAAAGAAAGTTTCTGTTAAAGCAGTAACAATACTAGAGAAGAGTGAAGTAGTAAAATAAAAGAAAGCTCACTTGCTTTCTAACTACCTATTAGACTTAGTACTTTTAAAAGCTTTTCCTTCTGTCCTCAGAAATTAGACCTAGCTAAATTTCAAATTCCTTAGGGAAAATGTCAAATAAAATGCAATAAAATATAAAAAGGTAAAATTAATTTCAAGTCTCATGACAAACTTTTCTTTTTTTAAAAAAGCAAACTGATGAACATTTCCTTGCTTTTGAACAAGTTTTTACCATATAAAATACATCTGTGGAAACAAAAAACACTACAAATTCACAAGCTAGTATGGGCTTAATGTTCCAGTTCCAGTAATTGCCAGAAACAGCTGCCCTGGCATATGTCATCATTAGACACAGGGTGTATTTCCACTACAGAAAGGAGCTGCAGATCATACTTCAGCAGTTCAGAAACTCCAGCATTTCATATACTATTACAGTTCAGCACTGCTGAAAAGAGCAAAGGAATTAAAAGAAAAATGAAGAGAAATGATCACTTTCAATCTTTTCCTGCCAGTCTGGTCACTTTTTTTGTGAAGTGGAAGGATGTAACTTGGTTAAAGACACAAAGGAAACAAACAGTAATGGAAGCCAGTTTAAAAATAGTTTCGGAAAATTCTATCTATTAATTTACAAAAGTCATGTGATCACACAATCAAACAGAAATGGGGTCACAGTAAATATCTTGACCAATACGTACAGGAGAGAGATATTCTAACTGAGAGCACTGCCTAAAGAAAATTTAGGCAGACAATGGAAGCACATAAACTAAGAAAATAAATTCTAGGCATGCAGTCATGCAACAGCAGGCAAATCAAGTGTATTTTTTTCTTTTACAGACACGGATTACAGCTTATATTCTTTAATTATGCTACACTGCTAAGGTGCAATAAAGGAAGAAATAGCATAAAACATGGATTATGTACATAAATGTTTTTATTTTTGGTAAGTGGTGAAAACACATGATCTTAAAGACATTTTCATCAATAAACAATAAAATGGTATGAGGAATATTTCATGATTTGTAGCATTCATATGCAGAGCAGTTTTTTCCTGTGCCAAGTATTTCTAACCCCCACGTGCAGGACGCAGACAGGTTAAAGTAGAAGGCTGTACTCCAGGCATTAAAATTGCTTACTTGACACTGAAGAGCACATCAATTAGGAAGCAGCTGAACAGAGAAGAAATCAAACCAGAACAACTAGAGGTGAATTTTTCATTTTAGAAACTGTTCTTTACTATCAGTAGTTTTCTTCTGCTCTCAGCAACAAACAAGCTTTAATTATTTTGTAGAAAACCATCGTTGTATTATTAACCAATAGCAACAGTAAAAGTGTCAATATATTCATGACGTTATAATTCACAGTTAAGTTACTTTTCATTGAAGATGGTCATGTTTTATGCTATTTAGATTAGCTCTAAATCAGTTGGTCTAATCTGAGGCAATCACAACACGTTACTTCTATGCTCTAGAATCTGCCACATAAAAAGGCCATGACGTGCAGGGTCTTACCACTAACAGGGCACTATCATCAGTATGCTGAGACCTTCTGGATGGAAAGGGACACTGGGAGGTGGGAGAGATGGAGTAATGTCAGAAACACACACAATGTCAGAAACACATGGTATGTGAACAGACAGACAACTTTGGAACATGAACTGCTTGCTTATCACACTGTGAGGCTTTTTAAAACAACCCCTGAAGTGTATGAAACCCTGTAGGAATACACAGCCTTGTGACCCGTGAATTACAGTGCATACATACTAAGGAATCAAGTATTCTGCTTTCTGTGTTGTCTCAAGCAAATACAGAAAACTGTGCATTGATAGTGCTTAATGTGGTAGAACAAAGGACCCTTTAGAAGAATAAATTAAGAACAGAAGAACATTAAGAAGAAAAAGGAGTAAAAACTATCTCAATTACCCCATGTTTTGGTAATTTTCTAATAAAAAAGAGTGAGTTGGAAAATGCTGCTAAAGAACTACTATATTCATTATATCATTAAAAGTTTTGATCTGATTAACACTACCAAGTGAATTATCTTCCTCTGGATGCAAGTGGGGATGGCAAGCAGTGGAAGAGCTATTACTATGCAGAAATCTGATGCAGAGACTGAACAGATGCCATTGGCTCAGCTCTGTATATTCTAGAAGACTGAGCCTTGATTTGTGTTCCCCACTGACTTACTGGTTTTGATTATAAAACTATAGTAGAAAAAAACTTAAAAAAAATACTTCTTTCTTTCTCTGATAGCCCTCAAAATTCCAATACTTAATATTTCTGAGATAACTTGTGATCTAATAATAGGAAATTGGGAGAAAACTGATCAGTGAAGGATGACTGTAACAAAGTAATTTGTCTGAATACTCCTGTTAGCAAATAAAGTGTACTGCTTGCAAGGAGCATGTTAAAATGGAATATGAAATCTATTTTCTGCAGAGAATATAGAAAACATACAAGAAACAATAAAACAACACACTTGGACAGGCAGTCTGCATGAACAGAAGGAAACACTAGACTGTTCCCACAAGCAAAAAAACCCAACCCAAGGCTTAATAATGCACAAAAAACCTGTGCTATAACCCAGTTCTGAAGAATCCTCCACAGTCAGGAAAATAACTCTGACATCCCTAGTAACAGTCTTACTGGACTCTTACCTCACTATCCAGAGGACTTTGCTTCTGAGGACTTAAGGATGCTTTTTGCTATAGAGAAAAAGGAAAAAAAAGTTCAGAACAAACCAGCATAATTCAGAAGGGTTTTAAAACAGAAGTCTTAGTTTTTAAATAAAACATGCATTGGGGAAATTGCTAGTTTCTACTCAGCTGAAACTTTACTGATGTTAGTAAAAAAAAAAAAAAAAGCCTTTATTCCACACAAGACAAAAACCTCAACTTCTTTAAAAATTATGCATATGAAAGATGCATAAGAAACCCAAAATATAACCCAAGGGAGGAATTTAACTGCTAAGTGCTCATGAATAACAAAGGCAACTGAAGGAAAATAACCCCGCAAAATCCAAACCCCAAGCCCCAAGAGGCTCATCAACGAACAAAATGCATCCTGTACAGCTAAGTCCTTAACTGAAAGACTGAGCTGAATCTTTAATAAAGCAGCTTTACTACAAAATAGTGCCAGGGGTGAGACTAGCTGGTGCTAATGAAGAGTGTAGTTTCAGGCAGCTAAAACCCTTCTTCTAAACTAACTTTATACATGAAATAAATGCAAGAAACCATTCTTTGCATTTCTGCAGACCACCCTAAGACCAAAATATTAACTGTAACATTTCTTAAATTTGTGATAGTGAGATTTGGGTAGTTCCCCAGAGCAGTAAACAGTAAAATAAATTTTAAGTCAACTAGAATGTTAAGCAGCAGACTACTCCATACTGACTGCAGCGACAGAGAATGTGAAGACCCAGTGTCCACAGGGAGTCTGATGTACCATAAATCTGCACCCACGCAAGTTACCTGGAAGTAGCTCATTTTATTATCATCATAAAATAGCAAAATAGATCAGGTAACATTACATTTTTGTGTGTATGATTCTCTCCTCCCTGCCAAATTTGCCTTCAAAATTACAGTGCCTCTATGCCTTCTCAGAGAAGACCCCTTCTTTCTTATACCAATCCTGTCACATGTATCCAAATGAAAATTGAGTAAATAAGGTAGACTACACAAAAACAGAATTCTTTGCAACACTCATATTTCAGGCAAATCTTCCATTTCCTCCCCAGCTCTAACTTTGCTTACGTTAAGCTACACCATCAAGACTGAATGGATTTCAGTGCTATTTGTCCATTTTCTTTATAAAGGGCCGTGCACTCCCAGGAGTGTAACGTACAAATATTAACAACCTTGGCAATCAGTAATAATTACATGATTCAGAAAAGATAAAGTATCAAGTAGGTACTAAAAGGAGGCACCTTAACAAAGTCAAGGACAGCTTCTCTCTGGATCTGCTTTGTTCTCATCCTCTCCTCCTCGTACTGAAGCGCTGCCAGCTGGGCCTCCCGACGGGTGCGCTCGATGTGCCTGCGGTGCAGCTCCGAGTCCGTGTTGGGCACCTGGAATGAAACAGCGCATCAGGCTGGGAAGTCAGAGCTGCAGACGGGTTACAGAGCAACAGTCCATGCCTTATGGGTAACATCAGTTTGGTATTGCATCAAACTCATCCAAAAGAATTAAACAGTGGAGTTCAATGTGTTACCTGACTGTGGTGACTTGACAGCGAGAGAAAATAAGGTGAATCAGGCAGGGGTCTGACAAATGCAAAACCAGAGAGAAATTAGACCTATTATCTTAAACATAAAAATTTTGCATACATGAATTGTCAGTTACACACAAGTATCTTATCAAATCAGAAGAATAACTGTTTAGTAAGCAAAGCTCTTTAACTGCTGTGATTGTGATTTAACTGACTGTGCATGACAGATTTTGTGAAGTCATTTCTATCTCTTCTCCTTAATTGTGATAAAATTTTTCTACAGCACAAGATGTACCAATGGGATTGTAACATATGGCCTATTACACTCAGATACTCAGTACTTTGTACCCATTCTCTAAGAGTAGTCAAACCAGGAACTTTCCAGATGATCCCCGCATAGAGGAACAACTGGCTATTATGGTTATCTGTGGGGAAGGTGAAAACAACAAAATTAATCAGTAGAAACTATGTTTCTTTTCCCTACCTCTCTGTCCTGTCCACATAACTCCTTAGTACTTGGTGATGCTCTTTGTCCTGCATCAAATTTAGAGTTTCGGGTCTTCGTAATTCATCTGTATCCCTGCAGGTAGATACCAGGTGGAAGGGGGACTGGCCACTGATGCATATAAACTACTGTCAGATGAATTCTTCTCTAGATTACAACTGTTTTTCTAAGAGAATTGCCTAGACAATTAGCTTCAGATAATCACAAAGGTGAAATTTAGTATGACTAAAGAAACCACATTGTGATACCAAGTCAGATGACAACTACTGCAGTTCGTAATTAAATAAATGTAACTTCCTTAGTTAACAATGATGCCAAAATACACAAAGATGTATTCTCTCTCTTAAGACTATATTTTGGTTATTGCAGGCCTTATTCTGCTCTGGAAAGAACAAAATTATTTTTAAACATCAGTATCCTTTGACATTTTCGGAACAAATCTGCTCCCTTCACTGGTCAGGTGATGACCTCCCAACTGCCAGCGATACAGGCCATCAAAGTCACGAGGTAAACAAGAACCCATCTGTCTCTTATGCATCTTATCAACAATAAGTGGAAATTTTGCAGTCAGTTCTTTGCTAGAAGGCAGCTGTTAGGACTGAAACAATTCCCAAGGCCCAGAGTCCACAGCATGTTCCCTGCCATGTTGCTGCCTAGAAAGAAAGTTGATGGAAATCAAGGAGTTTGCTCTTGACAGCCTAAACTCTGCGACCTTTGCTCCTGGGACAACTACGGAACAGAGACACGCTTGACAATGCATTTCCAAAACATGTCAGTCCAGCTGCCTGTGTGTAGACAGACTTATGACCTTTTCTGCAGGGAGAAGTTTAAGAGATGTGGAGGACCCACATGTTACAGGTCTCCCTGGTTACTTAAATTAGCACCGAAGCACATGACAAATCCATTACTGTGCTGTTCTGAACTCACAGGACTGGGTTCAGCCGAGTGCCAAGAAATGTATTCAGAGCAGAGTACACACAGCTTTGCTGCATCAGGAATGCACCACTGTCTGTCCAGAGGCACAAACTGTATTTATTGAATTGAATCAACTAATAGGAGCACTCTTGAGATGAAGTCTGCATTACATCCAACTTAAGAGTTTTAATGGCTCCAGCATGCTGAAGAAAAAAACCAAAGAGGCTGCCTGCCAAGGCATTTGCACAGAATTACTGTGGAAGCAGTTTACAGCTTGTGGTTGCCACAAATGAAGTATTTGCCTAATACGATCTTGAAATATAAAAAATTACTCATTGTCATATGGCTGTTTTTACACAATTTTGAAGGCAATAACAACAGGACCTGTTTTTTATTATCAAGAATTTCACTTTGCTGCAGCATAACATGAATAAGCTAAAATTCATTTAGATCATTGATTAATTACTTCCACATGAAGACCTGCTGCTATCCTTCAGTTAAATTTTGAAAACACTGGATTACCCTAGTGAACTACAATTTCCTTTATCATTAACATCTGTCCATGTAAACAGCACCTCTCCCCTGGCTAACCAGCCTTCCCGCATTTCCTTCAGATGTATCATGGAAACCAGTGTTTGTAAAGTCTAATTATTTCCATGCTGACCACAAATGTTCAAATAGGAAAAGTAAATAAATAAACAAACAAAAAAATTACGTCTTTCAGACCAAGAGCACCCACTTTATTTGGGGAGAATATGTCAGACTGCTGTTTTACTTTATGTACCTTATTTGTGGATAAGGAATGCTGACATATGCTGAAGGAGTTACCCTCCCCTATATCAGTGCAGCTACTGTATCTACACATTCACTGCACATTTCAAAATGTCTACTAAAACGTTGCCAAAACTCTGGAAAAATTTATACACTACTCTTGGTTTAATTTTCTCTTTCAATACCATTTTAGAATCCATTAAAAATTAACTTCTACTGACAGTGTAAGTAATGACATACATAAGACTAGCAGTTGTCTTTCTTTTTTTCCCCTAACAAGTACAACTGGGGTGGTTTTCCATGGAGTCTTTGCACATTCACTTTTACTCCACAGAATACTGAGATGCTTCAATGGCATATTAAAGGTTCTGTGAATTTTGATTACAGTTTCATTAACAAAAAGTTATACATTTGCTTATCTTCTGGTCTTTTAACTAGACACCCCAAAGTCTTTTCTTAAACCTAACCACCCCTCATTTATATTCTGTCCAACTCTGACCCTTATTTTACAGATAAGCATTCCCTCCAATAAGCTAAGTCATCATTAAAGACTATGGGCATAGTCAAAAAGTCTACTTCATTAAACTATGTGACCTGTTTTCAGATCTGACTCCAATTCTATCCCTTCTTCTCCTGATGTAAGCTCAGGATTATGGCACAGAAAAGCAGGCTTTAAATTAAACTGACCCCCCACAGTACTAGAGCTACCAACAGTCAACCAAGAGTGTGACCTCGTGGCCCATCACATACTGCACAGTAACCCTTATGTTTCCACTACACCTGCAGTACATTTATCCCTGCAGTCCTTTATGTAATACATCTTAAGTCAAGTATTTCATCAAAGCACAAAGTACATCCCAAGAAGCAGATACTAAATCAGTTTAAAAGTATACACTTTAATTAGGCATATTTTGTTAACCAACTGATTTAAAGCTGAGCATTGGCCTAGAACAGCCACGCCTTTTGCTCACTGCCATTATTAGAACTCAAATCCCTAATCTGGAGCAACAATTTAACAATGAAGTGCCATGCACAGTTCTGATGAGGCAACAGAAAACAATGTCTTTTTCTAAACATGTTCAGTAAATATGTGCTCTGCATTCTTCATGAAATTCTGGATAAAATTACTGTTAGCAGAGTAATTCTTACCTGTTTTGATGTAAATGCCGTCGTGTATCCTCTGTTCTCTGAAATTCTCTGATAGATGTGGGTTTTACTGGGGAGCTCTAAGCAAAAAACAAAAAAAGATTAACTTAGCAACCTATTCAGAAACCTGTACATTAAGGTCAAACAATCTCTTTGCAGAGCTACATTTCTAACTACTGATATTTAAAATACCTGACAAAGAAGCACAAAACACAACTCCAGGATGTTCACTTCCAACTAGGCAAGTTCACTCTTATTTTTTTTCTCCAATTTAAATAAATATTAGTTTCAAGATTAAATATGCCTGCTCATAACTTCAGGAGCTTTAAAATGTCCACTATTAAGAATCTTACAGAGAAGTTCATGTAGGTGGAAAAAATTATTGGAATGTAAATACATTTTTCATAGTTTAACTCTACAAATGCACAGCAGTGCAGAGTGGATTCTCAGAAATACAGGATACGGTAGCTGATGATCCTTTAGGAAACTGTAAAGACAGGTCCCAGAGGGACTAAGAAAGCAAAACATGGGATGAATAAGAACACTTCAGGTTTAATTTGAGCTACGAAATTCCCCCACTGGTAACAGAGACACGTAGCCTTTCGTGTTACTTAAAAACTTTTACTGACACCCATTAATGTAGAAAAAGAGAAACATTTCAAGATGAACTTGCCAATTTTCACTCATGCCTGCATGCATGATGCTATATTGCATAGTTAGCCTTGCTAAGTAGTATTTTCCAATGACTTTTGCACTGTCCTTTTAGAGAAACTACTGCTTTAGCTATAAGCAGTTTAATTTTTTTGAATAGACAGACTCCAAGGAATAGTTTTTTTGATGCTGACCAATGCCTTTTCCATATCTACAGCAAAGAGTCCTTGGGTTGACCTGCCAATAGTTGTCTTCTCTGAGTTTTGCTCTTGAGTTTGTGCTTCAAGTGTCATCAGCTACTGTGATTTGATATTGAATTTATGAGATTTCCATAGTGAATGCACCTCTCACATCTAGAGGTGTGACTGATTTTAAACATAGTTAACAGTAAAGTGGACAAAATAGGGAGCAGGATCCTACATGAAATATAAAGATACGCTTATTTTTTTCTTTCATCAAAGAGCAAATCTTTCTGCTTCCAAACATACAAAACTTTGAAAGGACACATCTGAATCACAGCACAATAGTTACTGTTTAAGCAGATCAGCCACAAAGATTTTTTCAGACAAGTTATTCATGTAGTCTGTACAGTGAGCCACTGAACTGTGTAACTGTGTATATAGGTATTAATTAAGACTGACAGAACACAGAAGGAAACACTATGTGGCCGAAAATCTGTTTCTATAGGTTTGATTTTTGAGGACGCTCTCCAAAAGTGTTCCATCCAAATGATTTAAAAGGGAACAGTTTTCACAAGGGCTTTCCTGGGGTGTATGAATCTAATTAATTCAAGTAAAAGCACCACCTCATTAGAGATTCGCCGCTGGTCAATATATGCCATGAACTGTGAGCTGAGGCTGTCTGAGTCCATGCACTTGGGCTGCCTCACCTCTTCCTCCTCCTCTTCCGTGGCACAGCTGTCAATATAGTCGATCTGATCGAGATCATGTTCCACTTGACACACAAAGAAAACACCCATAATTAGATAACCCACAGGAGAGGAAAAGACCCAACAAAGCAGCAATGTCAGGAACTGAGGCCCAACCGTTTTAATTCCATCTGGGAAAGCTCAGTCTAAAAAAGCTCTTGGATTTTGCCAGGCAAAAATTTGATAAACAAATTTTGAAATAATGATAAAACTTATGCTTTTTAAAAAGCAATGATGAACATCTTTCAAACATGTAGTTTTATACTGCTGGCTCCATATACTTTTGCAGTGACTGAAAAAGTAAAGTAAACACTGTGATTTTTTTTCAGTACTAAATATTATATATCAAAACTTGTCAGCTAACACCAAGACTGTACAGTGATCTGTGCAAATTTTTGAATCATTTCTCTTGATTCTAATAAATCTCTGTCAGAATGGTTTTACTACTACAACAACAAAATGGAGAGCAGCGTGTGTAACTTACATTTATTGCATTTGCATTCAGATAAGAAGTGTATGTGGAAATAATGAACACTACAGAAAACAACACAACACCTTTAAAACTGTGTAAAGGCACCTGCAATTTTATTTTAAAAAGAGGAGTTAAAAAAGACATTTGGAACCACTGAAATGAGAGCAAGAAACAGCACAGTTTGGCTAGTATTGATTTTCCTTTGTGTGGGAGATATTATCTAGGGCAATTTTTTCACTTGTCACTGCTTTTACACATTCTGCCCAAGGATTCTGAGAGTCATGACATTGAGCAAACCACCCTGGTGAAAAATACTGTGCTGGGGATGCAGAGGAAAACACAAGCTCCCTTTCAGAGCACTAGAGCTTTTTTTTTTCTTAAAACTCTCCCCCAAACTTGCTCCAGACTCTCTTGCAGACATTCTCATTCTACTCCCCCGCCCCTTTCCTGGTTGTCTAAAACAGACTTCTCTTTGCCTCACCACACAATCTAGCAACTGTTACTGCCAAAGCCACCTCCTCTGTTACTAAAACCATCCAAAACAGCATTCCTATATACTTTGGCTTCATTAAATCTCCATCTCAGTTACAAATCTTAAAAAAACCCCAGCAAAACAATGTCACTCACAAACACCAGTCCCTGCTAGACAGCTTGAAAGTTTAGATTAAAATGGAAGACTGATGAATGAGACACTCGTGCTACCTGGAAATACGAAATTCCCTGACGAAATTGCTCACTCCGTTCCGAGGGCAGTGGGCACAGAGCAGTGACAATTCACTACTGCTGTGAATTTTGCCCAGTAGCTCAAACAGCAAAACTCCATGCACCAAAATTCAGTATTCCAAAATACTGTTCAAAGCAGTTGGAGACTTTAACATAGCACATATGTAAAAGCTGACACAATGTTCTCCAGAAAATGCTAATTCTGCTGCTATTTGATTTTGCTCTTAACATCCTTAAAACAGCAGCATTTTTACACTGTTTCCACATCGCGCTTGTGTAATTCTACCTAGATCTTTCTCCCTTTTCCCCCTCTTTAGGCAACCACTTAGAGCAAACATTCTGGAACTTTAATGATGATAGTAAATGTTGTTAGCCAAGGGTCACTATTTACCTCCACCATTAGTTACGACTGCGCTCCCTCGGTTTTCTTGGTACTGACTTTCTCTGCGCAGTCTCTGCTCCTTAGTGATCTCTGCCACACGCAAAGGGAGATCTGAGAACTCATCTGTTGGCTTTGGAAAACAAACAGTGAAGTCAGGAAACCCTCTTCTTCAGAAATAACATCTCGTAAGCTACTCTCTTGTCTTGTGTTTTTATTTTAATTGTCCTTTTTGCACCTACAAAACACTAATTTAAAGGAAATTCGGCTATATGTATTGTTTTAAGAAAACATGTAGTTAAGCTTTCTTTAAAAACCAGCTTGGCTACAGTTTTTGTTGCAGCATCTGCAAGTGTATGAAAACACCCCAGGATGGAAAGCACCAGAACCCCTTCAAAAACCAAGCTGGGAGTGCAAGCAGACATCTGGAGCACAGCTCACTGAGACACTTTAGGTCTTGGCTACTGCCTTTTCTAGTTATCCCGAGAGGGAAAAAAAGTTTCTTCCTGCGAAGAATAGTTGACAGTCTCTTAGCTAAGAGGTCCCATTTTCTTGCTTCTAAATGGCAAACAGATTATAACATTTCAAACAAGGTGCGAAGAAAGAAGATGAAACTTCCATCTGATTTTTGAAGCTTAATTTTCATGTTCAGATTTGTTTCATTGACTCAGCATTGTTATACCATACAGTTATAAGCTTTTTTAAAATGAGGAATGCCCTTTTTCTCACCTTTTATTCTCCAGCAAATTAATCTGTCATGCACTGTTTTATACATTTCTGTTATTATTTCAAACTTTGGGTCTTGTCTCATATGAAATTACACTTGTTTTTCTCCAATAAAGCAGGAAATAACTGTGGCTCAAGGCAACCTGCACACTAGCATACACGTTACCTATGGATTATGCTTCCAGATGTATGTGCTTAGTTCTTTTTCTGTACAACACTGCACTCAACAAAAACGAAGCTGCAGCACTTACTTCATTCCCTGACCATCTTTTGTCTCCGCTGTCCACACTGTTGAATCCAGAATCAAGTGCTCCATACGGACGACTGGAATAGAGTTCCTCGTGGCTGTCAAACACACAGTTTTAGTTACTGTGATATAAACACCACCAAAAGCTTCTCAGCTATCACAGAACAAAAGCAGAATAAAGCCACCAGGCACAGTTGCAGCATGTTCACAAGCTCAGCATGTTTGAAAGCCTCACATGCATTTGCCACATAGAGCAGGAGACAAGTGCTTACAACTCAACATCCTTGTCTGTCAGCCGTCACCTCCCCCTGCCTGGCCTTAAGAGCTAATCTGATCCAGAGTATATACTTTAAATGTTTCCCAAACAGAAATTATGAGAAAGAAAGCTGCAAAGTGGTCTCATATTTCACTGTTTAACAAGTCAAACTTTTATTTTCCCTCTACTTGTATATCTTGGTTGAAAAACACTGTCCCACAAGCTTTTTTGTAAGTAAGCATAAACCCTTGCAACATTCCTAAAATCACAGAGTATACGACTTCTACACAAACTACACAGCATGTATTACATAACTGACTTCTGGGTCACAGTCACCTACCTAAGAAACTGTGCAGAAAGATGGATAGTATTTCAAATATTTCATAATGTAATAAATACAGAAATACAGTTTTCATCTACAGGCTTTGTCAATGACATGTCTAGACAAAGGCATTAGACATGTGACCAGTGCTACAAGACATATAACCAAACAGCCATACAGTTCTTCTCTAAATTTCTGAGATTAAAAACTACGTAATTCAGCAGTAAAGCCATCACAGATGTCAAGTCTGGCAACTGCTGCAGATTAGTTATAGTAAAAGAGACAATGGAACTTGTCTGATCCACTGCAGATGGCATTTCACAATGGCTCAACTGTCCTACTGGCACTCGATGCCCCAGGGAGAACTGCAGCAGTAATTACTACATAATACACAAGGAAGAATGAATTTCAGGAAGCTAATTGCTTCACCCCATCCTAACTAAATTGCAGGTCATTTTCTCATTGGTATTGCTCTCAAGTTGTTGCTCCCTCTGAAATCCTGCTTTCAGGAAACACTTATTTTCAAATTATTATTATTATTATTTATTATTATTATTATTGCAGCACAGTATGTGTGCACGAGACTTTGTAGAAGAGAGACAGACTATTATCCAGGGCTTTGATTTTTAGATAGACATGGAAGAGGAAAGAAGCTCCAGGAGGGATGGAGGGCTACATGAGGCTATATGTGTGTTTCTATGCAGATGTGCAGCAAAAAACAAGCCCTTGTATCTGCACTGAGTTTTAACCAGAGGAGTTCCACTTTTATGGCCCTGAATTTGAACAGAAAGATCATCTGCATAACAAACCACTAGAAAGAAAGGGAAAAAACACTTCTTTTGGGTGGGAAGAAAAAAGAATGACCATGAAATCCCCCACTGCAGTTAAAGAGCTATTAACTTGAATCACTGACAACAGAACCATACTTATGCTAACAGTTAATGGCATTTAAATACTGGATCTAACATGGGTGGAAAAAAAAATCCATCTGCAGTATAATTCTATTTTAAATGAATCAATATTTTCAGAATCTACTGAGAATCCTGTTGTAGGCTGAACAATCACTGCAAATTGAAGATCTCAAAAATGAGAAAATATTTTCATAACATTTTTCTTTCAGCCTTCCTTTTCAATTAGAGAAATTTGAAAAGCTGTACACCTAAAACTAAGGTTAGCTGAAAGCTCAAAAATACCTAATCACTGTTTCCAGGACTTCTCCTTTTTAACATGAAAGCTGCTTTCCCTCTTCCCAGCTCTCACAACTAAAACCAGCTATTCAACACTGCACACTTCACACGTTTATGATCATACAGCAGCCACCCTGAAATCAGCTGAGACTTAAGACTTTTATTCCTCCCTGACCAACAAGCTACAAGGAACAGCAATTAGGTATTTGGATAGATCAGAGCATTTGGGGTCAACTACAACTTACATGGGAAGCTATGTAAGTCTTGAAATCAAAGGATGAGAAGCCAAATGTCTGGTAAGCCCAACAATCAAAGGAAAGACAATACTTGACAACATTTCAAAGGCACAGTTCCAAAGCCACACTAAACCACTTATTTTTTACCTCCTGTAAGAAAAAACAGTTGCCCAAGTCCCAGAAAATCAACCACATGACTACTTTGTATTTTAAACCTTTCAACTCCAGACTCTACCTGTTTGCCTCAGTGCCATAAACTGCTGCACAGCTTCAACAGTTGTGTCTCCTCCCAATCACATTCACTCCAGCACCAATCTGAGCTGCTCTGAACTTTAGAGTTGCAAATGAGAGCCTGGCTGCAGCAGAACAAAACTTGCTGCAGATTTATTTCACACAGCTTATGTTTAGACACGGACTGCAACATACCAGGTTCCACTCTGGTAAGACAGTTTGATGTAATTTGACAAGGCTAAAACAAATAATTAGCTGTGCTAGAACCACACTTTTCATAATGTTTCACAGTATCCTGTTTTATTGGGATTATCAACAACCCTGCTATTAAAAATGTTTGATCAAAAGTGAACTGACAGCATGACGCAACTTCCTTAGACTTTAAGAGTCTCTGTCACTCAGTTTCAGATTCTTAACCTCCAGGGCATTACACCCAGTTTATCAGATAAACCAGCAACAAAGTCTGGGTGGACTGGCTGATACCTTATTTCTATTGGTCACCTTTGAAGATAACAAACATAAAGCTCCTGTGACTTGTCTGGAAATATTAACTATATCTGAGCCGAAGGCTTTTTATTTCTTTCATCTCAAGTTTCAGAAGGGTATTATAATTTAGGATCCTCTCTTTCACTGGATCATTCTACCACTTTCTTCTCCTAAGTACTCTGATCCACGGACAGTTCTTCCATAGGTACATGAAGACAGGAGTCGTCACCTGCAACACTAAATGCCCTAAACAGCACAGTAACAATAAATAGTTCTATTCCCAACTCTTATCTCCTCTTGGGTATGGAAACACAGCTAAATGAAAGCCAGTTGAACCTCATTTCATCCTGTTGAATCTGGTAGCAATTCTAGAGAAAGCATCCTCAACCAGTTCTGCTCTTGTTTTCAGATTCATAATTCCAAGCTATGATTAAAATACATTAATTCTTCTAATTTCACAAAAGCAATTTATGAGAACTTCCATATTAATATACAGCTACAAAACAATCAGTAAGCACACAGCCCACTAGTTTTGTTGGAATTTCTCTCAAAAATAAACAGACTATGTTAGAGCTAAATAGATGATGACATTTTATCATTTAGAGCCTTTTATTTCCAGTAGCAGGTCAGTATCCTCAATATTATGCAGCAACCATCTGCCACAGCTTGTACTGGAAACTGAGTAACACTCAACATGATCACATGTTGACCTCATCTAGAAAAATAATTTAAGACATTCGGTGCTGATGAGGAATCGCTCTGTCAAGTCCCTCATGCAAGTTATTCCTCATAAATCTGACTCACGGTGATTTATTGTGAAGCCCCCTCATTTGTGTTTTATTGCTGCTAAGGCAGCAGCACATCCTTTAGCAACTTACTCCTCCACACCTTATTACCACCTTCCAAGACAACTGAGGTAATTTTTATATATATTCAGTTTCATACTTCACTGACTCTCTTTCTTCCGTTCCGTGTAACAGAAGTAAATCTTAACTCCTGCTTTTTGCTAGACATCTTCATTTAGCAGCTGATATGGCAGACTGCTCCAATATTTGTGTTAACAATGCCAAGCAGCAGTGCCAAGTGAAAGCTTGCCAGAAATAACAGTTTACTGATGGGGTGGAGATCAGCATTTACACCTGTGGTTTGAGCACAGCAGTCACAAAATTCTGTACAAAAGGTTAAAAATTACAGCAGGGATATATACTCCAGGAAGTCTGTGGAACACATTAAGATCTTATAAACTGAACATACATGTTAACAACATGAGAGCACACCCTGTGTACTATGAAGACATCAACACTCCCTTTTTACTGTGTATCAACTCTAACACTGCTTTTCACATGGTACTGCCCAGGTCTTCTGAACGGCTCCTCACTTCTTATACACTGGTACCTTGTTAGAATACACCATGACATAACATAAATAACATTTTTCAAAGCCACCTCCATCAATGCACTTAGCAAAGAACAATCCTCGGATCTATTTTTGTAATTAACTCAGACAATTGACAAAATTTTCCTGAATGTCATCAAAACGTGGCTTGTGCAAAACTTACCATGACCCAAATCCCATAGGTCTCCTATCGTAATCAGGCAAGTCTGGAGCTATCTTGCATGCTTCTATGTTCAGGTATTTAAATATATGAATTTTTCCTTTTATACATATCTTTTAAAAAATTGAAAAAAAATAAATCAGTATAATTTGACAATACATTTTCAAAGTACACTACAGACATTTAGCACGCAGTTGAGAGTGATAAATGAGCACGTTTGCATCAACCAATGTATCTTTTATTCTAATCTCACTGCATTTTAGAGAAACAGCTATAGTGGAGCATCATGGGATGCCCACGAGAGACAAATGGAAGCTGTCCTCCAAGTACATCTGGTCTGCAGGCAACTCTGTCAGCTGGATGCTGAAATTTCATCATGCAAACAAGACATAAGCATTTACAAGTACTAGAATTTATACCCTTGGCATAAGAACAGATGCATCGCACCCATGCCCAGATTTGAATGGTAGTGGCAGACTGCCAAAGCCAGCTCAAATTTATAGTGGATGAAGCCAGTAACAGCTGTCTCTGCTTTCAAAAGGGAGGCAAAACCCTACTGAAACTGCAGGACTCAGCAAGGGCCACTCTTGACTCAGAAGCAGCAGCTCTGAGTACAACCTGTAATACTCAGGGGTCTGTACAACCACATTAAAGATCAAATTAGTCACTAACCATACTGCAGTTTCTAGCTCAAAGGCAAATTTGAGCCCTCTGCTGCAAAGTGAACCAGCACACAGCAGCACTGAGGCCTCAGTCCAAATTTTGACATCTGAGTAGCACAAAATCTGTCTTGTCTGACAGATGTTCCTCTCTCCTATGCTGAAAGCAGGAACGTTCAGATAACAGTGGAATTCTTTGCAATATCCCACAGGTGAGACTACTAATACAGTAAAGTAAGAGAAGAAAAAGGGATTTTTCAAGTTGTGCTGTATATTTAATACTTTATACAACGGAATTTATTAAAAGTTATCTTGTTCTTAAATAGTTTGTAATACAATCCTTCAGCTTTTAACTTTGTTTTCCTTTTTTAGTTGAACCACTAATCTGATTTCTTAGCTGCAGTTTACCTGTGCAGGGGGGGACTGGAGAGGGTTGTTCTCTAACATGATGGTCTGAAGATGTCTGAGGTTCCTATAACAAACTGGTATTGTTGTTATTTTATTGCAGGAGAAATCTAATCGAATCAATGGCAACTCAGCAAGCTCTGGAGACAGAAAACAAACATCCAGTTCAGCAGATTAAAAGAGTATAAGAAAAAGCAAGAGTATAAAAATAGGTGTTTCACAAAACAATTAAGTATGCTGCTTCAGGCTTTCAGGGGAAGAAAAGGGGACTGAAAATAAAGAAGTGTTTGAAGTTTCTGCTGTTATAACTGACAGCCTTTATCTCACCTTCAGGTAAACGCACCAAATTATTTCGTCTGACATTTAGGTCCCTCAAGGATTCCAAATGGCCAATCTGTGGAGGTATTGTCTGTATTTCATTACAGCTCACATCCTGCAAAGCAAGAGCAAAGAATGAGGTACCACTGCCTGTTAACTAAAACATGCAGCTCTTTGTTTAGGGACTGAACACCTCAGATCCTTAATATTCATCAATTCTCGTTGGTGATGTGAAGCATTGTTCTCATTTTAAATACATGGCAAAAGAAAAGCTTTAAAAGATTAAGCATTCAGATGCGGAAATTTATTTCCAGTTATCTCCTTCGAGTTATTCTGCAGCATTTCAGACAGCACAACTTGCTACATAAAAGCTTTTTGGCAGAAACAAATGTACCAACAGCTCTGATTCAATCTGTCCCTCCTTTCTAAAATAGGGAAGACACTTGAATTGACATAGACATAGATAATTTCTCTCCAGTGCATCTTTCCCTTACATAATTTAAAAAAAAAAAAATCTCAGAGTATTTCAAACTCTTTTCTAACACCTCTATACAAAATCAAAACATAGTTGGAGTGCTGTGGCAGACAGAAATTTTCTTTAGGCTAAGAGCAGATTTAAATAACTTGCCATTGCATACAAGTGGTTGGTTTACAATCACAAAGTTCTCAGCAGGGTGAGAAACAGGATGTTGATCTTGTCCTTGCCCAGACAGCATCCTAATTACTGAAGGATTTTGATCAGTTTAAAAATTTGTTATTTCTTCTGAAGCATCTCTGAATTTAATAAACACATAAATTAAAAAGTAAAGACTGAATAGTAATAGCTAAAAATCAAGTGTATACTCACAAGCTCTGTCAGCTGTCTGAGCTGTCCAATTTCTTCAGGTATTGAAACCAATTTATTATTACTTGCTATCAAAACTTTTAGTGGTAGACTACAGAGGTGTACTGGCAACGTTGAAAGCTGGTTTCGACTTTTGACAGAGAGAAAACAAAACAACCAGAACACTAATGAGAAATCTTAATGCAGTGAAAGACACATACAAAAAGCACACTCCATTTAGGTGATCAAATCAGGTTTTACATAAATACTGCAAGAGTAGTTCTGTGAGGCTGTTCTTCACTACTTGCTTTATCTAGTTATGTGTGAACAAACTCTGACTATCAAGTACCAAGTCTGATCAGATGCTTTTGAACTCAGTGAGGGGGAACGTGACATTTGTGTGCCCTTTCAGGTGCTTTTGGTAACTGGCCATGCTCTGTCACAAAGGAGTTTGAGCAGAGTGCAAAAGCCTTTCTCATAAGGAGCACTGCAGGTCAGCACACACAAAATGCCAGAGAGAAAGTCATTAGATAGTGAATATTTAAAGTATATTTCTAATTAAGTAAGGACAATGAGACTGCACCCACTAGAGATACAGCATTAGGAAACCCATACATGATTCATATCCTATTTGTACAATTTTCGTACAAATTAAAAAAAATAAAGAAATATACTTTTGCCAATTTAGTGTGTTTATAACACCAGAAGGGAATAGCTTGAGACCTTTTTTTTTAAACTAATATCTCTACCAATTTCTGTTGAGAAGCTTTCCACATCTCTTAAAAGACCCTCTACAAATGGAAGAAGCTGTACACAGTTGAATTTCATGAAGGGCCAAGCTGCAGCAATTAGCTTTTAATGCTGGCAGTGAAGTGTTAATGCTTGAGAAAGATCTTTCAAAGCCACCAGTACAGTGAAGGTAAAGGGAAATTGCATAAGCCCTATTCATCTGCTGAGAGCTGAATTGCAAAGACCATGCTAAAGCTCTATCATCTCTTTTCAGACTGCACGCCTGTACTTCACATGAAGACGACTGGATTTATTTATTCCTTTAGACTGGAATTAGATTTCTTCATACTCCGCCTCTAAAAGCTGCTGCTTAATCCTTATGTTCCCTGATCCACCTAAGTGGGTAAGAACGGTCCAGGTTGCTTTGATTCAATGACACACAACACAACAGTGTGATGATTACACACCAAGCTGGCATTACCTATGGATGCACCAAAATTTACAAACCCAGACTACTCGTTCTAAAGCAAAATTTGTAAGACAATTGTTACCTGATATTTAAAAATGTTAAAGACTGTAAGTTCAAAACAGCCTCTGGGATGTATCGAATGCAGTTCTGGTACAAATTAAGACTCTCGAGGGAGACGAAGTGACATGCTTCTGCTGGAAGCTCTGACAGTCTGTTCCGTGATAGATCTGAAGGGAGGGAAAAAAAGAGAGATTCAGTAAAGCTACCTTAAAACTTCATCAAGTTCCTTGCTTGGCAAGAGACAGAAGTTTAACCAAATCTCCTACAACATGTTTGTATATGAAGAATCAAAACATTCCCTTAGACAAGTCCAATCATCAGTCTACAGGTATGAAACATCCATCAGCATTACTGTCCTTCAAAAGCTGTGATAAATAATGCAGTTGCAAAGGGTTCTTTTTTCTTTAAAGGTCAAGGAAAGCTGCTGATTAAAAATGCCAAAGGGCAGTTCTCACAGACACACACACAGAGCTCCTACTTCCTAACACACCCAGCTCCAAGTTCGGACAGGTGCAGTGCTCACATCTCGAGCACCTTCTGTCAGCAGGGAGTTCCCACAGCAAACTGTTTGCTGAGCTGATGCTTCACCTCAGTATTTTTAAGGGAGGGTAGACATTCATTGCAAAAACTCATCTAGCCTGAATCAATGTTATGAATTATTAAAAAAAAATTCCACATTTAATTGCTATTTTCTTTATTTGTTTTGAACTTTTCATAAGAGGACAAAACCTACCACCCCAAAATACATACAATAACCTGACATACTAATTTCTGTATCTTTATTCCATGAAGGAACCATACAATACAGATTACTTTTTAAATACTGCCAATGCAGATATGTCTTGTGTCTCTTGACATTACTTCTATGTTTGTTTTGTAAAGGGAAGCTTTTCCAAAGGAAAAAAAGCCCTCCTTGGAGAAATTGTTCTATTGTACGCTGCTCTAGGTTGCCTGAGGAGAACACTCCAACTGCAGCTTGAACCGACTCCAGGTCTACCTTGATGCTTAGAACAGACCATGTTCTACTACTGATAAATAACCAGTAATTAAAAATCTCAGTAGGAAGAATCACTATGAAAAACTTTGTAGATAAAACCCATGAGCTTCAGTACAGAAGTGGGAAGGAACTTCATTACCCAGCCTCCAGGGATGACTGAAGTTCACTACAGCAGGGGCTGTGATGGGTATGTGTTGCAGGGTGCACTAATCCATCTTTACAATAAGGTAAGAAACTCCTTGTCTGTTCAGCAGTGACAATTAAAAAAAGAATAAAAATTAAAAATAAAGAATAGAAATTAAAAAAAACACCAACAAACCAAACCAAACCACCCCCCCCAAACACCCAAACCACACCAAGTACTTCTTTCCAGCTGGTATCAGGTTCAAACTTGATCTCAGCTTGAACTCGTCTGAACTTGATTTTGAAAAAAATAGACTTTTAAATGAACGTTTCCGACAGCTCTAATAGTGGGAGTTAAAATTACAAAATAATACAAGTTGTCAGCAATAAGTCTCCATTGCATATCTAGAATTGTTTTATTGTTTTATGACAGAAAACAGTTTGAGATTTTTGCCTCCCTTTTCTTTTTTTTTTTGCGTGAAAAAGACTTTTTACCCTTGTTTTTCTTTTCTTCTAAGAGTGAAGAAAAACCTGCACTTATATAGATTGCTAAAGGCAGGCTCTGTAAACATACTGATGTTACCATATGCTAATCCAGACAAAACATCAGATAAATGCATCACTGCAAAGAAAGATCACTGTGATGGATCTTGCTTCCTTCCTGCTACTGCCAAACCAGTGCTTTCCTACCTCTACTGCTTGTCCCAGGCCCTTTGTACTGCCAGAGTGTGTGGGAGAACCTCATCAGAATTTAATACAGCAGTTTTTCTGATCACCTCACCACACGGCCCCATAAACCCTATGCCAGCACGCGGGAGAAATGTCAGTGCAGCAGAATCCCAGTTCTGGTGCCAAGGATTACTTTTGGTAATTTAAAGCACTCACTGAACTCCAGTCTAAGTAAAAGCAGCAAATGAGCTTGACTGATCAGAACCTCCTGAAGAATCTGAAGATAGTAAAGGAGTCGATAGAGTAGTTGTGTGTGTCCTCCAGGGACACAGCAAACACTTCCAACGGAGTTGCACTGGAACAGGCTCCCCAGGGCAATGGTCACAACACCAAGCCTGGCAGAGTTCAAGAAGTGTTTGGATGACACTCTCAGGCACATGGTGTGACTCTTGAGGATGGTCCTGTGCAGGGCTAAGGGTTGGACTCGATGATCCTTGTGGGTCCCTCAAACTCAGCATATTCTGTGATTCCGTGAATTTATGCAATGGACACTTATTTTGCACATGTCATCTCTCACAATGCACTTGTCTGTCTTAGGATTTCTTCTGCTTTACTTCCACTTTGATTCTCATTAATGATTTAGTGACAATGATAGCAAACTGCAGCCTTCCGCTCCTCCAGGTTGTATCACTGCAGGAGATTCAAAGCACAGAAATAGTGCTAAAACTGTGCAACAATGGGGTGTCTGAAATTATGACATTCCTAATGGGATCTCTCCGTGTGCCAACACTGTTGTAAAATGTATCAGAAGAGGGATTTTTCAAGCAAACATACTTCTCCTCAACATAAGCTATGTATTCTGAAAAGTTTCTAGTAAGTGTTCACAGTCACTGGAATTATCTGTGATCCGCACAGCTTGCCATGAGGTTCCACAGTACAATTGTATGTTACTGTCCAAGAAAGGGAGAAGGATGCAAATTATTTCAGAGACAACAACAAGCAAGAGTAATTTAGAAAAAATCCTTGGCTTCCACTTTGACTAGATGTTTAAGTGCCTATTAAAAAAATTATTACAACACTAGTTTATGAGTTGGAAGATGGAAATGAATTCCACCTCTTTTCTCACAACATACTAACATCCTTCAGCTCACAGCTTTACGCCTCTTTCACACAGCTGTGCTGGCAAAGGCAGTCTGAATACAACCCATTTTAACAAGAGAAATAGGTTTCCCAAGTAGTGAGTTGTTTTCTGGCAGAAGAGTGGCAAATAAAAAGTTTCTTTCAACTGCTTTGGAAAGGTTTATCCTCAAACATGAGAATTCTCAATTGCTTTCTGTTTCACTTTATGTTACCAAAGAACATTTAAAAACTATTTTTTACATACTGTGCAGACCATAAGGCTTGAACTAATCAAGAACTTCATATATTCTGAGCTAAGATTTAGTATTTCTAAAGAAATAATTCCCTGCAAAAATAACATTAGGTATGAAGAAATGAAAATATACTTTTTTAAATAACAAATGAGCTCAGAGTGTGATAGAAAAGAGACATCAAGGCTGGTTAGCAGCAATGACTAACTTTTTCCATCCTTCTCTCAATCTACAGTGATTTCTAGAACTTGGCATTTCTATTTAGCAGGAGACATTCAGTGGAAAACAGATTAAATCAGAGCTGAATTTTGATGCTGCAGTATAGTCTCTTACATAATTCAAAATGGGTCTAACCAGTTACAGGTTTGGTTAATAACTTTGCAGCATTTTTACTCATGATGACCATGAGAATGCTGCACTAGGGAATAAAAAAAAAAAACAAAAAACTAAGCTAAAACAAGAGTACCTGGAGAATTACACAGAAGCAAGATATGATAAAATACAGTGTCAATTCTGAATCTGTAAATGAAGAACTGCTTGTGGTTATTTGCAATCTCCTCCCTGCTGCCTTGCAAACCTCCAACAAGTATTTAAATTTCCCAAAGTCCACAACGCAGCATCCCTAAGATTCAGTGACATTTTTTTATTTTAGTCGTTTCTCTGGAATCATCTTTGATGCCAGAAAGTGGACCTTAGATGGAACCAGAAATGAGGCAGAGTACAACAGTCTCTGCATGAAAAAATTCAACAACCTCTTTCCCACCTTCTTCCTAAAAACACCTGAAATAAAGGCACAGCTCTAACAAAACCAGAAGAGAAGCAAAAGCATTCCAGTGATTGGTTATATATTCACATATATGTTGCCCTGCAGTACAGCAGTAGCTGGTGGTGCTTTTTCAAAAGAGAAAGTGTAAGTGAGGTAAAGGAAAAAACTAAGGTATTTTATTTAAAATATCCTGTCAATGGAGACTTGTTTTAGTGATATTCTTCTGCTACTTTATACATAAAGTGACTTCAACACCCAGAAAATAAAAAGGTGTTACAGTACAAATTATTGTGTAAACTAAAATTTCCACAAGTATTTCTATTTCTCAGAGAAAATAATGAATGTTGTAGTGAGATATTATTTTTTGTATTTTTTAACAAGAAATAATCACTGTGATGCAGATTATTTCTTTCACCATCTATGTGCACACCCTTTCTGCTTCTCATACCTTAAACTGCAAAAAACAAATGACTAATTCCCCCTAAAAGCACAAATGCTGAATTTCACTATGAATAAGCACGAGTGAAATACAGCTGTTATAATGTGACTTGTGTTCACATTTCATGGGTCAAAATCATTGTTAACAGAAATCTACTTTAAAGAAAGGCTCTCCTAGTTTGCTAAAAATGGATGTGTTTCCTTGAAGGCAGATCATGTGGAATTTTGGCAGTGGAGAAGCATTCTTTGGAACTAAGGTCTTTGTGAAAGATAAAAAAGCCAACAGTACAGACACAAAATGAAATCTCAGAGCAGAGTTAGATCACTGACCTTTTCCATTTTAACTGGGATTCTGTTCAGAAAGCCAGCAAATCCAATGTCAAATGAGACTAGAGAATATACCACGCTTAAAACTGCATCATTTGGCATTAAATGTAAACTCTTCCTGTTCAAAGAAGAATGTTCCTCTAACATTAGACATTAGCAGGGCTGTGTTCACACATTTTTAAACTCAGTTGTAACACAAACTTTGCCTCCAAAGGAAAATCAGTGATGCATAAAGATGCACTGTTCAAGGCATGGGGTACTTTAACCCACTACATGCACGATACTCAACTGTTGCTGGCACTCAAACCAGCTGGGTGGTGGTGAATTCCAATTCATCACGAGATGCTAATGTGATCAGTCTGCTAATCCTGTTGCATGGGAATAGGCTTCTGTTCTCATTCCAATTAACTACAGTGAAGGCCAGTTCTAGACCTGGGCCATGCTACAGAATTTGGTTGATAAAAATCTGCCCTTTGTTACCAGAGATCTGCATGTGTTCCCCACACACTTTGAATTTTTTTTATTTATTTTTTTAATTTAAACCAGCAAAGCCTGGATTTCTGGCTGTCTATTCAAACCCAAATGTCAGCAACCACCATAACACCCGCTGGCAACATGCTGATGTAAGAGAGACTGTGACACTGTCAGCAGCTCTTGCGCTGTGGGCTCCCACCCACGACGTATCGTGGCTTCTAGAACAGCCCAGCTGCAGCTGCGCGACGTCCGCCACGAACGTGCCGCAGAGATGCAGCAGCACTGGCAGCTGAGAATCCTGGTGGTGACACTGGTGGCTTACAGGCTGCCCTCAACTAGGATGGTTTCGTTTGTAGGGCAAGAAAACGTTCTGTTTTCTCAAAAACTATGAAGTGTGAGGCGTAGCTTGAAAGCACAGTCACGGTTTTTCTTTAGTGACAGACAAATCTAGGACATACGAGCCTGCAGCTGACAGAGGAAAACATATTTTAGTATAAATAATTAGATAAGCCAATCAATGACCAGGAGGCTGACAGCTGGCATGGTGACAGAAGGCAAAAGGCAGCATGAAGTGCTGCAAGGGGACAAAGTCCAGCTGTTCAAGAAGAAATACCAGAATCTGGAACTGTGTAAACAGATTATTTTTTTCACATAGGCAACTTAAAGACCAGCAGCAAACTCCACAGTTTCACACTGATAACAACAAAAACATCATTACACTGAAGAATATCCTCGAAGTAGTTGATGTCATCTCGATGACACGGAATGCAACAGGGAACAGCTCATTTACAGCTCCTGTTCCCTGGAAGTTAACTGCTTAGGTACAGGACCTGTCAGATAAGGTCACCAAACCCATTTTTGAGGAACGTGATGCCATTTGATTGCTCAATTCTGACATTTAGAATCTACTCTATTACAACAACTACATTTCCAAATGCATTTGAAGCACATTGTTACATAAACCTCAACTCCACCTTTTGCTTGTCATTGTATTAGGCAAATAAATTCATTCACATTCATCCTGGGTTTATGAACTGATTTTTTTCACCTCTCAAACATTTCAGAACTTGAAAATCTAAGAGCAGCAATGCTTGTGATCCTGCTGACTTTTAGGAAACATTCCCATAAAGCTTCTAAAATAAAATTAATAAAATGAAAGCACAGCCCTAAGTGGATGAACTATTGGTATTACGGTACTGACTTTTCTTGCACAAGAAAACCAGAAGTCATTGTAATAGAATACCTCTGTGATACACTTCTGATGCTTTTGGTGCCTGTACTCAGTTACTGGGAGTGTTTTCCCTTCTAAGCACTGAAAATGTTGGCATCCTTCAAGCTTCATTTCACACCTGGAGGATTTCCTGACACAGGAGGGGTGACTTTCCTCTTTCTGCCTGCTGTGATACAGGACTACCACTTCTGTCATACCCTAATTTAAAACAAACCTCAGAAATGTCATCTCCTGACTCACCTTCTACCTGCCAGTCCTGTCAAACCTGAACTTTTCCCGACTATTTTCCCATGTATCTAAGATACACTTCGTGTAAACCTATGAAGTCACAGCGAAAGGTGGCATTTACTGAACCAGAATTCATCTGTTCCTTGTTTTCCCTAGGGAATACACACTGCTGAGGACAGCACCACTGCCCAAGCTGCAATACCTGAGTAGCAGCATAATGAAGACTGTTTTCATCTTACATTCTTTCTGTAGCCCTATAATGAAATACAGAATTTCCAGTTTCAATTTCCAACACTTCATGAAAGAAAACAAGACTCAGACACATGATATACATCCTTGATACACTTATCACATTTCAATTCTCAGCAGATCCATTCTTGATATGTGTGATCCCATTCCCACTTAGCAGCAGCACCAACAGCATCAAACTGCGTTTTAATCATTTCCACAAACTAACATTTTGTAACTGAGAATCTCCAACCTGCTGCTTTTTGCCACGTGCACAAGCTGGGATTTCTGCAGTTACAGAAAGGGAGGCAAAGGTTAGTGGCTTCTTCCAGGTGTCGACCCGGTGGTGCTACGTCTGGAACGAGAGGTGCTGACCACCAAAACCTTCATCTACTTGAGGTTGTACTGCATGACATGCAACACAAATGGAAAGATTACAGGTCACACTGAAATGGGCTCTCTACATTTCCTGCCTCTTGTGCTAAATACAAGGTTTGTACCTTTTAACCAAGGCTGCTCAACTGTCCTTTATAAAACCTGTTTCAAATCATTGCCAAATCATTGTCAAGTTTCAGATGTGTGGATCAAAGTTTCACAGATGCTATTTCCTCTGGCTACACTTTTATTTTGGAACATTCAATACAAATAACAAAGCTTCTTACCAAAGGTTTTTAAAAACAAGAAAACCTCTCACTTCTCCAAAGAACTCTCACAAATCCCTTACTTTAAGCAATTTTAGTGAAGTGAGAACTACGGACAAAGCACTTGCCTTTTCCTTCAACACCTACATTACCAAATGAAACCTGGCTAGCTTTTTTTGTTTTCTAACTCAGGAGCATTTTAAGAACAGTCACACAATGAAGTTTTGCAGAATCTGGCTTCCAAATTCCTTAAACTACACTAGGTTTCTTTAGCATTAAGTTGCCTCTTCAACTCCTCTCCATTAAAACACATCACATAAAAACAAAGCAAATGAATCAAGTACAACTCTCTTACCTGGCCAGTCTCTGCAACATTCACCATTTGCTGTTAAGGATAGAAAAATCTATGCACAAAGATCTGTAAGAACTTTAATTAAACTAAATATGAAAACTCAGTCATACTTGGGATCAAAGAGAAAAACAGAAGATTCTAAGCACCAACTCCCAATCTCCCTCCCTTTTTTCTCTCCACATGATTTTAATACATATTTGTTGTAGTTTAGCTTTCTCTTTTGCACATGAAGAAAAACTGCACAGATGTCACCATAAAAACCACTGACTAAACACAACCACATATTTTATAGTCCTGCACTTATGTCAGCTGCTGTACGGCCACTGACAAGAAAGCACGATCCCAAGGAAAGCACAATGTCTCAGTGGGGCAGATCGCCCGAGGACTGCAAGAAGAGGATAAACATTCTAATGAGAGTAACAACATGGAATACAATGCCACTTCCTCTGTGAAATAATTTCATTTTCCTTTTGCATGGAAGGATATTGCTTGTTTATTAAAAACCAAAAACCAACAGTGGAAACTACAGAACACCATCATACAGTTGTTCTTGTGTGGTTACTGGAGAGCGGGAAGGAGTGACAAGCTCTAGTTCTTGCAAGAAACTGAGAACTCTTCATATTCCATCAATTCCAGTTGCTTTTCTTCTAATTGGCCCTAGAGCAGAAAAATCTGCAGCTTAAATGGATCAATCTGTTATGTCAAGTATTATTTATTCATTATTCAATGCAGACCCTGGCTTCACAGTCAGCCCCTCTAAGCCATGGAGCAATTCCTTACTGGCCATGTGTTACCATCCTCTCCCTTGTGCCAGCACTCCCAACTGGGCCTACACAGCCAGTTGTGTTTCATTGCTGAGAACAAATCCTGAAAAAAAAACAAGGCCACAAGTAGTTTTCAGCCCTTCTGAGGAGTGATCCAATCCATGCTGCTGTAGTGTAATCTCGAACATCAATACAAGGGAGAGGATGAAGATCTGTGGGGAAGGGCAAGACCATGACTTTTGGCAGTAGTTGGGATTTGGACAAGGGTTAGTAACAACCATGAAACTGCACCTTTTTTGGTTCCTTAACTCACACACGCTTTTAATAAATAGGTCTTTTCAGAGTAGCAAATACAGGGTTATGATCAGGGATTTATTCCCAAGTTTTGCTCACTATGGACAGGTACCTGTGTACATGGTATGTCCTTGTGTGCACAGCATGGTATTTTAAGGGTGGCACACAGTGGAGTGAAGCAAACACTTCAGGAACAAGATGAAACCACTTTGCAGATGAGCAGGGAGAGGAATTCAGAAGCTTTAAAAAGGAGGCAGAAGGAAGTCATATGACTTGCCAGCTGGGCCTTATGACTGGTCAGTAAAAAACGGGACACACAGCA
Organism: Myiotriccus ornatus; assembly: GCA_036023395.1. Lineage (NCBI taxonomy): Eukaryota > Metazoa > Chordata > Aves > Passeriformes > Tyrannidae > Myiotriccus > Myiotriccus ornatus. The sequence continues at coordinate 9,809,940 of JAYRBT010000010.1, forward strand.
CCCAGAATACAAACTGCAACTCATGTACTGCTACAGCAGAGATGATGCAAAGTGGAAATTTGTTTGAAAACAGGAACTAATTTGAGCCCCTTCACATGGGGTTTGCAGTTAAAGAAGTTTTTACATATGCCCCGCTCTCTTCTAGCAATTTCATTCCCTTTTCTTCACTAAACCTGGCACCCAGCCAACAGCACAATCACGATTCTCTTGCAAACAGCCCTAAAACTTAAAGCCAAACAGACTAAACTAAGTGAAAGTTGGAGAATAAATGTTGCAAAAGATCCAACACTGAGGAAACTAAGCAGAGTCTCAGCTCACCACGTCCAGTTAAATGGGGGAAGCTCAGTTCCTACTGGCTTGCACTGCAGGTCCCTGGGGTTTTTTGTGCAAAACATAAATACACACAGTATTTATCTCTGAGGAAAGCAGCCTTTGGACTACATCTACAAAGCAGGTAAAGCAGCACACACCCCTTCATTGATAAAACTGCTTTAAAGGAAGCTATTTTGCTTTGACCCAAACATACTCCTTTGGTGATTTAAAACTAACAAATAAAACCAAAAAGTCAAATCATAGCATGAAACCTGCATGTCTAGCCTTTTATTCTAGTGTAACAAAGACAGTATAAAATGGTATCTGAAAGCCTTGGAAATCCCTCCCTCTGGGATCCGACTTCACTGGTTTAAAGTTATCCCCTGTATCGGATCCTCCTCACCGACCCTGTGCTGTGAGCTCCTGATTCTGCAACGCTTGTGTGAGCATTTCCCAGTTCTCATCAGGCAGAAAAACCGTCAAGTTAGCTCACATGATTTCTGAAGTTGTTTAAACTACTCTTTCAAATTTTGCCTGAAGCTAATCTGGGGAGGACTTACATGAACTGTCTCTAGTGGATATTTGAGGGCAATGACTTCCTTTGGCAGCAATTTCCTTAGAGTAGCTGTTATCTGCACAATGACAAACAAGCTGAAGTTTTGCCTTTACAAAAGGGTTGAGTAAAAGACAGAGGAGAAGAAAACTTTTGAAATAAGATCTTTCATCAGGATTTCCTAAGCAGACATTACTTTGAATTGAATCAGATCAAAGTCTTAATTTCTTATGCGTTCCATTTTCTTCTAGCATTAAAGGAACTATCTTGGCTAAAACAAAGGAGATCAAGCTCATTTTGTAAATGTCTCACTGCAACACCATCACTTAGAATCATGATTCAGATTTGCTGCTTTAATTCAGGCCCCCAATCCCAGCACACACAAAATGAAATTCACCTTTCCTGTATTTCTTCATCATCTGTTTTTATCTAAGACATCTGTTTTTCTCAGTTTTCATGCTCAGGCTCATGGAGAATGAATACCAGTATATGGAATACTCCCATCAAAAACATCAACATACCTCCCTTGTATGGACTCTCTTTCCCAATCAGGAAACAATTCCTCATTTTCTTTTACATCCCCCCTCACTGTCCCATGAGTACTTCAAGAAAACTGACAACTCCAGACTCGAGTATAACTTCTCATGTTCACAAGGGCAGAAATAACCTGGCTGTCAGTTCATAACTTACAGCTGCTTGTTCATAGTGGTCTGGTTTACAATGCAGAGAGATGAGCTGCTGCACTGGAACAGGAATGAATGTGGCAAAGGGCTGCAACTTCTACAACCTGCTGGGACGGTGTCTCCTCAACCTATACTCAGGCTTCATTAAAGTTCAGCTGAAGACATTCTTTTGCAGGCTCAAGCTGGAATGCTGAATTTGAAAGTCAAGTCACTTAATATATAATTTTTATCTTATTTTTTATATACCTCGTATATTCGGCAATTGCAATGGCTCTGAGACTAAACTGTAACCTGGGGATGGAGACGTGGCATGGAATAAAGGCAGGAGGCGTATGTCAATCAGGAGGGCTGGAAATGTGAAATGCAACCTCCAAAAACTTTGTATTTTCACCATTTATCTATTTATTTTATTTCAATTCATCTTAATATTGGACATAAAATTCTCCACCTTTAAGTATTTTCACACATAAATATGTCAGCTAATTTAAGAGCTGCTATTTACCAATTATCACATTAGTTTTGCATATTCCCCCTAATCATTTCACCAGTCACTTTGAAATGCATTACCTTACTCCCATTTTTCCCATAAACAGTTTAAACAGAATGATATACTAAGGTCAGCAATACATGGGCAGACATAAAAAATAATGTTAGCTGTGATTACATTTCAGAAATGTCTTAAGGGGAGAGTTAGAAACAAACCAGCACAAGCCAGAACCGAAAATTCAAAGGTTCTAGAAAGCAAAGTGGGTAATTTCACATAAAAAGGCCAATTACTCTCAGAGAAAGGCAAGCATTTCTATAAAATTTTATGCCTGTTATTACTGCATTTCTCTGACACTCTAATAGAGTGGCTCCGTATTCATGGCACTCAGACACAGCTTCATCAGAATGCACAGTAAAGTCACCAAATATGTCTCATACCACTGCAGACACTGATCTGTCTTCCATAGAACTGTATTTAATGAGGAGAAAAGTCAATAAAGTCCAACAGTCAAAAGTCCTATGTTCTTTTAATGGCTCCTTGAGGCCATCTCTCATGCTGACATCATCCCTAACAAAAAAAGCCTGTTACACTTTACACAAGAAGAGTTTCAATTTCAATAGGACAATTATTGCCAGAATTCTAGAAAAAGAGCTGGAGTCTTACCAAGTCATCTGTGCAGTACAAGCCATTTTAGTGTCAAGAAATAAAACAACAGTATAGGATATGTATGGAAAATATCCCATATCAAACAGAGAGAAGAGCCAAATGAGGAGATAAATGACAGCAACTGCCAAAACATATGCTCAAAATACGAAATGAATTTTGAACCTGGAAACCATAAAAGTCACCTTCAGTCAAAAACACACCATGTATACATTACCAGGGATCAAGGGCTACAGAACTGGAGGTCACCATTTCATATATCTTCACTTTCTTGAAAAGTAAGCTTGCTAAAAACTAATAGCAAGGCTATCAATATGATTGTTATATTCTCAAATTAGTATTTGAGGTAAATTGTACACAAATCTTTTCACAAAAAAACCCCCATTGTGAATGCTGGAAGCAAACACATTAAAAAAAAAAAAAATCCCTGACCACAAATGAAAATAATTTTATTTTGAAATCCAAACCAAAGTGATTCCTGATCAGGAAAAGGCTTAAGTTGAGGTTTAACACTAAACATTGCTCTTTAAAGGCTGTGATGAAAATTAATCTCAAAATGCAGCAGTCACTTTGAAAGTTTTTGGCTGATCGGCTCTATCCCTCCAGCTCCTTCAGAGAAACATGAGTTTTCTGCATGTGACAACTCTCATCTATACCGGCTCAAATTGAAGAGAATGAAAGCTTTTTGCCTTGCCAGGAGAATTCTCAACAAACACTGAGCCACAGAAGAAAAGCTGCGTGGCAACTGCCCACACTACACAACAACAGTGAGAATTCCACTTCAGAGATCTCCGTTACTCCGTTTCACAATGACCATTTCAACTGCTTGTATTTTTAGAGCTCTACGTGTGTATAAAACCTTAATTTAAAAAGTGTTCATTTGCAAACGTGTAAGAATTTCAACAGGAAAAATGTCCAAGTTACAGAGAAGCTGCCTCACCCACACTAACGACAGAGACACAGGCACGACACTCGAGATGTCTGAGAGTGTTCGGCTGCTCCTCCGCAACACAACACTGCCCGCTGCTCATGGAATACTTGACTGTGTTCCAGCAGAGCAGGGTTTCATTTTCCAAGGCTGTTTCACAAAGTTAGCAGTGAGGGAAGAGTGCAGCAAATGAACTCGTCCCTCCCCAGCCCCCTAGATTAAGTTCCTTCGGGTGTGAAAGGAATTACCCAACTTAAAAAATCAGCTCTCAAAAAGAATAATTTAAAAGTAAAAGACATGAAAAAAGCTTTGAAAATGGAGCTAAAATTATTGCCAGATTCTAAGTCCATGTGCAAACCTCTGGATCCATCTATTATATTTTCCTATTGAAAATTATAGTATTGTTGAAGGTATACATTTGATATTTATTCAATCCATTTATCATTCCCAAAATCTCACTGGAATAACAGGCACAGGAATAGAGGGACAACAGCCTTCAGCTTGAGTGAACAGGAGGTAAACTACTAGTTAGAGCACTGAAAAAAAAACCCCTAAGAAATCCAACCCCAAACAGAAAATAGTCCCACTGCAACAATCACTCCCTGGATTTTAACCAATAGACTTAATGCAAATAAGTGAACTTCAACAACATTCAGAAATCTGCACAAGGCGTGGGGAGATAAGAGAGAAGGGCTTTGATGCAGCGAAAGTGCTGGAAAACTTAAGGGTCCTGAAATTACAGATTTGACATTCATTGAATTGCAAATAAGCCAATGAATCACACTGCAGAATTGAAGGCTTGGTTATACGCTGAAAATAATTGGCCCTGATATGCAACTTTTGAAATTTATTATAAAAATGGCACAGCATTAAAAGATTAATTTAGCTTCAGTATAAATATGGAAACGATCAGCAAAATGAAAGCACTAAGGGTAGGAAAATGTGAGTCGAGCAGGATATTTGAAGTTACACAAAAAGAAAAATTATGATAAAGCATTAACAATAGTGTCAGTACTGAATATTTCTCTTGCCCTGAAAGTAATATTGATCTCAGTACTATAAGTACAATATGATGAGGAAAATCCATCCCAAGATCACTAGAAGTACAGAAATGCATCTCTACTTCTAACAAAATTAAAATTAAACTCTTCAGGCTACTATAAAGTAAAAATGAGAAACTTGTGAAAAGTCTCACCATAAAACATATTTAAAAATATGAACACTACAAACTGTTTTTGCTTTTTAAAGATGTCACCAGCTTTCCAGCTTTTAACATCCTCTGTTCCTCCTCTACTGTCATTCCTGAAGTCACAAAGCTTCAAATCCTCTGGCATGGAAATAAATACAAAGACATATGAAAAAAACCTCTTTCAACAAATTTGGTCTATGTGCAATATAAAACTGGACAAACAATTAAACAAAAGTCCCCCACATAAGATGGATGGCCTACAATTTCCCTTTTCCTCCTCTCTTCAGGGGGCACAAACTGTGTTTTCTGGCTTTAAAATGATACGATTTTGCTTGAGAAGTAAAATAATCCACTAAACGAGTTTGTCTATAAATGCCTCTGACATGGGGATGTATCACCCTGCACACATCGAGGATGCAGGTGTACCACATCGAGCAGAGAAAGCAAGATGCAAAGAGATGGGAAATGCAGTGGTAGGAGGATTTCTTTATGGTCCCTAAAAAAGGAGAATAAAAAGAATAGGCAAATCTATAAAGCATAATGTAAGTATGAACACACTTTCTTCTAATGAGATTAAAAACAGACACCAGTGTTCAGCAGACTAGAGTATCTCCAGCTGAGGAAAACAGAAGTCCAAACTGTTTCTCCAAGAGCGAAGTGACCGCCCAGACCAGCCTGGTCTGGAGAATAGAAACTCTCAGGATTCTACTCAAGCCTTTTTTTTTTTGTTTGTTTGTTTTTGCAATCTCTAACAACTGTCACATACCCGATACATTTCTCACCACTGCACTGAGAAAGCCCCAGGGATGTGCTGTAGCCATTCATTAGAAGAGGAAACCCATTCCAAAAAACAGAAGGGCCAGCGCCTCATTCAAGTTATCCCAAAATTCACTCATACAGCTTACAATGCATGCCTCTAAAAACCCTTTGTATTTCCATTTATTGCATATTCAACGTGGTCAAGAACTGAGAAGAACTGCATCATGTGGGAAGGATTCAGTTTTAAAAAATAAAATTTTTAAAAAATCACATTTCTGTCTGAAAATCTAATTAGATAGAAATAATAATGGTGGGGATTAAAACTGTGAAAGTGTTTTTCCCATTTCTATACTGCAAATCTGGCAGCATTGTGGCAACAATTGCATTATTGATGAAAATCTATTTTTGCCTTTTGTTTTACCTATCCAAAGAGGAAAAATGTGTTTTAAGTAAAAGGAATACAAACAAAATGATATTTTATTTCAATGTGAAAAAGCTATATAAATAGTCTCATTTAAACTGATAACATGTTATTGAAATGGAGCTTCCACAGATTTATTTCTTAACCTCTGCAAGATGCTACCCGGGCTGTGAACAGAAACTACACTGAAGTAACATTGACAGAAAGAACTTAACAGATGCACTTCTCATTTTACTGTATCTGTGAAAGCAGAGATGGCAGATGTTTAGAATATTACATCTGTATTACTCAGTTACATAATTCACAGTCAAATCATGTGCACTAGAAATGTGTGTGTGAGATTTCCTTCACCGTGCTCAGAATGAAAAGCCAGTTCTGAGCTGAACACCAGTGAAAGGCACCCACAGCGAAGCTCCACGGACTTTCCACACTGTACCTCTTAATGGTAATTATAACAATCTCCTGACACACAGGCATCCCTGAATGATGCATACAGCAGAGCAGAGCCATGCAACATATAATACTTACATATTTGCAACAAGTTTTCAGCTCAAAGGATCTGCTGTTTTAGCATAGATGGGTTCCAAAGATAATTTTTTTACCTTGCTAAGCACAAATCTCCGCCCCTCCTTTGCAAGGCAGCAGAATGAAAGGAAATAGCAGATATTTTATGGCTCCTGACCACATTCAGTCATGGACCTCTACAAAAACATTTATTCTACAGCTGAGCTTGGAGCCAATGTAATGACAAGCTCCCAATTGTCCTGGTACTGTTGTGCTCAGTGACTCTCTTACTCCCAGCGAACAGAGTGAATGACACCAGCTCAAAGACCAGTAAAAGCCTTGGTCTATGACTGAACTAAGGGGTAATATATAGGACCATAAATAATGGTAAGAATGAATTAAGCAAGTTTAAATTACTACTTGTCTCATCAGCACCCTAAAATTAATGTTCTCCTAGGATTTAAAAGGAATTTTCTACCAAATGTCAGGATACCAGTTATTCCTCTTTTTATTGCCCTATCAACTTGGATGAGAAGAATGGAGTTGGCAATGAGAGAGGCACTTGAGACAGGGCAAGATTAACGAGGAAAGGTTAAGACATGGAAACTGGGATGAAGGAGATGGGAAAAAAAAAATTGGGGGGCAGAAGAGACAGAACTGAGAACAACATATTGCTGAGAACAAGATTATGTGACATGAACACAGGGAGGAACCCCAACCTGGTAGAGCACAATCCCCTCCAGAACAGCCAACTGCAGAACCCAAAACCTGTCCACACCACCACTCCTCTGCCCTCAAACATCTGAACAACTTGGAGGTACAGCACCCCACTCTACAAACAGGTTCCAGCGAATGACAACCTCCTCCTATCTTGTTGGCTCACGTAAGAGAAACCTGATGGACGTAAAGATTTGAACTGTCCTGATGAGTCACACGGATGGAGCAGAATCTAGAAAATTCAGCCTGCATCTCTGACTAAAATTCAGCCGGAATTTAGAATTCAGCATTAGGAAAGTAATCTGGAAGACACATTGATATTCTGTACAGAGAAAACTCAATTAAAATCTTATGTAACGCTGCTGAATCAAGCACATAGACAGTACAGTCTGTCATCAGAGGTGCCCACCTAACTTTAATTGCTCATTTCCTGTGCATATCTACTGTCCACATGCCTTTAATTAACAACTACATACCACTTTTCATTTTCTTCAAGATTTTTCTGTTCATGTAGATTTTTTTCAGCCAAGGTGAAATTACTCCAGGAATCAGGACTGATCACAGTAACAGTCTTATCAAAGAGAGTGTTGTTGAAAAAAACATTAGGGGAAAAAAACCCAGGGAATTACAGAAAGAAAAATGAATGGTTAACCTGAAAGGTGGTAAACCCTGCTTTGGAAAAACAGATTGCATGTTGTCAGTGCCATATATTTCTTTCATAGTGCTAAGCAAATCTTCTAAATTAATCTTTCCAAAGGTAGCAATTAATCACATATTTTCATTTTTCTAGATGTTGGGCTTGATTTCCAGCACTCCTGCAAAGTTACCAAGGTATCTGAATTTTTTAAAAGTTACATCGAAAAGTATTAAAAATAATTAACCCAAAATAGTTTGGTTGCCTAAAAGTTCCAGCACTCAGTATTTTGAATTTTGGTACTGCAAATCAGCAAATGCTTTCAAATGTTGTACTATTCCAGGCTTCATATGTATAAAATGACTTACTTTACTTCACAGAGATTACATGAAAAATAGTGTTTCAAACCTTTTCAATAGTCTGGAGCACTACCCAAAAGCCCAAGGCAACAATAACACGTTCGTGTATTCAAAGCTAAGTTTCAACAATAAGCTGACTAAAGAGACTAAAATTCACATGGGTCATTGAACATTGTCCCTCTGTGGTGGCTGGAACTGAATAGATGCTCCCTAATCCTGCTGCCCTCTGCACAGAGCTCACTGCCCTTACAAACCATATGTGCCAGCAGCCAACACCTGAGCTGCACAGCAAGTTGGGGTTTTTTTGGCATATCCTCATTTTGGAGTGAACAAAATGAAGTCTCGCTCTAGAGAGACTTCTGGGCTCTGTCAGTGAAAGCAGCAGTTTGTAGTGTAGAATGGTAAGGGAGGCTGAAGTAAAGGACTATTGGGACAGTTTGGGGGGTTCCAAATTGAAAAATAAACCCTATTCCTGCACATACACGGAAGTACTAACTTGGGCAAAACAATCTTATAAGGAAAAGACCTCAGTGTCTTACCCTTTGCATCTTCTCCAGGTATCCATAATTCAGAGAACTAAAGCAATACTTTAATGCACTGACAAATCTAACCACCAAGACACTTGTAACATGAATGGGTTTCCACCCCTCCACTTTGCAGAGAGGTCACAGGAGAAGAAAGCACCCTGCACAGCCCATGGCTTCAGCTAAATACACAACTGCAATTCATTCAAGTTGTTTTCCCAACATTGGAAACCTGATCCAAGCCTTATTAGTTATCAAAGAGAGAAGCACCCTTGAACTGAGTTATAGCCTTTTTGTTAGCTACCATGTAATTTTATTTTTAACACATGCTACACAATTTGCAGTGTTTGTTGTAACTAATTCTTTACTGCTGGTTCTTCTACTGAATAAACTAATTACATCTACTGCATTCTAAATCTAAACCTAAACCATCAGTTTAAAATTACTTGCATAAAATAATGTATTTTGCCAAATGAAAGCATGAGATCCAAATCTGTCAGCAGTAAAGTTTCACTGAATGAAATTCAAGTCTGTAAGCTCTATTGTAAAAGAAAAAATTCCTAGGCTCACTGACTCAAAGGCCAGCACATTGTTTCACAGAAATTCATTACCAAATGTACAGCAGGTCAGTGGTAAAAGGTTACAATATAGAGTTAAGGTGTGATCTCACAACGGATGCAAGTCAATCTAGGCTTACACATCTGCCAAAACAGACCCTCTACTCTCATCACCCATATAGACCTTCCACCCTTTCTATTTGCTGGCACTCAGGCACACAAGGAAATGCAGCGAGCTGTCCAAGGATTTGATCCAAGTAGTTATTGGCTGAGCTCTCAGCCAGACAAGTACCAAACAGCTTGCTGGAAGGCACTGGTGTTGACTGTGCAGCAGGAGATGAAGACAGAACTTCCCCTTTTGGCATCAGCATAGAACTTGGATCACATTAGGCCATGTATTTATGACTGACTTCAGGGAGTACTTAACCAGTATAAATGTGCTACCTCCATACACAGGTATAGACACAGCAGAACACCATGAGAGAAACACAGACATTTCCTTTTTTCCTAAATTCTAATTTGTCTTTCATGTGACTGCAGGGCTCAATATATCCACCTATCAGTGCCTTCCCTCCTTACTTTTTACGTAGTTAGTTATCTCCCAAAAATATAACTGCAAGTGTGTTTGCAGACAAAACAGTATTAAAAAAATAAATCTGATCATGAGAGACAAGAAGTGGAAGACTAGGGAAGTAACTGGAAACACATGCAACACCACTTAGAAGAACTCAGTGGTTGTAAAAGTTGATTGTGAGACTTTATTGTTTGTTTTAAAAGATAACAGAGGCATTCTGAATGTCACATATTACTTTTATTGCCACAAGGATTAGACTACAAACTCAGATTCCCAGTTGCCACAAAGCATTAGGCAAAAAGACTGCCTGTGTGCCAAGAAGAGTTAAGCATTGCTGCAAGGCCTCAGGTCTCCATCAAAACCCAACACATCCAACAGAAATGAACCATAAACTACAACAGCCCACTGCTTGTGGCGTTTTGAGAGTAACAAGAAAAAAAAAAAAAGGCAAGAGAACTGACCTCAATTTACCAGCTTAGCAAAGCACCACTCTCAGACAATTCCATTAGTCTAGACTAAGAATTGCCAGTATTTATGCACAGAACACACAAGACCGAGCCTTTTCAATAGCGGAAACATAACAAGAAGGGAAATAAGAGGAAGCAATAATCAAATCAAAAAAGGATGGACACAAGTAGGAGCTAAGATCAAAAAATACAACTGAATGGAACAAGCTGGATTACTGTCTAAAGTTTGGGGAAACGTCATTCTCTCTCCTTCCTGCTCTTACAGCTACTAGAACCTCTGGACTGTGTATTTCTTTGGGTTTTAGTAAGGGTAGGGACAAGTACACAAATGCCAGTAAAAGACTCTGAATGACCCTACTAACGTATTAGGTTCTGATGTTTAAAAGTGAAACTTTAGATAATCTAAGTACCAACACTGTAAACTCTGCTGCCTAATAGCCTGAGACTTGAGCACCAATCTCACTTCCTTCCAAGCTATCTTACAGATGATAATAAAATTACATTCAAGATACAGTAACCTGAAGGGGTTTTTTTTCTTGAACAATTATTTAATTTTAGTTTGGTTTGGATTCTGCTTTTGTGGCTTTAAGAACAAATGTTGGGAAACGGGGCCACTGCTGTATGAGCCATACTGCACTTCCAGAGCTGTTTTACAATTCATCAGGCAGTATCAGCTGAACTTCTGGCAGGAAAGAAAAATACCAGGGAGACTCTTTACTGCAGAACCCTCATACAGTCACTGCAGACCTTCTAGATGCATGCAAGTACTTAGCATATAGAAATTATATTGACACTATGGTCAGATTTTACCATTGCTGTGGAGAGCTGCTAAGAACAAAACTACAGAGATACCTTATTGGCAAAGCCATTCAAAAGGCACAGCAGACAGTTTTATTCTTTTTTTTTCACTATTAATATATTCCAGAAACAAGACATAATGAGATGCATGTAATTATCTTACTAGTTCATTTCCATAAAACAGCCATTTCTTTTTATTGCATAAACCCACATATTCCCATTTTCTCCTTTAAAAATGGAGACAGTGAGTGGTTTAGGTAATTACAGCTGTCATGGAGGGTTTGAAAAATAACTTTTCTGCTCGATGTATGTTTTAGGCCACTGGGAATGCTGTCAAATAATGACATCACAGTCTACATTAACGCTGGCAAAATGCAACCATGCTTCCTTTCGTATTTAACTCAGGTGGTTTATAGCCCTTCCTCTTCCTATTCCCCGGCTGAGAACAAGAGTGGAATGAACAAATGGTTTGTAACTCAACCCTGATAAAATGGGAAGAGATAATGCCTGTCAAGTGAAAGAATGTGAAAGAAAAAGAGAAGCACCACATCCTCATCCTCGATTTGATAATGAAGCTTGCTCATTCTTCATCATCAACGAGCTTTGTAAGCCTGAGTCACTTCCTAAAATTCCAATTAATTTGTAAGGGATGAACACAAAGGGATGAGATACTCTTTCAGTGTCTAAGTTATCAGCTATTACTACACTGCCTTTCTTGTACATGAGCCATCCCACACGTACAACGTTAGATGGGCAACTGCATCGCACCCTGTAGGGAGTCACCTTCCCACCAATCCATTCCAAAGCTCTCAAGTACAATTCCCACCTTCCACTTGATTTCCATGTGATCCTAATTCCAATCAAAGTACAAAACAACCAGAAACTCACTAATACCTTACTGCCTGCTGAGTTACCTGCTCAGTTCTGAGAATAACCTTGAGCACTGATCTTGTTTTAAAAAGCCACATGTGGGTCTTCATCTGGAGGGTGGCTGTGCCCAGAGCAGCTGAGGCTCTGACATGACTAGAGAATCCACTTTGCACTGAAAAGTTTAGTGGCCAAGGCAAATGATTAATGAGGAACTTAATTTTTCCACTGATGCCTAAAACAAATACTATGTTAACTTCAAGAATGAAAGTCCAGCAAACCTGACCTGGTTTCACTTTAGGTAGTCTTGCCAGGGGCAGCGATTTGGACTCATAGGCTCCTTCCAACTTAAAATATTCTATGATCTGTTTATCCAAAGTCAAGTTACCTCTGTCAGAAACTTGGCTGTGATGTCTGTTTAGTGAGAGGTTAAGAATGGTACCTAGAAGCTATTGCAGCTTGAGCACCAGTATTAGTATTAGTCAAATCTTAGAAGATCCAAAGCAATGTGACATTCTCATTGATTTAACATCTGAAAATGTACCTTATGGTTGACATCACCCATCACCAACCTCAAAATCCGCACAGAGCACCCAACTAAACTCAATCAAACCTCTAATCTCTAACACCCCATTCCTATTGACCCACTTTGCTGGTTCACCCGCGTTAACTGCGGCTTCCAGGCAAGGCCAGTGAATCTGTTAAGGCTTGAGGCTGGTTTTCCGGCAGGATAGTTACACTAATGAGGAGGTGGGAATGAATCACATCCCTAAGCATCAGTGTGGTTACAGTGACATGCAATTACTCTTATTACCACAAGAACAGGGATGAGCTATACCACTGTAACGTAACCCACACCAGAGAGGTGCCTATTCACGCACAGAAGAAGAGGAAGGTTTGCACATCCCTTGTTCCATCTTCAGTTCTGTAGTTTGGGAGTAATTCCAACGATATTTATGAAACACAGACCTCATGTGCTTGGACTTTTTGTGGCCCAGCATGTAGGAAGACACTTGGGAGTCTACAGTTTGGGGAGTTGTTTAAAGTGCTTATTTTAAGCACTAACACATATACACATTCTCTCATACTCTTTGTGGCTACTCCCATACAAAAGAATTGCAGAAAATAATTTCACAAGAAACCCACGTGAGGAAAGAAGTGGATTAAATTTAGAGCTGAGCACTCAACTGAAAACTGGGGGGCAGAAACGCTTGCATGGATTTTTTTTTTTGCCACTGCTCAGCCTTATTCAAACAAAAAAGTCATAGAACAGACCACGCTAAATAAAGGGCACAAGATGAAGTTATTCACAGCAGCCTCCAAAACAGAGAATTTAAACAGAATGTGTCCCCCCACACATGCTCAACAAGCTTTGCTTCTCACAACTTAAGAACAGTTCTAGCTTTTTTCTAAGGTTCATTGTGATGATAAATGCACAAAAGTGTATGGCATGCACTGCCACTTATTAGCATTTAATGCTTCTTGAACAATTACAATGCAAATATTCATCACAATAGATGGGAACCTTGGTGGAAACAAGAATTCCCACAAATTGTTTAAGAGTACAGTAAATGAATAGTGCTATAAACAAAAAGCCCAAACCCCTCACAAATGTGTGTGCTGCATTTGCTCACGGATTAACCACTACACACTCATTGTGCAACTGCATTTGTACAAAACCCTTGGAACAACAAAAAAAATTATACCCCAACATGAAGTCTTTTCTATTTATAGATGTGTTCAGGTCAAGCAAACCACAGTTATCTCCAAGTTTGCTTGGGTTTTCATGGGTGGTTTTTTTTTCATTAGCAACAAACTTTTGCATAAATAGGCTGTTACAGGACAGAGTATGAAGTCAGACCATTTTAAAGGAGGCTCCATTTTGAATTAGACTGGCAGTGTAATCAACACACCAGCAAACATGGTAGCTTGGACAAAAGTGGCGTTTGAAGTTTGTTTCTAAGCTTTCAAGCTACAACTCAACACACAACACTAAAATAAATCTAAATGACTGCATCAGAATCAATCAAAGCTACAAACAAATGGCCCACTGACACCTTTTAGAACTACTTTTACTTCACTTATAGAACTGGACAATCAAAATAAATGTTAACTAAGTCTGCTCTGTATAATGCATTAAGAAAACTGCTACATCCTGCACAAACTCTCATCGTTTCCCAAGTCTCATCTCTCTATTTAATACAGTAACATGTAAACGCACTCCACAAACATGTTTTTGTTTGTGATCAAGGTACTTACAGGCAAAGTATACCTTTTTAGTCTACTGTTATAAATAAATTTAAGGAGCAGAGGGATAAAAACAGCCCTATTGGTTACTATACCTTAAAAAGTATTCAATATTCCTTAACATCCTTAAATCCATATTATACAGGAGAAAGAAAGAGAAGGGATGTGCTTATGGTCACAGTGACTTTCAAATCTTTTTTTATGGCTGTCTCAAACTACAATAACAGAAGCACAAGAGCTTACAGAGCTTTTAAGAAAGTGTTGTCTTTAGGATATGCACACCTGACAGCCCTTCTTGGAAAGTTGGTTTCCCTTGCCAGCAGCACAGGATAGGAGATTATGTGTATATACACACACTCACATATAGATACATCAGACCAAGAAGACGGCTGGCTAAAACCACATCAGCGAGCAGCAATACCGAGAAAAACCTTACAACTCTTTTTAAGACATCCCCCGATAATGGAAACACTTCAGAGCGGAGATGATTAAGAAAAAAAAAAACAAACAAACGAGAGAGATCTCGTCAGAGGAGCAGGGGAAGGAGAACCCTGCCACAGCTCCTCCATCCTGCCTCTGCCGGGGAGAGGAAGGGCGGCGGAGACGAAACCGGCTTCAAGGAACGAAGAGACAGCAAATCGGTCACCTCAGACTCCCTCCTGCACAGGCAGCCCCCCCAGCCCCTCTCCGAGAAGCCCCTGCCCCGTCCCCGCCGCCTCGCCCCCCTCACGCCCTGTCCCTCACCAGCCTGGGTGGTGTCGCTCAGATCGTGGTTGGCGGCGCTGGCCCGCGGGTAGTCCCGGAGCTTCCTGCCGCTTAAACTGAGAGCTCCGCTGGCCGCCGCTTCTTCCAGGGCTCGGTCCAAGGAGCGGCTCCAGGAGCCGGGGGCCGAGGGCCCGGGCGGAGCGGGACAAGCCGCGGGCATCGCGGCACAGCCGCCCTCCGGCGCCGCCATTTCCCCGCCGCGGCCCGCCCGACGGCGCATGACAGCGCGGCTGGCAGCGGCGCATGCGCGGCCGCCGCCCGGGGGGCACAGCCCGCGCGGGGCGCCCGTCGGTGTTGGGTTATCCCGGGACGCCCTTCCCGCCGGGATGGCTTTCCCCTCTCCCCCCGCGCCCTCGACGTGGCTGTACACCTCCTGAGTTGTCAGAAAATTGTGGCTCACCCGCCGAGGTGGGAGGTCACAGGTTGGTTTTTGGGTGAGCATCGATCACCGCTGCTGGGTGTCAAACCCTTTCCGGCGGGAAACCAAGGATAGGGCGCACAGATCCCAACCAGGCGGGGAAAGTAGCAACTGCTTCACGTTTTTTAACGTAATGTCATCGATCCTTATGAGGTTACGCTTTTTGCAACACTTTAATAAATGCCATAAATGCCATCTTGCTCTGCTGCTTCCACGCCGCTGTGTTTTAACACTGCCAGACAGAGGCAGCTGACAGACCTGAGCTGGTAACCAAGAGCAAAGACTGTAGATAAGCAGGTGCCAAGACACTCACCGTAATCAATACCTTAGCAAATACGTTTACAGGCAGTATTTTTTCCTCCACCACCAGTTTGGAGCAGCATTTCCACTGTTCGTGCCTCCTGCCAGCACTGCACTCCCAGGCGGTGGCTGCTCGGGATGTTCCCGCAGCACAGGATTTAAATGACAGCGACTTCTTGCTAGCAAGACATGTCACAGCAACAAACAGTGCTTGGGCTGACACACTTGGCACTCTAATCACACCAAACCACTACATTAGACATGAAACATGCATGAGTAGCTGACACATTTAAATGCACGTGAGCCTACAAGGTGCCGCTCCAAGAAGTGCTCAGTTGTCAGGATGTTAAGCTGGGCAATGAGTATGAGCCCCCTTTAAATCACACTGCTTTTTGCTGTGTTCTTCAGAACATTCAATAAGAAATTCATCAGTAAGAACCCGCTGAACACTGTCAGAAAATTCACACAACCAGAGTATTGCCCAGGTAGGTTACAATAGGAACAAGACAGTATGAAACCTGTAACCTTTTATTTAAAAAAAAAAAAATTAACAGCTTCAGAATAGATCAAATGTAATAACTTCTCCAAAAAATACCAAAAAGTACAGTGTAAAGCATCTTCTCATTAAATACAAACTAGCATTTTTTGATGCACTGCATCAATGTTTTGCATCTATGTTGATGCAAAAGAATTTTTTGTTGCATCCCGGCACATGGAACACGCATACACTGGAACAGGATGACTGACAACACTATCTACTCAAATTCTAACAGTGGGACAGTTTTTTTTTTAAAAAATTCCTACTAGTAATTGAGAAAGAAACCTTAACACCATTACGTTTAGTTTGCTTCTGCTAAGGTATATTTTTCAACATTAAAAATAGGGGTTTAAGTACTATATAGCAGAGTGCACTCTGATTTCAAAACTGCTATACATAAAAAAAGCCCTTCTGCTGTCAAATGCTCTTCAAGGTTGAAGTTGCCAGTATATGCTAGTTAATTTGGAATTTGAGATAAAAAGGAAACAAACTCTGTCAAAAGTCAAATGTAAATTCTTTTAAGAACATGAAAAGGAGTTAAAACCCGCTTCAAACACCATAAATGTTCCTGGATGCAGCAGGACAACCACTCTGTTACCTGACTCTACCTAAACCTCACTGCTATAGGTCAGTGCTAAACTCATCAGTTAAACAATTCTTAAGTGCCTCTGTTTTAGGGATTATATAAATTCGGACTGAGGTGGCTCTGGTTGTTACTTCCTGCAGATTCTGATGCACAGAGCTAAGCTTAAAGCAAATGACTACACGCTCCTGCTTAATGCCTTACACACGCTGGCAAACCAAGGGCTTTTCCTCCCGCAACGTTCTCCTATTTCAGCCAATTCCTAGATGTCTGACCACTTCAGATCAGCTTCACATCTTACCTCTCTTTGGTACACACAAACAAGTGCCATTAGATTGCTTGCCTCCAGCTATTTCTGAGAGCCAGAAAAAACCCTCTGAGGCAAGGTATGCTGAATGACAATCCTGTGTCTGGGAGGGTAAGGAATTCTACCATACTGCTGACTTCCTTGTGAACTGCTGTATTCATTCCTGTGAAATTATTCAAAAATGGTAAGTTATTGCATTTGTCAAAAACCTTTCAAAAAGAAACAGAAAGCTTACATTTAGGAAAAAAAGGAGACAGACAAACTCAATTTACAGAGGAAGATGAACTTGAGCTATTTGTTATCTAAATGACTCTCACGCTGCCTCCGCAGTACTCCTCCAGTATGATATACGATCTGGACCACTTTTTTAAGGGTAAGGGTAGAATAGTCTCCATCCCAGTTTCATATTTTGGGTCTCAGCTAACAGCTTTATTTGTGAAAATGAGGATGCAAAACATTTAGTTTTCAAGGAAGGAAAAAAAATGGAACTTTAAAAGCACAAAGAAGTACAGAACCAATGCTCCCATGAAAAAATGCCGCTACATCGCTACCAAAGTACCCCTGGACTGAGGCTCTGTGCCAAACTGCAGTCCGAGGCAGAGCTCACAGGCAGTCCCTAAAAAACCCTAAGATGGGGTTTGTAATGAAACACTTACACAATCTTATTACCATAACAGAGGGGCCAAAGAACAGATACTGAGCACTCTTAAATGAAAAAACCCCCACAACTTCTAAAATTCTTGTTTCTGTTTCAATTGCAATATGAACCAAATCCAGTGTTTGTCGTCAGCTGGGCAACAGAATGTTTTCCAACCAGGTGATGGTGCCACTCCCACTTTTTCTCCCTCAGGGCATCATGTCTTTTACCATTCAAAGTAAAAGTAATAAAGAGAGATAGCTCTGCCACCATCTTAGCAAGATGTCTGGAGAATTTCAGTGACATATGCTGTGTTCTTCTGCCCACTTGTATCTCAGGTTCTCAGGTCGGTGGGATCAGTGCCCCAGTCCACGTGCCAGCTTAGCCCACTGTTACAAAGCGGTTTCCTTTGTTCTGAGACAGCGCAGTTCTCTGCTCCTTCAGGATCCCAAATCGCTCATTCAACGTCATCCCTGTCTGAAAAACAAAGCCATTTAACCATAAGCTTCGAAGATGTTGGGTTATTTTAATCAATGTAATAGAGACAAGAATACCCTTTTCTTCAATCTGTATCACCACTTGACTCCTTAATTGCCTCACTGGGATTTTTTAAAAAGGTTTGATTTCATCATTTCCTACACTACTCGAAAATCAGATTGAACTACACATCAAGAGTCTGCATTTCTCCGAATTCATTAAGAATACATGCTACACAATGTCATTACTCAAAGCCTACTAAAAATACGATAGGTTAAGCTGAGGACAGCCAGCCTGAAAAAGGGAACTTACAACACACGTTTCCCCATACAGATTCTCTGCAACTTCAACAAATGTGTCCTTTTCACTGTGTTAATGCAGGCTGCTTTCCAGTTCACCCAGTTGAGGCAGCAGACTGGAGTCTAATCCAAAAGTTCAATTAATTTTAGAGTACTGCAGTAGACTATTTTTGACATACTACTTATTCATGGATGGAACAGGTCCAGACCAATGCCTTGACCCCATGCAGTTTTCTACAGCTGGCACCAAGGAGCTCATTACAAGAACAGCACTTAACTCTGTCACCTGTAAGAATTCCTTCAATAACAGCACTAGGCTTCCTGCCCCAAACTGCCTGCCTTCATGAAACTTGGGGAAAACCTGCTCATCTTTCAAGCCTTTATGTCATCACATTTGATTTTTTTTTTCCTAGATGTGTGGCAAAAGTTGCCTTAAAAATTCGGCTGCCTGGGGTCCACACAGGTTACACAGCTTTAAGCAGCTCATCCCTGAGTTACAGTTGCTGATGTGAGCACAGCAAGAACACCAGAAAGCTTTTAGGAATATTCAACATTTTCAATCCCATTTAAATCACGTGGGCGTGCAAGACACAAACTAGAAGAACAGGAACAGTGAGTTTAGCTACTTGCTTGAAGTTACATAGCAAGTTAGTGGAAGAACTGGAAGTGGAAACAAGAAGTAGTCAGTCACTAGTTCCCTCTTTCTGTCACTAGTGAGTGAAGGAGGAAAGTGCCTCACTGGCTTTTATTGGTCTTGACACTACTTCCACGGTTATGAAAAGAAACCGCATTTACCTGTTTTCCAACACTATTAATATCAAACTGCAATGGAACACCTTTTGGAATCTTCTTCTCTTCAGATTGGTCCCTCTTCATCAGAAATGGTGGCACAGGAGCACGAGTTAATCGTAATTTCTGGGAACTGTGAAAGACGAATGTTACAAAGGACATGATGAATATGTGTTTTATGCAATAAAGCCATAATGCTGATAAAGGTATGAATTTTTCATCAAGCCATTTGATCAGGCTGGCTGAATAGATGGAAGGCACAAATTCAAGAAGGTAAAAGTCAGGCAGAACTATAAAAGGGATCATTTCTTATTGTTATCAGACAGCAAGAGGCCCCACAGGAAGCCTTATTTTTTATCTCTCAATTCTACTGACAAACACGTAATTTGCAACTAATTATTTCCAAAAATACAAACAATAAGAATTCGCAGTCTTCCTTACTGATAAAATGCTACTAATGAAAAAATCTACTCAAGACATTTTTAAAAATACAACACCTATAAACAGCATTACCACCAACTTCCCAAAGACAAATAGAGCAATGTTCTCTCTAAGCACAACTCCAGCATATTTTTATGAATCAGGGAGGAACTATTACCATCACTCATCAACTAGGTGCTCAATGACTTCCATTCAGGTAGGGGAGGAAAACAACTGCAACACAATCTGATTTGGAAGGTGCAGACAAGACGAATATCTACCAGCCCACCACTCTTGCAACTCTATACACCACATCAAGCTCCTAATGGGGAGATGACATGTGAAATCCAGAGGTGATTTTACTTAAACATAGCTCAGAAACACTCAGGAAGGGGCCAGATTTCAAAGCCTCCACAAGCAGCTGTGACTTCAAGGTCACCTGAGATACCTGCAAGGAACTTGCTAAACGGCTCACAACAGCAATTTCACTATGTTCAGAACATTTCAAAACTTAATTGAAAACTCACATTGGGGTTATGATTGCTCCTGGGTTGTCAATAGACACAGTCAGGATCCCTCCACTTGTGGTAGAAGTTCGCCATCTAGTTTGAAAAAACAGAAATCACTTACAAAAAATGTTGCAGAAATTTCAGTCAGGGTTATCTTTAAAGGTGTGTCCGAAACACCAGCCAGTATAGAATGTACGGGCTTTCAGAATGCTGGCCAGTACAAAGACCACAAGCAGTTACAAGACACTTGGCTATTGGTTGTTGTAGCTTTTACATCACCTAAACCTATTCAGGTGAGCTCTGGATCACATGCTGTCAGGGTGCACCAGAACTACAGCACTGACCCAAGTGTTCACTTTTTTAAAACTTTTTTCTTTGCCAAAGATGGGGCCAAAATGATTCTCAGAGCAAATCCAACAGGTGGCAGCCTGCAGTCTGTGGCACCTGCTGCTTGATAAGCTTGTTGTGTTCCCAACAAACACACTGTGAAGAGCTTGGCAGGCACAGAATGATATGGGAAAAATATGTGGGGGGAGAGAGCTGAGTCCACCTTGTAATCTGCCTTTTTCATTTCCAAACTGCTTCATAGGCTTATATGCATATTAAATAAAATGAAAATTACATCAAGAGCTAAGGAGAACACTGACATTTGAATTTTTCTTCCAGTCTATGCAGTATTCATGAGTGATAGAGATTAGTCTGATCCTCTGAAGCTACCACCTTCCCCCTCATTCCTGCAAGCATCTTATGCAAACAAACTCCTCCTGGTTCAATTAGAAGATAATTTAGAAAATGACTGAGAATAGAGGGAGGATCACTGTCACTCTCTTTGATGTGCCTAGAGGGTAAAAAACCACGCTATTCAATTATCATAGCCAGGAAGTCTGAGCTAAAACGAGAATCACATGAGAAACAAAAGCAAAGTTTTCCAAATTAGATACTTACTGACGACTTCTCTTTACTGTCTGATTATCAAGATCATCTGTTGACTGCACCTGGGCCTGCACCTGAAAACACACCAATACAGACACCAGACTTGAACACTATTTCAATTCTTATCGTAGCAGCTGGAAATACAGAAGTTCAAAAATAGAGGTTTAAAGCTTTTTTTACACTCTGCACAAACAGGGTTGTACTGTCAGAGGGTCTTCAAAGATAACCGTCCTATTGAAAGACATTGGAAACAAATTAAGAGCACAAGATGACTTCAACAAAACCACCAATGACAGTAACTTAACCAATAGACAGGTGGCAACATTTTGGAGGACTATGCCAGCAAACATACACTTTACAAAGACACACCAGAATGCTACAAGGCCAGCAAGAAAAACCTGTCTAGTTCCTGATTCTGTCTGTAATTTTGCAACCCATGTGTAAGGAAGACAGCAGCTACTTACACTCACACAGTGGCAGATGTAGAATGAGGGCACAAACAAAAACCAAACCCGCCACTTTTCATTCACAATACACCCTCTATTCTCTGGATCTTATTCAAGAAAACTAAAATAAATCACTAAGTAACTAAAATAAGAACTTAAATAACTAAAACAAATAACCCCAGAATAACTAAAAGCATAAACCAAATCATAATCAGATTCTGAAATGTATTTCTGCTCTATTCTTCACCTGAGAGAAATTTCTGACAGCTGTAAACTGCTTTCTAACATTCAGTTTTAAAAGCAAAAAATTAATACCTTGCAATCTCCCTCAATCACTGACAAGTTCCATGCCCCTTGGAATAGCCCACCTGTGCTGGAATGAGAAGCAAGACTCAATGGATTACAATAACTGAGGAGGACAAGCACACTTCACTAGAAGAATCTGTGCCTATCTCCCAGTCCACCTGAAATTTCTACTTGGATCTGATCCTGGAAGTTGATTCCTTAATATCTGTGTAACAGGTTAGCTTAGAACCTGTGGCACAATTTTGTTGTTCCTTTCAGTAATTTTTATTACCTTCAGGCCCCTTCTAAACAGGAAAGTTGCTTGACGAGTGTCTTTCTGCTGATTTAGTTTGTTTCCAATTCTGACAAAAGTGGATGGCATGTTATTCCTGTAATATTCATTAAAAAATACAGTTATAAAAGGCTCCACAGATAACCTATAGAGAGACTACTATGAAAGTCAAGAAAGTGCCCAAACCATCCATAGGGGCATCTGAAGTGCTGCTATTTGAGGCTGAACACTTCAGCTGGGATAAGCTCCTCATCTACTAGAAACAAAACACATTACTCCTAAATGGAGAAATCACTGCCTATGTCACAGGACGGTATGGTCATTAATTCTGCTTTTCACTTTGCTCACTATCCTCCAGCACTTTGATATGTATAAAAAAAGTTTGTTTACAGTTTCAACAATAGAGTCACAGGATGAAAACTTTCATGCTGGAGACCAGGCCTGTTACAATTTATTATAACAGGTTTTAATTCCAGCACAAATAAAATGTGCAATGGCTTCCATGAAGCTGTAGGTGTCACCAGCTTCCACAGAGGCATTTCGTTTGGGAAGTTCACTAAACCATGGCCGACACTCTAAAGCCATGGAAATTCACATTGGCCATTTCCATACAGAATCATAGAAACACAGAATGGCTTGGTTTGGAAGGGACCTCAAAGATCTCCCAGTTCCAGCCTCTGACATGGGCAGGGACACCTCCTCCTAGACCAGGCAGCTCAAATACAAGCTGCCTATGGTCTAACTCAAGGCAGAATACCAGGTGCTCACAAATAGAGCTACTTCTTCAGTGCTCTGCATGGAATTAATATCTGGCTTTGTGTGGAGACCATGTTTGTCCCATGCTTGGCTTCCAGATTTGTAGAACTTCATACACAAGGTAGTTTTGACCATATTGCTACTGCCAGGACCTACTGTCTTCTCTCGGACTTGGTCCTGCCAAACAAGACTTCCTATGGAAAGTTGCCAAGAAGAGTTCAGAAATCAGGCTGGGTATTTTACCTCCTGTTCAGCGGGGCAGTCCTCCTGAGGGCAGGAGCTTGTTTTCTCTGCATTTCAGATTGTCTCTGCAGGTTTGTTTTCCTTTTCAAAACTGGGTAATTCCTCTGTGTGTTCTTAAAAACAATAAACATATACAGCATAATGTATACTGTACACACCCAAACATTCTTCTTTCGATTTCCATTTACAAACTGCACACAGAAGACCTTTAACTTTGCCTTTAACTTTCACAGTCTAGTATTATTTGAAAATACTTTCTACACTTTCATGAATTCTCTATTTTCCACATTATGATGAGAGGAAAAAAAAAGGCAGCAGAACTCAGCAGTTACTTTTTCATTACTCCATCTCCCTAAACTGACAAAATCCATGCTCCACGTGTCATTAAAATTAGTTTTCTTCACAAAAGCAATCCCCATTCTCCAATACTGAATGAGATGGAGCAGGCAGCAATGCACTGGAAGAGTGCAGAAGAGGGAGCCTACTGATGGAGTTTAGTATTCTACAAAAACTCCAGTTTTTGTAGTGGTAAGCGCATGCTTAACACCTGCAGGTTGGCTGCAGCATTGGTTTGTAACAAAACCAATTTTTCTTGTAAAAATACAGTAACTCCATCCATACTTGCACAGAATATACTTCTGTACTTCAATTTTCATGACTTGCAACCCGATTAAGTGTTAAAAACTACTTTCACACCTGGTCATTATCCAGCCCCCTCGAAACAAACAAGAACTCAGCTAACACATCCTCAATTTGATAAAAGCTTGTACCATATGTCTCCATTTTGTATTTCAGTAGCAATGTTCTGATGCACTTGTGTTTTATTTTTTTACCTGTTCTGACGTGAGTCACTACAGTTGCATTACTTACCTTCTCACTCAGTGGCTGTCTGTTCAGGGGACTGACTCCTTTGTGTGAACCCACTGCTTTCTTGGCTGCCAGGCCTGTTATAACTCCGTAAGAACGCTTCTTCCCTGCTATCTTCTTTCTGCGCCCCAAACGATTCTTACCATAACCTGCACCAAGCACAGAAAGTTCAGAAATTCTTAAAATACCCTGAAATGGAACTTCATGAAGTACTGACTAATGTAAAACCAAACCAAACAAAAAAAACCCCTCAGCTCCCTCCCCATTCAGGAAATTTTAAGTTACCAGTTTAATTTAAAGAAAAAAAAATCTTCACAGATTATTGATTTAATTCAGAGGTTCCCAAGACATGATTTACGGAGAAAGAACATAGCAATTGGCCAACAGAACCATATTAAACAGTGCACGAATTACATCACATTTAAAGTGTTTTCAATTAGAAGTCTGCATGGCAGTCTGGACAAACTGAGAATTGAGAGCAGCCTTTGAATATAAAAGGCTTGTAAGTCTGAGGTCTGTAGTATCTCCAGTTACAAGGGCTGGATTAGCCCTGTCTGGAACCATTTAGCTTCATGCTATGAAAACAGACCATGCTTCAGTTTAGTCCCAAAGCATCACCCCCTCTAGAAACCTCAGACTGCAAAATAAATTTAACACTAAGGAGTCAGCTCTCCAGCAACAGACAGATCTAGTTTTAACATATCTGACTTAACAGCATTCATAATAAATCTGTGCTTCCTCACGAGACAAGAGCCATCACATGAAGCAACTCACAGATCAGAACCCAGCTTAGATCAAGCTGCCATGGAGAGCTGCTGTGTACCCACATTTCGTGGCTGGTTAGCAAATGCTCTCCTTTTCTAAGAGGAAAGCTGAGAAACAGGATTGCTTAGGCTGAAAGAGACCTCACAAGGTTTCTGGACCAATTTCTGAACCAAAACGAACAACAACCTCCAAGTTAGCTCAGGCTGCACAGGGCTTTGTGCAGTTGCATTCTATGTATCACCAAGGACAACTTTTATTTAAATGAACAATGTTCCTCTCTCTGAAAAGAAAAAAAAAGCTGGAAAGAGTCCCTGCTCAAGGTCCTCATTTCTTTCCAGAGAGTTTGGCAAGGAATTAAATGCTATTGATCATTTGTGGTTTCTGTAGCTGTCCACAAACAGAGGATTTCCTATTTATCAGAGTAACTCCAAAAGCAGCAGAGCAATAATAAATCTACTGGTTATTAGCTACTAATAACTAGAATGCCCAGAACTATTTAATGACACCTTCTGCTTAAGAACAATGCAAAACACGTTTGTGTGTGGAACTGTACTGGAGGGAGCAGTTAAAGCTAATCATAATGTTTCAATATGTCAATCTGTCAACTCTGCAAAAAAAAATATTTGCTCTCTCCTACAACAGGGGCAGGCAAGCAGGGAAAGCTCCAACAGCTTCATGTTTACAGCTCAAGTTTCTCCTAAAATTCTAAATTCTAATACTTGTTTCTTTTGTGCCCTTTAGATGATAAACAACTGCACTTGACAACTGCAGTCATTAACAGAGCCTACGTGTTTGATAATCTACAACTTAAATTGACTTACTCTTCACCCACACAAATATTCTCACACTTGGGCTGAGAGATGTAAAATTTTTTCCTGCACTGTCACCAGTTTATTAGAGATGCACCAGTAACACAACCTGAGCCCTGAACAACACAACATTCCACTGATGCCCAAAGACACTTGTGTCTACGACATTAACCACGAGCTGCTGCTGCAACAAGCACTAAGCAAGACAAAGAAAACATGGGGATCTTTGTGCATACACCAGACAGATTTGTCTTTGTTTTAAATGAATGCTACTAAACAAGAAATTGCACGTCTTAATCTAAGCACCTAAGTAGCCTGTACTGAGGTGATAAGCTTCCTGATCAGCCAATATTTTTCCATGTCTTGATCATCCAGTGCTAAAAACATACTTTTCAAAATTATTTGGAAGCAAAACCAGTTTATACTTCAAGCAGGTGCTGGACTAAAGCCTGAGAACATTTCAAAATATATCTCTTGTCTATTGAAAAAAACCTGACAGTTACTCAGGGGAACTGACAGCAAAGCTGTTACTGTGCATTTTTCCTCTCTTCACTCCCTGCCTCTATGATTTTTTCTCCTTTTTGTATTCCACTGTAAAAACATTGGCTTAATAAGGCTGACACAGTACTTTCTTTGCATCCCAACCTCTTACCAAGAAAAGCCAATTCAGACTTTGCACTATCCATTTATATATTCCAGACCCAGCATTACAGGCTGCAGTAACAGATATTTTGGAGAGGTCTACAAAGAGAATTCTACTCAGCAAATATAAATATGCTGTCTTTTTTGCACAAAGCTCTGAGTTCTGGCAAGGCCTCCACATTTCTTAGTACACAGGTTTTGGCATATGGACTTGTTCTGTCCATCTCTGAGAAGGGACAAAGGATCAACACAATTTCCAAAATTAAAATAAATCTGAAGAATCAGAAAGAAAGCCAATCCCTTGAGTCAGACAGTCCCTCAGGCATCTAAGCTCCCTGATGGCCAAACGCGTCCATCACTTTCTCACCCTGAATCAGAAACAAAATCAGATATAAACAGATTAGGAAAAAACTGAATCATAATCAAAAGTGTATATGACACTATCTGAAAGAGACCTGAATCGACCATGTCAATCCTTGCATTTCATTAGGTTACATTTCAGCTCCAAAAAGATACTGTGCAATCCCCATTGTGTTTGGCATACACACCCTTCTGCTGTTGGATTCCCCACTTGGAGCCTGGAGGATGGAACTGTCGAGTTTGATTCTGCTGAAGCCCTCTTTTTATTTTGGGAGGATATTGCTTTCTCTCTTCTTTCTTGTTCAACTTAATTATATCATCTGCAAGAATAAAAAAAAGGAAGAAAAATTTGACACACTGCGTAAAATTTGACGTACTGAATAAAACCCCCTGAGCAGCCTGGAGTCACAGAAAACAGACCAGTCAATCTTGCAAAGGCAGCACATACAAGTTAAGGTTCCAGAAACGTTACTGCTATAAACTTCCAGTCCCTGTTAGTCTTACAGTACTTTATAATACTCTAGAAAAAGGGAAGCAGTTGCATATACCCAGAAAATTCAAGAGGCTTATAAGATTATCACATTCAGCCCAGCATTAAATTTTAAAATTAATGACTCCATTAGTTTTTGTATACTGTTAGAAAAAAAGCAATCCCATCTCACTCTCAGACTTTGCAGATTCCAGCCTTAGTTCTTTGATCTTAAGTTACCTAAGAAAGATCATACAGAGGGAACTTGGGCCACCAGAGACTGAGATGATGGGAAAAAAACAAGACTTCTCTCCTTGGATACCTGCAATCCAAAGCAATCATCTTATCTATTGTCCAGGGAAACAAGGTTGGACAAATGTTTAACCAGTTCTAGAGCAGGTGTAAGGAATAAGCTGATGAAAAGTGAACAGCAGGTCTGTAAAGAACAAATCGTGCCACACCAGTTTGATTTCCTTCACTGGTCTGGTAGCCAGCTCAAAAGAGAGAGTAAAGCAACTATGTGTGGCAGCTTTTATCTGACTGTGAGCTTGTTCACAAAACACTGTAAAGGGAATTGTCAGATTGTGTTTGCTGCATCTCTATCCTGGGAGCACAACTGATTAAAAAGTCACATTTCAAGAGGGAGCCTCCCCAAACATGTGGACAACCTTTTCTGAATCAAGGAGAGACAAGAATGGGGTTACTCCGTTTGTAACAGAGCAATCCCACAACATCTGAGTTCAAATGGACTCAGATGGGGTGGAACACCATAAAAAACGTAACTA
Organism: Myiotriccus ornatus; assembly: GCA_036023395.1. Taxonomy (NCBI): domain Eukaryota; kingdom Metazoa; phylum Chordata; class Aves; order Passeriformes; family Tyrannidae; genus Myiotriccus; species Myiotriccus ornatus. The sequence continues at coordinate 9,837,877 of JAYRBT010000010.1, forward strand.
CAAAAATCAGCTTAGTTTGCTGCAAACATGATTGAATATTCAGATAAAATCTATCAGGACAATGAATATTGATACAGGTCACTCGGTGTCAGATATCTACAGAATCTTCTTTACCAAAGGGGTTATCCCTGGAGCCAGGATTAGTACTCAGCCAGGAGCGTTATTTGAATGTAGCACCCCAAATAAAGTGATGTTCAACAAAAACTAAAACTTCCAAAGCTGTTAGAGCAGAACATGTAATTCCACACAACGGCTGCTTCCGCTCCTATGGACTTGTGACACAAACCACCATGTTCAGAGAACACAGGCTCTTCCTTCACAGTTTATCTGCTTCATCTTAAATCCCATTTTTGGAAGTGAGATATTGCTGTACAGAGGGTTACAAGTTTTTAACAGAAGGACTTAAGTTTCAGTTACTCTCTTATTTGTGGAAATGAAGGACATCTGGGACTTTGTGCATTTTTTAGTGGAGACACACTGAAGCACTCTCCTATCTTGCCTGAGATCAGAGATCACATCTACAGCTGGAACAGCAGAATCATCTGGGAACAGAATCAAACTGGAAGCTCAGCTTCAGATGAGCCACACACAACGCAACAAAAATACATTTAATCTTTATTACATGAGAATTTAGTCAACTTTGAGATCTTGACCTTAAGATCTCCTCGATTAAGGTCGTGTCAGTTCCTTTGCTATCAGGACAGATGTGGGACTGCATCTGCTCTTTGTTTATACGAGACCAAGGAGCTTTGACTTGGGGACAGTAGCCATGGATGACACTGTTTACACCTGCTCACACCACCACCTTAAACAAACATCCTCGTGGCACTACAACAGACCTCTGCAATCTGCTATTAGTCAATGGCCAGGAATGAGCCAGTGACTTGGCCAGGTTAGCATTAGAACATATGAAAATACAACAAGCCACTCAGAATCAATAACTATTTACCTCAGTAACCCTGCAAACAAAGACTGTGTGCTACAAATAAACACAGGTTTTCTATGAATGCTCTAATGCTGCTCTACATTCAGATAAACTCTAAATGTCATTTCACAAGTTATTTTCACTGTCACAGCAAAGAGCTCCACTGGATTATTTCCAGAAGGAAAAACTGTGCAAATCCTCTTATTTTATGGTGGTCCACAAAGGCCAAGTCTGCCATCAATACTTCCAGTTCACAATGTGATTTTTCTCTTTGAAGAACGTCTCCTGACAGCACCAATCTATCACACTCTGTTAGCATCACAGAGCAGTCTTGGAGTGTAAAAATCAAATTTTTCAGGTTTTTTTTTTTTTTAAACAAGAAGATGCACTCGAGAAATGAACCATATTGTCCCCAACTGTTAAGGGGTCTCAGCACAAAGCAGCAGAACAGAACTACTCTGAGATACCTCACTGAAATACCTATATCGTGGATGACAGTTTCTCATACATGCCAGAGAGACACAGCCCTGCAGGTCTGTAATGAGCCTGTGCAGCTTCCTAACACACACACGCACACACACACACCCTGCCGTGGTACGGCAGGGGACAAGCAGAGTGTCTCAGGAAACTACACGGTAGAGGCGACGTCACGCTGAATATGACTGGTACTACACTGCAAACGGGTTACGCGGAAGACTTGCCATTGCCGACTTCCGACCCTGAGAAGAATAAAAAGGCAAGGCCAGCTGAGAGACAACCAAACCTCACCCGTCCCTACAGTTTCGAGCGCCAGGCGAGGCCCTGGGACGCTCCCCGACGACCACCCAGCCAAGGGCCCGGGGACCGAGGGCCTCGCCGGGCCAAAAGCACGCAAAGCCCTGGTCTGCAGCCTGCTCGGACATTCAGGCGGCACAAAGGGGCCCCGGCTCCTTCCCAGCCAGGGACCGCGACCGCCGGGCCAGGGAGCCCCGGTGCTCCCGGAGACACAGCCGGGGCTCGCCCGCCGTCCCCGCCGCCACCCTCGCCCCCCGCCGCTCCCGCTGTGGAAGGGTCCCGTCTCCCCCCGCCCGCCCCCGTTGGTTCCGTCCGCGCCGGTGCCCGGCACGGCCCAATAGTTCATTCCGCCCCCCTCCACGGCCCCGGCATTTGGTTCAGCCCGAGCCCCCCCCCGGCCCCCCGTCCCCCCGTCCCCCGCAGCGGCGGGCCCAGCCCCGCTCCTCACCCAGCGACATGTCGATCTTCTCCAGGCCGTCGCCGTGCCGGGCCCCGGCCGCGGCCGAGGAGCCCGGGAGCGGTGCCGCAGCCCCGAACGCGCTCATGGCGGCACTCAGGCCCCGCCGCCGCCACCTCCCTCAGCCCCGGACCGCCCCCTGGCGCTCCCGCGCATGCGCAGCAGCTCCGCCCAGCCCAGGCCACAGACGCCCGCGCCGGAGAGCGGCGCAGCCACCCCTCTGCCAGGGCGCCCCCTGGCGGGCGGGAGGAGCAGGTAGGGCGGGCGGGGGCCGATGGCGGGGGGCGGGTCCCGGGCTGTGGGGAGGCCGCTCCCAGGAGGGGCTGATCCAGGGACAGCCGTGGCCTCGGGAAGGGCCGGGGCCTCCCTGCCACATCGGCGTGGGGCGCTGCGAGGCAGGGCTGTTGGCGAGGTGCGGTGTGCTGGGGGCTTGGGGGACAGGGCGCGAAGTCATGGGCTGGCTGGAGATCCGATGGAGTGCTGAGATGATTGGAAGGACGGAGCACCTCTCCTGTGAGGAAGGGCTGGGAGAGATGGGGTTGTTCAGCCTGGAGAAAAGACTCCGGAGAGAGACCACATTGCAGCCTTTCAGTGCTTGAAATGGGCCTATAAGATGGCGACAAAGTTTTTAGCTGGGCCTGTTGCAATAGGGAAGGGGTAATGGCTTTAAACTGAAAGAGGGTGGAATATAATATAAGGAAGAGTATATATATGAGAGGATATAAGGAAGAATATTTTTACATATAAGGAAGAACTTTTTTGCACTGAGGGTGGTAGGACATTGTCACAGGTTGTCCAGAGAGCTGGTGGATTCCCCATCCCTGGAAACAGTCAAGGTAAGGTTGGATGGGGCTCTGAGCAACCTGATCTGGTTGAAGGTGTCCCTGCTCGTGGCAGGGGGTTGGACCTGATGACCTCTAAAGGTCCTCTCCAACCCAAACCATTCCACGTTGCAGGGTAGGGAAGGGTGTTCAGCTGGGAAGCTGAACGTGAGATGCCTTTGCCTGTGACCCCAGTGCAGTTAAGAGCAGTAACCTGTACTGTGAACAGCAAAATCAACACAGAGTGGTTTTGAGCAGAATTATGTTTCCAAATGTCAAACAGCAGAGTTCAAAGCAGGTTCCTATTTAAAAATATCATGGAAGGCTTAAAATTAGTACTTAAACCCGGAACAGTGTGTCTATGGACATTTTGTTCTCTTTGGGCTCTTTTCAGAGTTGTTATCTTATCCAGCTTTTGGTTAGAATCACATGATTGAGAAATTCAGAAGGGAAATCAACAACTTTGTTTTTTGAACAAGGAATCTAGTGAAGCCTTTCCTTCCTCCCTGAACATTTGCATTCTTTGGAGCTGTTGGTATTGTTGGCGGGTCAGCAGTGCACACATCCCTAGTGGGGAGCTGGCTGCTGTTAAGTTACGTGTAACAGAGCTGGGATCTACCTATTTTTTTATACAGCAGCACTTCATTTGACACTCTCTAATTTAAGGGATAGTCATTATCTCTGAAATCTCTCTGTCTTGCTCATGCTTGGTTGAAATTGGTCACTGAGTTCCAGAGACACTAAAGGAAGGGTCAGATGGGCAGACAAAGTGATCTCAGAGGACAGACTTCCTTCAGAAGCCAGGCAGTAAATCCTGAAAGGAAAACCCACACCCATTTCCCCCTCTCACAATGGTCACCTGGCGTTACAGTCCACATCTTCCCAAGTTTTCCCTGGCAGCTGAGCTGAGGCTGCCATTCCACAGGTGACTTCCCTCGCCCTGGGCCTTCAGCAGGCTCTGCACCACAACCAAAGGATAGCTAGTTTAGGGCTTGCCCACCAGCCTCCGGAGGGGGAGCTCCATAATGAGACTCCAGGAATTGCATTGCAAATGCCCTTGGGCAGGAATAAATATTTCCATACCTGACCTTGCACACACCTCCTGGCAGCAGAAACACTCCCACGTTTCTTTAACTGCCCACATCCTCCACATGTGCATTTGCTAAAATAAACACTCCATGACAAGTGTAATACCCTGAGTTCCTGACATATAATGAGCCCCCATGTGTGTAATCCCTGTCACAGCCTTCTCCTGTGTTGGGAGGCACCTGCACTGAAACACAGGACAGGCCTTTAGAATGGGAGATCTTTCTAGGAGTGTTATCATGAAAGGCAAGAATGAGTGAGTAGAGGCTTTCTGGCCTCCGCTGTGCCCTGCACTACAGACTATTGACAAGGCCTTGTTCTCTCCCTTTACACCCTTTATGCATCTCTTCCCATTAAAATAAGGCCAATAACATGCTTCTGGATATTCCTCTTGATGCTTCCCACTGTCTAGAAGAGAATGGCTCAGTTACTGTCACAGGACACCTTTGGCTAGTGAGAGATTTTCCCTTCAGGCAGGAGAAGCTCGTGACCACAGTGCTGGAGGCTGACGGTTCCATTTTATTCTGTGTGTTCTCTGTGTGCAGCATGTTCAGACATGGAGTCTTGGACCGACAGATTTGATTACACATTTTCACCCAGGTGACAAGTGGGATTGGATGACAAGTGATTGATGACAAGTAGGACTTGAGGTTCTAATCAGGCTACATTTCTAAAGCAAAGATGCTATTGCCAGATTACCAACAACTACTAATAATAGAGGTGCCAAAAGATGTATTTTTTAAAAAGCATTAAACCAAATTCCTGTGACGCTGTAGGGTGCAGCTCCATCTGGGAACTGCGTCACACCAATAAACAAATGCTCTGTTTACCCCAAACAAACATGGGAGCTGCAAAGGTGGCAGTCGCTGCCTGCCCTCCTGACAAGTGGAAACCAGACAAAATCCAGATTTTACCACATCCATGGGTTGCATTTATTATCCAAACAGGACACTAGCTGTCTGCTGCTCAGCACAACAGAATACCAGGCAAAAGTTCTGCTTCTGAAGAGTATTTTCCTTCTGCTTTCAAAATGGCTGGAATGCTGTGGGGATCACGAAGGCAGTCATGGAAATATCAGCCCCTTTTTTTTGCTGTGTGGCTCTCAGGACTGTGCCAGCATCCAGCCAAGAGTCAAAACTTCCACGTGGCACTGACAGCTACAAAGAACCAGTCCTTTAACTGTATAAAGTCCAGTATGACTCAGCTGTGCTGAGTTTGTATCCACTGTAAGAACGCTGTTTGTCTAAAGCACCCACAGGCCATATGAACTTTTGGGGCTGGTTCTTTCCTGGGCCTTTCCAGGCCTCTTTGTTAGCACCAGTTAGTTATCTCCTCACCAAAATGAGACAACATAACTTGGCTGCCCACTAACCCTCCTTGTTCTGCTACGTTGTGGAGAAATTGCAGAGTAGATGTTACCTGCTGAACATGGTAAAATTCCCAGGAGGAAGTGCTAAAATTACCTTGCAGAAACAACAACCAAAGGATGAGATGCTAAGTGCACTCAAACATTTAAAGCCAGAGGGGACTGTCTAGTCCAAGCTGCATGTTGTGAGCTGTGAAATATCACACCTGCATTGATCCCAGAAACCAGAGGGCTATTCCAGTGCACCTTCCAAAGGAGGTCTCTACTTCCCTAAGGACACAGGCACTATCTTGATAAAAATAGCTTCTTATTCCTAACATGAAATTGTCTGGCTTCTACCAGTAATTTCCAATTCTGCCTTCTCTGTGATGTGGTCTTTATGATTAAAGAGTCAGTAACTGACTTTGTCATTCAGATCTTCCCCAAAGAGCAATCAGGTCTGTGAGATTCCAAATTCTGCTACTGTTCAGCAAAAGGATGTATATATATATTTATATATACATATATTTATATATAGGTATGTATAACATATGTTTACAATTGTTGACCTCTGTTGGCACTCCTCAGATTTTACACTGAAGGATTAATCTCCAGTTTAACTTCAGTGCAGTCCCAGAAGCTCGCATGTCTATGTGTGATTACAGGCTTATTTTTTATAGTTTTTTATACGCTCTCTAAATCAACGTGGGCATTGACAATAGTTAAGTAAACAATGTCTATAAATAACATATGAAAACAACATAATGAAGTAGGGAAAAAGACTTTTTTCTGAAGAAATTTTAAAAATCACTGTTGAGCAACATCCAGGCTATTTCTGACTTGTGGAACTAGAAGAATCTTGTAATTCCTGACTGAGGAGCTAAATTAGATCTGTCAGCTTTATCTGCATGCTCCATTTCACTAGACATGATCTTCTAGTGATTGCAATAGTCCTGATGACTTGATTTTCTCCAATACTTTTACTGTTAAAGTCAACACAGTCTGATGCTGTGATACCAAACATGCCACGTAGAGTCAGTGTTTTCAATCACTACAGTAGGCTCTAAGCAAGGAAGTTTCTGCCTAACAACTGGGCTGAAGTTGTTGTTCCACACTTGTATACAATTACTTTGTGTGAGGAGTCCTTCTGAAAAACGTTGTTGTTATTAAGAACAGCAGTATAGAATGCTGTTCACCCCCATGCTGCAGAAGTACTCTACTGGTAAAATAAACCACATACAGATTGTCAGGCCAAGGGGTGCTTTTTCATGTGTGCAGCATATATTTATCATTGAAAGTAGTAGTTATAGGGAGTTTCCATTGTATAAATATTGTTCTTCAGAGAAAGGGTGATTAGAATGGGCTGCCCAGTGAGGTAGTGGAGTCACCGTCTTTGGAGGTGTTCAAGGAAAGACTGGACATGGCACGTAGTGCCACGGTCTGGTTGACAAGGTGGTGTTAGGTCTTAGGCTGGACTTGATGATATCAGAGGTCTTTCCCAACCGAGTTGATTCTGTGATTCTGTAAAGTACGTAGCTTTGGTTTCTGAGGCATCAGACAACTCCAGGCATATTTGGGTTTCATCCTCTATTTGTCATTCTGTTCTTAGTCTGAAGGCAGCAGCATCACTTTTTCCTTTTTCAGGTTTCATTTCAGTGGAAGGTGCACCCAGTTCTGCTCTGTTTCCCTCACGCTCCTTGCAGCGGATGCGAGAACCCTCCCTCCAATTCCTCTGTCCCTGCAGGTATGATCAGAGCACGAGCTGCCCCTCAGGGACACGATGTTTTTCCTTCCCCCCCGCCATCACACTTTCCTCATGACGTCCCACGCAGGGTTTGGTGAGGGTTATCTCAGCAGTTACTATGTTTTTAAGCCGCTCTTCGAGGGCTCCGGCGGGGGACACCGAGAGCTGCGGGGCGGGGCCGGCTGAGGCGAGACCGCAGTGCTCGCCGGGAGCTGTAGTCCGCCGCCGTGCTGGAGCGCCGGGCGGCCGCGGGGCACGCCGGGAGTTGTAGTCCGAGGGCGCGGCGGGGCGGGCTCTCCCCCCACCCCGCCCCCACGTGACGGTGTCGCGGCGGGGCCGCGCGCGCGCCCGCGATGGAGGTCGGGCCCCACGCGGGGCGCGCGGAGAGCAGGTGGGGGCGCGCGCGGGGCGGGGGGCGCGGGTGTCCCCGGGACACGGCCCCGCGTTGGGCCCCGCGGGAGGCGGGACACGGGCGGGGGGGTGCGGGCGGCGCGGCCCGCGTGGGTGCCCGTGGGAGGCGCGTGGCACGGGGTGCGGGCGTGGTGGGCAGTGTCAGTGCGCGTGTGCGCTGGCACCGGGGGCGGCAGGGTCCTGTGTGTGCACGCGTGGGGCAATAACGAGTTATGTAGGACGCGGCAGGGAGCGCGGGATGTGCGTGCGGGAGCGCGGGCGGCTGCAGTGCGGGCGCGCGCGTGGTGCCTGGGAAGCACTAGGGATGCGCTGGGAGTGCCCCTGGGGAGGTCCCTTCCTGCGTGGGTGTGTGGGAGTGTGTGTGCACAGCCCGCGCCAGGGCACGGGTGCGGGGGTACCTGGGAGCGATCTGGGAAGGAACAGACCCTTTGGGATGGGTGGGATTGGTGCTTGCAGCGTCCCCGGTGGGAGGGAGCACACGGTGAATGGGCTGTCAGAGCAGAGTGTGGCTGCCATCACCCACCCGGGGCCAGAGTGTGTTTTCCAGTGGGGGAACAGTGATGGCCGCAGACGTGTGCCCTCAGGACCTGATGCTCTGCACTGTGGTCCCCATCGGTCCTGGGCAGGACAGCAGCTGTCGGGCCTCTGCTTTGGATGCCTTGAGTTTAAGGGTGAAACCAGCCCACCCTCACGCTGCACTGCTCTGGTGGCTCTGCAGCTCGCTGCTCTGGGATCCTGTCTCCTTACCGTCCTGGCAGTCAGCTGCGCCACTTCTTCCAGGTGCTCAGCAGAAATGTCCGGCTTCTCTTTATTTCTGAAGGCGATGTCCTGTGCCTGCACGACCCCTGTGGCTGGGGGTGAGCATGGCCACAGTGACCTTGCCTGCCTGCATGGTCCTCGTTTGTGCTTCAGGCCTGGTTCTCCTTGTTAGCATTTGTAAGAGCAGCAGAGGTTGTTTCCTGGAGGTGTTTTGATGACAAGTCCTATTTACTTCAGATTTTTGCATGTGCTTTGGTTTTGTCCTGGTGCTCACAAGCACAGGGTGAGTGTTGGGTGGAAATTGGGGGTGTTGGCTGGGGAGGAAGGAGCAGCTGACATTTGATATGAGAGAGGCATTCCTTATCTGAGGGGCTCAGCCAGTTGCTCTGTTCCTGCTTGCCATATCAGCTGGGAAAATGCTGCCGGTGCCTTTAAAACACAGGTTTGGGGTGCCTTTGGATTTGCACAGTTGGAGCTGTTCTCACTCTTTACTAATGCTTCAGACCCAGCAGGCTCTGAAAGGTGAAAGGAACTGACTGCATTCACTGCTTTGTCTTTCCAGACTTATCTTTCTGCGTTTTCATGCCTTTGCAAGCGTAAGGCCTGCATTACCAGACTCTACCATGTCGTGACTAATAGGGCTGAGGTGTTACCACCCCCAGCACTCCCCCAGCGACAAGAAAGGCATCAACTCCACGGTGCTGGCACATGTGGGGTCCTGCTTGTTCTCCTGGATGGCACTGATGCCCTGGAGAGGATCCCATGTGGCCTTGCACTGCCTTGTCCTTTGTGCAGTGGGTTTAGCGTTTTTATTCCTGGTGCCATTTCACATTAGATTGTGGCTGTGACTGATAGCAATAGAATAGAGGTCGCTGGATCCATCTTCTCATGGATCACAGCAGAAGCAAAAGTTGTTCTGCTGAAGTCCATCCTCCTGCTAGCACAGGAGAGGAAAATGAGGATCTCATGCAGGGTTTTTCCTCCTAAGCAGCAGGTCTGAAGTGCATCGGGGAGCAGGGGCTGTAACACCAGTGTCCGTGGAGGCACTGCAGGATGGTTAGTGCTGGCCTGCCAGGCACAGAGCAGAACTCTCAGGGCAGTGGGCAGGTGGTGCAGAGGATACAGCAGTCCCAGGGAGAGCAGGGGGGCTGATGGTCAGCTGGGCAGTTTGGCAGAGAGCTGCTGCAAGGCCCCCAGGGACAGCAGGGCCAGAGGAGATGGTACCTAAAGGGAACCTGTGCTGGATGAGCAGCTGGTCCCTGGGAGGTGGCTGCCAGGGGGATCTGCTCTGCCCGTCGCTGCCTCTGGCTGATGGCGTGCTTGTCACAGGCAGGTCCTGTGCAGATCAAAGCCCGATGGACAGTGTCCTGGGTCTACAGGTTGTGGTCATCTGCTTGTGAGAGGCTTAGCCAGGATGAGCAGGTAAAGTTATCTGCCATGAAAAGGTTAAAACCCACCTTTAATTCCTCTTTTCTTCTCTCATCCTTTGCCAGTGCAGAGCAAGAGTGTGTCAGCATGGGCTGTGTTTGCTGGGGGACCTTATGTGGTTGTGTCCCCATTCTATATCCATGCAAGCTTTTAGTACAGGGCAAGCCACCCTGCATGTCCATTTTCCAACCAGCCTGCTCGGCTGTGCCTGCCTGGCAGTGCGGGGCTGACAGAGCTCATCTGGCTTCCCCTGCCTCGTCAGCCACTCCCTGTGACTGCAGATGAATTGCACGAAGCCTGGCTTTCTTTTAATCCCTTTTCCTAGCAGTGCTGAGCCTGCTGGAGGAGCGGGCGGGGGAGCACAGGGAAGGGGCTGCTGGTTGTCTGGGAGATCTGGGGAGGATGAGGCGGGAGCAGGCTCTGTGCAGCGGCAGGTTATGTGGAGTCTTGGGTTTCTGCAAGAGAAACTGACAGCCAGTACAGGAATGTCCTTGGAGATTCATCAGAAGTCCCTCCACGACCTCAGCATGCTCGGCGCGACCTCTTTAGTATGCTAAGAAGGATCGAGGGAGTCCTTCAGGTAGAGGTCAGGATTCAAGCAGCCATTGCTTGGTGCCTCCTGCAGAGCACAGGAAACGCACAGTGGATGTTATTTGCAAGAAGGATGAGCTTCATTTCTATTTTTTATTTTTGAATGCTACCTGTGTGATTCTGTTTTGGAAAATAACTAGGGCTAGGTTTTATTTTAAATGAAGAAGTCCACCTGAATCAGCAGCATGGCTCCCTGCCTCTGCTGTGAGTCACCTTTGCTGACTTGGACCAAGAGAAGTGTCTACCCTTGCTGGCATGGAGTGTCTGAGAAAGCCTTGGGGAGAGCAAGCAGCATTCTCTCTTGATGTCAGCAGCAGCGGCATTAAGCTATTTCTTGTTCCAAGGCCGGATTCTGTCTTTTATCACTCCAGTGCAAAAGGTTAAGTTATGTTTGGAACAGTTTGTGACAACAGGTTGATGTTGCTGTACCTGAAGATGGCGTTTGTGGTGGTAAAGAAAGGAGGCCCAGAGTTAAGTTTATGAGCTGGTGGTTAAAATGGGAGGCTGAATCAGAGGTTGTCTTTAAGGGAGGAGAGGGATGCGGTTTGAGGTCTCACCAGTGCTCCACCAACTGTGGCACCTGCAAGCACCCTTGGCCCTTCTGGTGGGGGGAACCAGGCTATGCTGAAAAAGGCAAGCAGAAGCACGTGTAGTTCTGGCATGGGAGACTCTGCTTGTGTTCTTTGACCCTCTGGGGTGTGTTGCTCACTTTGCCCTTACTGTAAATAAGGGTGTTTGCATGATGTGATATGAATTGGCCTTACCCCATGGCAGGCTCTCTATAGCACTTACAAAGGAGAACTCTCCTTATTCAGAAAAAAACAAGCAGATTTCATAGTAATGCTCTGAACACCTGCTGAAATGGGGAACTGGAGGGCAGCAGGGACTTGGGCTTCCTTCATTCCTTCTGGCAGCCGAAGCCCAGGCTCTGTCAGTGGGAGGGGAGCAAACCCTGCAGGGTTAACTCATGAGTCTGGTCAAAACTGAAATGTGGTTAGCTGTGCTCTCTCAATTTCCCTACCACCTGCACCTATATGGGTCTTCATTTCTTCAACCTTGTGTCACTGTGTGCTTTCCAGTATGTTCCAGCTCAGAAACAGCTGGGGTTTGGATATCAGAAGGGTCTTGTGTGTCCAACTTCTGAACTGCTTTGGGCCAACAAGTCCCATAGCATACTTACTGTCCTACGAGGATTTAATTCACGTTTGGTAACTTCTACCTCACCTCTGCAAAGGTGCTTCATTGTGCCGCTCATTCCCTATGTGCTTCTGTGTTTAGTGTTTTAACACTTCGAGCTTATTTTGTTTGAGGATTGTTTAACCTTAGTTACCCTGTGCTGGGAGGGAGATCTGACTCCAGTCTGTTGGCTCCTGGTTTACTACATCTTGAGAGATGTACAACTCTTCTAATGAGACTGTTCATTTGGAAAGGCACATCTCATGCACTGCCCTCACATCCTTGTGTGCATTGCTTGCTTTATATAGCATGAAACAACATGGGAGGGAGTTCCCCTGACTCACTGATTTGGAATATCAGCAGTGTGGCTGAGCTTTCACTTGCATTTACTTACTCTTGAGTGTTATAAATATCTTAGGGAGGAGCTGGTTTTGATCTCCGTGGGTGCAGATGCTCTTTGACCAGGAACTGGCAATGCCTCTCTGAGCATCCATAGACAAAGAGCATCTGCAGCCCTCAGGGCAGGGATGGGAAAAGCCTATAAATTCAGAAGGGCTGGATCTTTTCTTTTGTCTCCCTGAATCCTATCTCCTTCAGGAAGCTGCCTGTGATTTGTATCTGTGCATTTTTCTTTAGTCTCTCCTGAGATAAAGCCATGGCTGTGCTTTAAGTTTAAGTACATTGCAAACAAAAAGGTACCATCATAGGCTCTGGTTTAGAGCTGCGGTGCTGGCAGGGCGACAGGCTTCGCTGGTGGGATGGGTTGGCTTCTGTGTGGTTTAAGCTTAGATGGGCACTGAAAGTGGTGAGGTTTCTCTGAAGAGGAAGGGCAGTGGATGGGGAGCTTGAAATAGAGCCGATATTTGATGATCTGCTTGTTCCAGTAGTCAGTTTGGCAGTAGTGAACTAGTCTTGAAAAGAGGATATTGGTGAGAAAAGCTTTGTTTTAAATACCAGAAGTATGTGGCCCACACTTTTATCTCCAAGGGATGAAAACAAGAGCGATTTTAAATAATGTTATTTATTTTGATTTTTTTCCCTTTCTCCCCCCCCCCCTTTTGTTTCGGAAATCCACTTTGGTTTTGCTGTGGAAGGGATTAACCGCTGAAACACTGGGTTATTTCTTGCCAGTTGAAAGGTTGGATTTTCATTCTAAGGTGTCAGCTTGGGTTCCTTTGTTACAAACCCTGCAGAAACATACTGTTTTGATATTTACACTCCTAACTATACCTTGCAGCACTGGCTGTTGCTTCTGAGAGAGTGGCTCCTGTTTGAATATGTATTTTTGACAGCTGCTGTTCCTCTGGCAACAGTGTCAAGCAGCTTGAGTGGGGACCTCAGTCATCCAAATCTTTCTTCCCCAAAGCTGCTTTTGCATATGCAAATGGCATTACTTCTCTGCACCATTGCTCCTGCTTTGTGGTAGATAATGGTGCTTTCTTGCTGTGTGCAGCGTAGCTGAGGGGGATGATAGTGATGAAATGCTGTGCACGCTCCAGAGTACACCAGCAGTTTGCTAATCTCTGTCCAGAACATGGTGAATGCTTTTGCAAGAAAGTCAACTTGTGCCTACAGCAGCTCAGGGCCCAGAGAGCAGCTCCAGAGGTGGAGATGCAGATGCAGTGCTACCTCCCTGGGGGTGGGGCACCTGTGCATCCTAAAGGGCTGGAGTGCTCCATGCAGTGTGTGTTTCTCAGCCACTCTGTAAACACGAGTGTAGAGGGCCTAGTCTCTGCTAGATTTGGTGGACACCATGCCCTCCCTCAGAGCTGCTGTGCTCCTGAGGGGCTGCTGCTCAGCAGTCCCTGATAGAGAGAGCATGTGAGTGAAGCAAGTGAGAAGCTGGCTGGGAAGGTGTCCTCCAGCTTCGTTGGCCATACTGAGCAAGTGGTAATATTGCAGGAGCCAGTGTCGTGGTTCAGTCTTTCCTCAGTCTTTGTTCTGGCTGTCTCCTGAGACCACATTGGTGGTGGCTACCAGTCCTCAGAAGAATCATTGCGATACGGCCTGCTGTCCACAAACCATGTTGACCACAGGGAGTAGTAAAGTTCTTTAGCTCATCTTTGCTGGCTTTTGGACCACTCAAGGTTTCAGTCCGACCAGAGTCTCCTTGGAGAGAGCGCAAGACCATGTTCCTGTTGTGAAGTTCCTCTTGCTGTATCTCTGATGTATCTTGCTGTGTCCCTCTGCAGGAAGGAGCATTGGAAGCTGCTCGGCAACTTGAAGACAACAGTGGAAGGTTTGGTGTCTATCAGCAACCCAAATGTCTGGTCCAAGTATGGGGGCTTGGAACGGCTCTGCAGAGACATGCACAGCATCCTCTACCATGGGCTTATCCACGACAAGGTAGGACTCTGTCCTGCCAGCATGGCTGTCTGTCTGTAGCAGTTTTGGTGCCTGTCATGTGGGGCAGTCCTGTCTGCTGCAGCTACTTCTGTACTCATAGCACAGAGTGGGTACAGTGCTTGTAGCAGTGTGGGAAACGATCCAAGCAACGACTGAGCTTGCCTGGCAAGTGCTGTGGTTGTCACAGAGACCTGGGTGCACGTTGTTTCTATCTCATCTACCTTCAATATGGTTTTTCTAAGTACATGTGCCCCCTGTGCTGAGGCCACTCCTCTCTCCTTTACTCCTGCTGCAGCCAAACAATTAAATTGCATTTCCAATGAGTCAGCCCCATATCATCTGCACTTGGACAAGTCCCCAGTGAGGTCTGGCAAGAGAAACCTCATATCTTTACTGTTTCTGGTTAGCTGTGTTAGTAACAGGAGCTGGCAGCCAAACCCGCGCCCTGCGTGAATGGGATCACTCTTTCCAGGCTCTTGTTGTGCCTGCAGTTGCTCACTCAGCCTTTCCCCCTTTCATGGCTGCCTGGAAGAATTTCTCTTTCCCACTTGTGTGCAGAGGCCGGAAGATCTCCCTTTCAGCTTGCAATTACCAGCACAATTAATTTACAGGGGAAAGCTGAAGCAAGGCTGCAGGGGATGCCCAGGGACAGGCTTCCCATCAGTGGCTCTGCCACACAGAGAGAACAGAGTGGTGCAGAGGAGCTAAAGGCAGCTTGCATGGGCCAGCTGGGTCCAGGAGTCAGGAAAACTGCACCTATGCAGTGCTGCACCCAAACTAATAAACCTCCAGGAAGAGCCAGGCTGGCAGGTTGTCCCACCTGGGAGCTTTGCTGGCTGGATTTATTCAGTTTGCAGCCAGCACTTGTTATGGTGCTGCTCTGTTCCTGTTAGTCCCCAGTGGTGTGGACCAGGGACCTCTGGGAGATCGTCAGAGAGAGAAGCTACCTTTTCTATGTGAGGAGTGCAGTGCTCCTTCTGATAGATTTGCTATTAATAGGCTTCAGGAATTGAATGATTTATACGTCTGATATTGGTAACAGTTCATGCCAGACATGGAAAGCAGGATGGTGTGTTACCTTCCTCAGTGCTTTTACATTTACAGCTCTTCCACTCAGGAATGTCTCCCGTGCTTGGACATGTGTGACACCAGTCAAGCTTTCAGAGATGCAAAGGGAGGTTTCCTAAGAGCAGTTTTCTCATAGTTGCTCCAGCAAAACATTTCCTTTCCCTCATTATTTTCTTGGCAACATTTTTGCTTACAACTAGGAATAAAAGGAAAAGGTAAAAAAATCCCTATGTAGATGTTAAGAGAACTGGGGTTAGGCATTTTTAAACTTTTGATTGAGTTTATTTGTCCAGAAAGCACTATTCAGTCCAGAAAACTAAAATTGCTGGGTTAGTTTTGTAGTCTTAAAAAACCAAACTACTCCCCCCCTGCTGCCAAACCAAATAAACCACAAAACAGAAGCCATTCCTCTGTCACTTGTGAAAGAGGAAATAGAGATGGAAGTAAAAATAATCAGCTTTTTGTTGAAGAGAGACTTTTTGGGTCTGTGTTTACACCCAGTAGGGTGGTGGGGAAAACAGCAACTCTGCTGCAGTTCCTCTCTAACGGGAAGAATAACTAAGAAGGAAAAAAATCATTGTTTGAATAAAGCTGAGGCAGGCGGCACATCCTCTCATGGCAGCAAGGGGCTAATGGGGAATGTTGTCATTTAACTGGGACTTGGGATGTGATACCTAACTGTCCCTGTCCTGGGCAGGTGTGCTGCAGACAGAAGGATTACTGGCAGTTTGTGAAGGACATACGCTGGCTGAGTCCCAGCTCTGCTCATCACCTGGAGAAGGTGGGTTCTGGTGGAGTGGCCTGGTGTGCCCAGAGGGAGGGAAGGTGGCAGCTGGGCTGTGAGCCACACCAGTTGGGTATTGGTGCCTTGGCTGTTGTGGGTAAAGTGGGTCCAGGGCTTGTGGAGGCTGAAGCAGCTGTGTGTTTGGGTACAAGCTGTGTCCTGGGAGCTCAGTGTGGCTTGGGCTGAGACAATCGACTGCTTATTTCCCCCAGGCCAGTCTCCAGCTCGGCTGGGCCGGGTGCAGCGGGCATCACCAAGGGAACTGGCGCAAGCAGTGCTTGTGTGTGAGCAGGGGTGATTCATGCATCTGTGCAAACTCTAACGGTCTGGGTTGTGGCTTCACCATGCATTTATTCTCCCATCCCTGGCTTCTGCCAACCACTGGCACGTAGGGATGCTCCTGGTGTTTGTCTGCCCCATGCTGACATCCATGATCCCTGCTGTGGGTGGGCACAAAGGCCTGACCACTGGTAATCCCTGTGTCCATCTTGCTGCTGGGGGGATGTGGGATGTGACTCCAGTCCAGCTCATCAAACTGCAGCAGCTCAGGCATTGTCATAATGTTCCTGAGTTAATGTGTCAGCAAGAACATGACCATCACCACTGGGGTCAGGTTGGATTCAGGAGTGTGGGGTCTCTCCAGGTCAGAGGCAGAACACAGGGGTGGGAGAGTGTACAGGAGAAATTCGTTGTGCTGGTGGTTGTCGGAGGACTTTGGTCACTGGTTGACCTTTGAAGCGTTGTTCCTGCCTGGTGCTTTTGCCTCCCTGCTGTCTGGGGAGCTGCTGGGACATGTCCTCCTTCCCGCTGACGGTGACAAAGCTGCTGTTATCAAGAGGACCAAGGCCATGTGGTGGAACAAACCCTGCTCACCTGCTTGCCTCTGCATGCCTTAGCCTGTGCCTGATGTCTCTTTCCAGTTCATCAGCCTGCAGGAGAGCGGCCAGTGTGACCCAGAGGGCCCAGGGGACCAGGCCATCGCGCAGCTGTGGCTGCAGCACAGCCTGCAGTGCCACTGCCTGTCGGCACAGCTGAGGCCACTCCTGGGGAACCGGCAGTACATCCGGAAGTTCTATGCAGGTAAAGAGCAACAGGCCTTTTTCTTCTTATTAGGAAAATATCCAGTTGGTGGTGGTTCCAAGCTGTGTGGGGGTGAGAGGGGACAGGAGAGAAGTTGGTTTGCATGTGAGCAACCGGTGTGTCAAGCCGGTGAGAGGGACTCCCCCGAGCAGCATTTTTCTCTCCCCAGACACTGCCTTCCTGCTCAGTGACGCCCACGTCAGGGCCATGCTGCAGTGCCTGGAAGCTGTTGAGCAGAACAACCCCAGGCTTCTGGCTCAGATTGACACCTCCATGGTGAGTTGAGGTCCCAGATTTTACATCTGGCTCTCCCCAGATTCTGACTGGCTGTGGCTGCTCCTGAAAGGTCACATTCAAGGCACATGGAGCCCTTGGACAAGGGGCTAGAGTTGGAAGTAGCAAAAGTTGCTCCAAGATGGGAGGAGAGCAAGGAACTGGTCCTTGTGCTGCCTGAGTGACATGGCAGAGGTTGGGGTGAGCGGGATGGCTTTGTAGGGCCTGTAGTGGGGAACCTTGGTTGAGACTGGCACCGAGGGTTTGAGTAGGGGACCTGAGGACCAGTTCCTTGTAAGAGGCACCTCTAAAGCCCTCTCCAACGGTCCCAGGCTTCAGGGCCAGCATGCAGAGCTGCCTGGTCATGAGGGACAGTCACCCTCTGAGGGGACAGGCAATGCCCCAGGACACCTGGGTGTCCACTCCACTCCTGCTGGTTATACCAGAGACCCCCTGTACAGCCCTGCATCGGCTGCCCCTCTCTAGAGGAGGGGAACAGTGGCTGCTTTCTTTGCACAGAGCTCCCCAGAGGAGACCAATTAATGAGGCTTGGTTAAATGGGGGCTGTGTTCTTTCAGCTGGCCGGAACGTCACTGCCATCCCTGTGCACGTCAGACCCTTCTGCTGAGACAAGAGAGATGTGTGACCACAACGCTGAGGGACATGAGAGCCATCTGCCTGGAGCACTGGGCTGCCTGGATCACTTCACTGAGAGCCTGGTAATTTCCCAACAGGAGCCTGTCCTGTAGCTGCTAAGAGCCGCTTCCCTTCTGTGCTGCCGTGTTTTTCCCTCCCCATCCTCCTGTGCCCAGGGCTGCCGCATCCTTTGCTGGCTGGTAACCAGGCACTCGCAGGTCGATCCCTTTCTGTTGCTGCTCCTTTGACATGTAGCCCCATAGGTGTTAATTTATTAATGATTCCACATCTCTTCAGCTTACCAGGAGGAGTGACAGTCTGTCTCCAGTGACCAAGAGTCAGAGCCTGACAGCCCTCCCTGCGTCCCCGTACATCCCCGCTGCCAGCTGCACCCAGCAGCGCTGCTTTGGGTCCTCCTCCAGTCTCCACCATCCAGCCTCCTCTGGCCTCTCTGGTACTAAGGGTGGGCTGGGGAGCTCAGGGCAGACACAGAAAAGACCTTACCTTTTTATCAGCTCTTCATTGTGGTGGATGTCTGTGAGGAGATCTCTGCCTGTGATGAGAGGGAGATCCCTGGCCTTTGCCTGTGGTGGGTGGGCATGCTGGTGTGAAGCCACAGGTTTATTGCATGTGGTCTGCTTGTGCCACAGTGTGTGACATCATGCTCCTGCCTCTGTCCAGACAGGAGACCAGCGAGCTCCTTTGTCAGCTCCAGCCAGCCCCAGGAGCACTGCCTGTCCACTCGGTCCTCCTCCTTCAGCGAGGGCAGGTCCACTCTGGAGCAGCCTGGCTCTGTCACCCAGACCCTCTCACCCAAAGACCCCTTCTCTCCAGCCAGCGAGATGAGTTCGAGCACCACCAGCCAGGGCGAGGATACTTGGACAGGGAGTCAAGATGATCCTCAGAGCGATGTTAATGATGGGCCGGAATACCTGGCCATTGGGAACTTGGGACGCCGGGGCCAGGCATGCAGCAGCGCCAGCACCAACAGCTCCAAGAGCAGTAGCTCCAAACTCTTCTCCTCCAGCAGCTCCCAGAAGCTGGACTCAGTATCATCCCTGGGGGAGCTGGGGGCAAGCGGAGGTGGAAGCAGGGGCCTGAGCCTGTTGCGACGGTCCAGCTTCTCGGAGGGACAGTCGTCAGCTCCACAGGGCATCCTCAAGAAGAGCCACGTGCGCTCACACTCCGACACCAACGTGACTGCGGGGAAGTTGCATGGTAATGGGACAGCTTTTCTGGGATGGCTTTTGGGTGGTACCAGGAGGCTGATGCTGGCTACTCCTTTGACTCCATAGCTCAGACTGGGGAGAGGAGCAGTGGGCAAGTGGTTGGGAAATTTGGTCTTTTTCCTTAGCTTACCTGCTCCACCCTGGAACGATGGGCTGACATGTCCCTTCCCAGAATGCCCTGGGCCGGACTGTTACTGTTATGGGCAGCTTTTGCCAAAAAAAATCTTAGAAAATGGCAGCAGTGCTGTGGCATTAGCTGTCCTGCTTCCCCACTGGCCTTGCTGGGCTGGGGCATGGGGCTGTAGCAAGGCACTGGGCTGAGCTCATCCTACTCGTAGGATGTCATCCCCCTGGTAACCTTCTGGGTCCTCCTGTGCTCCTAAGCGGGTGAATGCATGGGGATGGGGAGAGTGGGATGAGAGTGGGATGTTTGAGGGAGTCTGTTCCACCGGTGCTGCCTTCATGGGATAAGTGGAGGGCCTTGCTGAGTAGTAACCAGTCTGTCTCTGTTTTCTCTCTCTTAACGCTGCCCTTCTCCTCCTCTGTCTGCCCAGGAGGCCTCAGGGATATCACCATTATAATAGAAGATCCAGTGGCAGGTTTGGGAGCCAGTATAACAGCCCTTCATTAGTGATCATTGCATCAAGTTCAGGATTGCCATCAAACCATTAGTGTCCATTCAGAAAACCAAAAAAATTCTTTCTTTGCTGTGTCCCAGCTGATGCTTTGAAGTGTGGTCAGGTTTATGCATGTGACTTGACTGAAGATCCCAGCTTGGGTTTTGGGAGCAGTGGACCAGACCCAGAAGTGTGCCTGCAGTTCCCCTGCATGGCATTAGGGAGTGCTGGCCACCGAGTCCCTGAGCTGTATCCCCTGCCCTTCCCTCCACCCACTGCCTTGGAAGCCAGGAGAAATTTCATCTCTCACCTAGAAAATCAGGGCTGGCAGCTAAACAGGCATGGGCTTGAACATCTTATTTTTCCTTTGATTTAGGAGATCTGTGGCACAGGGGTGTTTGATGTTGGCTGAGTTCCAGCTGTGTATGCATCCACAGCTGGGACTCCCAGATGCTCTTCTGGACTCAGGGCATGTTTTCCCCTAAGCAGAGGTGCTGGGTGCTGACATCCCTGTGCCCCACATGCAGAAGGAGTCAGCAGCTCAGAAAAAATGGGCTGTTTCGTCTTGCATCTGTTGAGCAGTGGCACTGGGTTTGTCAAGTTCACATCTGGGTGCCAAGGGTTCCGTGGCTGGGAAGGCTCCTCCCTGGGGGTGGTGAACACTCAGATGTGCCCAACCCTGTGTCCCACTCTAGCAGATGATGCCAAGCACTGCCTCGTTTTACCCTTCAACGGTAGGCTCTTTTGTGGCTTTCCCCAGGCATCCATCCCATGAGATGGTTTCTGTGTTGAAGGGGCTGCAGGCCACCCTCCAGGCTGCAGTGAAAAGCTGTGAGAGCCTCCCACCCTGACAGATCTCCTTTGTCTCCCAGCCTGTGGGATGGGTTGATCCCAGGCCCCATCCTGATGACTGCTGCTTCAGGGTCTTGGCAGGGAGAGGCTGGCGTTGGTGGGATCAGGAGCCTCCATCCACCTCAGAATTACAGCATGAATCTGGGAACAAAAATGAATAAGAGGCTGAGAGGACAGGGTTGCCCTTCTGTTGTGCTCAGGATGTCAGCTGCCACCTGCCCCATATCTGGAGCTGTTTGTTCCTGTCCTATTCCAGTCAGGATGTTTTTAGTCTCCTTCAGCAGTCCTCTGTCACCCAGCTGCTCTGTCCAGGTGCTCCCTGGGGCCATGGCTCTCCATAGGGCACCATCTGTTCTCGGTCTCTGGTCAGGCCAGCTCCTGGCAGTCTCTGCCGGCTCAGTCTGGCGGGGAGTTGCACCACAGTGTGTGCGTGGGCCAGGGCCCTGCCCACAGCCCGTGTAAGTCACCTTGAGCACTGCATCCAGGCTCCAGGGTTGTGTGCAGGAAACCCTGGCTTGTCCTTCAGGTGCCCCCTCACACTGGTGTCCAGGCTGTTTTGCACGGCTGGGAGCCCCACAGATCTGTCAACTACTAGATGAGGCTTACCCTCATCTCCTCTCCTGACTCTGTTCTAGGGGTTAACTCTTCCCTCAGAGATGTCCCAGCAGGAAGAAGGGGATGGCAAGAGGCACTTGCTGAAGCATATTGTGTCCCCCGGCTCTGCTCGGGGGTAAAGAGAGGAAAGGCTTGGGACTCGAGTGCTCCATGGCTCTCATGAGCTTCTCTCCTTCTTTCCCCTTATCTAATGCCTGAAATGCCCTTCTAGTTTTGCCCCCTCCCAGGCTTGTCCTCATCTGTGGCATGGAGCAGGAAGTTGTCTCTTGTTTCTATTAATTTGTGCCTGCGTGTGTGATGCCGAGCCCCTTTCATTTCACCCTGTGCAATGGCTGGCTGCCTCTGGGATACTGAGGTGTGCTTGGTGTCATCTTCCCTTCCAGAGTCCCGTGGCGATCCAGCTGGAGGGAGAGGGCTGATCTCTGCTTCCACCCAGAGCAGTGAACTCAGCACACCCAGCTCCCTCTACATGGAGTACGGTGAGTACAGCCAGCCTCAGTGGGGACACTTGCTCCTGGTAAGGTTCCCCCATCAGCTGTGGTGGCCTCAGCTGCTGGCACCTGCTTGTGGGATGCTGGCTGGCCGTGGTAGCATGGAGATAGCAGCAAGTCCTTCCCTCATACCTTTGTCTCTTGCTTTTCTAGACTCTGGACAGTATCTGAGCTCGGGGGAAGGGATGTTCAGGAGACCCTCGGAAGGACAGTCCCTCATCAGCTACCTCTCTGAGCAGGACTTCGGCAGCTGTGCAGACCTGGAGAAGGTGAGGGAAGCAGCAGCAGCCTGTGTACCTTGGAGAATGTATCTTTCTGCAGGTTCAGGGATACTCAGTCTGTAGGGAAGATAATGCCATGGTATTTTCTGCTACAGAGTTGTGCACAGAACTTCAAGATTGAACTCGGTGGTGGTGTCTGGCAGCCAAGATCTGCCGGTCCAGCATATACACAACATCTTTGCAACATGTTAGGGCTCCTCAGGGCTGACATGCTGACCCCCCAGAGTGGATGTGTTGCACGTCCTCTTTGTAGGATGCCTCTTGTGTTTTGTGAGTATTCTGGTGCCCAAGAAGGCTTTATTTTCTAGATCCTCCTAGAAGTCATACTTTGTGGGATCGACAGGGATTAAGGTCTTTCAACCACCATCCACGAGTAATAAACTCTTTCCTGTCATAGATGGGGAAGATTTTATGAAGTCTTCCTAGTTTGGCCATGGTATAGCCTTGAATGCTTTTTTGCTTTTGCCTTGCAGGAGAATGCCCACTTCAGCATCTCAGAGTCCCTGATCGCTGCCATTGAGCTGATGAAGTGCAACATGATGAGCCGGCAGCTGGAGGAGGAGGAGGAGGAAGACAGTGACAAGGAGATCCAGGAGCTTAAGCAAAAGATTCGCATTCGGCGCCAGCAGATCCGCACCAGTCGGTTCCCTACCTGCCAGGAGATGGGCTCAGACAGTGGGTGATGTGTTTTGGTCTTATCAGCTAGTGGGATGAGGGTTTTCTGTCCATTACCTATCCTAAACATCCTGTCTTCCTGCCCATTCCTGGGAAACAGTCATATTGCTACCAAGATGGTGCAGAGATTTGTGAAAGTGCTGTTATTGAATGCCAAATAGGACCCATGCTGCACACTGATAACACTTTTGTGCTGCTGGCACTGAGTTATGGAATGTAATTTCATTTTAAATTTGAAAACCATAATGTTTTCCATCCTTGAGCTCCATCTCTCCCTTCCCTGGCCATACCTCGCTATCCCCTTCTACCATAGCAGTCACTGACCCTCCAGGCTGCTTCCATTGATGAGCTGGCTGTGATGCATTTCTCCCAGGTCTTGTGGCAACAGACAGCGGGTCCCAGTTCAGCTCCCATGGCTCCATGAGGCTCTCTGACTCTGGCTCTGCAGAGGATGTGGAGGAGTACGAGATCCGAGGTAGGAGGGACTGGCTGTGTTGGCTTCTTGTGTAGAGACAGATTTCTCCTCGGTGTGGTTGTATTGAGGTCAGTCCCACTGAAGGCATGTCCCTCTGGCCTTTGGGATGGCTTTTCCCAAACAGATGGCTGAATTCTGAGTACAAAGAGAGCAACCAGTTTCCCTCATGTGGTGTCATGACTTTTCTTCGAAACCCCCTGTAACTCTGTAGCATTTCTTGTCTCTGGCTGGTAGGGGGTTTCCATTTCATTGCCTGGTCCATGTAGCGGCTGTCACAGCTAGAGAGAGATGGGAGAGCTGCCATCCTGCTCTTCTCCTCCCCAGGCAAAAGGAGCCATAGCTCTGACCACTTACCTCTTGGGTGATAGGTGCTGGTCACATCCTGACCTGTATTCTCTGCTCCTGACAGCTTGGGTGGCTGAGCTTATCACCCATAGGAGACCTGTCTGAGTCCCTGGGTATCCCCTTCCTTCAGAGCCATGTTCATCCTCCGAGGTGGATGACTTACTTCTCAGCAGTACTTCCATCTTTAAAAAGAAGATGTAGCAGTCCAGTCTCCAGCTTTAAACTTCTCGTCCCTTGACTATTAACAGCAAGCCCCTCCTTACAGTCCATGAGGGCGAGGTTTTGGGTGAGGTTTTGAAGCCCACCCAGGAGTTTGGAAATTCAGTTCTGGGCCCTCCTCGTGCGAGTGCTGCTCTTGTATTGTGCCCTTTCTCTTTGGCCTGGCCGAAGCACTGAAGTCAACTGTTTTGTCATCACCATGTTATACAGATGGTAACGATGGATCTAACCTGATTCAAATGTCCAAGAACGGCCTCTCAGTGTCAATGGCTTCCTTGTTCTCAGGTACCCTGCAGTGCTCCCTGTGGCACGCGTGTGTGCGTGTGTGTGTGTGCAAGGTCTGTGTGTGTGTGCACATGCACACTTCCAGAAATCTGCCTGGTTTTGGAGCTGTGAGTTAGTTCTGGTATTGTCCAGATGTCAGCAAGAAGAGCTGTGGCAGGATTGAGTGGACAGGAGGCAGAGGATCAGTGCTGTGGGCTCCATCCCCCAGAACACTTTGCTGTGCAGTAATTTTGGATGTATCAAAGGTGTTTGCTGCAGTGAAGACCTCTTTTGCCTGGGGTAGGGCTTGGCAGGGCAATGGCACAGCTTTGTGGCTCTGTAGGTGCTGAAGTCTGAACCTGGGATGGATGAGAGCAGAGTCCTCTTCAGCGTGGGACCAGATCTCCATCCAGCTGCCTTGGGGAGCATTATCCTGCTTGAGCTGGCAGAGCTGGTGTGCCGTAGTTCTAATCTGAACCACTGCCAGCCCTTCCCACTTTGCTCAGACTTGACTTGGAGTGGAATCCTTCCAGATGGAAAAGAATTCCTGGAGGGAGAAGTAGTGAGATCAGACAGGGCACAGACAGTTTGTTCATGCTGCAGGCCCTGGGCACTGGGATCACATGCAGCCAGGTCTAGCTTAATGTTTTTATTGTTTACAGTACTACTTGGTTACCCTTCTGGTCTGCTGGCCATATTAGATACCCTTCACGTGCTCCCTGTTTGCTTTAGCAAGGGAACAGCCTGCTGGGCTGTTGCTGATCTCTCCTGTCAGGTGTTTGGCACTGGCATGTTGCTTCTGACAGAGATGCTGGTGCTCAGAGTTTCCCTGTTAGCCCTGCTGTGTTCACAGAGCAGGGCTTTAATCTAGTGGGGCTCATGCTGGCCTGAAGCTGGCATGTGGGGTCTGGGGTGATATCTTGGGTTTAGGGGCTGTTCAGAAGCCTCCTTAAGACAGTCCTACCTGGTGATAACATTGGCGGCAGAGATGTTTTGTGCAGCTAATGAGGCTTTCGGGGAGTGCCTGCAGTTAATGTTGGGAAGCCAGTGGTGGCAGGATCCCAGTGCTAGCTCCTGCGGGAGCCTAAGATCACATCTGGCTCCCTCTCATCCCTGAGACCATGTCAGTGCCTGAGTGTGCTGGCTCTGCCTCCCTCTAACACCTGGCCCACACCCTGCTGCATGTGCCCTGCTCTTGGCTCATGTTTGTCATAGTCTAGGACCATGTGGCACATTCCTGCACAGAGCAGGAGGCACCAGACCATGGCAAGTGTGTCTGGCTTTACATGGTCAGGAGGCTGTTTGCCTGAATTCTCTGTTTTCTGCACTAGAAGTCTGTTTGCATGATATAGATATACAGGTTCCTTAGCCCATTAGGATGCTTCCCTGTGCCTGTTCTAGCAATGGATGTTAAACAATGAGGGTCAGGCGTCCATGCTGAATTCCAGAAGTGTGAGTCTGTAAATTTGCAGGACTTGCTCCCCTTGTTGCCAGGGCAGTCCTGCTCTTTGTAGGGAAGCTGGGGGTGGGTTGGCACTATTTGCTCAGCCGGACTGTGATTCCCTTGGCCTCAGTGTGCAGGCTGGGATCATGTGGGCTCTGTGCTGGTTTGTGTTAGTCGACCTGCTTGGAGTAGAGGAGCAGGGACCCTGAGCTGTGCCTCCCCATGCTAGGCACGGGGACGGGGGAAGCTGCAAACTTGTGTTTGGGGGTGGTATGATCACTGCAGACCATTCCTAGAGCTCCCCAGAGGTACAAAACAGGAGACCTGCTGGGCTGAAGGTTGTGGCATTGGTCTCTCTTCAGTCCTGACCTGTAGTATTTTCCCCTTGCATGCCCTCTTCCTTTTTCTGGGAGTCTATCTGCAATGAAGCAGGGATTCTGCCTGCCTCTGTCTGTAGTGTGCTACTGGAAGTCTCCTGTCCCAGGTTTCTTTCACCTTGAGATGAATCCCCTATCTTTCACACCTGCTGGAGTGAAAGAAACATGATTAGTGAAGCTACTGGTGAGTGCCCGAGGCTGCAGGGCAGCCCAGGGCTGTTTGGGAACTGATAAATGGGGTGGAGGGAGCAGGACCCCAGTGTCCTGCACCTCTTCATGGACCCCTCTCTTCTCGGGAGGGGGGTCTGTGGCCTCTGCAGAGGGCTGGCCCTGTGGCTCCCTGATCTCTGCAGGGATGTTGGCATGTCTGTAGACTGCTGGGCACAGGCTGCCAGTCCTGGCTGTGCAGTCACTGACAAGCTGTGGCACAGCCACTGTCTGATCTTAAGAGTTTTGCAGTCAAGTAGAGAAAAGGGCTCTGCATCCCATTGCTAATCCCCTTCAGCATCTATACTGTGTGTAGAGAGCTACTAACCCTTCTTGCTAACCTTGCAGTCCTGCCCTCCAAGCTCCTGTGTGTGCTCTGTTTCAGGCTGTGTCACTGCTAGGACTTGGTGTGTGACCTGTACCAGCAGCCACTTGTCTCCCCCAAACTCCAGGCTGGCTGTTTTTACAGCATTCCACCATACCTTTCCCTTGTAACTCTGACAGCTGACTGATTGGAATACACCCCTCCTTGCTCCTCAGTGCTACTGGTAGAAGTTGATGCTGTAGTTCATGTGCTTTTGAACACCTTGATGAGTTTTACCTTAAAGCTTTGGTTTGAAGTGAGTGTATTCCCTTGCCCTGCCCCATCTGTTCCACCATGTCTGTTTGTCATTCAGATGCAGACATCAAGAGGAACCCAGACTCCAGGAAGTCCTTTCTCTCCTCGGACTCCATGTACGTCTTCAGCTCATGGTGACACATCTTGGTACCAAGTTCTCCTTCCTGGCTGACTTTGCTATTCCATGTGGATCAGTTGATGCTTTGCACTGGAGTAGACATCCTTCCTTCCCTCCCTTTATTTAGCGGTTGAGCACTGGGTCCTAGTCTTAAATTTGGGAAGCAGTACCTGGGGATCACATGAGGTAGATATGATATGGACTGGTGTCAGGAGAGACGCCCATACCTCGTGTCAGGTAAGAGTCTGGTGACAACCTGGAGCATCTGGACTAGCTGCTGGCTTGCTGCTGGCTCTGATCCTCCCGTGCCTTTCCCTCTCATCTGGGACACCCTGTTAGACTACATGGTGCTGCCACCTTCTCTCCAACCCTCACTGCTATGCTGTGGCCCAAAGGGGGAACTGGGGACAGCTGCAAAGACAGAAATCAAATCACATGTATCAATTTTAAGTCTATGTAGCAGTGCAGAAATAAGATACCAGAGTGGAAGGGAGCATCTATATGGCTTGGGCTGGGTCTGGCACTGGGGGCTGGGAGGAGGGCACAGCTGTGAGACCCAGTACTAACCACACTCTTTTCTGTCTAGATCCCACTCCTTCCTCAATTCCAACTCAGCAGAGGCTGTGGCCATGGGCTTGCTGAAGCAGTTTGAGGGCATGCAGCTCCCAGCTGCCTCTGAGTTGGAGTGGCTGGTCCCCGAGCATGATGCCCCACAGAAGGTAAGACTGTGAGTCACTGTCACCGATTGCATTTGATCTTCCCTGAACCCCTGGCTTCACCCAACTGCTGAGGGGCTTTGCTCATCCCAGTGATTCCTTTCTGGAACTGGAAGAGGGTGTTTGCCTGGGCTCTGGAGATGGGTGCAAGGCTCTGCCACAGCAGCCTCCTACATCAGAGTGCTGGGGTCTCTGGGAACAGCCCTTCTCCAGCCCTTTTCAGCTGGAGCAGCAGTTCAGTGCTGGGCAGTTTTCCAGAGGGCTGCAGTTGCAGGTTTCTGGCAGTCCAGCCAGATTGCCTTTGCAATACCAGACAGGGATCTGACCCTTTTGCCTGCCTCTCCCAGCTCCTGCCCATCCCTGACTCTCTGCCTATCTCTCCTGACGATGGAGAACATGCTGATATCTACAAACTGAGGATTCGGGTGCGCGGAAACCTGGAGTGGGCCCCGCCGCGACCACAGATCATCTTCAACGTTCACCCAGCCCCAACGTAAGGAACCCTATGGCTGGGGGCTCCCCGGGGACCTGCCCTTTCCAACCTTTTTCCATCAACACCAACGTTGCTTATCCTCTCCCTCCCACTTGACTAATGGGGATTTGCTGCTCTGAACCTGGTAAATCCACAGTGGTCACCACTGTGGGATGGTGAGATGGAGCCAGTGCCTGTGGTCGGTGTGGACCAGGACACAATAGGGCTTTTCTCATTGGATTTGTTGTCCACACAAACATCTCAGACCTGTGCCACTACCCATCTGGTGCCAGGTGCCACCAGGGCCAGGCTCATGTATGTTGTCTTCTGTCCCTGGGCAGGAGGAAGGTGGCCGTGGCCAAGCAGAATTACCGGTGTGCAGGCTGTGGCATCCGGACTGATCCTGGTGAGTGCTGGGGACCTGACCCCTAGCTGCAGAGTGGGGAAGAACCTGTGACAAAGTGGGAAGATGCTGAGTGGGTGGGTGGTGGTGGAGCTCAGCACAAGGTCACTCGGGCAGTGGTACACTGCCTTTGCCAGCTCTGCCTGCACTTTGATGTGCACCATCCACAGAGGAGCCTCCACCTCCAGTTCACAGGGCTGGTGGAGGGAAAGTGCAGTCAGCCTATCCTTTAGAGGGCATTTCAGATGTTGACTCTTGTATGGCAAAGGCCTCAGGATCCCAGCAGGTTCTGCCATGGGTGCAGCTGCAGAGTTCTTCCCTAAGTGTGTAGGTAGATGTGACTGCATGAGGCTTGGACCATGGTCCTTCTGCAGTCAGAGGGGTGCTTGCAGACCCCCATGCTGAGCACTCTGGGGCGGGAGAGATACCAGCAAGGCAGAGTGCCTTGCTTGTTGGAGATGCCTGTTGGAAATTCTGAGCAACACTGGGAGTCCAGTGTGTGTCTGGGCAGAGCCCGTGCCTGGGCTGACCTCGCTGTGTGCCTGGTTTGGCCAGATTACATCAAGCGGCTGCGGTACTGCGAGTACCTGGGGAAGTATTTCTGCCAGTGCTGCCACGAGAACGCCCAGACAGTCATCCCCAGCCGCATCCTGCGCAAGTGGGACTTCAGCAAGTACTACGTGAGCAACTTCTCCAAAGACCTGCTGAGCAAGATCTGGAGTGACCCGCTCTTCAATGTGCAGGATATCAATCCTGCCCTGTACCGGAAAGTGAAGGCTCTCAACCAAGTGTGGGTAAGACCCTTTCCATGCCTTCCTGAGCGGGGTTTGGGTGAGGTGGGTGGCTGCCAACTGGCTGCCAATATGCGAGGGAAGCTGGTGAGAAGCAGATACTTCAGTTTTTGAGGCTTAAAACATCATCACTGTGTTTTTCCATTCACCTCTTCTTCCTTCCTCAGTAATGTAGGAATTTTAAAAGGAATTTCTGGCTGGAATCCAGCTGGGCTTCAGTTTATCTCCTGGAGCACAATGACAATGGTTGTGCTCGCCTTGCCCTGTGTGGTGTAAACACTTTGGGAACAGGGTAGCAGTAGCTGAGGAGCAGCAGTTGTTTCACCAGCCCGGGGAATGGGACAGACCTGCTTGGCCAAGGACTGTGCTTTTTACTGAGTCTTTGTCCCCCCTTCCTCTCCAGCTGCTGCGAATCCAGCTTTTCCACATGAAGAACATGTTCAAGACGTGCCGACTAGCTAAAGAGTGAGTACTGGGCTGTGAGATGAGGCTGTTTTGTTCTCCTGGTTCTGTCCTGGGGCACTTTGGGAATCTGTGCAGCCTGTGCAATGAGCAGCAGGGAGAGAGGGGAGTGGAGGGGGAGAGAAAGCAGAAGGAGCGGAGAGAGAGTGCTTGGTGGAGCCGCTTTGCTCTGAGTTCTGGTTTCTCTTTCCTTGCAGCCTCCTGGACTCCTTTGACACAGTGCCTGGCCACTTGACAGAGGATCTGCACCTCTACTCGCTGAGCGACCTCAGCGCCACAAAGAAAGGGGACCTGGTGCCTCGCCTGACAGAGCTCCTGAAGGCAGGCAGCCTGCACGTGGACAAGTGCATGGTAAGGCCTCCCTCACCTGCCTCCTGCACGGCTCTGCACCCTTGGGAGCACCCTTGGGAGCAGGGTTTGCTGCAGAGATAACCAGTGGGTAGGCTTTGATGGGCAGGTCAGCCACCAAATTAACTGACTCAATGCCAACTCTTCCTGCCTGCTCCATAGAGCTCCTACCCAGAACGTGTGGGATGTTTGTTACCCCCCCCAACACACATAAATTCTGCCTTCCTGTGCTCCTGGCTGATGAAGGGTGTCCCATATGGTTAGAGCAGGGCACTGTGTCCTGCTCTGCTCTACCTCCTGCCCTGGTTGCCAGAGAAATGAGGAGCATTTAGCTGTTTTTTCCTCATCTTTTCTCCTTGCAGCTGTGCCAAGCCAAAGGCTTCATCTGTGAGTTCTGCCAGAATGAGGATGACATCATCTTCCCCTTTGAGCTCAACAAGTGCAGGACTTGCGAAGGTGAGATACTGGGGAGAAAGAGGGAGGAGACACAGACCCTGGAGCCACCAAGGTCTGCCTCCAGTCTGAGTGGCATTTGTGCTAGCAAGAGGTACAGAGCCATAGCCAGACAGACCAGAGTGCCTCTGTGCATGGCCTGTGTCTGCAACATGTTACCACAGCAGCAGATCAGCTTTGTAACAGTGGTTGGCCAGAGCTGCTGGCGTGGTTGGGTGTGTGGGTCCCCTCCTGACCACGCTGTGTGCTGCTTGCCCTGGCAGCAGTGGGCAGTCGGGCTGACTGCAGCAAGTGGGTGTCTGGGAGCCCTGGCTTCCCTTCTGCTGTGGTTATGGGACAGGCTGCAGCCTGCACACAGCTCCCCTTCCTCTGCTTTGATAGCTGGAGCTGACCTTGCAGAGCAGAGAGCCTGAAGGCTTTGTCTCTGTGTCCTTCCTGCCTGCCAAGAAATCCTCGCACCCCTTCAGAAGTCATCCTTGATACTGCCCAGTACTAATGGCTGCATAGAGCTTGTCTCTGCAGCTTGGGACCAACCTCTGAACTGGCTTAAAATGGCTCCTGACAACATGCAAGCCTTAGGTTGGCAGGTGCAGTGCCAGGGAAAACTTGTGCCAAAGTCACTGTTTCCTTGGAGTATCAGCAAAGTTTGGGGAGGGATCTTGTGTGGAACTCCTGTGCTCCCAAAGGCTTTGCAGCTGGTGCAGGGACTTGCGGTGTGCAGTGTCAGGCAGTCTGTCAGCCGTGCTCTCCCCCACAGAGTGCAAAGCCTGCTACCACAAATCCTGCTTCAAATCCACGCACTGTCCCCGCTGTGAGCGCCTTCAAGCCCGGAGAGAGCTGATGGCGAAGCAGAGCATGGAGTCCTACATCTCGGACTGTGAAGACGAGCTGGAGCAGCCAGAGGCAGTGGCAGCCACATGAACATGTTGCAGCCAAGGAATGTATTGTGGATTTATTTATGTGTGTGGCCTTCGTCACCAGAGACTGAGCCACGTGGAGATAAGGACTATTGGGAGGAGTGGAGCACTGTCTTGAAGGGATCTGTTTTCCCCCATTGCAGTAGTGCTGCGCTGGGAAGAGAGGACATTCCATCATCCGGATCTGCTCCAGGTACTGCTCACACTTCCTGATGCCTTTGCTTGAGGAAAGGCAGCTGCTCCTGCCTGTCCTGCAGGCAAAACACTAACTTTTTCCAAGCAGTTGTTCGTGATGGACAAGGCAGCGCTGTGGTGCCTGTCTCCGTGCCCTGCTCTGAGCCCAGCAGGGTCCCCTGAAGGGTCAGCACTTTCTGTTCATCACCTGTATATCAGGAAGCTCTGGCCCCATCTGCTCCTTGGAGGAGGGACTCAACTCTGATTCTCTGATCCTCTGTTCTGCTGCTGGGGCTTGTGTGAATGGAGGGAGGGTGGGGGCGTTGGTTGTACATTTAAGAGCTCCCTTTCTGAAAGCTGGTGTGGGACACTGGTGGAGAGTTACTGCCACTCAAGGATTAGAGCGGAAGAGACGATGAGAACACCAGACTTCCCTGCCCTCTGTCTGCAGCCTGTGCTGCACTGGGACATTGCCCCTGGAGCAGCCGCCCAAGGGACTGGTGCTGATGGACTTTTGGCAGGCAGATCCCTATGACTCTTATTAGGATCTGCCTCCATGGGATACAGACTTCCAGTCTACTTCCTCCTCATGCTGCCAGTCTGTTCTCCCTGGGGGGACATGTCCTCCTCTAAGGGTGATACAGGACCTCACTCCGGTGGCACCAGGTCCTGCCTTGTGTACAGCTGCCTTCTGCCCGAGACCTGTCGGGATGCAGGCAAAGGCTCAGCCCTCCAGCCGTGTCCCCCAAGCCTCTCTCTCGGTTTGTTCTTTTAGGTTGAGTTTTTGGTTTTTAATCTGTTGGATTTGGTTTTATTTTTTTAATGTGGTTGTTTGTGTTTTTAACTGTGTGTTCCCCCACAGGGAGGTGCTGCTTGAAATGCCTTCTTAAAAGGCATGCGATCTGCTTGCAACTCACCAGTATAAATTGTCCAGGGCTGTCTTGCTCCTGGTTCCTCATCCTTGGATGGAGCTGGCATTTGCTAGGTGTCCCCTCTCCCAGCAGACATCCTGCTCCTCTTGGGAGAGGGGTCCCTGGGCCAAGCAAAGCCTCCAAGCTTCCTGGCTGCAGTGCGGCGGGGTGGCCAGGCAGGCTGCTTGCAGTGGGGGTGCATGAGGGGAGAGCGGTTTGGCACTGGGGTGCTGCAAAGGGTTGGTCCCTCGCCGATGCAGAGCTGCCTGCCACGACTGACAGGTCTACAGGGTCAGACCCAGAGGTACAACGTGAGCTCTGTGCCCTGGGGTTTGTGGTCAGTCAAGGAGGTGCCTCTGCAGTGCGGTGACACGGGTGAGTGTCCAGCATCACCCTGGCATGGATGGGATGTGGGGTGTTAGGAAGGATGGTGTGGC
Organism: Myiotriccus ornatus; assembly: GCA_036023395.1. Classification (NCBI taxonomy): domain Eukaryota; kingdom Metazoa; phylum Chordata; class Aves; order Passeriformes; family Tyrannidae; genus Myiotriccus; species Myiotriccus ornatus. The sequence goes on from JAYRBT010000010.1 coordinate 9,870,493, forward strand.
CTGTGTACGTGCAAGAAGGGTGTTGAGGGACTGGGGAGCAATGCACTGGCATCGAGGGGCAGTGGCTCTTTCAGTGTGTGCCCTGACTCAGGGCTGGGATGTGACCCCTTGTGGGCTCTTCCTGTGGGGGCGGCAGGGTTGGGGAGAGGGGAAGAGGCTGGGACCAGGAGAGGTGGCTGCAGGGCTTGGTCAGGGAGGGTGGCTGCAAGCCTTGCTGCTGGGGGCCAGGCTGCTGTACAGCAGCATCTCTCCCCAGCCTGCAGCTGACAAAGTCCCGGAAACAGGGTTCAGCTCCCCACTTGCTCCCCTGGGGGTTTTGCCACCTCGTGTCTTGCTTCTGCTTGTTTTGCCCACCGGAGCAGCTGCTCTTCTGCTCACTATCTCTGCAAGCCCTAGGGCTACCAGATGCTGGTCTGCCTTAGTCTTGCCTGTCCCCATACCCAAGCCAAGCCTTCCTGCTGCTGCCTGGAGCTGGCACCCCCCTTCCCTGCAGCTGCCTCAGCAGCACACCTCCATCCACCCTATTTTGTTTGAAGCACTTTATTGTCATGGGACCGCAGCTAAGTGGCTGCCTGCATCCCTTTCTAGAAGCACTGAGTATACTGGGAGAACAGGGAAGGAATTCTAGCTTACTTATGGTTTCCACCCTCCACCATGGACTGTGTCTGGAAGCAGCAGGACTTGCAAACCTGGCGGAGGGGCAAGAGTGTGCCTAGCACTGACCGCTACAACTAACACTGGACCTGGCTGGCCAAGGCAGAGTTCTTTCTGAGGGAGAGTGGGGGGCTGCCCCAGCTGTCAACTGGAGCCCTCCCCATGGGATTATTGTTGCACAACATAGCAATTAAAATGCCGTCCTTAATAAACTAAGTTAATAAGGGGTTGAGTTGTGTTGTGAGATTTCAGGTGGGGTAATGGTGTGTGTATTCTGCTTTGAGCTCATGGGGCAGTCAGGGAATGCTGATGGGAGCAGTGGGGGAGACAGCTTGTGCAGATGGTGATGCATTCCCAGATGTCACTGGGAGGGGGTTATTGTCACCACCCCTTGGCTAATTCATCTGGTTTGTGGCCTCCTCCCCCTGCAAACTACCCACTGGACTCTGGGCAGGAGGTACAAACCACTGCGCGAGGGGCTGTCTGTAATGCCCGTCCCCTTCCTGAGCCTGCCTTTGCTGCTGGCAGAGGGGCCCAGGAGCATGGCCTTGGCTGCTCTGTCCTTGCTTGCATCCCCATTCCACGCAGCCCAGCTCTTCCCTTGCAGCAGTGTCATGCATTGCCCCATAAACACCATCAACACAGGTGATAGAAACTGTAAACTTTAAAACAACTGTTAAAAGATGCATCTGCCAGCCCAGCCCAGCCCTGGCTCCACCACAAGCCACTTTCTGGGGGCATTTTCCCCAGAAAAACCCTGCTTAGCCGAAATATAAACTATGGTTAGCAGCAGCAATGGTGACCTGGACTATCCTGAGAGTGCTGGTTGTAGAAAAGGTTTCTGGCAGTCCAGGCATGCTGAGTATGGGCTCTCACAGCAGCCAGGAGAGGATTCCAGAGGCCTCCAGCAGCCGTCCCAGCATGGCAGCTCGAGCTGGGGGTGATGGCAGAGAAGAGACCTGTGAAACCCAGGGGCTTGCTGCTGTTACAGCGAGCCCTCCAACAGCACCCGGGGTGATCCCTGCCCTGGGTGATCTCTGCAGGGTGGCACCTCGCCAAAGGCACATCTGCCCCAGCACAGAGGGGCACGAGCCCTCTCAAGGCACACTGTCTGTCACTGGGAGTGTGTGGGGGCGTAGCGACGCTCAAACTGGTCCACGTCAAACTTGCGCTTGCAGCCGGCATAGTTCATGTAGCGGATCTTCCCAAAGACGGCCCGCTCTGCCCAGCCCTGGTCGTGTATTCCACAGATGGACCACAGGCAGCCTGCCGGGCATGGGGATGGAGTGTCAGCTCTCCCCCTTGCTCAAAGGCAAGTGGGATGTGGGTGCAAAGCAGGATGGGCTGGAGTATAGGCTGGGTTGCCTGCAGAGAGCCCCCGCCCTGCCCTCCCCACCACTGCAGCCTTGGCCATCACGGATAAGACCCCCCCACCCCGTGCCCCCATCCCGCAGCTTGCCTACGTATCCGTTGGGGTCCCTCCCGTCCAGCTCGTAGCGGTCATTGAGGTAGATGGCAAACTTCAGGGCCTCCTCGGGGGAGCGGGTCCACTCCAGGATCTTCTTGGCCCAGTACATCCGCAGGAAGCCGTGCATCTTGCCCTCCCGGACCATTTGGAGCTGGGGGCATAGGGACAGCCGTAGGGGTCAGTCTGTGCCAGGTCACCTCTGCCCCTTGGGAAAAAGCTCGGCCGTTTGTGGGGAAGATGTAGGGCAGTACCTGGGCAGCATTCCAGAGTGGGTCGTGTGTGGTCGCCTGCTCCAGCTCCTGCAGACTATAGAGATAAGGCCTTTTGTCTTTGGCATGGAGTTTCAGGGTGGTTTGTGCCCAGTCGTAGGCACCTGTGAGCAAGAGATGAGAAGCAACATTGAGCAACCTGCTCCTGCAGAGTACCAAGGTACAGATGGAGAGCTGGGCTATTGAGGGCACCAGTCTTGAGGGCACCTGCCTCCAGAAGGGGCCAAATGATGGGACATTAGTGCCCCCACAGCCCTCCTCCTAGCAGAAGTAGGACTGCCAAGTTGGAATGACCAGTTGGGTCCCAGCCTGGCCCCCAGCACTGCTCACACGACCCAACGCTACCCTGCACACTGTCGTAGTTCTCATTGTAGTAGCAGAAGTTTTCAGCCAGCTCCCGCCGCACCACGGCCTCCTCCACGAACGCATCCACCGACTCCTTGTACTTGTGCCGGTGCTTCTGCACCTCCAGGATGGCTCGTTGGGTGGAAACTTGGCCTGGGGACATGGGAAAGGAGCAAGTCAGGCTACCAGTCCAAGACACCGTGCTCAGTCCTACTGCAGAGCGGAAAGCCTGGGACACTCACCAAAGTGGAACCATGGGGACAGGTTACTGAGAGCTGCTTTGTTGGGGTCGTTCCGGTGGGAGCCAAAGGATTTCAGCCGCTCTGTGATGAAGGATTTCAGCACAGTCAGCCCTGCAGCTGTGCCAGGGGTTGCCCAGTCCACCTCTTTCACGGTGTGGTCCACCTGCAAGCTGGAATAACAGGCCTCCCAAGCAATGGGCTGGGCGGCGACCAAGCAGTGAGTGCATCTGCAGATGCTCTTCAGCCAGGGCTGTCCCAGAGTGTTATGTCCCCTGGATGTCCCCAAACAGCAAGTTCCCAGCTCATGCCAGCCTTCTCCTCTTAACTAGCCCTCTGCATGGCAGAGATGTGGGAACTGAATGAATGAGGTGGGAACCTCTCCTTCTCCAGGGCATCCCCATTTCCACACCATCTGTGTGTGACCTCAGGTAGGTTACTGTCCCCATCCCCTGCCAACCCCTCCCAGGATCACAAAGCAGCTGTGAAACACTCTGGGACAGGCCGTGAATGGGTTTGGAGGTGTCTCCTGCTGGTACCTCTGCTGGGCAGGAGGGGGGATATGGGTGACAAACAACAGGAGGGAACTCAGTGAGGAACTCGGGGAGCTGAGCATGGATCTTGCCCCGGATGGTCCTGGCGCTGTATTCCTGCTTGGGGGAGGCAACCCAGCAGGGCACGATGTTGTGGGCATCAACCTGGGAAGCAAAGCCATGGAAACGGTGTGAGAAGCAAATGGTCCCGATGACACGACACACATGCTCTCTGCTCAAGTCAATCCAGTGCACAAAACATAGGAGACAAGTTTCTCCCACATCTCACCGTCAAGAATCTTCCCTTCCCAGAGTGCTGACACCCACCTGTGCAAATGGCACATCCTCTGGCAACCGTTCCCTGACGTCCTCCACCCACTGCCGGGGGAGGCGGAGGGGACTGAAGTCTGTCACCAGCCCACCCACACCATGCTCCACCACAAATACAGGCAGCACGTCCTTGGCGTAGCCCAGCAGCAAATGGAAGGAGATGTTGAGCTCTGCACACTCCTACAGCGACAGGAAAAGGGCTATGGGACAGTTCATAGCTCTGCAGACCCTGGCCCACCACCATCCACTAAAAGGATGTATCTGCCTCCCCCATTCCCCAGGAGCCCTGTCCCACCCAGCAGGGACATCCCCTGGCTGTACCTCGGCCACCTCCCGCAGGCCTCTCAGCATGAAATCGTAGTGCCGGATGGTGGCCTCCAGGAATTTGGGCACCAGGCAGAAGCAGACGTGCAGGGGCAGCTCCTGTTTGAGGGCCAGGCGCTGGGCATAGAGGAAAGCCCAGTTATCTGGGGAGAAATCACACAGGGCAGTGTCAGGAGGATGCTTCACTGAAGGGATGGGGATGGGGTTTCACAAAAAGTTTTCCCCCAGATGCCCCTGCAGAGGGGAGCCAGGTCCAAGGCCTAACGGGGGAAGGGACCAGGGCCACGTGAGTTCTGCTTCCCGACCCCTTCTGCCAGCTGGTTCGCACCTTGTAGCCGCTGATCCCGGCACATCCAGTAAAGGATACACCGAGCATCGTCCTTCAGGTCCGAGCCCTGAGAGATGAGGCGAACCCGCTTCTTGTTGTACTTGAACTCTAGCACGGATGGGGCCGCCCTCCGCCGGGCCTCCCGCATCGCCTCCTCTTCCCCCGTCCTTCTCCGGGACACGCGAGGCACCTCCGTGACCTCGGCCTTTCGCTTCCCTTGTCCCCGCGGCATCCTCAGGACCGCCCGGGCCAGCGCCCGCAGCACCGTGGTTGCGAGGGGCACTGCGAGAGAAAATGAGATCGTGCTGCGCTTCCGAGAGGAAACGACACCCGCTGAGCTCTCCCGCTGCCTTGCGCATCCCGGTCCGCCCCCAGAGCCCGGGGGCTGCTGGTCCCCTGCCCACACTGGTCCTCGGGCACCGGGTGATAACGGTGCCCTGCCCATTTACCGATCCGCTCCGCTCCTGGTCCCCGATCCCCGGGGTAGGGGTCCTGACACCGTCCCCGACCCCCACTCCGGTCCCGATCCCTACCCGGCACCACGCGGTCCTCCCAGTGTTACACAAGCGGTGGGCGTGTGTAAAGGGCGTGGTCGTGGGTGCGGCCTCGTGCAGGGAGGGGCGTGCCCGGCACCGCCCCCCACATAGGGGTGCGGGTACTGCCCCGATGTCCCCGGCGCGCCCGCGGCGCTGCACCTGCCCGGGAGAGGGGGCAGTGCCCGCTGGTGCCACCCCTCCTTGCCCCCGGGAACGAGGAAGCAGGTCCAGCCACCTTCAGCCATTACTCGGCAGCGTAGTTCCCCACTAGCACCACGAGCTGCGTTCTCGGGTCCACACCTTGCAAGGGAGTGGGGTGCTGGCTTTGGACATGCCTGGGGGGACAGGAGGGCTGTCCGTGCTGCTGCTGAGCCTTGCTGTGCTGGATCTCGCGCTGGGTAAGGGATGAATGGTATTTGGGATTTCCGGAGGGGGGACCATCAGTCTCCAGAGTGGGGGTGGCCCTGGGGTGGCTTCACCCACAGAAGTGAAACACTGTGGGTGCTGTTTGCTCTCCAACATCTCAGCCGTGTTCTAGTGAGTGAATAGGGCAGCACTTTGCAAAACATGAGTGACGAGCTTGGCTTTATTTCTTTTGCCTCTCATGTGGGTCTCCATCTGAGCAGAGAAGACTTTGGACCTAACTGGACCCCCCTTGCTGAACCTTGGTCCATGCTGGGCTTATTGCCTTTGCTACAACCTGCCCAGCAGCACCGAACAGCCCTGCCTGGAGGGCAACATCACCAGGATGTACTGGGCCTGGAAAACTTCAAATGCCACCCAACCTTGGCACTTGACACAAAGCAAGAGCAGTGTTGAGTTGAGCACAGGGAATAAACTTGAGGCTTGTACCTCCTGGAATAAACCTGAGGCTTGTACCTCCTGAGAGCCTCAAGCTACAGCCATGGGTCCCTTCCTGCTGCATCCCTCAACCTGCTTGCAGAGATTTTGTGGGTTGCAACAGGTCTCTCATGGACTTGCCCTGAACTGCAAGCTGGGATTTGTTCCTTTGTGGGGCTGCTTCCCCCATTGCCATTATTTATACCCAGTGCTATCAGTTCCTGACTATCTGCAGCAGAGAGGTTTGTGTAAACGCTGCTGCTACATTTCCAGACTGTCTCACAGTCACCAGTTCCTGCTCGGCTCTTCCTGTCAGACGGGTTTGTCTGACTTCCTCCAGGGATGGGTGAAAGTGGTGGAATGGGTCTTAGGACTGGTGCCTACAGGAGTTTCTGCCCTGAGACCGGTGATGCCCATGGCTTGTTCCTACTTTGTCATGCTGGGGATTTACGTGGTTTGCCTTGCTGATGGTCACGCTGCCATTCAGGGAATCCACGTGCTTGATCCATGCAGGGTGGAAAATTCCCAGCCCTGATGATCCATGGCTGATATGAGGCTCAGAAAGCTCATGGTGGTGGTAATGTCCCCAACATAGTCATGATCTCAGCCTTTCACTGCCAGCCCTTGTGTGCTGTCTGCCACCTCTTTGCAGGGACCACTGTCAAAGACATGACAGCCCCTGCATCCCTGACTCTCCCTACCTGCTTGACACCCACAGGGACCATGGCACTGCTGCCCAACACCAGCTCAAGCACTGCAGCCACCCTCTCTCCCTCCAGTCCTGCAACCTCCACCCCAGAGGTGCCAATGGATGCCTTCACAACCAGTGCTGCTGCATCTCAGGGGAGCAGCCCAGCAGCCTCCAGCATCACCCCAGCACAGGAGAGGGGCAGCACAGCCCACAGCACTACTGGGTCGCCTGGGCTGGGGCTCACCACTGGCATGCCAAAAGAGGTGGGGCTCACCACTGGCACCCCAGCTCCAACCTCCATGGCCATAACACCCAACTGCCCCAAGACAACCAATGTCACGTCTGTGGGGACCAGCACAGCCCTGGCTCTCAGCTCATTTGGAGTTGAAATGAGCACGCTGCCTCCCCCTACCTCTACTCTTCTCTCCTCTGCCTGGGTGGGCACCACACTTGGCACCAGCACCCACCAAGGACCAGCCACGACCATGCTGCTTGGCAGCACATCCCCAGGGAGCGGCAGCACCTCTTCTCCCACTGCACCAGCACTGACAGACCCTTCGAAGAAGCCCTTGATGACCCCATCAGACACCACAGCCTCCCTCATTACTAGCACAGTGGCTGCCAAGCGCACCCCTGCCCCCAGCCAGGCTGTCATGACCACGGCCAGGACCACCCTTGGTACCTCCACCCTGGCAGCACCCGAGACTCCCAGTGCCACTGCAGGTGAGTGCAGCCACAGGGCGCTGGGGGGAGCACGATCAGGGTGGCAAATCCCCATGGAATCTCCCATCCTGCTCAGCCAGGCACCTGGCTCCTTCCCCACAGCCCAGCCCATGGCCTGGCCCCAGCCCTGTGGGGGTTGCCTGGTCTCCAGGCTCTTCAGGCCAGTGGATGGTCCCATGCTGGACTGTGACTGTGCCCTGGTGGGACTGTGCCTAGCAGTGTGACTGTACCATGGTTTGACAGCTCCTGGTGGTGTGGCTGTACTGCAACTGTGCGGCTGCGCTGCGACTGTACCTCAGTGGTGTGGCTGTACCTCAGTGGTGTGGTTGTACCTCAGTGGTGTGGCTGTACTGCAGCAGTGTGGCTGTACTGTGGCTGTGCCATGGCTATGTGGCTGTGCCCTCTGCATTGAGGCTGCACCCTGGCAGTGAGACTGTACATACTCTGTACCTCAGGGAGTGGGACTGTACCCCGGCAGTCCCTCCAGGCTGCTGTACTCTGGCAGTGTTGCTTACTGGGTCCCTGTGTCCTGGCAGTGTGACTGTGTCCTGGTGGCTCTTTCAGGAGCCTTTACCCTGGGACTGCAGATGTACCCTGGTGACACCCCACTCCATGCACATCAACCAGAGGAGGGAGGCTGTGCCCTGTCCCAGTACCCCTGGCTGTGCACAGTACCACGGTGTCCCTGGTGTCCCTGTACCCCAGCAGAGCAACTGTATCCTCACAGAGTACCTGCCCCCTGGCCTAATGCCCACAGTGTGAGAGCACCTCATCAGAGTGCCTGTACTCTGGTGATGGCCTCTGTGTGCCTGTAACCCAGCAGTGCCCCTGTGTACCTGTACAGCAGCAGGGCGGATATGCCCTGACAATCCTCCAGCATGCCTTGCCTTCCTGCCTGCGGAATGTCTGTACCTGGCCCAGTGCCTGCAGGCGCCTCCGACTGGTCTTGTCCCTGACCCTGGGAAGAAGGAAGCTCCAGCTGTGAGCAGTACACTTCAGCCGTGATACGCTGTGACACAGGGAAGTGATGCCTGCACAGGGGACAAACCCTCAGCCTGGAGCACGCCCTTCCTGAGTGCTGCCTGTTCTCTCGGCCAGTTCCTCACGCTCAGGCAGAGCCGGCTGTTGTCTCCCGAGGGCGTTGGTGCTGGGAGCCACCACCAAACATCACCCCTGTGGCGAAGTGCAGGGACGGTTCCAGGTAGCCTGGACTTTTTTCCATTGTCACCCTCTCCTCAGGAGGCAAAGGACAGCACAGTCTTGGGCTGCAGGAACCAGGTCTGTCATAGTGGTGGCCTTGCTGGCCTGCCCTGCCCACTGCTCGTGGCTGCTCTGAGTCCAGCTGTGCAGTTGATGTCTGACCTGGAAACCCCAGTGCTGGGGCTGTGGGGAGCGTTCAGAGCTGTGCCTGTGGGGTGTAACAGTTCCTGCTCACCTGGACATGGCTGGGCAGAGAGGGGGGCTGCCCCTGCTCTTGCCCCTGCTGCTGCTGCTGCTGCTGAGCCTCACCTGCCTCGCCGTGCTGCACCTTGCTCTGGGTAAGGGCTGAGTGGGATGTGGTGCTCTCCACGGGGTGGGTGGGGAGTGGGAAGCATCATTCCCCAGGGTGGTGGGGAATGATCTTGCATCTGTGGGGTTGGGGGGAGAAAATGCTGCGGGTGCTGTTTGATAAGTGGGAAGCAGAGATGGACTTCTGGCTCCTGCTTTGTGTGAGGATGAGGCCCTTCAGTGCAGACACCCACCTGGCGTGGGCTGGAATCAGACCTTTGCCCTTTTCTACATTGTTATTTAGCCAGCTGCTGTATGCAGGGAGGGAGTGGCTGCCGGGGGACTTTGGAAGTTTCTGGTTGGGTTGGCTGAAAGCAGATGGTGGCTTGTGGCTCAGACTCGCTGTGTTTCTGCTGGGAAAACTGGGGAATCCCGTCTGGCATCCCAAAGCTGCCACCTCACAGACACCCCTTGACAAAGGTTCAGGCACCCAGGCTGTCCTGTGCATCCTTCAGAGAAGGTTACAGATCCCTGGGCTTTGCCTGGGGACAGCGCACTGCCCTGGCACAGGGTCTGGGTGGGAAGAGAGGAAGTCCCTCCTGTGTCTCACAACCCCCTCGCAGTTTCGTGGGTCACAGCACGTCTCTTAACGGCTCTCCCTGAGATGCAAGCTGGGATTTGTTTCTTTGTGGGGCTGCTTCCCCCGTTGCCATTATTTACACCCAGTGCTATCAGTTCCTGGCTATCTGCAGCAGAGAGGTTTATGTAAACTGCTGCTGCTGCATTTCCAGACTGTCTCACAGTCACCAGTTCCTGCTCGGCTCTTCCTGTCAGACAGGTTTGTCTGATTTCCTTCAGGGATGGGTGAAAGTGGTGGAATGGGTCTTAGGACTGGTGCCTACAGGAGTTTCTGCCCTGAGACCGGTGATGCCCATGGCTTGTTCCTACTTTGTCATGCTGGGGGTTTACGTGGCCTGCCTTGCAGATACCCATTCAGGGAATCCATGTGTTTGATCCCTGCAGGACAGTGAATCTCTATTCCCAACGGTCCATGGCTGATGCATAGCTTCGATTTCCTTGGGGACCTCATGGTGGTGGTGATGCTGTGCCATCCCCAGAACAGCCATGGCCTCAGCCTTTTACCACCAACCCTTGTGCATCTCATTGTCCAACCTCTTTGCAGAGACAACTGCCGTGGGTGTGACAGCAACCACGTCCCCATCTCCCCCCACCTCCTCAATATCTATGGAGACCTCGGCACAGCTGCCCACCACTGACTCCACCACTGCAGCCACCCTCTCTCCCTCCAGCCCTGAAACAGAAGCTTCCACCCCAGAGAGGTCCAGCACATCCCCAGGGACTGGCAGCACCCCAACTCCCACCACGCCTCCTCCCACAACAGCTACTTCATCTGAGCCCTTGACAACCCTGGCAAACACCACGGGCAGCCCTGTTATCAGCACGGAGGTCCCCCTGAGCACCCCCTCTCCCAGCCACCCGGCCAGGACCACATCCAGGACTACCCCTGACATCTTCCCCCCAACTATGGAGTCGACTCCAGGTACCCTGACAGTATCTGGGACCCCCAGTGCAGCCATGGGTGGGTTCCCTACTGGAAAATAAGGACAATTCCATGGGGATAAATCCTCACAGGGATTCTGGGTATGTCCTAGGGTGGCTTCATGTAGGTGTCTTTGCTTAGGCTCGGTTTGTCCCCAGCTGCAGGAGCATCCTGTACCTCTGCAGACAGTGCTAATGTAACATTGCTTTGTCCAGGCATTGAGTTCTCTTTCCCCACCATGAACTCGACCCAGACCTCAGAGGTTACCCACAGCACCCCTGCAGACCTGCCAATGCCGCCGCCCGTCTGCCCCACTGGCTTGTCCAACACCAGTAAGTGCAGTGCCTGTGGGCATCACCACCCACCCGCTGGGGTTTTAGGCTGCCATAGTCCAGTGCAGGGGGTCCTGGAACCCCACTGCTTTTGCCATGCTCTCGGTGAAGGGGTGTTGATGCTCTGGGGAATGTCCTCTGGGTTTGCTGTACAGTGGGAGGCTTGTTCTCCTGACAGTGTAGGGTGGCCATGACACAATTAACCTGGGAGGACGTCCTGTGTCTGTGCCAGTGATGTGATGGAGAGACCCCCAGGTTCTTTGGCACAATCCAAGGTTCAGGGGTAATAAAAGGAGCCACATTTTTTGTCCCTAGGTGCATCTCGCCTCTTCCTATCACTGCGGCTAAGCACCCCCCTGGACCTGGGCAACAGCACGGTGCAGGAGCTGGTGTTGTCCAAGGTAAGGTGCATGGCAGGAGATGCTATTTTGCACCTGACAACCATGGTCCAGGCAGTCAGGGAGGGGTCAGGCAGCCAGTGGGAGGAGAATGGCTGGGTCTTGCATTGAATGTCACTCATAGTCCTTTTGGATGAAGGGGAGATCCTCTAACTGCCACACTTCAGGATCAGGTCCTTTTGAGGTGGGAACAGGGGGGTAGGAAACCCCTTCTGGCACAGTTTGATGGCTGTTCTTTCTCCCCAGCTCCGTGAGGACCTGCAGACGGCGTTCCCGTGCGCTGGCCTGTCATTGGAATGGCGAGGGAAGAGGAGCCCTTGACCACTGCCCCTTGCCCTGCCAGCTCCCACATGTACTGGCAAACCATCTGCTCCCGGCTCCTTACTCCATGGCAGTGCAGCCCCTTGGGGTAACCTACACAGCTCCTCTTGAACTTGGGGCTCCCCGTCCTTCCCTGTGCAGACCCTGTGACCCCATGGGCTACAGTGCCCCTGCCCCTTCCCACAGCCTGTCTGTAAAGCCCAAGACCACCCACCACCCTTCTCCAGACCTGGTTCCTGTGGTGGGACCCCTTCCAGCACTGCCAGGGGGCTGGGATGAGGTGACCCCATGGGACTGGGCTTTTACAGCTGGGACTGTGCTGGCTCAGCCATCAAAGCAGCCCTGGGGAGTGATGGATGCGAGGAAGGAGACCTGGAGCCCCCAGTACTGCTGCACCCAAGGCTTACCTGCGGTATTGCTGACAGAGGAGCACGCCTGTGCCAACATGGGCTGGGCAGTAAATAGAAACTCCATGTTTTCTGTGTCGAAGTTGATGACTTCTTTATTTTCCAAGTTGCCTTTCACAATTTTCAGCTTTTTTCTATTAGAGGTACCGGCGAGGAAAACCGTCCAAGTCCCAAAAGTTTTGCATGGAGAGACAGGTTCAGGGCTGTCCACTCCTGGCAGGGGTAGCTGCAGACATTCCCAAGGATGGCTGGGAACCCTGACAGACTGGGGGTCCCTGCTTTGGTGCTCTCTGCCCCATGGCACCCCACAGCTGCCAGGGCAGCTGTACACACTGTGGGGCCGTGGAAATCCTGTGGGCTGTGCTCCTTCCCTGTTTTTTTTCCAGTCCCCAGCTAAGGAGACGGCCGCAACATCTGTCCCCCTGCAGCAAAGTCATTTATTAACTGATTAATTAGCCTGATAAAATCCAACTGAAGCAATTATTAGCCTAAGCAAGTCACCTCGCCTGGAGATTGAAAACTGAAATAATTAGCAAAATAGCCTTGTTGCGTGTCAGGGATTGTTTTTGGCTGATCCCTATTCCTCACTGGCAGCCCTCACCGCCCCGGCACAGGGAGGGCTGGGAAGGGGCACATGGGGCTGTGGGATGCCAAACCTGGGGACTGCTCCCAGGCTGCCTGGGTTGTCAACCATCTGTGAAGGAGCCAGCAGGCGGACAGGATGGGGAAAGACTCCGTGGGATCACCTGGCTGCCTGCCAGCTCTCAGGGGTTGGGAGAGGCTGGGCTGGGGCTGGAGGCTGTGCCCAGGCAACTTGACAGGATGCTCCCGTTTGGGATGCCCCTTGCATCTCAGGGTTGCCCTTTTGCTCTTTAGGATGCTGCCTGGGTTTTGTGGGCTTGTCAGACTCACTAACACTGAGAGAGGACACTTGGCACCCGGGCAGGGAGCCGGGGAGCAGGGCAAAACCTGCCGGAAGGGGTCCCCGTGCTGGACGCCTGATGGGGTGCTGGGAAAGAAATCCTTGTGGTCTGCCTACACCGTTTAGTTGGGCCAAGAGTCCTCCCACGTCGTGTCCCACCAGGCTGTTTTCTCCGGCTGTTGAATCCATAACTTCAGACCCCGGGACATGGCTGGGTGCCAAAGCCGGCATAGTGCAGCCAAACTGCGTCACAAAGGGAGGAAAAGGTCCTGAAGCGCTGGGATGAAAAGGTGACTGGGGTACTCACTGTCCTCTGCCAGCACGGCTGCCTTCCACCATTACTCTGGTTGGGGGGCGGTGGGGGGAGGAGATGTTCTGATCCCCTCTGCCCCCAGCCTGGGAGGGAGAAGAGGGGCACAGTGGGGGAATGTGGCTCCCGTGGGCGTGGTGGTCACTGCCCAGGCACTGGCAGCACAGAGCTCTGACAAGCCCCCAGCACAGACCATGTTCTCCATGCCTGTCATCCCTGAGGATGCTGGCTGCCACCTTCACCCCATGGCTGCTTGTCAGCCACGGATCCCTGACCAGAGGGGCCTTGGGAGGTTGTATCCAGGTCCTGCTGCTTTCCCAGGCCACAAATCAGTTCTCACCGTCTTTGCTGGGATCCACTGCAATCTACCAGCATTTTCCAAAGGAGCAAACCCAGTGCCCAGCAAGGCTGTCGCCTTCAGAGGGCCTGGCAGCATCATGGGGTGCCTGTCTCAAGTCCCTTGTGACTCAGGTGTCCCTTCCAGTGTCCCCCTCCCCTTCACCCCTGCCGATGGCTATAGCCCAGCTCCTGCTGTTTGGCAGGACGGTGTTGCAACACACCCAGCATGCCAAGTCATCCAGAACCCACAGAGTTGATGGATAACCTGGTTTCCCCCACTACCACCCTGAGCCCTCTCCAAATGCCCTTGCCAGGAGGCTGGAGGGGATCCAGTAGGAGATGCTGTGTTCTCTACAGGGCTGGAACAACCAGCCCATTAATTCCAGGAAGGCTGATAAGGCACTGTGCTGGGCTGTGCTCTGCTGTTCTGGATGGTGTAGAGCCCCTGGGTGCTGGGATTCACACAAGTGCTCTGTGGCTACAGGCTCCTGAAGGGCTCCAGTGCCCACACGATGCTTTGGTCCTTGGTAACTGCAGATGACAGTTATTCTTTCAGGAATCAGAGCTTTGCCAGGATGGTTTCAGGAGTAGCAGAAGAATCATTAAAAAGCCCCTTCCCAGGGTGGGAGCAGGGCACCCTCATTGAGACAAGGCATCCCTCAGTAGCTGCAGGCTTTCTTGGGAGGGTGTACCAATCAATGCCGGAGCAGAGGGACAAGTTTGATGTGTCAGCCCCATGGCTCTGCTGGGAGATGAGTTTTCTTGGGGACAGCATGGGCAGGAGTTGCAGATACAAGGGTCTCCAGGCAGAACCGGCCTGGGAAGCACAGACAGGAGCTTGCAGGAGGGCTGAGGCCACTGCCTTTCTTCAGCCAAGTTGTTTTCCCCTATGCTAAGCAGCACGTTTGCAACAATCCCTGTGGTTCCCACCACATTTTGCACCTCAAACACCATCTGGAGCAACCCTCTCCAGTGTCAGCACATATTCCCTGTCGGGGTGGCTTTCCAAAGTGATATGGCATTGTCAGCACAGGCAGGAACAACTCTCCCATGGTAGGTTTGGATCCTTCTAATCCTCCATCAGCCCAGGTGTGGTGGCTGCTCAGGTGGTCACTGGCTGGGCAGTCATGCCGTGATCTGCAGTGCTGGTTGCACAGGCCCCCAATGCGCTGTTCCCCCTGGCTTTACTCCCACACTGGCATTTTCGGTGGGCAGGTGAACATTTGTTCCAGGTGAGCGGTGCTCCCCCCTGATTTACCGCCTGTGCCCTGTTCCCACTGCCGGGGGTAATGCGTGGGTTTACAGGATGGTGTTTCACCAGCCGTGACTTGGCCTCTCCTGGCATTTCCCTGTCTACTCTGCCCAGCTGGTGGGTTGGGGGTGTCACTTGACGTGCCCAGCCACTGCCACCTGCCCAATGGAGGCCAGCTCCAGCAGGACACAGTGTACTGCCTAACACCCCTCATAACACTTTGCAGGAGTTGCCTGGGGGCATTTCTGGTTAAGAAGTGTTTAATTGACTACAGAACCATGTAGTGGTGGAAGTTTGCATAATGTTGTTCACGAGGGAGCTGAAAGCAGTTTTCCCCGTGGGGGGGGGTAGGGGAGGGTACGAGAATTGCTGCTCCAGGAGAAGGAGGAAGGAGGGATATAGGGGTGAAGTGACCCAGGGGATCAAGGTGAAGCAACCCAGGGATTCCCCATAGCAGGGAAGGAAGTCCAGGCTTGCGAGTTTTCCTGCTCCAGCTTCTGGGGATGCTGGTCCCACCTTGCAGAGAAGCTTTCCTGGATAATTTGCTCCCTCCCAGCACTGCTGTGGCCATACTGAGGTGCAGGTTTCAAACCCTGCTGGGGTGTGCTGGGGCTCTGGACAGGAATTCCTAGTGCTTCCAGTTGCAGCTGAGCACTGGGAGCTCAGCTGATGCCCCAGAGCCTGTCCCCAGCTATACATCCCTTCTTTATAACCTGAGTCTGCTCCCAAGGAAGCTTTGAGCCAAGTGAGCTCTTGTGTCTTGCCTTGTCCTGGGCTGAGACATGGCTCAGCTGGTGATTTTAGTGCCCATGGTGTCCTCACAGGCATGATGGCACCAGCTGACATTGCTCTGTCACGACCATACACTCTGTGGCCCCTTACCCTACATGGAGTAGGTCCTGTGGGGTCCGTGGGATGGCTGCCATGGGGAACAGGTGGGGTGACTGCCACGCCACTGTTGGCAGTGCCACACACTGTTCCAGGCTCAGCTTCACCTCCTGGTGCTGGTGGACCAGGGAGCTGGGTCCTGCAGAGTGGGCTTTGGGTAACCCCCAGCCCATGCCACAGCTGAACAGGGCATCCAGACCTTGGGAAGGGGAGGGCTCGACCGGAAGGGAATGGTGACAGGGACATTGGAGGGAAGGGACCGGGGGCGGGAGAGGACGTCGGCAACCTGCCTCCCTCTGCCATCCCTATAAATAGGAGGGAACAGGAGCAGGAGCACCTGTGGGACTCCAGCTCTGCGGGAGAGGCAGGCTGGGAGGGACGGAGGGAGCTGCTCTTTGCTGCTCTCTCCTCCCTTTGAACTTCCTAGTGCTCTGCCTGTGTGGAGGCCTGAGGCATGGGGACTAGGGGATGGACGCTCTCCACCTTCCTGGGATGCTGCTTGTGGATTCTGCATGGTATGTTCAATATTTTTCTGCTAGCCCGTGTGCTACCTGAGCTCTGTCAGGGTGCAGCAGGTACACTGTGAGATGCTTTTCCCTCCTGGCTACATTGGAAAGTCCTTGCAATAGAATGCAGCCAAAGAGCTGGAAAAGTGTTTTACAGGACAGGCATCACCCCGAGGGGCTGGTTGCAGGCGTGGAGCCGTGGGAGAGGTGAGAGCCCAGCCCGGAAGCCTGCAGGCAGCCGTGTACCCCTCCAGCAAGGGAAGCCAGCCGGCAGAGCAGGACCCGGGGATGTTCCCATCCCTCCCACGTCCCAGGAAAGAGCAAATGCTGGTGCTCTGCGCTGGGGCCCCTCTTGCACTAACTTCCCATGAATGGGCATGTGGGGTAGATGGTGTTTCCTGCTCCACACAGAAGAATTAAAGTAAAACATGGATTTACTGGGGTGGAGTGTGCCAATTTTCCCTGGGGGGACTTCACTGATGCACGTTATTTTCCCTGAGATGGGGAAAGAAGCAGCTGAGCTCCTCTGGCTGAGTGGGCTGGTGCAAAGAGCTTATTTCAGCTGGGGAAGATGGTGAGGAAGCAGCCTGCCAGGAAAGAGAACGGGGCTCTGGAAGAGGATGAACCCTTGAGGACTGGTCTGGCATAGGAGATAATGCTCATTAATGACTCTGCACAAGGTTTCTGTAAGCTAACGAGCTGAGCCGGCGGTGAGGTTGGAGGCACCTCCGCTGCAGGGAGTTCTGGCTGCCTGTCAGGGGGAACCTGATGAACCGGAGCACCAGGGTGGGGAGCAGGCTGGGGCTGTCGGGCGGCGGTGAAGCCCTGGCAGGTCTTGCCATTGGGGTGCCCTTCATCTCCCCTAATTGCAGCTGCCTAAAGCCAAGCGTCAGCAGATCCACCCAGCTCCTCCTGGAGCCAGCAGAGGCAGCCTGGTCTCCCCAGAGCCTGCATCCCTGTCCTAAATATAATACTGGGTGTAACATCACCTGTGGGTGCCACTAGGTCCTGGGAAAAATGTCTGGGATGTGGGCAGGTGTCTCCTCCTTTCAGCAAAACTCCCTCATGTGGGTCAGGATTTTGGCAGCAGGAGGAGTGACCTGCAAGCAAGGTTTGGCCAGGGCAGCTCGCAAATATTCCCTCCATGGTCAGGGAACCCACCGTGCCTTCACCCAGCTGGAGGCAACAGAGATGGGGGCAGTAGCAAGTAGATGCCCACCCCTGTAGAGGTTTAACAAACCTGCTTGAACTGCAGCAGGTCAGAATCCATCTGAATCCATCTGCAGTCAGGGAAGGCTTCTCTAAACCTTGGCTGTCCTTTCTGCCAAAGGGCTTTGGGTGAAGTTATTTAAATGTCCCTCAGACACCTGGAAGGCAAAAAAAGACAGAACCCCTCCAGGCTCTGCAGAAGTGACTGCACTCAGAGCTGCCCCTGAAGCAGCAGAAAAAGGGCTGAGGGCTGTCCTGGGGTGGCAGAGCTCCATAGACACCCCTGGGGCTGTGAGCTAGACTTAATGGGCCCCAGCTGTACCCAGTGGCTGGGCAGTACCATCCCCAGCATACCTGGACTGGGTTGCAGTGGCTGCCTTTGCCTCCACACTTGCACCAGTGTCTCTCCCTTACCTGTGATGAGTTGTATCCTGTCCCATCTGGCAGCTGCTGATGCTGAGGACGGAAGAGGTGCTGTGCAGTGCTATGCCTAAGGCAGCCCAGACTGCACTCCTAGGCTCTTAAATCAGAGCCTTCTAAGGCTGTGGGATGAGGCAGCAGGGTTTAAGAAGGGCTGGGAGCTTTGTGATCCTCAGGTGGAGGAGAGGTGTGTCTGAGCCTGGCAGGCTGCTGGCTCCAGCACCAGGCATAATGTTCTGCTTTGTGCTTCTCTGCAGGGCTTGGGGCTGCTGCTGTCCCTGTCACTACCGAGGGGCCCTTTACTGTGGGGACAGCTTTTCCCATCACAGCAGAGAATGAGGGGCCCAGTGCCCTGGTGGCAGGCACTGCGGACACAAGCACCACGGCAGCTGATGCTGAGATAGACGAGAGCATCTTCACGGGGAGCCCCTTGAGTTCGACCTTCCCTCCTGGGACTGAGGGGGACTCCTTTGTGACTGCGACGAGCGAATATGGCCCTACAGTACCAACCTTGACGAACGTGACCAAGCCTCTTAACACGTCTCAGAGTACTGAGGAGGGGTTGGCTGCTCCCACTACAGCCACGCCCGCTGCTGCTATCACTGCACAGCACCCTGCTGTCACCCCAGAAGCAGAGTATGAGGTACTAGAGGCCACTCCTGATCCCACTCTAGACATCACCCCAGATGTGAAGGAAGACATGCCTGCAGCTGTGACCAGAGGAGAAGAAGACATAGACCTCACCACTGGCAACATGTTCCTCCCTACCATCCCTCCACCAGCAGACACCTGGGTGCCACAGCCAACTGCTGGCAGCCCCGTGGGTGGTGGTGTCACTGTACTGCCAAGCCAAGGGCTGACCACAGCCATGGGAGCAATTGAGGAAGTCGTGACCCTGCCTGCATCTATCCAAACTGGAGCCAATGCCAAATCCTCAAGTCCCAGCCCCAGTGCTGAGGAGCTGCTTACGACTCAGCAGGGTGGAGTGGTGAGCGGGAGTGAGGGCACTAACCCAGAGCCAGCAGAGGAAATGGCCCCAGCTGCTGAGGAAAGTCCCTTGGCTTCAGAGTCTGGGGATGCAGGAGATGCAACAAATGGTGAATTCAGCACAGCCAGCTCATCCCATCTACCTCCAGAGAACCCAGTGATGTCAGGAACAGAGGAAAGCCCTGGGGAGCCCTCCCTCCTCCCTGGCCAGGCAGTGCTGAGCCCAGATGCTTCACTGGCACCGTCCACAGGGTACGGGGATGGGAAGGGAGTTCCTGGGGTGTCAACAGAAGCTTCTGGTTCAGCCCTGTCACCTGCAGCCAGCGAGGCACCAGTGGCACCTGAGGAAACAGAGGACACTGCCACATCAGTGCTGGCCCCAGAGGTTCCCACTGATGCACAGAGTCACGTGAATCTCCCAACCCTGGCCACTGTGCTACCCACAGGGGACATGGGGACTGTGGATCTGGACAATCCATCCCTGCAGCCTGACCCATGGCAGACCCCCACCAGAGAACAGCCACCACTGCTTCCTGATGCTCTGATGGACACCCCCAGTGCTCCTGGGGCTGCTTACCCACCCCCAGGGGCTGAAGCCAACACCCTGCCTGCAGCTGATGGTGCAGCAGAGACAACATCCAGCCCCGACCTCACTACTGCCCCAGAAGCACCCATGTCTCCATCTCTCGGAGAGTCACAGCAAGCAGGGATGCCAGATGGAGCTCCCCAAGAAGCTGATGGACCTGGCACTGGCTTGAGTTCAGATTCAGGTGCCCCCAGCCCAGCCCCCTTTGTACCTGATGGACTGGCATGGCCCACGGCTGGGCTTCAGGGTCAGGGAGCTCACGGGGCAGAGGACACAGCACAGGCAGCAGGTCCAGGGCATGGCAGTCCCTATACAGATACCCAGAGCGACATGAGCCCTTCAGCCCCCCAGCCCTCAGCCTCTCCTGCTAATAATGGAGACTTGCTGGCTGGAGGAACAGGAGATCTGGCAAATGCTGAGCAGTCCCCTCCATCAGCTCTTGGGGAGGCAACAGGAGCAGGAGGT
>JAYRBT010000010.1:9890263-9913833 GCA_036023395.1 Myiotriccus ornatus
AGCCTGTCCCCAGCCTCTCCGGACAGTGAAACTGGCCCAGGACTTGGTCTGGTGGAGGGGGCAGAGAGTGCAGGGAACGTGGCACAGGCTGGAAATCCAGAGATTGAAAATCCCTACTTGGAGACAAATCCTTCAGCTTTCAGCCCTCAGGAAGATCAACTGCCTGGTGCAGGTTCCTCATCTGGTCCTGCCCCTCCCAGTGGCGAGGTCATAGCATCCTCTGTTTCAGATCCATCCAGCCAGAGCGCACTTGGAGGAGTGGACAATGCTCCTGGAGCTCTTCAGCCTTCCCTGGGTTCTGGGACTGGGGTTCCTGCTGCTGCAGAAGAAGGGGCAAGTGAAGTGGCTGGTAATGGAGAGTCCATGGGGCAGTCCCAGGCTCCTACTGGAAAGGGACCAGCTGGTTCAGGAACCCCTGATAAAGAAATGGGAGATGTGTTGCAGTCTGCATCTTCTTCCTCATCTACAGAGGGGTCTTCATTGCCTGGGAGGACTGATGAGGCTGTTAACGAAGCAAGTCTTCCTGGAGCTGGTGGAGCTGACAGTGGCTTGAACACAGGCTTGGAGGCTGCTGGCCCCCAGAAAGCCCCTGTGTCTGTCCCTGGCATCCAAAGTGGTGCCAATATTGGACTTTCTGATGGAAAACAGAGCCAAGTCGATGTGGTGGAGGTGCCTGGAGGAGCCTCGGTGAACGGGGGATCTTCCTCTGCTGCCACTCTGGTCCCAGTGGCTCCAGACAACAACGGTGTTTCTGACAACACGGCCACCTCAACAGCTTCTTCTCTGCTTCTTCCTGAGCAGGGGCTGAGCTCAGGGCTGGCACCCAATGGAGACACCCACTCTGCCCCCAGCACCCAGAGTGGGAGCAGACCACTGCTGCCAGGGGCACCGTCTGGGCTGGCAGGAGAGTCTGGAGGCGTTTCTTGGTCTCTTGAAGATGAGCTGGCCTCAGGGATGCCGGCACCTTCGGGAGAAGCGTCCCCCCATGCTCCCATATCCCCCAACTCTGCCCCAGTGCTACCTTCTGCTCCACAGAGAGGAAATGCTGCAGAGGGGGTGTCTGTCAGCCCTGGGCTTTCTGCTCCAGTTGCGGCACGTGAGTCGATAGTGGGGTCCTCTGCAGGGGGAAAGGGGGAGCTGGGGACTTCTGTGCCAGGGGGGCCTGTCTTGCTCCTGCCTCCCTGCCAACCAGGAAGCACTGGAGGCCCCTCCAGGGATGCTGACAACCCTGTGCCTGGGAAAGCAGGTGCTGTGCTCCCTGGAGTGATGGCAGGGCAAGAGGACATGGCCCAGCTCCTTCCCAGTGTGACTGGATCTGGGGCAGATACAGAAACACCCACTCACTCCCCACTGCATGGGAGCCCAGGGCTCCCTGGCCTTCCTCCCACTGGGGTCACTGCTGGTAGCACTGGATCAAAAATCCCAGGTGCAGGTCCTACTGGTGGCTCACCATCCGCTGCCCTGCAGCCTATCCTGGACAGTGAGCTGGCCACCAGCTCAGCAAATAGAGATCCTGCCACCACTGGGCCAAGCCTCCCCAGAGCCTTCCCAGGCCAGGGGGGATCCCAGGGAGGGTCCCCAGCCACTGCATGCCCCGGCACATCCTGCAGCCCGGCCCCTGCTGCCCCAGCCCCACGAGCCCCCCTCCTCAGGGGCAGAGAGGTGCTTCCCAGGCTGGGAACTGCCACTGTCACCTCCCACACATCGTCCCCTGTGGTTCCAGCTCCAGCGGAAAGGCCAGCGGCTGCCCCAGCCCCGCTGCCCAGCCCCGCAGGTACGTGACGCTCGCAGGGCAGTCCGGGTGGGAGTAGCACATCCAGTTTCCTGCCGGACCATCCTGAGGGACATTTGGTACCCAGAAAGCAAGGGGGCTGTTTGAGGCCAGGGCCATGGAGGACACGCAGCACGAGGGCCCCTGCACATGAACGTGCACTGTTGGCAGGGCTGAGCCTGCTTTCAGTACAGTTCCATCAGCTGGAAAACCCATCCCTTCCAAATGTTTTATTTAACAGACATAAATAGAGAACTGGAGGCTGTAAACATCTCTAGAAAGAGCTGTGGGTGTTTAATTCCCTACTGTCCCCCTGATGTAGTCCTGTACAATGTTTTTCCCCTCCTAACAGCTGTCCTTAAGAGCAGTATCCCAACGGGGCTGGATAAGGGAGGGGATAGTCACCACAAAGGCCATCACAGCAGGTTTAGGGCAGCTGTGTCCATGTAACGCAGTGAAAGGGGTGAGAGCAAGCTCCTGCAAGGAAAGGTGACATTAAGAGTGTTCTGGGTGGTTACTGGCAGTGTTCCTCCATCCTCCTTCTGCCCAGGCTGTGTCCCATTGAAAGCAAAATCATTTTAACCCTTTAAAGTTTTTGGCACAGACCAATGGCTGTGCTGTAAGTGTATTTTGGGATTTATTTTTTTGTTGTTTACTTTTCCAGTTCCAGCTGTGCCCCTCTATGGGTATGGAGCAAGGGAAAATGATCGGGAGTATGTGGAAAGGAGAGTGGATTTTAATTCTCCGCTTTTCAAGCCTGAGACTGGATTCCCATTTGGGAGAACCCTGCGTGACTCTCTCTACGTGAGTCTACCTGTGCTTGATTTGCTTAGGCAAGCAACCATCACCCAAAAATCTGGGAAAGGCACCAGGGACCAGGTGCCTGGAATGGGGCCCTGGCAGGGCCAAATCTATGGGGATGCTGCCAGGGTCTGTTTGCAGCAGGACGTGACTTTGTGGCCATTTTGGTAGTAGCAGGTGGTGACTTTCCTTGGGCATGGACTTGGGAAGTCCATGTGAACTTGGAAATGGGAGGGCTGCCATCCCAGTGTCAGGGAGTGCCACTGGTCCTGACCTCACCTGATGGAGGGATCCCTCTGCTCAGTTTACAGACAACGGACAAATCATTTTCCCAGCCTCGGACAAAGGCATCTTCACGTATCCCAACCCTCCTCCCAGCGGCTTCAATGGCCACGAGGAGGTTCCCATGATTGCTGTATTTTGGGACAACGCTGACTTCTCCAGAGGTGTGGGCACCACCTTTTACCAGGTGAGTGAAGCCACCTGCGTGCAGGGTTGCATGAAACATCTTTTGATCATAAACTCATCACCTATTATATGGATGCCCCATGAGACATGAAATTAATGGAGACCATGACGGGTTTTTCCCTTTTCTGGGCCAAATCTATGAGCTGTTGGTCCTGTGTCACCTCTTGAGCCATCCAAATTCTATCCAGACCCTTAGTTGTAGGGGTCTGTGCATGACCCCAGTCTGGATCAGTCTTTTCCCTGCTGGGAGCTAATGCAGGTGTGGGTGTATCCAACCTGCAGGAGTTCTCCACCCTCAACACGGCCAAGCCTCCGTTTGTCCGTGATGTGGAAGCGAAGGTTCGGCGGTACATGAGGTCCTCCTACTCTGCAGCCTGGACCCTGAAAATCACCTGGGAGAAGGCACCTGCCTATTCATCACAGACTGACACCCAGAAGGTAAGGGGCTGATGGATCACACAGGCTGCCTGAGTTGTCAAAACAACCCAAGATCCACAGGTGATCACTTTTTCTGTGCCTGAAAATAAGAAACCAGTTTTGTGACGAAGGTCAGTCTTGAAGAATTTTGCCTAAAAGATCAGGGCTGTACCCATGTTCTGGTGGTTTTCAGGTTTTTTGAGGGACATCTTTAGTTGAACTCTCCCTGCTCTGTAAAACCTTTTTCTTTAATGTGGTGGGAGTTTATTGAGCACCAGAAACACTGTTCTTCAGAGGTGCAAAATGGTGTGAATTTTAGGCTTGTCATGGAACAGCTTCAAAGTAAAACCATCACATTTTCCATGCGAAATGTGAACCAGCTCAGGCTGTGTTTGCCTTGCAGCTCCAGACCTCAGTCCTGCCGTTCCCCAGAAAGCACTGGGGAATTTTAAACCCACCATCTTTGCTCATTTTCTTACCTCTCTGCAACACTTGTCTCTAGACCATCACATACCAGGCTGTCCTGACCACCGATGGCTTCAGGTCCTACATCCTGATGCTGTACCAGGACGGAGGGATGCAGTGGGATTACACCAGGCTCGCTGCCACCAATGTGCTCATCGGCTACACGAGGTACAGCAGCTCAGCACCCTATCCCTGCCAGTTCTGAGCAATGGGATGCATCCCACCCATGGCTCCAGCTTGTTGAATCCTTCCCTGTGTCCCAGGAGGTGTCCTACAAGGATGGGGATGAGGACAGCCCAGATGGGGTCTGCATGCCCATATAGCCTAACATATGGGTGTCTCAGAACTAAATTTGCCTCATGAGTGACTGGCTCATGCTGCAGCACGCTGTCTTGCTGGGCTGTGCTTGTTGTTAAGATCTACAAATCCCTCTGGAGTCCTGGGCCCCCAGCATCCTGGCAGTTTGGGTGGAAGGAGTGGGAAATAGGGGATGTTTGCTGAACTTTGCACCAGCTGAGGGAAGGGATTTCCGTGCTTGGCCAGAGCAGTCGCTTCCTGCCTCCTCACATTACATCTTGCCCTGTACACAACGTCTCCAGGGTTTCCTCATTAGCTGCTTGTTGCAGCTGGGTAAGGAAAAGGTGGCCTGGACTGGGAGCGCAGGCGGCACAGGCGCGAGCGTGTGTGTGTGTGTGTGCGCATGCATGTGCTTCCCTGTGCGTGGCTGCTTGTGGGTTTCTGCTCCATCTCACCCAGTAAGATGCTGAAAACCATGAGAGCTGCTTGTGGGGGACTTCAAGTGTCTGTGGGTTCCACCTCTGCTGCAGCAGGAAAGTTTGCAGCACCCAAAACTAACTTTACCCTGCACAGAGGAGGAAGCTGGGGGAGATGGTGTCTTTGCCCTCCTGTCTCTGGAGCTGCCTACTGGTCCTGCCAACTCAGTATCAGTAGGGTTGAACGGCAGTCTGGGAATGGAGCTGGGATAATCCCACCCAGGAAAAGCAACCCCTGATTTTTCCTCTTTCCTCTGTACACAGTGGAGATGGCTTTTACCACAATGATGACCTGAGTAAGAGACCTCCAGCTGCCAGATATCGCCCTGACCAGTTCAGGGGCTACAACACAGGTAATGCCACACAGCCAGGGCAGGTTCACAAGGATCACAAGGAGGGGGATATTCCTGGGGAATGAAATCCGTACTGCCACTGTGACAAGGCTCTCAAGGAGTTCACCAAGGCCAGGCTTTCCCCCCAAGCACATAAAACTTGCTAAAATACCTAAGCCCTGAGGTTGAAACATCCCTGCTGTGGCCATGGACTATTTTTGTTCCAATGGCTGTGTCCCAAGGCTTTCTTATTTGGCAAGAGCCGCTCCCCATTTCCCTGCTGTTGGGTGGCTTTTGAGCATGGGGTCCCATGGCTGGGGGTCGATGTGGGCTTGCCTTCCAGCATCAGTATCACACAGCTATCACCTCGAGGTGAAACAGCCCCTGTGGGCCCCTTGGCTGGAGGTGACAGCTCATGGTTTCTCTCCCTGCTCAGACCTCCGTGGGCTGTGGATTTACAAGCTGGAGAGCCGTGTGGGCATCAACTACCGGCTGAAGTGCCTGGCATGGACGGGGCAGCAGCAAGAGCCGCGGACATGGAGCCAGGGCCTGCCCACCTGCCCCTGCTCCCTGCAGCAAGGGCAGCAGGATCCACGCTTCAAGAGCAGCCGTGGAGGCAAGTGGACATGCTGCTTCCTCACCCTGCTCATCCCTGAGCTGTCCCTCCCCATCCTCCCTGCAGGGTGGCTGGGGTCCCTCCTGGCAGGGTGAGCAGGTGACCCTAAGGAAAATGGGAGGGGGGCTGCCCTTCCCTGTAGAGACAGGAAAAGTGAGGAGGAATGAGGGCTGACCTGTCCCTTTCATGTTAGTCTGGCCAGAGCTGATCTAACGTGGATGGGGATGCTGGGGACCAGGATCTCACCCTTGGGGACCACTTCGATGGTCTCCATCAGTCCCTCCAAACCCCTATAGCACCGTGGGTGATGTGGATATCAAGGAGCCATCCCCGGCCCCGCTCCTTGCCCCGAGGCAGAGGCGGTGGCCAGGCAGAGCTGCCCGAGGCTCACTGCAGTCCCGTTTCAGGCCGGTGGGCTGCCCGTGTCTCCATGCTGCACTCGGCCTCCCCCAACCAGCACGGCGCCGGCGTCCGCTGCCTGTATGACAGCCAGAACCAGCTCATCGAAGGGCGGCAGGAGAGGTACTGGAGGTCCTCCAGGCAGGCGTCACCCTACCGTGGTAAGCACAGCCAACCTTGGCATCCCCTGGCTGAGGCTGGCATTGTTGTGGCTTGTAAACAGTTTTAATCTCCATGCCAATCTGTTTCCTGACATGCTGTTTCCCTTGGAGGGAGTGTGGACCAGCTAAAAACTGAGGCAAGCCTTGCCCTGGAGCCAGCCTGTCTCCTTCTCCATTCTACTTCAGCCTCTTACTCTCCTTTTTGCCTCCAGACCAGGAGCTGAAGCTGTATGACTGGTGCTGCAACCGAGCAGGCAGTGCCCACCTCTGTGCCCGCTACAGTGAGAAGAGGCCAAAGATTGGTTGTGATGGATACCAGTCACCTGGCATGGGTGGGTTTCCAGCCTGTGTGTGCTGGGGTGATGCTGTCTTGGTGCCCAGGGCTGGGGAGGGAAGCAGGAATGTCCCAGCCTCCCCGTGGTGAAGGCAGGAAGAGCCCTGGGCGGATGAGGGAAAGGATTTGGGGTAGCCACATGCAGTTGTGCCATGCCCTGAGCTGTGCAGGGCTGTTGGGGGCATCTCCCTCAGCACATAACCAACAGCCTTGTCTGGGGGTGACAGTGCTGGGAGGGGAGGAGGACCACAGCTGACGTGGTTATGGTGTAAGCTGATGCAAGGCTTTCTTGCAACCCTGAACAGATTCCTCGGAAGAGGTAGAGAGAGACTCGGACGAGGAAATAGGTGAGCAGGATTGCAGGTCTCCTTTCCTTCTGTCCATGTCCCCCTGCAAAAAAGTGTTCTGGGGCTACCAGTTTGCCCCAGGCCCACCTGAGGGTAGGTGACTGAGCAAGTCTCATTTCTTCTTTGCAGATGAAGATGACAAGTAACTGGGGGGTTGCACACCCACAGCATGGTCTGGGCCACGGCTGATCCTTCGAGTCCTTTGCTCTGCTCATCCCCTGTGTCCCCCCCTAGAACCCATCGCCCCTATCCACCACGCAGGGCATCTCACTTGTCCAGTGCTTGTGGTTGCCTGCACTGGCAACTTCATATTTCTACATGAACTAATTTCCAACCCAGACTTGTCCCAAGGAGTCTGTTGCTTCAGTTGTCCTTTCCCAGCTGCAGCTGAGTGGGTGCCCGTGGGCACCTCCTTGCTGGCAGGGAGGTGACAGGTACCCCCCACACACACCACCCTTGTCCTTCCTACATCCCACTGTGCTCCCACGCTGCGGGGTGAACCTGGACCCCTGGCACCCAGGGAAAGGGTATCTACACCTCACATGGGTTGACTGTGGCCAATCCCCTGAGTGCCAGGGTGCACCAGGCTGGTCCCGTGAGCCAGTCCTGTCTTGTCCCCCATCCATCCCTCACTGAGTGGTCCCTGGGCCCTGTGCCCAGGAGAAGGGACCGATTCTCCGGATCAAGCCAGAATCAGCTCGACAGGTCTGCTGGGTGTGTGAGGGCAAAATGCAAACCCATGATCAGAAATGTTGGGAGAAAAATAATATTTGTGTGTAAGTGAGCACCTTCCTTTCTTACAAAAAATAAATCATTGTCAAATCTTGTTTGTTCATTAAAACCTCTGAAGGTTCTGAACATCACTGATCCTGTAGCAGCCCTGTCCTCTGCCAAACTGGAGTGGGAGGCGATGGTGGGGCAGACTTGGAGCATCAGGATTGCAGGATGCTTCTGTCCATGGTTTGAGAGCTGGGGATGTAGGTGTCTGGGCTGCAGCTAAGCCAGGGTCTAGGGCAGTTGATGGGGCTGGAGTTGGGATTTGACAGGGTCTAATACACTCTCCTTGGGTCAGCATTTCCCATCACCAGGGTTGAAGGGCTGTAGGGGGATTGTAGGGACCACAGCCTGACTCGTGTGATCTGAGCCACTGTAAGCAGTGTCCATGAAAACCGTGAGAGGAGACTTGCAGCTTTGCAAGGGGAATGAGAAGATGGAGCAACCAAAAAATCCATCTTCACTCTGGTTCTGTGAACGAGACCCAAAAAAAGCAGGTACTTGAGAGCTCAGCAGGAGGGAAGAAAGGCTGGTCAATGGACCCCTGGGGTACAGACAATTTAGCAGCATGCCATGATTTTTTGTTTATTCTATTTTGTTCCTATCAGATTATACTCACTGTTTTGCCCCACCTGACCCTGCTATCAGGGACTCTACAGGGTCTGGTTACATTGCACTAGCAAATACCCCAGTGCAGACACATTCAAGTCTGGTTGTCTCTGCAGATGGGAAGGTGAAATCCTCTTGCTTTAGTCACCCAACATAAACCCACATTTTTCATTCAAAAAAGCTCCTCCTCCAGAGTGGATCCTCCTGCAGAATCCAAAAGCCTGTCCTCTGCTTCCATGTGTTGGTGTTGCTGGAGACCTTGAGAGCAAGAGCAGAGTGGGAGGCAGCGTCTGATTCCTTGGTGAGCCTAGAGGAGCCGGAGCAGGACCAGTGGCAGGCTAGGGCTGTTGGGGGGGCTGGTTTGGGGGCCTGATGTGGGGTCTCTGGATCTTTATCTGTAAACAAGGACAGGCCTCATCATGTTGTCTGCTCTGCTCTGCTCTTCGCAAGAGCTCAGACAGTGGTGTGCATCCCAATGCCAGCCAAAGCATCCACAATGCTCCAGGACAAGGCACAACTCCAAAGCATCTTCAAGGCAGGGGTCCAGGATTCAGTTCCCAGTCCAGAGCTCCCCACCCCAACGCCCCACCGGGACAGTAACCCCTGGGCAGACCTGGACTGAGGGGTCAATAGCCTGGAGCTGCGGTTTCCAGTGCCTTTCCAGGAAGTGGGAGCAGATGGGCTCTGCTTGCTCTTCTGCCATTGTCAAAGCTGGAGCAGGGAAGATGAGCAGAGCTTGAAGACTGGGGTGAAGCAGAGCCACGGTGGGGGCACTTTGCAGGGATGTACTCACAGGAGAAGGGCCGTGTCCTCCAGAAGGTCTCCTTGGCCCTGAGAGGGGAGAACAGAAAGGGGACAACATGTGTGGGGATGCTGGGAGAGCCCCTGCCTGCTCCTGGTGTTTGAATCAGAAGGCAAAGGGACCAGTGACTGACTGTGGGGGTGAGATGAGGCTATGCAAAGAGGAAAAGCCCCAGTCATGCACACGGTTTCTTGCCTTGCCACTAGTGCAAACTAACTAAGTTACTTCCCAAAGATCCCTGGCTCCAGGGCCAGCAGGGAGCTGGGAACATGGGCAAGACACACCTCCAACCAGAGCAGGTGGCTTGGGGTTCTAAACTTCCCCTGGGTGAGGATGCCACCCCAGGACCAAGGGCGGGGGGGAAAGGAAGGAGATGATAGTGCTTGCACCCCAGCCTTGCACCTTGCCATTCTTCTGTTAACTCCCTGCTCTGCAGGAGAGGAAGGTCTAATCCTGAAACCACTTTTTCCTTACTCCAGGCCAACTCTTTCCAGACACTCGTGAATTGCAGTGGAAATCATTCGGGTGGTATTCAAATTAGAATTAAACAGAAAGCCTGTCTAACCAAGCACTGGGTGGGATGAGGAAGAAAGGCAAACTTTCCCTGTCATGGTGAGAAAGGGAAGCTAATGTTCAACCCATCGATGCTATCGCACTTCCGAGCAGATGACTGGGAAATGAGCTGGAAAATGGTAAAAGGTCACCCAGCCCCTTCCCCAGACCAGATGAGTCCCACCACTTGTGGATCTTCCAAAGGTGGATTTTCCATCAGTTTTTCTTTCTGACACCCAACCTGCTTCCCTGCTGCACCCCCAGCACCCACCCCTGTGTGGGTCCAGCCCACGGCTCACCCCTGGTGCTGGCGTCGGTACCGGCGGCAGAGGTGCAGGGCCAGGCAGGCGATGGCAAACAGGAGGCAGAGCAGAGCCAGGGCTCCCAGCAAGATTCCAAGGAAGGCGGCGAGGCTGATGGCCAGCCACTCACACCGAGAGCCGGTCGGGGAGAAGATGGAGAAGGGCAGGCAGCTGTGGATGGGGAGGGAGGAGCAGTGATGCCGTGGGGAGAAGTGGCTGTGCTGGGTGGCCTTGTCCACCCCAGTGGTACTGCTACCTGCACGTGGGCCCCTCGGGCAGGTGCTGGCACTGGCTGCCATGCTGGCAGTAGCCTGTCTTGCAAGGGGAGATGCAGACGAAGCCGATGGTCCCCACGTAGTGGAGGCGGTAGCCCTTGTAGCCATACAGAGCACAGGGGAAATAGTCCCTCAGCTCAGCCACTGTCACTGGGGAGGGAGGGCACGGGGGTTAGGCCACACAGCATCACCCCTTGATGCTACATCAGATCTCCCTGAGCTGGACCTGCGTCGGGGATGGGGGAGGCTGCCCATCCTCCTACCCCACAGGCATCAACCGAACACTGGGGCACAGAGAGGGCAATGGGGACAGCGGGGTGCTCCTCCCACACTCCATAGCTCAGTGCTGGGAGCAACTCACGCTTCACCAGGTCAGTGATGTTGTCCTGGTGCAGGCGCTGGAAGAGGAGCCCTGTGCCTGCCTCCCGTCTCCCCCACCGTCCGTTGAAGGCTCTGGTGATGGCCACTGGCAGCTCCTCGTTCAGGAATCGAATGACAGTGCTGTGGCTGTCATAGGTAAACTCAGACACCACCACGAAGGTGAAGCCATCACTGTCTGTCCTGCAGGGAAAAGATGGGGCTGCTGGCAGAGCCACTGCTGCATCACAGAGTGACTGAGCCTCACTGTGCCTCAGTATTCCCATTTGGGTGGTGTAAAGAAGGGATGAGGCAGGAGGCAGAGGATGCCAAATGGCTTGTGTCTCTAGGGGTTTACCAGCATCAAAGCTGGAAAAACAGACTCTGGGGTGGGGAAAAACGCCCTTTGCGCACCAAACCCTGTGGCCCCGTGCCCAGCCCTGCCCTGACAGATCACTGGGGTGGGCACGGGTCTGCTTCACTGCTGACTCACGTCTGGGTGACGTTGGTGTTGCTCTGGAAAGCCTT
The DNA here is from genome assembly GCA_036023395.1 of Myiotriccus ornatus. Taxonomy (NCBI): domain Eukaryota; kingdom Metazoa; phylum Chordata; class Aves; order Passeriformes; family Tyrannidae; genus Myiotriccus; species Myiotriccus ornatus. The sequence goes on from JAYRBT010000010.1 coordinate 9,901,347, forward strand.
TACCTCCAGGGAGCCCAGGATGGCTGAGACCTGCAGCAAGGGGAGTTGGGAGGCATTAGGGGAGGGCAGAATGGCACCAGCATGGGGAGAGGCTGAAGTCTCAAGGGTTGCCCTGGCCCTTGGTTCATGTGCTGGGAACCTGGCACATGGCCACAGTCACAGCTGGCATCATGGAGATAGTGTTTCCTCCCTGTGGGCTTGTGGTTCTGCTGGATCCCCAGAGATCCCATGGGAGGGAGGCATATGGAGGCATGGGCATCCCAAGCTGCCATGCTGCCCAGTGTGCTGGTGTGTCCCCCTCCCTCCGCCCATCCCCTCTGGTGACATACAGTGCTGTTGACTTCCTCAGCAGTGGTGTTCAGCAGTGTCCTGACCCGCAGCCGGATGCTTCGCCGGGGCAGATCTGCTGGGGGAAAGACACAGTGCTGGCTCTGGAATCCCAGGACCGGGGTGAGTGGGATTTGGGTTCACCCCGCACTGGGCACAGGCACCCACCTGCACTGGGCAGCGGATGAAAATCCCCCCCTGCCACCAGGCAGCGCTGGTCGATGAAAGCTGAGGGGCAGGCACAGGTGGGGGTGCAGGTGATGGGGTGCAGGTGGCAGTGTCCCCCGTTGCTGCAGTAGCCCTCGGGGCAGGAGAGGGATCCACAGGCTGAGCCACAGCCTGGCCTCTCACCTGCAGGACAGGGAGCCCAGATCAGCTGGAGGCATCAGCCTGGCCCCAGGGCACTGAGCCATCTGCGGCCACTCTGTAAGGCCTTTCTTCCAAGATTTGTTTTGTTTTTCTTTTATATGTTAGGACTAGTAGTGTAAAGTCAGATCCTCAAGCAACAGCCCTGCATCCCCCTCTCCCAGCTGTAGCCATTTGCCCTTGTGAAATCCCAACCTGCTGCACTAGAATGAGAGTAAAAGCCATCACCTCAACCCCACCACAGCCATCTGAAAACAGGGCTTGATTTCAGCCCCCAACTTCTGCATGTGAGATTTTTTTTTCTCAAGGAGAAAAATTGCGTGGGAAAAATTTCCCTTCCCGGAAGACCGGTGAGATCTACAGCCTGGGAACACAAATGGCGTCTGGACTCCAGTCTCTTCTGTTAAGGACAGCAAGGCTTGGGCACAGAGCTCAGCCAGCTCCCCCTTCTCTCCTCTCTGGCCAGCCTGGGTCCCATAGGAACCCTCTTCCAGAGTACCCAGGGGTGATGGGGCTGAGGACCATTCCTGCTAGGGAGTGTGTACTCACCCTCCTCGCTGGCTGGGCAGGAGCAGACGTAGCTGCCCACCGTGTTGGTGCAGGTGGCGTTCCCCAGGCACTCCATCCCCTGCGCGCACTCGTCGATATCTGCCAAGGCAATGCACCATGGCACCGGGAGTGTCACCTTGGCTGGGGTCCCGCAGGCTCTCCGGGTTCCCAGCAGCCAAAGCGAGCCCTTGTCACCTGAGCAGTGCCGTCCATCACCAGTCAGACCAGCTGGGCAGGGGCCACAGCCAGTGTACGGGTCACAGCCCACACCAGGGAAGCATCCCTGGGAGCAGGGGTCTGGAGGGTCCTGGCACAAGGGACCTGAGTAGCCACTTTCGCATCTGCAGGCTGCCAGCTGGGAAGGGGACAGTGAGATTGGCTTAGGAGGATGGGTGGACAGAGAAGACAGCCAGCACAGCTGGCATGAGGACAGGCATGGTGTGATACTAGAGGAACTTTCTGGCATACTACCTGCAGAGAAGACTCCCTGAGGGTGACAGTGTTGCTGTAGTCACACTCCTGGCTCCTGCTGCATCTGCAAAGGGTGAAGCGGAGCTGGAGGAGTGCAGAGAGGTTGTTGGACCCGACAGCCTCCAGGTTAATGGTGAATGGGACTATCCCACGGGGTTCCCATGTCAGGGTGCCATTCTCTGCAGGGAGAAGAGGTGGGAGTCAGAGGAGGTGTCAGAGGAAAGGGTGTGCCCCCATTCCATCCTATCCCATCTTCCCCATCTCTCCTTCTGTACCTGATATGTTGAGCTCTGGTGAGAGGTGGGGCACAAAGCGTGCACCCACCCCCAGGGCATGGTACTGCCTTCTGACCTTCTCTGTCCTGAAGGCCGTGAGTGAAGCGTCACCGCTGATGAGTGGAGGGAAGGAGTCTGAGGAAAGAGCAGCGCAGTACACTGGTGGTTTGCAGTTCTGGCCTTGTCAGCTCTTGGCTCTGAGTCCCTCCTGGTGAGGACAGGACCCCAGGCAGGTGCTGCCATGACCACCCACTAACAAGGCCCTTGTGTTCCACAGCATGGTGGCACCTCTCAGGCTTGGAGATGAACCAGCTGGGCAATGCATCTCCAAGACCTTGGTGATTTCTCTCCTGTCTCACACGGAACAAAAGAGCCCAGGGAGGGAGCAGGGCACTGTGCAGTTACCCCAGCCATGCTCTCTTGGAGGTGAGGATCTGCTTCACTTACTGAGTACTGTCTTCCTCTGCTGGAAGTCGGCTGCAAGGCTCTGGGTGGCCAGGCCCAGGGCCAAGTTCCCTGTGCTCAGTGAATCGTAGATACACTCCTTGCTGCCATGACACTGTGAGGCTGCCAGCTGGTACTGGCTTTCATTCTCCTGCCGCAGCCGAGACAAGAAGATGGGTGTGAAGTTCAGTGCTGGTGAGTCCAAAGGCTGAGCAAACAGGCTGTTCTCACCAACAGCCCCTGCAAGAGAACAACCATGGAGACAGTCTTGAGTTTTTAAGGTTCCTTATGTTTTAGGGTTCATCTCCACGGAGCAGTGAGGAGACCAAAGGGTTTTCCAGGTATCACTGTTTTTCAGGCAAGTGTTTAAATGTTTCCAGCTAAAGCATGCCCAAAAGGTACAGGAAGGAGGGGATCATCAAGGTGGATCCTAAGCATGGACTTACAGGTCATCCCATAGCTATAGATCTCCTCCTCACTGCTGTTCACAGGGATGCTGGTACCATTTGGCATCTGGAAATCATCTGCAGGGTCACGGTCCCACACACCTGGTGGAGCATCACCAGAGGGATGGAGTCTCCCATGCCAAGTCTGACATCCTCTCCAGTGCTGGCCAGTGTTTAGTTTAGACCCAGGGGTCCCCACCCTCACAAGCACATTCCCCCAGTTTTCCAGCCTGCTTTATATTGGGAAGGGAACTTGCACCCCAGCTCTTCAGCAGTGCCGGAGGTCCTCACCGAGGAGGCCCTTGGTGCTGTTGCGGTACCAGTCGGGCAGGCTGCAGACCACGCTGAGGATCCCGGAGGTGGCCGAGATGGAGATGGCAATGGTCCCATCAAAGACGGCCGTGACAGAGGAGGCATTGATCAGCAGAACTCCAGGGCTGTAGTACACCTCGTCACCCATGTCTGCAAGAGAAGGAGAGCACAGAGGGAGAGTCCGCACAAGGCTGGGGTCTGAAATGAGGACCATGAACTTGTGGAGGGGAGTGCTCCCCATCCGCCCTGCCCAAACCAGAGAGAGGTGCAGGTGGGAGATGTTTGATGGAGCTCAGGATGGTTGCCCTTGTGCTGGGAAATTCATTGTCTCCTGGAAACACATTAAACATTTAACAGCACATCCTGCTCACCTTGGGAATAGGAAAACTGAATGGTTTCATTGTTCAGGAGTACTTCGATGTCACCCTGGCTTCCCAAGGTCCATTCAACCTGCAAATCACAGCAGATGTCCCAGTCAGCCCCTCTGCTCCTCCCTTCCTGCCATCACCCCATGCTGGGGACACTTAAGTTAAACCCTGTCCTCCTCCAGCCCTGGCAGAGAGGCTCAGCCCCAGGGCCCATGTTGGCATGTTCCTCACTCCAGGAGACACATGATAAAGCAGCTTTGATGATTGCACAGAAGAGGACAATCAGCTGCCCCTCGCCACCACTGGCATGGGGCACATCAAGGCCACCACTCCTGCTTGTCTGACCATGACAATGTGGGGAGCTGTACCAGTGGGCTGCTGACTCTGAGCCCCCTCCTTAAACTGCTCAGTGGCTGTTTCTGGTGACACCAGGACATTCTGCTTCATGGAACAGGTGTGGGGAGCAATTCAGCCAAGCAAGGAAGAGCATTCACTTGTGCTAATGCACACAGTGAAGAAGGTGGAGCAGACCATACTCCTGCAGAGTCCCCAGCCCTTTCTGGCCTCTTTGCAAGAGGTGTTAGACCTATGTCTGGTGAGTATTAGCCCATCCCACCACTATTAGCACTTTGTTGGAGTGGTGGGAGGTGGCTGGTAAAGGAGAGGGTCCCACCCACATCACTCTGTAGGTTATGTAGAAGTGATGCCCAGCCTGCCAGAGGGGTCTCTCCCATTAGAAGCTCTGACCCATACCCAGGCTGCTCCTACTCACTGTTGAGGTGGTTGTGGAGATGTACTGGGCAGCAAACGCCACGAAGTTGGTGGCCTGGGCCGTGCCAGTCTGTGCCGTGCGCCCCTGCAGCACGAAGCTGGTGTGGGCATCGCTGGCCAGCAGCAGGACAAAGTCCCCGAGCCCATTGAAGGTGTAGGTGAGTCCATCCAGGGTGGTGATGTGGGGGTCCCCAAAGGCGCCAGCTGGGGTCCAAAGGAGATGGAATAATTTTCGGTGGAATCATTTTGGGGGGAGGAAGAAGAGCAAAAGTTGGTGTCATTTCAGGGAGGAGAGCATCCCCAGGGCTGTGCTGGCTCAGCAGCCCTCACTGGGATGCCATGAAGTGTGGCTAATGCATGGGGTCTGTGCATGGCTGTGACACTCACTCAGAGCCCTGGCACAGAGGAGGCAGAGCCTGGGGACTCACCAGGGGTGGGTGGTACATATCCCTCACAGCCAACCCGCGGTCTCTTCTCGGCAAACCTGGAGCAGAACAGGGGCTTCCCCACACGCCGGCAGCACCAGCTGAACGCCTCCAGCTCCCTGTCTGTGGAGGAAGGTGGCCGGGTGCTAGGGGCTGTTGGGGCCCTTGCTGCACCTCTGCTCGGTGCTCAGGGTGTTTTAGGGTGAAGGAATGACAGTGCGCACTTACCTGTGGTGGGGTGGATGGGGAGGCTCCATGCTCTCTCCTGCCAGCCTTCAAGGAAGCTCCCATCTTGGTACAGACATCGCACCCCAGCTCCGGTGGGGCTGGGGGATGCAGTGCGCAGCATCTTTATGGAGGCATCTGCCAGGCCTGAAATGGTGTGGGAGGATCACGGCCATCCCCAGAGCAGGAGGGGAGTCCCTGCCATCCTCCCCCCACCGTGGATGGCCGCAGGGGGCTACATTGGCACCTCTGCTCCAGCGGTAGCGGGGGTCCAGCTCTGCCTGGGGCTGGGAGCAGGGGCATGGTGGCAGCTGGCTGTTCCAGTTGGCCGGTGCTGGCTCTGCATCCAACCACGCCAGGCACCACAGCCTGTAGTTCACCCGGGGGCGACTGTCCAGCCTGTATATCCACAGTCCACGCACATCTGGGGAAGCAGCCAGAGAACAGCACCGCTCAGCTGAGGTCTCACCTTGTGCTGAGTGATCCCGTGGGACAGCAGGTCCCTGGCCACTGACCTCACATGAGGTCTCCAGGCTCCCTCTAGAGCCGGTGTGGCTGTGGCAAGCCACAGCAGGACATGGGACACCCATGCAAGGCACAGCAGGACATGGGACACCCATGCTCTGCTCTTGGTGGCCAGCCCTTGCCCAGTGGCTTCACTAGCCCATTGCCTCACAGGGATATGTGCTGGGGACATGCTCCTGGCACAGAGCACACAGCTCCCTCCATCCATCCCCACCTGCCCCAAGGACTCCCCTGTGCCGTACCGAAGCCGATGCTGCTGTGCTGGTCTGGTCTGTACTTGACAGCTCGTGGCTTTTGAGTCAGCTCGCTGTTTTGGGCGTAGCCATTGCCACTGTGTAGAGAGAGAAGGTTTGGGGTCACGCTTCCAACACAACCCTCCTCTCCTCCCCACAGAGCAGCTGGGGTGGGAACTGCCGTGGTTTGCAGGAGAGAGGGTTTAAATGTGATAGGGTTGCTCCAGGAGTGGGAGCTGGGCTCTCCTGGGGATAACATCTCCAGTGGTCCCAACACAGTGCTGGGAGAAGTCTCTGCCGTCTGAAAACCCAGTCAGATGTGCACAGCACCTGGAGAAGCCGATCAGCACGTTGCCTGCAGCCAGCTTGGTGTAGTCCCACCGCATCCCGCCGTCCTGGTAGAGCAGCAGGGCGAAGGAATAGTTCCCATTGGTGGTGAGGACTGCTTGGTATGTGCTCGTCTGGAGAAACCCAAGGGTGTTAAGAAACCCTTAACACCCCTAAAGCCTCCCCTGCTCTCCCCACAGTGCAGACTGAGGTGGTGAGATCTGAAACAGCTGCCAACGGTCCTCTCTGTCACCTGGGTCTCCCACTGCTCACCTGAGTGTCATTCCTCTGGGATGGATATGCTGGCGCCTTCTCCCATGTCACCTTCAAGGTCCATTTTGCTACATAGGGGATTTTCAGGTATTTCTCAATCTTTGCTTCCACATCCTGGACAAGGGGGTCTTGGGTAGAGCTGAGGGTGGAGTACTCCTACCAGTTGGCGAGAGAGAGGGTTAAATGAGTGAGCCAGGAGCTGGGCTCTCCCAGGAGAACATCTTTGGTGGTCCTCACCTGGTACCAGGTGGTGCCAATGCCCTGGGAGAAATCTGCATCATCCCAAAATGCAGCCACCACTGGGAAACTCTCCCGGCCGCTGAAACCCCGGGGAGGTGGGTTGGGGTTGGACGGGAAATAGTTGTCCGTGGGTGGGAAAATGATCTGTCCATTATCTGTAAACTAACCAAAATAATTTGTTATTTGCCTACAACCCAGGCAACTCCTGGGATGGCTTTTAGCCTCCACGACTGAGCAGAAACCAGCCATTTTAAATTTTTTAACAAAGTTTGGTTTCTGCTCCATTTCTGTGTTGTTTTTTTTTTACCAAAGTGGCAGCACATCCCTTATGTGCTCAGTGAGGGGGGAACTCACATAGAGAGCATCTCGCAGCGACTTCCCAAAGGGAAATCCAATCTCTGGCTTGAACAGCGGGGAGTTAAAATCCACCATCCTCTGGACGTACTCTCGGTCCCCTCCTTTGATGCCAAAAGGGTAGAGGGAGGCTGCTGGCACTGGTGTGGGCAGGAGATGAATGGAAAAGGTGTAAAACCATTAATGTCTGCTTTATCCCTCCTGCAGCCTGGAGAAACTCACCCACTTGCTGCCAGGATACTATGCCTGTTCTCTGAAGAATTGTAACCCCATTTTTAACCCACTCTTGGAATGCTCTCAGTTTTCCTATTTTGCCTTTCCTCATGAATCTGGTAGCCCAACATGCAACACAGATGAGACACCTTGGACCAGGTTGTACTCTCATTTATCACGATGCTTGATTGGCTGACAAACCCTTGCTGCTCGTGGCTTTGGGAAAAGAAAATCTACTTACTGATAAGCTCCTGGGTGGGCTGGGGCTCAGGGGCAGGATTTCTGTGGCCAGCAGTGGTGTGGGCAGATGTGCTCAGTGCTGGTCCTCTCTGTGTCCCAAAGGCAGAAGGTGGGGAGGTGGCAGGGCTGGTGGTGGCTGGTGGTCTCAGCAATGCTGTGGTGCCTGGAGCTGGGAGACCTCCCAGCTCCTTGGCTGGGCTCACTGGAGCTGTGGATGCAATGGCCGTAGTGCTGCCTGCAGTGATGGATGTGGTGCTAATCGCTGTGGTGCTGCCTGTGGTGATGGCCATGGTGCTCCCTGCAGGGGTGGCTGTAGTGTTCTCTGCAGTGATGGCTGAGGTGTTCCTTGCAGTGATGGCTGTGGTCTTGCCTGCAGTGATGGCAGTTTGCTCCCCCCACGGAGGTGCCCCTGGAGATGTCTGGAAGGTAGGAGGGGACGTGCTCGCTCCTTGTCCCGTGTTGTGATTGCTGGCAGATGTAGGAGAGGTGCCTGTTGTTGATTCAGTGGGAGTCTGTCCAGCTGCCACCTCCCCAGTTGCATCAACACCAAGCAGGGATGAGGGGGTTGTTATTGCCTCCTCTGCTGGGCTATTCAGGCTGGGGAGGGGTGAACTGGGCACTGGAACAGCAGGGCTGGGACTAAGAGCACTCCGGGACACAGCAGTTGTTTCCAGTGAGGAGTTACTTGGTGGGGACAGGACAGATTGCCCACCTCTGCTTGTCTCACTGTGTGTTACAGTGAGGGACGGGGCACTGCTGGTAGTGATGTTCCTTGCTGTGGTAAACAGTGTGGCTGTGGTGGCCCTGGTCACCACAGAGGTGTCCCAGCCCACTGAGGTGGCTGGTGGGGTGGTGTTGCTGGGGAACATGCTGGTGGCTGGTGTGGTGGCCAGGTTTGTGCCAGTGGTGTTGGAATCAGGGACGTGGGTGGTGCTGCTGCTGGCTGAGGGTGCTACATCCTCGTTGCGGCTCTCGGTTGGGGTGGTGTCTGCACGGGCAGTGATACCTTCAGCACCTGACCAGGATGCAGTTGTAGTCTCCCACAGGTGTGTGTGACCAACAGCCAGTGTGGTGACCCCAGCCATGGGCTCATCATCAGTGATTGCACTGAGAGTTCTTGGGTCTGGGTTGTGGATGCTATCAGTGGCCTCAGGAGATGGCCTCGAGGTGACATGGGGGCTGTGTGGAGCAGAGGCACTGCTGGGAACAGCAGAGGCAGGTGTTGTGACCCTGTCCATACTGACATCACCTGCTCTCACTGCTGGACCAGTGACAGTGATGCTGGAGGTATCAGAGGGTGCCGCCATCTCCAGATGGGTGCTCCCAGGAACAGTAGGGGACACACTGACATCTGTGTCAGCAGTGCTGTGAGCAAGGCCAGGGGAAGGTGCTACAATTAGCTCTGTAGCTGTGGGTGACACTGAGCCCATGATGGCCACTGCTGTAGGACTTTTGCTGCCTGGGGCAGAGTGTGCTGATGGGGTGGCATCACTGGCAGCTGGCTCAGTCACCCCAGTCATAGGAGTGGGCAACCCCAGGGACAGCCTTGCAGCCTTGTTCCTCATCATGGGAGAAACTGTGTCCATGTCCAAGTTCATGCCCATGTCTGAGGTGGGCTCAGCAGTGCGGTAGCTGTGGAATGATGCAGCACTTGGATGGGTATCGATGCTGGCTGTGTCATGGGGTGACACCGGTGGGCCTGTCCCCAAAGAGATGTCCCTGCTGCGATGGGTACTTGTTGTGGCACCCACCCTTGTGTTCTCAACCAGGGCTGAGCCCAGAGTTGCCTGCATGGTGCTGTCATCTCCTGCCAACTGGGACGTGCCCTGGTCTCCCTCTGCAGCTGCGTTTTTGGGGCTTGGTGGTACCATGGGCTGGGTTGTCTTGATAGTGGCTGTGCTGGTGAGGGGTCTGGCCTTGGTCAGTGCTGGGCTGGGGTTAGTCACAGCCAGTGGGGCTGAGGGACTGTCCCTGGGAGCTGGAAGAGTCAGATTCACTGGGAGCCTTGTTTCAGAAGCATCATTCCCTTGGGCAGGTGGCTCTGGTGATGGTCTGGCAGTGATGGTCGCATGTCTGGAAGTTGGCCCTGCTGCACTGGCATCTGGGTTCTCCTCTGTGCCTGCCTCCAGGAACCCCATCCCCATTGCTTGCCCTGTGGTGCTGCCATCGAGCTGGGGGTCACCTGAAGCTCCCACTGCTGGTGGTGTGGTATCCAGGGACAATGGGGATGTGACTGCTGCCATCTCTTGGGGGATGCTGGATGGGGGCACCCTCAGAGCCATTCCTACATTGGCACTGCCTTCCATTAGATGGGGGACATCTGCTTGGGATGCCATGGGGACAGTGACTGCTTTGAATATTCCTGGGGTACCTGGTACAGCTGTGCCGGTGCCCAGTGCAGTGCTTGGTGACCATGTCTCTGTCTCTGGAGGTTCCCCATGTTGTGTCCCAGCCCAGAGCGGTGGGGCTGGTGCAGGTCCAGGTGTGACAGCAGTTCCTGGAGTTCTTGAGCCTCCCATGGGACCAGGCTGGCTGTGGCTGGGGGATGCATCAGGCACAGGCAGGGTGGCTCCGGTGTCCCCTAGCTTAGTGATGGCACTGCCACTGGCCAGCAATGCTGTTCCCATCCCTGCTTCATGAATTGGAGTGCTGGTAACAAGGGAGGACGGATGTGCAGCTGGCAGTGTCCCAATGCCATACACAGCAATGGAAGGTGTTGGTGCAGCAGCAACAGCTCGAGGGGCCCTCTCTGGTTTTTCTCCACCGGCATCTGTGAGGGACAAGGGCACAGTCATGCTGGATCTGGTTGGAAGGGTTCCACCTCCTGAAGGGGTCTGGGGGAACAGAGAGCCTGTGGAGTGCAGAAAGGGTCTTGGAGAGGGATCACCAGGGTCATCAAGAGCTGAATGGGGGGGCAGGCTCATGCTGAGCCCCTCTTGGGTGGCCTTGGTCTCTGGGAACGCAGTGCCTACTGTGGTTTTGGTGCTGTCCTCATTCCTCATGGACACCAGCTCAGCACTGGTGCTTCCCAGAGCTGGGAATGATACAGTGGGGATATGCTCTTCAGCTGTGGCATCCACTACCACAGCCACTGTGCCTGGAGCTAGTGTGGTGGTCTGGAGGTGGGTGACAGCATCGACTCCAGGTAGCCCAACTCCAGCAGTTTCAGGAGTGGTGCTGTGGCTGGGGGAAAGCATCTCTCCTGTGTCTGGCACAGCATCACCAGGGGGTTGGGGCAAAAGGGCTGGAGGCAGCTGAGTAGGAGGCACAGGGGGGTCCTGGGAGGCACTGTGGACAGTGTCAGACAAGGCATGTGTCCCTGGCTCTGCAGCCTCGTCAGTGCCAGTGGTGGCAGAAGAAAAGGTGATCTTTGCCAAGGATGCACTTGGGGAGTCTGCAGACGGTGGAGATGCTATCATGGCTCCTTCTGTGACTTTGTCAGGGGGGAACCCGGGGAGGCCAGCGGCAGAGTTGGGTGAGAATGCTGATGTCTTCATGGGGCTGCCCCTGTCCTGAGAGATGCTGGCTGCTGGGTCTGAAGGTGAGGCGGCCTCGTCCACCCCCAGCATGGCCTCCTGGGACAGGAGCGAGGCAGGTCCACGTGGCTCAGCAGAGCTCTTGCTGATGCTGGGGAGTGATGTCCCTGTGCTGTGCTCGTCCTGGGGGAGCAACGGCACCGTAGTCCGTGCTGTCCCTGGCATCCTCTCTGCAGGGACAACACCCACGGCAAGACCCACTGCATGCCCCGTTGGCGTGAAGGACAGAAGCTGCTTGTGCCAAGTGGTGGTGGGAGCTGGAGGGGTGCTGCTTGGGTGGCTGGCAGTACTTGGAGAAGAGACCCCAGCCCCTGACCCTGCCTGGAGGCTGCCTTGCATTGCTGGACCCCCGGGGAGAGCTGCTGGGCTGGGCAGCCCCTCCTGCTCACCACTGCTCCCAGCTGGGACCAGCCCTCTTGTTGTCGCCTGTGGCACCAGGATGCCTGTGGAGCGAGACAAGGCAGCCCCGGCTGGATCAACCCCACTGCGGCCCCAGCAGGCAGGAACCTGCCCGCGGCCAGCTGCCTGCCGGCCTTACCTGAGCCCTGGCTGCCCGCAGAGGCGATGGTCCGGCCGGCAGGAGAGGGGTGCTCTGGCCGTGGGGCCGCGGCGGTGGGGAACGCCTGGCACATGCCCAGGTCGAAAGGCAGCTCAGTGCTGGTACTGTCGGCTGCATGGGAAATGCTGCTCGACTCTGCCGGGACCAGCGTGGGGACAAGGGGCTGCTCCTTCATCTCCCCGGCTTGTGCAGAGGTGGGTGAGAGCAGGATGAGGAAAAAATCAGCCAGGGATCCCCATCACCTCCATCCCTCCTCCCTGCCGCGGCGGGAGCATCCACAGCTCAACCAACACCAACAGCGGGCAGACTCCTTACCCAAGGGCGAGAGTCCCCCTTTTATCCACAGTTCCCCCCCCACCTTCCCCTGCTGCAGCTGGGGACTCCGCCGAGGCTGTGGCACCCGCAGACAGAGACGGGGCAAAGCCCAGCCAGGCACTAGGGCTCAAACCTGGGGCATTGGGAACAAGCCGGAGGGTTGTTCGCAGCCCATCACCCAGATAGTATCAGCCACCCGTTCAGCTCGTGGCAATGCAAGCGACCCCGGCACTTACCTGGCAGCACCCAGAGCCCCCACAGCACCCAGCTCCAGAGCAGCCACGGACCCCGGGACCCCATGGTGCTTCCCCGGCGGCAGGGACAGGGCTGCAGCTCTGCCTGTCTCAAGGGAGGGACGCAGAGGGTGACTCGACCGGTGAGCACTCCCCCAGGTGGGGGGGACGGGGACACCACGTGCCCTGCCTGGGGCACTGACGTCTACGTGTCCTCGCAGCCTGCGATGAGGTGGCAGCGTCCCAGTTCTGGGGACCCACTGATGGTGCTGGACACCCATTTTGCCATGGGAGGTTTTAAGGCCCTTCCCAGGTTGACCCCATTGATGACAGCCCAAGGTTGGGGTGCCCAGTTCCTGGCGAACAGCCAGTGGGTTTCAAAATCACTTGGCCCAAAGGCCCTGGCATGGCAAGTGGGGACAGGGATCACCAACACCTCTGTGGGGTGGGTCAGTCCTGG
>JAYRBT010000010.1:9913933-9935915 GCA_036023395.1 Myiotriccus ornatus
CCTTCACAGGGTCTTACCCAGCTCCGGGATCACTTAAGGGGGCAGAAACACGTCAGTGACGGGGCTGCGCCTTCCTCACTTCACTGAAAGCCATGCCAGCGGCTGCCACACCACAGTGGCTGTGCCTCACAGGGAAACAGCAGCTCAGAGTCTGAAGCACTGACGCATGACCGTGTCCACAGCAGCACCAGCACATCTGCCTCTCCTGCACTCAGGAGGGACAGGGGACCAGAGATGAGGGAGCTGTGGGTGCGCAGGACACACAGGGGATATGGCCAGGTAGCATCTGCCACAGGGAGGGATCCACAGCCACACCAAAGCAGCCCTTCCTCGCCGTATACGGCAGGGTCTCTCCTCTAGAGAGAGGGCACTCTGGGGAGCAGGTACCACCAGTGCCCATGGACCTGGTGAGTTTGGGCACCAAGATCCTCCTCTACCTGATCCCCACATCCCTTCCTGACGCTGCTACAAGGGGAAACCCGGCAAAGGGGCTCTGATACCCACTTGGAGGCGGGGCAAGAACTCGCACCTGAGGTGGGACCCCATGGGAGCCACCCCTCACTCCCCCACCAGCTCCTGGCTCTGGCTGCAGTGGTGGCACCTGGTTGCACAACACCCCTCGCGTGGGTGGGGGCGCGACGCCGGTCCCGCCACTCCCTGCCCGGGCATGAGTCAGGCGGCAGCCAGGAGCCGCAGGGCACCGAGGGGCCCTGCTGCAGGGGGCTACCCTGCGCTGGGGCAGCGCCTTCAGTCAAGCACTGCCCACTCAGGGTGGGCAAAACTGCGCCCAGCCTTCAGGTGTTGGGCCTGGGGGTGGGACAAACTAACTCCAGCAGCCTCAGATGGGGAGAACCTTGCACCCTAAAACAGCCTGGAAGGCACTGGTGGTGGGTTTTACAGGTGCACGTCACACAGCTCCCTGGGGATCCCCAGTGTCAGTGCATCCCCTCCCCAGCTCCATCACATGGCAGATCACAAGGATCACAGTCCCGGCTGCCTGCAAGGAGGACCCAGCACCCATGGAGACAAGGCCTGTCCCTGTGTGTTGGCAGGGACGAAGCCGGGAGATGGTCGCAGCCACCCTCCTCCTCTCCATAGAACACTTTTATATATATACATAATATATATTAAAATTACATTTCTCTTTACAAAAACAATTCAACAAGGGGCCAGAGGACAGAGCCCATTTGCCCAAACCAGGGCATAAGCACCCCAGCAAGTCTGGGGCAGGGTCCCTTTTGGGATGTCTCCACCCCCAACGCGGGGGCTCAGTCCAGAGTCCAGCAGCAGATTGCGTGGGTGGAGGCGGGGGCACTGGCCCCGTGGTGAGATGCCTTCTCTGGATCTGACGCCACTCACCCCATCCCTGCTGTCACCACCTATAAGGAGAGGACAGGACATGAGCTCAGGAGGGGTGATAGGGCCAGCTCGCCCAGAGCAGTGTGCATGGAGAACTCCCCCCCACCCAAAACGTATCCATGACCTTACTTCTGGCGGGCGGTGCTGTAGGGATCAAGGAGGTGGGAGCTGGCCTGCTCCAGGTTCCAGTCGAACATCTCCAGCACCCGCTGGCAGTCACCGCGGGACTTCAGACCCAGGCAGAAGAGCTGCTCCACCTGCAAGGGGACAGGGCATGGCCAGGGGGGTGACAGGAGAGCCACCACTCTTGTGGGAGCCAAGGTGAGGGAACAGAGGTGTGCCATACCTTCAGGTACTGGATGGCCCGTTGGATATTCCAGCCGTGGTTCTGCAGGGCTGCCTGGCACTCGTCGGTGGTCACACCATGCACCATGTCCTGCACCTGGGGAGAACTTGTGGTCAGTGTCTGCTGCCACCCCCAGGCAGCACAGAGCCCATGACTGAAGCAGTGGGCCACTGGGACTGCCCCCAGTCCTGGTTCTTTCCCTAGGGAGCACCGTTAGCCTGGAGCTGGCATCATTCTGAACATCATTTGACTCTTCTGGGCTTTGGTGGGCCTCAATAGCCCCAGCCCAGAGAGCCCAAGGGGACCATAGGGACAGCCACTTTCTCCCTCCCCAGGGCCTTGGGTAGGGCCAAATTGGGTTAAAAGGGCCTTGAATTCCCATTTTAGCACTGCAGTGACATTTATGTCCCCCTGCACATTCGAGGCCCCCTTGTAGCCAATCCCATGCAGTTGTACTTGGGAAAACTGAGGCACAGGGTGGGGAAAGCTCTTGCCCAAGTGAACTCATGGCCAGCGTGTGCCCTCCTCCCCATGGACGCTGGGCACGTCACTTACCAGCCGGATCTTGTCAGCGGGACGGCAAACATCTGGCCCATCGTAGACAATCTTCTGGAGGCTGCAAGAGGCTTTCACCAAGCACTTGGGCCCAGGGTTGCTGTTGTTGGAGGAAAAGTTGGCCTTGCAGTCTGGCAGTGGCTGCTGCACCATGGGACGGACAGTGGCTGTGGTGACCTGTCGGGATGTTGGCACCTCCTCTGGGCTTTTAGCCTCCTTGAAAAACTTCTCGTACTTGTCCAGGTAGGCAGGGCGCTCAGGCAGCAGGTAGTAGTGGGTGCTGCTGATCTTCTGCCCATCCTTCACAATGGGCAGGATGCAGGGTCCCTTGGAGCAGTCCTTGCCCTGTGCCTGAATGACCTTGGGGGTGGCGTACTTGGGGTCGAGGGCAAAGCTCTGTGTGGTAGGCATGGGCTTTCCTGGCGAGGTGGAGAGGCAGGAGCAGAGGGCAGCACGTTGCTGTGGGGAGCCCACCTGCAGAGCCATGGGGCTGGGGGTCCGGGAGGTGGGCTGCGACAGCGGGTCCCGGGGGGGAATCTGGGGTGGCCGGTCTTCTTCGCCCCCTGAGGCTGGGGAAAGATCCCCTGACCAGCGCCCGGGCTCACTGCGGCGAAGGGGACGGGGTGGGATTGGAACACGGGGTGGGATTTGGGGCTTATCATCAGCAGGGGCAGCCGGTCCCAGGGGGACATTGAGCCTCTTCATGCACTCCTGCTGCAGCTCCTCAAAGAGCTCGGTGGTCTGTGTCATGCTGGGCTGTTTGGTCTCCTTGGGGGGCAGGAAGAGGTTGTCCTCCAGCACCGGTCCCCGCTCACCCTCATCCACAAAGCCATAGTTGGTCTTGCCCCGCCGGCTCGGGGGGCTGGTGATGGAACAGACCTCAAAGTCGTCCTCATCCTGCGCCACGTCATCATAGGCAGGCGGTGGGGGCAAAGGGCGGGCGTCCCAGTCCACCACCGGCGTGGGGTGCAGAGGCCGGGGTAAAGCCCGTGTGGGGCTCTGAGGTGGGGTCTTGTCCAGCAAAGAGAAGGCCTCCATGGCCAGCTTGGCTAATGATGGGGCTGTCAGCTCCCCCATTGGAGAGGGGGTACCTTGGGGCACTTCCTCCCCAAAGTCGATGAGGGTCACCTCGTTGCCTGCCGGCCCCTCGCTTGCCAGCCGTCCGGGTTGCCGCTCACCCACCTTGGTGCCTGGTACCCGTGCTGATGGCTTGACTGGTCGCAGACCCTTCCCTGTGCCTGGCTTCTTCAGGCAGAGCTTCCGGAGCCCCCCTGGCAGACCCTCTTCCTCCTCACTCACTGGGTCGTAGCAAGGCTCTAGGAGGTGACAAGAGAAAGATGGTGAGAGTCGCAGCACCCATCCCTGGGGTGCAACAAGGGGCATCTGCATCTCCAAACTCCCAAACTGCCCCATAGCTTCAGCCCCCTTTGCTCCCCACTTGGGTGCAGCAGATACACCAGGGAAGGGGGCACCTGCCCCAGGCCACCCAGATAAAGAGAGAAAAGAAGGGGGGCATGAAGGAGGGAGAGCAGCGCCCAAAGAAGCTGAACTTACTGGTTAGCAGGACGGTAGGCTGAGGCGGGCGCGGAGGTGGCTGCCCTGCAGGAGAAGAGAGAACCCAAGAGGAGAGGCATGGGGTGAGTGTGCGGAGCAAGCGGCAGCCAAGGTGCTTATTAGCAGGGTGCATGCTTTGTTCAGTCCCCCATCACCAGTGGGGTGCAGAGAGGATGTTAGTGGGAAGCCACCCCATAAGGGAAGATTGCAGGTTTAGGGGGATTGTGGCATACGCACAGCGCCTGAGCTCCCTCCCCGTGGCAGCTCCGCTGAGATCCCTGCACTGGGGAGACCAGCCGTGGGAGGCTGGGAGGGGACTCGGGACTCGGACGAAGGGCAGTGGGGCAGAGTCCAGCCAGGCAGAGCCACCAGCCGCCCACGCTGTTGGCAGTGGCATATGGCCAGGTGACAACATGCCCCATCACCCCAGCTACCCCCGGGTCTGCAAAAAGCAAGTGCCAGCAGAGAGACAGAAAGTAGAGGGTCCAGCCCATCACCCTGGCAGCAGGGCATGGGGACAAGGGCTTCGTGCAGCTGATGGGCAAGAGGAAGGAGAAAAGACGCTCACTTTTAGCCCTGCCTGGAAGCTGTGTGGGTCTGGCAGTGCTCGGGTCCACACCTAAAATGTCAGGAGGGTCCATGGGATTTCCCAGGTACAGCCTGTGGGGGAGAGAGGAAAGTGCCTGGGAGTCAGCAGGGGCCATACAGGATCCCTCACTCCCCAGGCTTGTGCCTTGGGACACCCCACAGCTCCTCCACCACACATGCCCCAGCGAGAACCGTCCCTGTGAATGCTGGGACACCACACCCCAGAGGCTTTCGCTGCTGTGGCACAGAGCCTGGTGCCGTCCCTGTGTCACCCACTCCTCTCTGGCTCCACATGCACGATGCGCTGTGCCCAGAGGACGGCAAGCAGGGCTCCATGTCCAGGGTACACACGTGTGTGGGGTGTGGTGCCCAGGACACTCCTTCAGCAGCAGGGCGCTGTGGTGCGATGCTGCGCCCAAGGCACAGCGCCCCGGTACTGCCGGGGGGGTGCCGGGAGGCCCGGGCGAGCCATCGCAAGCCAGGGAGCCGGCGGGAGCTGGTGCAGCCCGAAGGTTTGGGCGTGTGCCGAGCTCGGTGCGTTCTCGGCAGCCCGGGCAGCACGTACCCAGCGCCCGTGCCCACGCACCGGGGTGCGGGGAGGCCTGCCGGGGCACGAGCCAGATCCGCGTGCACGGCGCCTCCGTTCAGCCCTCTGAGGGCCACTGGCACAGCCCCGGACACCAGGGTGCTGTGGAGGGGTCAGGCTGGGACCGAGGACACCAGCAGAGCTGTCCCAGGCCTGGGATGCCAAACAGCAGTGGGGATCATGATTCCAGGGGATGGAGCGAGCCTGTTGCAGTAGCTGGCCCTACCCAGCGGGAGCTTTCCAGGCTTTGAAATCCTATCCTGCCCCCCACACACAGCCCTCCCACGTCCCTCCAGCCCAGTGCTGGCAGAGAAACCCCCATGACCCCTGC
Organism: Myiotriccus ornatus; assembly: GCA_036023395.1. Taxonomy (NCBI): domain Eukaryota; kingdom Metazoa; phylum Chordata; class Aves; order Passeriformes; family Tyrannidae; genus Myiotriccus; species Myiotriccus ornatus. The sequence goes on from JAYRBT010000010.1 coordinate 9,919,253, forward strand.
CAAGATGCTCCTGCTCACCCAGCACTCACGCTGGGCACAACAAGTCCCACCTGGCAGGGGAGCACGTGGGGCACAACAAGTCCCACCTGGCAGGGGAGCACGTGGGACACTGGGTTACAAGCACCCATTCCCCCTCCCCCCCATCACAGTTCAGCCAGGGTGTCTCCTGATGGAGCAGGGTGGGGAAAAAAATCATTTTGTTGGATTTTTTTCCCATTTTGCTTTTCAGAAAGACTCATGCTGTTAAAAGCGTGATGACAGGCTGCAAGCCACGCACATCCATCAGTCCTGGGACACCCAGAAACACTGGGGTAATGTGGCCACCTCCAGGGTGGTGCTTACGCGGGTCTCCCCCCGAGGACAGCCCCCCACAAGCACAGCAGCCCCCACCTCCCTAACCCCATTAGTAAGAAGAGGCAAAGAAGTTAGTCCAGCTGTAGAGACCCTACCCAGAGCCACCATTCCCAATACAGCAGTGGGGAAAGAAGTGCTTGATAGGGAAAGAGGGGGGCAGTAGCCAAGCCGCGGCTCGCTCCCGTGCCCAGTGGGCAGGGGGGAAGGCAGGGAGCAGGCAGAGGATGCAGAGAAGACAAAAAGTTTCTTACTCATCAATTTTATCGGGAAACCCCCAGCAGTGCTGCGGGTTGGTGTCTCCATGGCCTGTGTGGATGAAGCTGTTTTTAAGCGGCTGGCTGATGTCGTGGGCTGACAGCCCTGCCACCGAGGTCACCGTGTTTCGGGGAAATTGGCCCACTTTTAGGGTCCGTTTATTCTGACCCCGCCACCAGTAATTCTCAGCCCTAAGGAATAAAAAGGACCTCGTTACTGATGAGGGGATGGGAGGGTGACACGTGCCTGCCCCAATGACCGGGAGGAGGCAAGGTGACTTGTCCAAGTCCACGCAGGCACGCGGTGACACAACTGGGAAAGGAAGATGGGTGCCCAGCATCCCAACCCTACACTGGCAGTATGCTCTGAATCCCAGCCCACATGGTCCCTGCACCCAGTAGTGCTGGGAACACAGCTGGTGGGGAACAAAACTCCATACTTGTGCTCAAAAAAATGTGTTCCTCCCTCCTCCCTGCTGCCTCAAATTGTGCAGGAGCCTTGGGGTGATGCCTGCACCAAGATGCTCATCACCGTGCCCTGTGCCGTCAAGGATGGCACACAGGACACACCTGGGGTCTGATGGGGCCCACATGGGGGACAGTGGCCTGTGGAATCTTCCTCACTCCCTTCCTACATTATTAGTGAGCCCTGGTGTGGGTAGGGGGAGATGGGCAGACAGACAGGTGGGGAGCTAAGGCTGTGAATCTTCTTGGAGCCACCTGAGTGGGCCAGATCACCCTGGGCTGCCGGTCCCCAGTGTGTCCCCCAGGAATCACCTGCTCCAGGACACAGCCACCTCTAGGTGGGATGAAATGGTCATGTAGCCCAGAGAGGTTGGGCAGCACAGGGATGGGGCAAGGAAAGGCACCCCAACTGGTGTCCCCCACCCAGCACTGTGCCAAATTAATGTGGGAGGGGTCCAACCCTAAACCACCCCCCTGCCTGCCAAGGGCCCCCTCTCCCCGTGAGCAGGGCATGGTGTGGGCTGGGGGCAGTGGCAGTGTGGGTGCCAGCCTGGAGAGGCTGGCACGGGCCCCACAGTTTCCTGGAGTCACCTGTGAGTCACCCCCGGCCACCAGCTCAGCCCTTTTCCTGTTTACCTTCCCGCTGCCGCCAGCCAGCCGCCTTACTCAGCGTTAGGACCCCTCGGCAGAGCCAGGGCAGAGCCCAGCCGGTACCGGGCACCCTCCCTCACCCGCGGCGGCCCGGGGGAGGTGGCGGAACGGCTGCCCTCCCCGGGAGGTCCCCTCCACTCGCCCTCCCCGCACCCCTCACCGCTGCATCCCGCCGAAGGGATGCTGCAGCCGGCCATCCCTCCGCTCCCTCTGCTTTCAGCTTCTCCCACCGAACCCGAGCTCGGACCCCAAGAACAAACCCGCTCCGGCGCTGCCCTGGCTCCTCTCCCCGCGACAGCCCCCTCCCGCGGCCGGCTGGGTCCCCGGGGGGCTTTCAGGGAGGTCCCTGCCCCTGCCCACACACACGTACGCACACCCGGCGCCCGCCGAACGACAGGCAGGGGCTTGAAAAGGGGTGGGGGGTGTTTACGGTGCCACGGGCGGCCTCGGCGGGGCCGCATGCGGCCCCTGGCAGGAGGCCCCCCACCCCTCCCCTGGCCGGGCATCCCTGCCGGCAGCGCAGTGACAGCCCCCCGCGGTGGAAACTGAGACACGGGGAGGGGGCTTCCCTCCGGCAGCAGTGGCAGCCGCTGGGGTTCCTACCACCCCCCGGCTGCTGAGCCCGCCCCGCCTGCCCTCACCCCACACCCCAAAACCTGCCCACTGGGGGTCACCGAGGACCGTCCTCCCCTGGGGAAGCTGAGGCAGGAGACGCTGCGCCCCGGCTCTGCCGCACTCCCGGCACCCCCCGATCCACGGGCAACCCCCAGCCCCCTTTCCGCTTCATCCCCCCTTCGCGGCTCACCTGGGGCCAGCGGCGGGGCGGGGGGCTCGGGACCCGCAGCCCGGCCGCGATGCGGCGGCGGGGACGATGTAGGCGCTCTGGCGCGACCGCACCGCCCTCCGCCGCTCCTTCCCTCCCTCCTTTCCTCCCTCCGCCGACGCCGCTTCCCCTCCCCTCCCCTCCCTGCAATTAAACCGCCAGACCCTGGGCAAGAGTCATCCCCGCGGCGGCGGACCGGGAGCAGCCGGTCCCTGCAGACACACAAACCCGGCCTGATTCACCCCGAGCCGTGACTAACCGCGGGGAGACGTCCCGGGGCGGGGACAGGGAGGGACAGGGACAGAGACAGAGCCCTCCTCCCCTCCGGGCTGTGGGGCCGGCGTCAGCTTGGGGACACTGCGCTGCTTTGGGGGATCCCCACTGTCCTCCAGCTGGAAGGGGACAGGCACATCCTGGAATAGGGATGAGGGGCCAGAAGGCCGCCCCCACTCCAGTCCGCAGATCCCCAGGGCAGTGGAGCGGGTGGCTGTACCCTGGCAAGGTCAGCAGGGACCAAAGAGCAAAGCCCACAGCACAGTGGGTGCTGCCAGCGTGGTACAAAGCCCACGGTGCTTCTCCCAGCCCTACGACAGCGGCACGTCTCGGGGTGCTGGCAGCATGTCTCCACCGCTATCAGCAGGGAGCGGCCCTGGGGCATGCGGTCTCCCGGGGCAAAGCCACGGGCACAGTGTGGTGAGTCAGAGGGGACGGTGCAGGCAGGGATGTGGGCACTGTGGGCAGGGCTGTTCCCCCACAATGGGATGGCACCCTGTTGCTGTGCTGCCTGAGTGACCACAGACCTCCCAGCTCTGCCCGCCCATGGTGTATATGGCCAGTTGTGCCAGCGGCAGAGCCAGGCCTTCCCATCCCCACTCCCCACAGCTCTGCCAGTGCCCACAGTCTCCCTATTCCTGGGTGCCCTCTCCCCACCAAGGCTGGCTGCCAGTGTGTTCCTTCCCCACAATACCTGCCACCCTCCCATGCAGTACCTGCCCTCGATGACCGTGATGATGTCGTTCATCTGGATGTGCAGCTTGTCGGGCTCCTCAAAGTCCTGCAGTGCCCTCATGTCAGTGGGCTGGGCCTGGGGGTAGATGTGGATAAGGATATGGGACGCAGCCCCCCATGTCCACCCCTGCCCTGTTTAGAGGCAGGACACGGGGGCCCCACAAATGGATCACCACTAGTCTGTCCTCAGCTGTCACATCCCTGGGGTGGGTCAGGGCAAGGTAGCACCCAGGTTTCTCCTGCTGTGACCATGTCACATGGCCTGAGCTACCCCATTAACAACTCCCACCTCAACGATATCCTTAACTCTACTCATGCTCAAGCAGAACCAGTGGACGGGATGCCAGGGCTCCTGTCCCCCTCCCTGCTCACCCACCTCCACCAAGAAGTCACGCAGGGCCACGAAGGTGGGTCGGTCCTCGGGCTTGTGCGCCCAGCACTGCAGCATGACGTTGTAGATGTCCTGGGGACAGTCCTCAGGCCGTGGCAGCCGCTCACCCTCCTTGTCTATCTTATGCAGGATCTGTGGGGCACGGGGTGCTGTCAAGGACTTCCAGGTCTCCCTCAGCACCAGCAGGGTGAGGCAAGGGGGCAGGATCCTGCTGAATACCTACCTGGCTGCCGTTGAGGCCTATCCAAGGCTCCTGACCATAAGTGAACATCTCCCAGAGGGTGACTCCAAACATCCAGGTGTCGCTGGCATGGGAGAAGGTGCGTGTCTTCAGGCTTTCAGGAGCACACCTACACAGGGAAGGACGTGAACATCAGGTCGTGGGTGCTGCACCCCCAAGTCTCCCCCTCCTCAAGGCTCACCAGGCAAAGGGGACCTTGCGATGCTCCTGCATCACATAGTGGTCATCATTTTTGGGCAGGGCCCGCATCAGCCCAAAGTCCCCGATCTTGACAAGGTCATTGGAGGCCAGCAGGATGTTGCGGGCAGCCAGGTCGCGGTGGATGAAGCGCTTGGACTCCAGGTAGGCCATGCCCTTGGCCACCTGGATGGCATACTGGCAGAGAGTGGAGATGAGGAAATGGCCCTGGTTCTTCCGCAGTCGGTCCAGGAGGGAGCCCAGCGGGGCCAGCTCTGTCACCTGGGCCATAGGGAGAGGACAGCAAACCAGTCAGTCCAGAGGCACCCTGGCTGGGCTGGCTTCCAGACTCCTTGGGCCCCATTGGGGATGCCAGTAGAGGACTTGGGGTACAGACACAGCCTGGCTTTGCTCATGCCATCACGTGGGACCCACATGGGGTGGCATCAGTGTTGGCCCTGTCCCTCTACACTCACCATCTTCATGGGGTGGGAGAGCACCACACCATACAGACGGATGAGGTTCCTGTGGTCCAGGGAGTGCATGGCGTTCACCTCCCGGATGAAGTCATCCAGCGCCTCTGGCTGGCTCAGCACATCCGTCTTGAGGCACTTCACTGCCACGTTCAGCTGTGGCCAAAGCAGGAGTGAGCCCCGAAGAGTCTTCCCCTGTGGGTTGTCCCACTGCCCAGCTCTCCACCCCCCTCATGAGCAGTCTCTCACCGTCTTGCCGGCAGGCGTGCACCACTCGCCGCGACGCACGACGCCGAAGGAGCCGTCGCCCAGCTTCTCAAAGATCGAGAGGTCCCGCTCCCGCACAAGGCAGGTGAGGGAGTGTTGGCCCCCAGCTTCGGGGGGCGGCGGCGTGGGGGGCTTGCGGAAGGTACTCTGGGGCTGGGGTGGCAGCTCCGACTCTGGGCGCTTCCCACTGAACACCTGCGGGACACGGAGGCAGGTGAGATGTTGATGTGAAGATACACGAAACCTTTGGGTCTGCAAGTGAGCAGTGCTGGGACAACCCTTGTCTGGGTTGTACACTCTGGAACCCACTGACGACCTCTAACTGGTGATGGCCCAGGGCAGTCTGGTTGCGGGATCAAGCTCTGTTCCTCCAGCAGCCTGCACGCTGGGCTGCGATTCATGTGGAGAGAAGGGGTTGTGCCTCTCACAGCAGCCCTGCAGCAGCTCCCCAGCAGCCACAACAAACCAGGCCAGTAGCCAGAGGGCCCTGGGCACTCCTTGGCCAGCCTATGGCCACACAATGTGCCCAGGCACAAAGCCAAGGGAAACCTCCAGCTTGGGCTGGTGACACATCCCTGCAAAGATAGGGGCTTTGCAATTTGTGCTGGCTGCCTCCACCACCACCCAGAGGGGATGGGCTCTCCTTCCATCTCCCTCAGCTGGGACTGATGATGTGCCCCACTGGACGGGGTCCATCCCAGTCTCAGGACCCAGGCAGCCAGGACCCCTGCAGGGTGCATGGGGGCTGGGCCCAACATGTGGTCAGGGTGGGAGGTGGCATTTCTGCCACTTTTTCTTTAATAGGAGTAGCGTTCTATTAAAAGCCCATCCTGACCATGTCCCAGCACAGATGAGTCACAAAGAGGAGAGGCCACGACCCAGTGCCCAGCTGGTAAGTGCTCTGCTCTTCTGGGGGTGCCAACTGCCATAGGGTGCCAGCAGCACCAGCTTTGGATGAGATGGCATTGGGGAATACATGAGCATCCCAAGGTCCTCTGTCCTGGTATGCTCCAGCCTGCACAAGGCTGTGCCTCCTCGCTGTGAGGGCAGCAGGGCAGGCAGAGTCCTGGGCAGTGCTCCTGCCCACAGAGCTGGCTAGAGCAAGATGCACAAGCTCTGTCGTTCGCTCGCTGCAAACAATTTTCCTGGCAAAGAGGCAAATAACACGAAGGGAATGAATTTTCCAAGTGCTGGGGCGGCAGGGCTGTCCTTCCCTGGGAAGTGACCCAGGAGCCTGCCTGGGACCAGGGCACACACTGGCAGGACCACATCAGAGGCAGGACTCCCCCAGGGACCGGTGGCATGGGCAGAACCAGGCATCCAGGAAGGGTACGGGGAGAGGTCCAGCTTCTCCTGTCTGCCTCAGTTTCTCTGCCACACCTGTCCCTCTCTCATCCCTACCTTGCTCATCCAGGATTTCCGCTTGCACATGGCTTTCCTCCGCTTCACTGCCTCCCAGAGCCGCCGCTGGCCTGCAGGATTCAGGGACACAGTGACTGTCACAACCCAGTCCAGGGTAGAGGTCCTCTCTAGCCCCATGGACCACATGCTCCTCTGGGCTTCCCAAAAGATGCTGCACATCCAGCTAGGGATAAGGAGGGAGGTATGGGGGGGAGTACACACCAGGGCGTCCCATGCCGATCTTCTCCAGATCCTCATTTTTGACGTACTCAAAGTGGGAGAGGCGTGTGACATTGAGCTCGTCCCGGATGCGCAGGAAGTACTGCTGCAGCTGAAGCTCAGTGAGCAGCTCCAGCAGCCAGTCCGTGCCCTCCTCCGCCTGCATGCTACAGCTCAGCCTCTGCCGGGACATGATGCCAGGTTAGGAGAAACTGTGCTCTGCTCCTCTCTGCCCCATCCCTGCTGCGGAGTCACCCAGAGGGGCTCAGAACCATGGCTGGGGTGCTGCTGTGAGCGACACTAGCAAACTCATCTCCTGAGCCTGCCCCAGCTCTCTGGGGGAGGCTGGGAGAGGCAACCCATCAGCAGGATAGCCAGGGACAGGCCAGGGCTACCCGCTCTGCCCTGTCATGCCCTTAGAAACACCAGCCCACCCCTCTGCTCCAGCACAGGCTATCCCCTGGAGTGGACAGAGCTTCAGGATAGATGTGCCTGCCTGGCTCCCTCTGCTCAGCTGGAGGGCCTAAGCATGGAGGAACAGCTGTCCCCAGCCACCTGGCCAGGCTGTAGGACAGACCCATGGTAGGTTTCCTCTGCCTTGGGTGGTTGTACCTCACTGGGCAGACACAGGGAGGGGGCAGACAGGGACATCAGGGTCACTGGGGGGTCCTGTTGCCCCAGGACTGAGGTACAGGGTACCCCAGTGCTGCCGGCATCACACCCCTAGCTATGCTGGGACACAGGAAGGGAGGGACAGGGAGAGGTCTCACACACAATTCTCCATGCCCCCCACCACTCCCCATCTGCGCCTGCTGTCCCACCTCTCCTCCACTTTCATCGCCACCTTTTTGGAAAGGGACACGGCTCTGTCTCCCACTGTTTGGAGCGGGAGGGAAGTTGGGACCCGCTGTCCTGGTTCCACAACAGGTCAGCCCCCTCCATCCTCTCCTCTTCCCCGGGAGATGACATGGCCCCTAGAGCCTTCAACCGCTGTGCTCGGTTCCCTCGGCCGCGCCACCGCAATTACAGCCCTCGGCACTGGGCTAAAAATACGGCGGGCGCGGCGAGCAGCTGGGCACGGGGGCAGGCGGGGACACTCAGGGCCAAAGGAGCTGCCAGCTCCCCTGCCCGCAGGCGATGGGGACAGGGCCGGGTGACGGGTCTGCCCAGGGCGAGGGTCGGCACTTACTCGGTACAGGCGGAAACGGGTGAGGAAAGGGAAAGATCGGTGCAAAGCCTGGAAGCGCCGCATCCTGCCTGGCTGCCCGCCGCCGGCCCCTGGCACCGCTGATGTCCCTTCCCCGGTGCCGGCGTCCCACGGCGGAGCCCGCTCACTGCAGCCGGGGCACCCGCAGCCCCTTCACCCGGGCTACAGAGAAGCCCCCGCCCCATATATCCCCCCGGAGATGGCAGGGGGCTCGGGCTGTCCGCCGGCCGGACGCGGGCTGTGGCTCTGCCCCTCCTTCCATCCGGATCTCGATCCTCTGGCCGGCCGGCCCTCCCCTTTCCCAACGCAACGGGGCCGGAGCGGGGGGGTGGCGGCAGGCAGGGCTGGGGGTCACTCCCCCGGCTGGAGCCGCTTCTTGGGGACCCCCCGCTGGCAGCGGGGCTCGGTCCCGGCCGGCTGCCCGCAGCGCTCCCCAGGAGGGTTATTTTCAGCCGGGCTGGGACGCGCGCCCAAGGGGCCGGGCTCCCATCAATGTGCGGCTTTCTCCCTTGTTCGGCGGTCGCCGGCAGCTGGGAGCCTGGACCCCCGCTCCCATTTCCATGGAAACTCGCCCCGGCCTTGGGAAACGCTCCCAGGCCTCAGTTTCCCCCCCAGGAAGCAGGGAGGGAGGGAGGCAGAGGAGACATCCGGCTCTCTGCTCCCCAACCGAGGCCACAGGCATGATGCCAGGGCGATGGGCACTGCGGGGGGAGTTTCTGGCTCGGCAAACATATCCGTTGCCCAGCTGCCAGGCCCCATGGGGCTCTGCCGTGGGGTGCCACCAGCACCCTGAGGCTCACTCCCCTTCCCCAGTGGGGCTGGCACCCAACCCCAGCAGTGCTGTCTGCCCGCAGGCTCCCCAGGGAGAACAACTAGCCGTGCCAGCAGCCACGGCATGAAAAAGGAAAGATCCACAGAAACCTCTTGCCACAGCCCTGCCTGCCTGGCCCCCGCAAACTGTGGCCACTGTTGTGCCAGGCAGGCAGCTAAGAAGGAGTTAAGTGCATCCCCAGGAGAAGAGGAGTCTCCACTGTGGCTTCCACTGACACTGGGATCCCAGCTGGAACCCGGCAGCACAGGCGCCGGGCACAACAAGCCCATTGACCAGGGACAATCGGGCACAGTGCCCTCGGCACCAACCTCTGCCACGCGCCAGCTTCCCCCTTCCCAACTCAGGGGACACGGGAGCGGGGGGGTGCCCTGCCTACAAAGGAGCATCACTTATCAGGCAGCAATGACACCCATTGGGACTGCCACCCAGTGTGTTGCCTCTTGCACCTCCAAATCCCAGGTAAGGCTGTCCGGTTCAGCACCCACACTGGGAATGGGGGAACCCAGCCTCACCCACCATGCCAGGGGTAGTTCTGTGCCTCAGTTTCCCTCTCTGCGATAGACCCACAGGCACAGGGGATGATCCTGCAACCTCGGCTCTGGGTCGGGCAAGAAGTCCTGTCAGCAAACTCCCATCCTGAGGTGTGGGAGCCAGAAACACTCATCCAGCCCCCACCAGGTCCCCGGCACAGGTGCTGCTCGGCCCTTGGTGCCCTGCACACACCCGCCGTGCCGCGCACACCCATCCCTGCAGCGCCAGGGGATGCACCCTACGTGCACCCAGTCTCATGCACGGGCGATGAGGACGCTCACGTGCTCCCGGGGACCACACAGGCGCAACCCCCCGCACCCCGCGGTGCCTCCTGCCACCTGCACAACCGCAGCCGCCCCCCACGCACGTCACCTCCGCGCACCCCCCCAGGTACCGCCGCCCTGCCCGGCCGCACGTGCGCAAACACCCGCACAGCCCGCGGCATCACCGCGCCTGCTCCCCGCCTCCGCCCCGCACACACCTGGAGCCGCCTGCCCCCCGCGCACCCACGGCTGCCCGCCCCCGCTGTGCCGTGCTCCTCGCCTCCGCGCTTGCCTGGCATCACACACAACCTGTCCGAGCTGGCACAAGGGTGGTCAATCCTTCCCCCAGCCCCCCGGCCGCACCGATTACTCCTACCCATAACGACACACCAACACCTGTCCCACACCCCAAGGCATCTGCCCCTACGCATTCCCCACGCCCATGCCACAGCCCGACATGCCCACAGGGACACCCCCATATGGGGATGGCAGCCGGCGCGGCGGCTGGGGGATGGCATCCTGCGCTGTTCCCCCCCACCACCCCCATGAGCTGTGCCAGGCTCGGCTGAGCCGCGCTGCCGCACACCGTTCCCCCATGCCTCAGTTTCCCCAGCAAGAAGCAGCAGGCAGCCCTGCTCCCTTGGGTCAGGATGGGAGCGCAGCCGAGCGGTGGGGGGGGTGCCATTCTCACACTGCCTTGGATGCTGCGGGGTACTGCGCATTCCAGAGGGGAGATGCCATGCAGGGACCCCCCTTGCCCCATCAGGACCCTGCCCGTTCTGGGGAACAGCCACGTGCCCCCCGCTGCTCCCCTCCACCGGCTCCCCCGCACTGACCCGCCGGCACGGCATGCCCGGGGCGATGTCCTGCCGGGGGGGCGGCGTTGGGCGCCTGCTGCCCAGGCGCAGGGCCCGCTGCCCGGTGCTGTCCGAGAAGCTGTGGGGCAGGGGCCCGAGCATCTCCTCCTCCTCCTCGGCGCTGCTCAAGCGCTGGTAGTCGCATCTCTCGCCCATGGCTGAGGCAGCGGCTGCGGCGCAGCGGCGAGTGGGGGGCTCTGCGGAGACGCCCGCGTCTGCCTGGGGGCGGCGAGGGCTGGAGCCGGGCTTGGGATCACATGGCAGAAAGTTGCTGCAGTTCCGGAAAACAGCGAGAGGGTGAAGGTGACCGCAACGGTGATGGAGGGGAGGGGGAATGGATGGAGGGATGCGGAGGAGACGGGAGAAAAGAGAAGCAGGGGCAGCCCCTGGACCGCCCGTCCTCACCCCGAGCCCAGCCTGGCACCACTGTCTTCCTCCCGGCGCGGCAGACCAACTGCCCACCTTCTGTCCCTGCTCCGGCTCCCGAGTGGAGAAGTGGTGGCATCGCCGCCAGCCCCAGCGCCGCGATCGCAGCCCCCTTCTCCCCGCACCCTGGGACGGTGCACCAGGCAGCCGGGCGGAGGAGGAGGACGAGGGGGGACCATGGTTTAGCAGCCGGGGTTCTGCGGCAGACAGGATGGGTAAGGAGGCACCTGCAGAGGAATGGGGGGGCTCTGGGGCTGGCAGCATCCCCAGCATCCCTCCCGCTTCCCTGCGCAGGCAGAGGGGGATGGGATGCACTGGAAAGATGGCTGCTCCGCAGCGACCGGCAGCGTTGGCGCAAGCACGGCAGGGCTGGGAGAGCAGCCAGGCCCCGGTGTGTGCTGCTGGGATGAGGGTCCGGAGGGAACACCAGGATCAGTCCTCTCCCCCCCACTCCCTCGCAGGGAGCTGGGGGTCCCCAGACCTCTGCCAGGCGCTGCACCAGGCACAGTCCCCAGCAGGGGCAGGTGGCACTGGGAAGCCACCCCCCCTAGATGGGGACCCCCCCCAACTTGCACATTGGGACTGGCCTGTACCCCAACACTGACCGACCATAGCTCCTCTCTCTGCCCCCTATCCAGAGCTACAAGTCGGGGGGGGGTCCTGCAGCCCCCCCGAAGACCCCTGTGACCTACCTATCCTTTAGGGCATGGCACAGCCCCCAGGGACCAACTTGCTCCTCATGCCAACGCCACGGGCCATGGTGACTTATTCTGACCCCCAGAAGTGCCCCCACGACCCCCTTACTGTTCCCCCCACAGAGCCCCATATGCAAAGCAGTGGCACCAGGCTGTCACCGTGATAGGGCAGGGAGCACAAGCCTGTCCTTGCTCCCTCTCCACCCGGAGAAATAAACACCCCCAATCCCGGTGGGCATCAGCTCTGGCTGTGGGGCTGGGCGGAGGCAGCCCCTTGGCGACTCCTCCTGCCATACCACGGAGGTGAGCTCAGCCGCGGAGCCGAGGCGGGCTGAGCCTGCGGCGTGGGAGCAGCGAGCCACCCCCGCGCACGGCCCGCCGGCGTCACCGCGCTGGCACGCCACGGGACGGTGACTGATGCACGTGCTATGCCACCTTCCCTCCGGACCCGGCTGCCCTGTGCTGCCCCGCAACCCTTGCCAGCCTGCCCAGTGAAGGCGATGCTGTGGGGTCCCCAAGACGTGTGGGGACAAACCCCATCCCCACAGTGCTGGGCATGGATTTGGGTCACACCCCCCCATCACATCAGGTCCTGTCCAGGCTCAACTGACACCAAAAGGATTAGGTCTCCTACAAGGGGATGAATGGCATCGTGCCATCCACCCCTGACTCACCTGCCATCAATTCCCACCCCGGAGGGTGGTCCCACCACAATAACAACCGCTGGATGGGACGCACAGTGCAGTCCAAGGCAGCGACACTCACACTGACCACAGGGTGTCCCTCCCCTCCGCGAGGACACTGAAGCTCCCCAGTCCCCTGGGATGCCACACTTGGCCCCACATCCCTGGGACCGGTGCCACAGCATCTCCCATGCCCACCACCCGGCACGAAGGAACCCAGGAACAGGCAGGTCCCCAACACAAGCTCCCAGAGGGGGACAGCGTCCCGCACTCACCTCTGTCACATCACTCTGCTCACTGTCACAGCCCGCCTGCCACCTTCCTGCCACCTTCCTGGCAGTCGTGTCACCTGGAAGTGATCTCACTGGCTGCGGCGGCAGCAGGGCAGCCGCGCCGGCACCCCGGGCTGGCTCGTTTGGCCCTGGCGGGGCCCCGAGGGCGGCCCCAAATTGTGGTGACACACTTCCCAGCCCGGCTGCCATGGCGCAGGTACACACATACCCGTGCGTACAAACGCACCCTGCTCCCAGCAGAGGCAGGGCTGCCGGCTACATCCTGCCTGCTCGTGGGATGCTACTGCCACCCAGCTGCCTGAGGACCGTCCCCAGCTCCTCACTGTATTGTGCCACCCAACGTACCCCCATACCGGTGGGTGTTTTGCCTCCCTCGGTGCTGGCATCTGATGCTGCTTGCTTGGCCGGATAGGGCAAGTAGGAGGTCCCGGGGGGCCAGCACGGAGGGTTGGTGACCCCCGTGGTGGGGGTGGCCGGGGAGGCCGAGGTGCCAGGCTGCCCCTCGCTGCCATCTCTGGGCTGTCAGAGCCTGGCCCCGTGGACCGATCCTGACTTCCAGCACAGAGCATCCCCTGCCCTGAGCCTGTCTGCAGCAGGGGCTGCGTGGGAAGGAAAGACACAGGCGTGTGCCCCCCCCCCCCCATCCCGACAGCGCCCAGCACAACCCCAATCCCCTCCCTAAGCCTCTTTCCTCTGCTAAATCCGCTCCACAGGTCAAGTTGGGGCGGGCTTAGTGTGTCTTGCGCCTCCCAGCTCCCTGGCACAGGGAGGAATTGCTGACCCCGCGGCTGATCCCCAAGCTCTCCCACAAAGGCAAGGACACAGTGGTGTTTTGAGGGCCAAGCAGGCAAAGCAACAACCCCTAGCACCCACAGCACCCTGACCATGGTGCCCACCCCTCGGCTCCATGCCCACAGGCAGTGCTGCAGAGGGGGAGAGGGCAGCAGGCTTGTCATCACCACCACAGTGGGGACCCTGCCACGCTGCCCCAGTGCAAGGCTGGTTTCTGCTCACCAGCTCCTGCACCCATCTCACCTGGGCCACAGGGGCAGTGCTGTGGGGGTCCCTCGGCAGTGCCAGCCCCAGTGTTGCAGCAAGATGAGCAGTGTGTGAGGGGGCACAGTGTCAGGGCTCAGCCATGGGGCTGGCAGGGCTGTGGTGACACTGGCCACGGCGTCCCCCTGGGGCAAAGCAGGAGTGAGAGGTCAGATTAGACCTCCCAGCCTGGTACCCCCATCTGTCCACCCCAGATGCCTCAGACTCCCTGGAGGTTAAGTCTCCCCTTATTCAGGGTCACCCCTCATTCTGCCCAGGCAGCTGGAAGAGCCTTTGTGGACCTGCCCCACTGGTGAGCTTTGTCCCCAGTCCTCCCAGGAAAGGGGGGCACCAGCACAGACTCCAAGCCCTCTGTCCAACCAGCCCCTCTGCCCTTGGGATGCTGCTAGCAGTACCCCCATCTTCACATCACTACTAGGGCCAGGCTGCAGCTGGCACAGAACAAGTTTGTCAGGTCTCAGGCCAGACTGGCACAAAGCCACATCCATGCAGCAGCAGCATCTCCCCTTTGTGCTAGATGCAGGAGAGTTAGGACCCCTGGAGCTGGAAGTGGGGGGTGAAGGCACAACCTCCCCAGTTCCCCAGCACCAGAGCAGTGCAGCGCCCTGGCCAGACCATCCAGCAGCTGTCAGTCATTAGCAGTAACTGAAAGCACCCTAAGTAGCCAGGCTGCAGCATGAACAGTGCCTCCCCCCTGGCTGCTCAGCAAAAGGACTTTCTCCTAAAAGTCTTCCTGTCCCAGCAGGGCCTGTGCATTGGGCAGAGTCCCCTCCTACCTCCCAAAATCCATACAAGTGGGTAATGCCCAGGATGCTCTGCCTCTGCCAGCTATCATTCCTCATGGACATGACTGGAGTCAAACCCCAGGTACTCCAGGGGCAGGATGAGACCTCTCAGGGGGAAACTGAAGCACAGCTGGAGGTCTGGCCTGCAGTGTGGCTGGGACAGGGTTCAGCTACCAGCTCACAAGTTCCTGGTCCTACAGGGGCTGCTCCTCTGCCCATGAGGGCCCCTCTTGCCTCAGGGAGGCTGAGTCACAGCAGGACAACAGGCTGGCAGCTGCAGGAGGAGGGAGGCACTGCCAGCCCCCCCAGCCATACCCACAACACCCCACCCCGCACTAACAAATACTGGGCTAACAAGGCTCCAGTAGCTCCAGGGGTTGGTAACAGGTTGCACAGCCTGTACAGCCCCCACCCTACACCCCCAGGCCTTGGTGGGGTAGGATGAGGCTGCTCCCTGCGGGGAGCAGTGGGCTTGGGACTGGTTGTGGGAGCAGGGTCGCAGCAGATGGTGGGTATGCAGCACTCAGGGTCTGTCCTGGCTCCTCTCCCTAAAGAACGGCCTGGCAGTGCAGCCCTGCTCAAAGACACTCCACCAGGCAGGTCCTATTTTTAGGAGACTTTTGCAAAGTCTGGTGCTCAAAAACTTTGTTCAAAGCTTTGCCCTAAGCCGGCTCAACAAAGGGCTGAGTAAAGGGGGAATGCATTACCTTCAGAGCCCACAGCACCTGGCAAGAGGCACACACACACTTTGCAGGGTATCAAGCCAGTGGAGAGCCCAGCAGCACCGGGGCACTCCGATGTGCCCACTGCACCAAGGCAGCCCTGGGGAAGTGAGGGCGTGGGGAAGTGCCAGTGCCAGGCTCTGCCCTGGCTTGTCCTGCCCAGACAGCCCAGCCCCGCATGGCCGCCAGAGACACTGCCCCTGCCCAGGCTCCTCTGGCCACCTGCAAACCCCCTCCCCCAGCTACCACTTCAGAGGGGATGAGGGCAATTCCCAGATAGTTCTGGGAGAAGTCAAGTAGGGTTCACCTGGCAAGGTGGGATCCTTGTCTGGACTGTCAGCACCACCTTACCAGGTTTAACTTAAAAACTTTATTTAAAAAAGCAAAACCAACAAAGATCAGAAGTACCCAAACAGTCCTGGACTGTTCAGAGAAAAACCTGCTGCAATATGGCTGGACACAGCCACGGTGCTGCCCGCTGAGCTGGTGGTCACAGGCTCCCCACACCTCACTGCTGCTCGGGGTTTCGGCCCCAGAACAACACCCCGAGGCGCGGGGCTGGCCCCGGAGGACAAGGATCCTCTGTTCCCTGCCACAGCTCCCACGAGCCCAGGGAAGAGGAAGAGCAAAGCCACCTTTTCTCCAGGAAAAAAAACAAAAAAACAAAACCAACAACCTTCCCCCAGTTTCCGCTGTGGTTTAGGAGAGTTCAAGGACACCAGGCACCCACTCACACCAGACCCTGCTGCCTGCTCTGGCCTGGCAGCAGGAGCAGGAGGTCGGGCACGTTGCTGGCCGGGGCTCAGCAGTCCCGCAGTGCCCGGGCACGAGGGCAGCACCGCAGCTCGCAGTGCTGCAGGGAACGGTGCCAGCTGCTCCCGGTGAGGCGCAGCCGACACACGCCGATGCCGACTGGGACCGTCCACAGTGCCAAACCTGAACCCACCTCCCTGCCCCTCGCATCGCCCCCAAAAACGGGGTCGCGCGTCGTTCCTTACCTTTGTGCTCACCGTCGCTGCCACCGCATCCTGCGCCGGGTCTGCAGCGTCACCGGAGGGCGAGGATGGGCACGGCGGCACTCCAGACAGCCGGCATGCCAGGCGGGACGCGCCCACACACCTGCCGGGGTGGGGTGCGACGATCGACGCCGGGGACGTCCGGGACGCGGGTGGGATCACCCACGAGGCAGCGGGCAGCGGACACGGGGTCCGACCTCACACCCGGGCGGACCTCCTGCGGCTCGGGCGCTGTGCCGGGATCCTCGTGCCGGGGTTGCCGCTGGGGTGCTCCTGCTCCCCCGGGTAGAGCTCGCCCTCCTCCTGCACCCCGCCCCGGGCCTCCCCCTCCTCCTGCCGGCCCCGCCGCACCCACCAGCGGGCGCGGGCCGGGGGGCTCCCCGCGTCCCGCCGCGTCCCGCGGCGCTCCTGCTGCGCCCGCCGGGCCAGGCCCTGCTCCTGCCGGACCTTGGGGCCGTGCTCCTGCACCCCTCGCACCGCGCCCCGTGCCCGCCGCGCCCCAACGCTGCCGCCGCCGCCGCCGCCGGGTACTAGAACGGGATGTCCTGGGTGACGAACGCCTTCACCTGCGGA
>JAYRBT010000010.1:9936015-9953235 GCA_036023395.1 Myiotriccus ornatus
CGCCGCGCCCGCGCCGGCCCCCGCTCCCGGGGCCGCCGCGGCTCCGCGCCCGCCTTGGGGCTGCCGAGGGCGGTGACGGGCCCGGGCCGCTCGCCCCACTCCTGCAGGCTCGCCCGCTCGCCCAGCGGCACCCAGTGCCACCGGCCCGGCCCCCCCCCCCCGCCGCCCCCCCGCGCCCCGCCGCCGCCCGGCCCCCGCGCCAGGCCGCCGGGGCGCGCCCCCCCCCCCCCCGCCGCCCCCCGGCTCCCCGCCGCCGCCGGCCACCAGCTCCTGGCCGCGGGGCAGCGCCCCCAGCCCCGCCTCCTGCACGCCGCGGGTGAAGCCTCCCTGCTCCTGCACGCCCGGGGCCACCCCGCCGCCCTCCGGCACCGCCGGGCTCAGCCCCCCGCCCTCCGGCACCCCCGGCGCCCCGCTCGCCCCCTGCCCCCGGATGGTGCACGCGGTCGCGGGCCCCGCCCCGGCCCCGCACGCTGGGGAAGCCCCCCCGCGCCGCGCTGGTGGAGCCCTGGAGCTCCGGCTCCGCTTCCACCGCCCCCTTCCCTTCCTCCCCTCCTGCCCCGCCGCGAGCCCGGCCGGCCCCCGGCCCCGCCCTTAAAAGGCGCCGCGGCGCCGCTTTACGTAACGGCGGGGTGAGGACGGACGGACGGACGGACGGACGGACAGAACGAAGGGCGGGCAGGCAGGCAGGGGGCACGGGTGGAGGAGCAGCGGGTCGCCGGGGTGGACAGACGGACAGACTCACCGCAGAATCGCACCAGGCCCCGGGACCGCTCCGCTGCAGGGACCCAGCACACTCGCTGCCCTGCGCTGCCCGAATCCCTTCTCCCAGGTAAGTGGGAAGGGGCTGTCCCCCCTTCCCTCTGCCCCGGCGCTGCCCGGCGGCAGCAGGGCTCCCGCAGCCCCGGCCCGGCCTCTCGGGGCGCTTCGCACAGTCACCGCAGGGAGAGGAGCCCTGCCAGCCGCGGGCAGGAGCTGCGGGAAACGACGTCTTTCCAACAAGTAAATCATCCCGGTGGAAGAGGAGGGACCAGAGCTATGACGGGACAGCTCATAAGGGGTGAGCTGGTCTCCCGGAGAAGCTGCTTCTCATCCCAAATAGTTCATGTCTGTAAAGCAGGAGGTGAGACCAGCACTAGGGCGGGGGGAAGACAGGAGAAACTGAGTGTATTTAAATGCAGAGTCCCAAAACCATGCAGTCTCATCTGAGGAGAACTCTGAGGCCAGGGAGGCAGCTCCTGCTCTCCCAGAGCATCCTGGGGCTCTAAGCATTATCCACATACCCATCTGGACCTTGGTCCGGGGGAGCTCCAAAGTGAGGAGGGGAAGAGACAAGGCAGGACACTGTCACACACAGCCCTGTCCAGCCACCTTCTCGCCAGCAGAGACCTCCAAAGCCACAGCCAGTGGGAAATCTGACATTTCATCGTCACGTCATCCACTCCAACACTGCAGGCTTTTCAGACTCAATGCCATGACTGAGAGGCAGGAGGCAGGACATGGCCACGAAAGGAGCAGGGAGCCCAGGGGCTTGTATATGTTGCTCCTCCACCTCATTGCCAGACTCCTTATCCCAGTTGTCTGGGATGAGGCAGGACTTAGATGAACAGCACCGTGGTGGTACTGGAGCTGCCAGGTACCAGCCCTGATGGGGCAGGAGAGCCTTCCTCCAGCTGCCCAAGCTCACCCATGGCCACAACAGCACCACAGCTTTACAAGAACCCACAAGAGAAGCTGAGTGTTCAAGATGCAAAATATTTATTGAAGCAAACAACAGGTAAGTATCCCACAGCAGTCAGATGCCAGCACTGAGCAAGATATCCCAACATCCCTGTAGTCACTGTTGTGCTGTGGAGACAGGCTTTGTCTTTTGTCTCTCTCTGCTGGCTATAAAGCACAAGATTAAGTCTGACATCAAGATGCATGCAAACACTACAGTGAGGACTCCCAGACAGCAGCTCTTATATGCCATCCAGAGAAGTGTCACTAGGAAACACTAACACAGACAGGGCTGTAGGAAGAGTTAAGAGAACTCAGGTAAGAGCAACAAACTGCACAAGTCTGGGAATCAGGGCTCTAGAGAGATTGATGAAAATCCAGCCCTCCAAACTGGTGAGCACTGAGTTCAGTAACAAGGCTGGGGGCCTGTCCTTGTCCATTCCTGAACAATGTTCTTTCCCTCAAGGACTACTGTTGGGGCTCAGGTCACTCACTCAGGTTAGGTTTAAATCCGTATCAATGTGCAGAGTTTAGGTTAGAACTAAACTGCAGCTTAGGGTTAAATGTGAGATCAAACTGCAGAGTACAGGGCTGGCAACAGCCAGCCAGGGCAGTTTGGGAAACAGGCAGCACAGTTTAGCAGGTATCACCCATAAGCAGTGCTCAGCTTCAGATCAGGAAGCAGAGCGGCACCATGAGAAAGATGCCACTGATTTCCCCCCCTCCATTCAACATCCAAGGTGGGCAAGACTGGAATTTCCAGTGAGAACTGGAGAGTGGGCTTCCCACGTGAGCATACCAGCACTCTCCCAGTGCCACAGCAGGACAGTGTTACGTGCGTTACGTGCACCCATCCAGAGCAGTGACCTGAGCCCACCAAACAGCTGTCAGCCCCAAGCCCTACATTCACCTTTAATTCCTCATATCTTTTTAACTGATTTGAAGGAAGTCTACTACATCACTACTAGTGCACACAGCCTAACTAGCCTAGTTTCAACTAAATATTCAAGCACCACTACCGTAGCTGGAAGCAGGAAGCCAATTCAACACAGCACAGCTATTTGAAACAGTTCAGCCTATGGGGAAAGTGGAGTCTAAGTACGTAACAGATTGAAGTTTGTATCTGCATCACCACAGGAGAGTGAAAAAGTAGGACTGCGGGAGATTAATCCATGTTAGATACTAACCATCAAGCTTCGCAGATGACATTGCATGTTAAGCATAGAACAATTATGGGAAACACTGTCCCCGATAATTACGTACACCCATAGTGCAACATATGGAGGTCACTGCCTCCGATATAACACTGTGGTAGGCAAAAACTACCTTGTTCTTTACACATTATGGAAGACACTGCCCCCGATAATGTCAGTTAGGTTTCATGATACATTAGGTACTGGAAGTTTGCAGGAAGCTGCCATTTAAAAATCGCGCTGATGCCTAATCTGAGGCACAGGGAGTTTATGTGTGTTGCCGCAGGTGGAACTAGGGCTACACAGCAAGTCCCTCTTCTGGGGCTGGGGCCAGGAAGGAAGCTGTGCTCCACATGAGAGCACACATCATCCAAAAAGGGGAGTAGGAAGGAGTCCAAAGCCCACAGAGGGGAATGGACCCTGCAAAGAAGCCAAATTTCTAGTATTTGAGTTTTCCACCCAGATTTTCCGCATTTCAGGGATTACTTTGGAGCACAACCTGGAGACTCACTGCCAGGTTTACACCTTCAAGTTTTTTTTCAAAGGGGTGTTTTTGCCACAAAAAGCTTAATTGCTAGTTTTCCATAACTTTTTGAGGGGCCTGTTTTGATTATTTTAAATGCAAAGTTCCAGTATCATGTTTTGATTGTAATAGCAGATGCTGCTTTATTCAAAAACGACAGTATAACTGTCATAATTATGGAAGGCACTGCTTCCGATAATTATCTTCTATAAAAAAACATTTATAGTGAACACTGTCACTGATAAATAAATAAAGAAATAAATATCTCAGTGCCAAACAAGAGCCATCTTGCAACATGACATCAAGTCAAACAGGGTTTGGCCAGCAAGAGACTCGATTTCACACAAGGCCCCTGAGCAGCAAGTTCTGAAGTGCCAGTCTAGAGCCATTTCTCAATGCTGCAAGGCTCACCGAGGTGCCAGCTAAGGGTATAAAGGGGACATTGGATAATCTTTGGGTCATTCTCCCTGGGTATTGATAACTGCCTTGGCAGAAGCAAGCCTCCAAGATGTCACTGGGACCCTGCTGTTGAGTAAAGGCAGGCTGGGCACTTCAGGGCTTGCTGATAATCCAGCACTTGCGGGCATTACTACGTTTAATTTTTGAACTACAACTCTCTACAGCTCCCTGCCAGAGAAGGGATCCTCATCACAAGTGTTTGGAGGAATCCATTCCCTGTTTTGTCACTAGGTTTAGGGGACTAACAATTAAAAGCCTAAATAGATGCTATACCTCCCCACTCAAGGTACCAGTTCAGGAGTCACTCAAGTTCTTGGTTCTCAAGTACACTGGAGAGCAAGCCCTAGAAGCAGCTGTGTACATGACTGGTTGGGACTGTGGTCAGATAGGAGCCTGGTCAGAGGAGATTTCATGGTAATGTTAGTACCTGCTTTAAAACTGCCTCCTGTGAATTTGTCAAGGTGAGATTTAAATTTTGTGTTCAACTTTGGTCAAAAAAAGTTGCCAGAAAATCTACAGAATGGTAATACCATGTTAGGGGAGCGGGTTTTGTTTGGGTTTCAGGGGTTATCAGTTAGGTTTCATGATACATAAAGTACTGGAAATTTGCAGGAAGCTGCCATTTAAAAATCGTGCCAATGCTTAATGTGAGGTACAGGGAGTTTTTGTGTGTTGGCACAGGTGGAACTAGGGCTGCACAGCAAGCCCCTGCACACACAGCTCTCCTGTACCTTAGAGAGGTAATCCTGTACCTTAACCAGGTGTTTGCTGTGTCTAGAATTCGTTGTCTGTATTCCAGATATCACCCACTAAAGCATTGGCAGCCCCTTTAATGGTCCAGGTCACCAGGGCCAGCTGCTCTTTCAGTATGTTCACATCCACACTGTCTTTGTTGTTTTTCAGCTGCTTCAGGTTCTCCAGCAGACTTGGCAGCGTGTGGGAGCCTTTGCCGAAGAAGATGTGACGAAAGGGAGCATCTTTTGGTGAGAGGAACGGGGAGAGGAAGTCATACTCCACCTGAGCAGAGGGGCAAATTTAGGGTTATGCTCTGGCCTCCCAAGTTGTTTTTTTTTCCTAATCTGCCTCAACATGAGCTACCAAGCTCTGATCCCAAGTCAGCCCTTTCCCACAGCAGCTCTGTAAGGGCCAGACCCTCTCTCCAATGAAAATGCAGAACTCAGCCAGGTTGTCACTAAGCAAGTGGAAGAGACACCAGTCTGCACAGTGCCCATGGCCCCTTAGGGAAAGGCCCATCCCAGCCAAGCACTCTCTTCCTTCATGAAGAAAGAAAAACCAGTTGTAGATACCCACCTTCATCATCCTGTCATTCAGGGCTCTGCGGACAATCCTGTTTTCCTTGTCACTGTTTGCAATGTCTCTTCTCAGTGCATCTGCAGCTCGCTGAAAGTCACCACGGGCAAAAAACAGCCAGTTCAAGGTCAGCCCCAGTGCCTGCAAGGGAGGAACTGTTAGCAAACCTGATTTTCTTCTTTTGCTGCTCTCTTACTAAAAGAAAGATTTTTCTTTTGTTGTTGTTGTTTTTTTCGGGGTTTCTTTTTCCCTGAGTTTAACCAAGTAGCAGAGCAAGTTCTTGGCAGGCTCTTCTGAGGTCACTCCCCACCCACAGTTTCTTGTAGGCTTTCAGCAGAGGTGCAAATGAGTGGCAAAGCTGCACTATGTTGTGAATGATAACCAGAGGAGAAATCACCCACATCCACGTCCTCAAGAGCTCACCAGATTAGTTGGATCTGTCTGCCACAGCTACTCTGCCTGCGCTGCTCCAGAGGAACATCAATTCTCGTCACACTTTGCTACACTTTTATGCCCAAAGGGGTAAGACATCCACCCTGCTGTATCACTGACACGGGGCCTTATTAACACACGGCCCCTGACCATCTACAGGCATTCAGTGAAATCAGAGTCCTCCTTACCTTCACTTCCTCATCAAAGAACAAAAATCTCTCCTGGAATGACAGCAATTCTTCGCTGTATCTATCAAAATCCAGGAAGAGCTCATGATCATGGGTCAGCCTGAGAACTACTTGTCCAGCAACTTCTGCAGCAGCACGCATGAGAGCATACAACTTGTCAATCTTCTTCAGGTTCATCACTGTGTCTGCAATAGTGCCCAAGAAAGCATATTCCTCATCTTTCTGCAAGAAAGAAGGTGTTGAATTTAGCCAAGAAAGCTTTGCCAGCCAGATTTTTTCATCCCCCACCACAGATGACTTGCTACTTCCACTACACGCCAAATCCCTGTGCTGCTAAGACATGAGACTGGAGTGGCAAAACATCAAATCACAGGGAAGGAAATGGAGCTCCTGCATTTCATCCCTCAACAGTTTCCAGCAATCAGCAGGATGTTCTCTTAGTTTTTTGGACCTGAAGACGTAGAGAACTTTACCCCCTCGGAGGTCACTGCAGAAGTGCAGGTAGGCAAATCTCACCACCCAGTATGTGGTGGCAGCACCCTCTAACCCTTCTTGTCAGGATAACTCAAGTTTTTCTGTGAAACAAGTCTAACAAACCCAAGCATTCATAAGAGAGGGAGCTGCTATTAGAAAGGCTCCCAGCTGCACACCTGCAGCAACGGGGCTGGAGTCAGCCCCAACTGCAGCAGCAGACCCAAACAGTCTGAGTTAATGCTTGTTCTGGTCAACAATATCACTTCCCCAGTGCCTTCTGCTTGCTGACCAGCAGTCTGTAGTACAGTCTTTCACTGATGCAGCAACAGCTGACATCTTTTTAGTGCTTTTAGCTTCTGAATCATTGACATCTAAGCCTCCAGAAGAGCAAGCGCCCCCTCTCCCAAAAAACCACAAGCATTCAGGACTCTGGAACAAGAGACTGTAGGCCAGCCTTGTCCCAGGAGCAGCCTTCACAGCAAGTATTGCCACAGCCACTAGGTCCAGAGGCTATACCTCATTCCCCTCAGAGGTTCTTGCACAGACAAGAGAACTTGGGAAAGCACCTTGTGCTCTGCCATCCTGGAGAGCAGGGAGATATCCTTACTTCACTCTGCATGCAATGAGTACATCAGGCAGGCACGCAATACTTACATTGCAGAAACCAAAGGAAACCACTGGGATTCCTGAGTAAGCCAGGAAAGGGAACGCTGCATTATCCAGATCAAGGGAAACGCTGCAGAAGATAAGCACTGAGTAGTTACCAACTGGTTTGCGCATCCCAGGAGAAAAGCTAGAAGCCCGACAGTTGAAGCTCTGAGCCAGCTGGACTACCCTCTGTAGGCAAGACTGAAGGAGTCCCACCCAAATACCAAGGGCTGCCTGTCCATTTCCAGCCACTGGACTTGGTACAAGGCTCTTCTTGCCCTCCAGAAAGGTGTCTGGGCTGCCCACAGGCAGTTTGGGGCAGCAGAGAGAGAAAGAGCCCACCTCAGACAGCAGTATGACACTCCAGCACAAAGAGCAGAAGCTATTTGGTTTGCTCCTTTATGGAGATCTGCTTTCCCAGAAAGATGGATAACAATACTTACACTTTATCCATCCATTCAGAGCCAACTCTGTTATACAGGGTTCCTGAATCCTTTGTTGGGTCCTTCACCTGCACAGAGACAACAGTCACTGCACTTGTTCTGACCTCTGCTTGGGCTTCCAGGTTCCATCCTGGAGCTTGCATTGCTGTGCAGATGCCAGAGTCAGGTGTGCTCCCCTGACCTTTCTCCACACAGGCACAGTTGATGCAGGACAGGGGTTCACCTCCCACTGAACTGTGGCACTTGCAGATTTTAGATTCTGCATGTCTGAACTGCAGTTTCCAGAGCCCAGCTGATTTCAGACAGGGTCCTCCAGAATATCTCAGCTTTTTCTCCTAAATGGGGCTTTCTCCACAGAAGGTGTCAGCTGGGGAAAGTGACCCAGCACACCTCTGCTTTCAGTTCCTCCTAAAACCAGTCACTTTGATCAGCCCAAAGCCCTTCAACTCACCCCCTTCATAGTTCTCTCCAGCAACGAGTACAGCAACGGGCTAGCAGAAATCTTCATGTGGTTGGAGCCTGCAAGAAATGAAAGGGTGTTTTACATGCTGGTATAATCAACCACTCCTGCTAGAGCTGTTCAGTCCTGATCTACAGCTTGTTACCAGAGGAACTTCAACAGACACAGGACAGTCTGCTGGGACCTAGCAAAGCTGACTCCTCTGGCTTAGGCTGCAGCAGCCTCCTGGCCTTAATGACAGCAGAATAAATGGAGTCACGCCAGTCTTCAGCCAACCACCCACCATCAGCCTCTGGCACAGCCCCCATTCCTAGAGGTTAAGGGATGTCTGTTCAAGCTATTCTAGTCCCACTCATTTTCAAGAAACTTAAAGAGTAGCAGGTTACCTAAGACTGCAGCATCCAAGTTAACGTAAGTGAAGGCTTTGGCATGCAGCGAGGTGGAGTACCCCTAGAACAAATCAAGTATTTTAATAAGATCAGCAGTAGCAGTACAACACCAGGATGTTTAATCCACAGGAACAACTGTGCAGTCATCACACAGAATTCTATTAAACACACAGTACCTCCAGCCACTCAGTTGCACCCACAGCTCCGAACTCTCCCGCACTCCAGCTAGCAAAGATAATGCTGCGCCTTGGTTTGTAGCCATCTGCAAAGAGAGAGAGACTGAGATGTCTGCCCCTCCCCCATGGAAATGCAGATTAGCACTGCAGGCCTGGGATGATGAATTGCCTGGTCCTGAGACAGCACTGAAGCATTCTGGCTGCTGCAGACAAACGTGCACACTAGTGGCTGTGTGGACACTGTACCCTGCCCCCCCATGCTGCAGAACTGCAGAGGAAAACAATGCTGTCTGCATTTCCCCCGTTTGGGGCTCAGCTGCCTGAGCCCCAAATTAACCCTGGAGACAAGTGCGGTCACACTAAGTGCCACCATGCAGTCCCCACCGCTCCAGCTGGTCAGCCACTCCAGGGTTTTCCCACCTTCAGGCCCAGCTGTCCAATAGACAGCTCAAGTTTAAGGTTTGTGTTTTGTGATATCCAAGGACATTCTTGCATTTGACCACACCAGGTACAGGTAGGCAGTCCCTTGGAAGCAAGTGCTCACTGCAGACACGTTGTCTGTACTGGACAAGTAATTAACAGTTTCTTGGGAAGCTCTGTCAGATTCCCTATGCCTTCCAAAGCATTGTTTTGCAAGTGGGCTCTCCAGTGTTAATACATGCAGAGCTAGACCTGCATTATCTCCCCCCTCATGTTTTTGTTCAAAAATACTTACCCTTTTTCACTATGTCCGAGATCACGCGGGCAAGTTCCAACAAGATGGCAGTGCCAACACCAGCCTTGGCCGCTCCTGGGCCCCAGGAATCTCTCTGGGCTCCGATCACAACATACCGATCTGTAAAGGAGACATCAAGATCTGAGCTCCAAGCTTCAGGTTGCAAACACCATTTATCAGAAGAGCAGCTTTCAGCTTCTGTACTAGGAAGAGAATCTGCAGTCTGACCCCTGAGTCTGGCACGCCAAGTGCTTTCATTTAGCCTTTCCCTGGCAGCACGGTTCAGCTTTCTCTTTGATCCTCAGGGAAAGGTCTTGGTTCTGCTGAGGAAGTGGTTGTCTGACTGGGAGCAGCTGTCATGTTCTGACGATCACAGAAGAGAAAGGGTTCCCCTCAAGATTCAACCACAAGGGAGCTGTTGTTACCTGGTTCTTCAAATCCCTTGATAGCACCAAAGATGTTCAGAATCTTCCTGTCCACCATAACGTTGTTCACAGTTAGTTTCACTGTCATCTTGCTTGTGGGGCTCACCGTCACCTTACATCCCATGATCCCAGATTTCCACTCCAGAAGGCATGTGTGTCCATCCATTTTGCTGGGGGAAAAAGAGAAACCCTTTGAACCCATGATCCAGCTCCAACCTCATTTATTGTGTGAAAAAAGCACACAGGCAACTGCAGGTGCAACCTGTTTCAAGGCTTGCCTAGGAAATAGTTTGAAGTCCTGCACCAGTAATTATGCAGGGAGGGGTAGGATGCAGAGGTCAATAGAATCCAACACTAGATTAAGTTCCGTCTAAGACGCCAGACACAGACACAAGTGACATTTCTCCCGCCAGTTCCAGAACGCGCTCCCTGCCACACACGGCAGAGAGCAGCAGAGAGCTCACAACACCTCAACCTACACGAGAGCCCCAGCAACTCAGCCTGTAAGCCAGTTACCTGAACAGCTTGCCTGCGGCTTCGCTAGAGATAGTCTGAACAGGAATGCGAGGTAGTCCAGAAGATTCCACTGGTGGGAACTGGGTGTGGTTGAAAGAAGGGAAGCCTGGGGTGAAAGGGTCTCCAGTTCCGAGGTGAGCCTGTGAAAAGCAAGGAGTCCTCAAGTCTCAGAGGAGCCCAGCAGTTTTCATCTACACAAGTGCACGAAGCACTGCTGAGCCAGAGGCCAGCAGGATTGCTGCAGCCCTCAGCAAGAGAGGTTCACGAGAACAAACGGGAGCCAGCTGCATACTCACATGGGCAAAGGGGACAAGTTTCTCGGTATACTTGTATTCAGAGGGGTCCAGGTACATCAGGGCACCAACTGCTCCCTCCTCTCTGGCATTTGCGACCTGAAGCAAAGAGAAACATTTACCGCATATTTGCACTGCAAGCCAAGGGGAGTTAAGGCAAGTTCATGGAAAAATGGTGGGAAGGGTTGTGCTACTTGATCCCAAACTTCACAACAGATTTTAGCAGCTACCTGACACTGACAGATATGTAAGGCAGCTGAATTCCAGCAGCTCAGTCCTACTCCAGACAGGGTGTGTCAATCACCCTCTTGAACAGTTAGGACACATCACAGTGTCTCACCCTACGATTCCTTTAGCTCGTGCTTGCTTCTCAGAGCAGCTTAAAAGACAGATGTTATTTAATTTTCATTATACTCCACCTGTTTTCCCAAGATGAGGTTAGTCTCAACAGAAGCAGCCACTGGAGGCTCATCTTCACATGGAAAATGGAGGCAGAGTGGCCTAGCCAGGTCCCTGATTAATACACCTACAACCCAGCTGCCTCTGATATGCCACTGGTACAAACACTCTTGCAAGGCTAGACAAGTTTGAAAAATGGGGGATTGGAGAACAAGTAACCACCCTCGGTGGAAACACTTTTCAGCTCTGCCTGTGTCTGATGCATGCAGACAGGCCGAGTCCTGTGCCCCAGCCTCCTCAGGAACACCCGTCTGAGGGGCAGCTCTGGGTCAGACCTCAAACAGGTTTCCATACAGAATCACTTGGATCCTCTAGGCTGCTTGGATATTTGGTTCTGCTCCCTACAGAGGGAACACTACAGCAAGATGGAAGGCCACTGGCTGGGCATGCAGTGCCAGCACCATCACTTGGTCCAAGTGAGCAGTCAGCAAGACGCTGCAGCCAAGCTCTTAAAGTATCTGACTGCAGGAGCCAGAGGTGCTCTGGAGGCAAGGCCACCCTGCTTCTAGCAGCCCTATGGCTGCATCTAGTGATGCAGCTCTGCACCCTGTAGCTCCCAGGCTGCCTCCCAGCTCCACCACGACTGCCAGAGGCCAAGAAGAATGGCACCATGAACAGTAACAAGCTCTGCTCAGCCTTGGCATCAAGACCTGCACATCGAGGCTTAGAGCAAACAAGCAAGACCAGACCTGTAGGGACAAGCCTACCTACATGAATTCTACAAACCTAATAAAGACACACCTTTATGCCTCAAAGAGGAGGAAGCATAGCTTCCTGCTGCCAAGTTTGGCCAGGCTTTGGGGCACAGACTGCTTACCTTTTCAGCAAGGGTTATTTTTCCAGCTCTGAAGACGACTATAGTTCCATTCATTGAAACACCCAGATTTCGTATCTTCTCAAAATCATCTTTCAGTCCATAGTTCACATGGACTGGTTTGCCCTGGAACAGAAACATAGGTTAAAAATGCAGCAGTAAGATACCTGAAACAGCCTACAGAGTCACTGTAACAGTGACTCCTGTTAGCAGCAGGGAGCTGAAGCTCAGCCACATCAACTGATCCCATGCAACATGCCTCTTGGAGCAGCACTTCTGCCAAGGTGCTTGTTTGGATCCCAGCAGGGAAGTTTAAAGTTACTTCTGCATCTTGCTCAAGTCATAATACTGCATGGGCCCACTCCGCACCCCACTCTCACCACCTCCAGCTCTCTAACTGGGGAGGTCTTTATACACTCTGTATCATAAATGGACATATTTTGGACAGTGTGCAGAAACATTTCCAGGATCCTTCTGGAGTCACTTACAGCAACTGTGCCACTCTTGCTGTATGCCACATATGCACTGGGACTCTCCAGTACCTCTTCAACACCATTTTCCTCAGTAGACACTTGGTTATTGCTACTGTTAAACATAAAGAGACAGTGCTTTAATCTTTCATACAAGAATTTAACTAACTCCCATATTCAGTCTGTACTCTAACAGTTCTGAGCAAGTCAACAGAGCATGAAACAGCCAGACTCATCCCAGTACTTCCATGCAAGAATCTCTAGGGTTGTTCAGAGACATTAATGAAGGCTGATTTCTAAGCAGATTCATTTTGCTCTGACACAGAGGGGCAACTCAAAACAGGAGGGTACGAGCTGTCAGACAACACAATGCCTGCTGATACCCTCCTGAGCTACTAGAGGAGCCACTGCCAGGTGTGCAACACCTGTCTGGATGACAAGATGGAGTCACCTGTGCTAGCAGTTTTAGACACAGGGAATCTGCCCTTCAGCTGAGTTTTCACTCAGGTTTGTTTTCTCTCCACTTCCTAAGCATACTTTGAGGAAACAGCTGTCCCAGGAAAAAATCTGCTGCTACCAGACCCTCTGGATTTAGACAGCCTGAGAAGAGGGAAGAGCAGCTATTGTTGTTTGGCTAGATTGAGGCCTTCTTTGGAGAGTGGTAATTGGCTCACAATTTTCGCACCATTTGAAGCAGAAATCATGTTTTTGCTCAAGACTACAGACATCCATGCTGTTAGGAAGAGATGCCATCTCTTCATTACATACCTGCCTTTATCCTGCAGCTTAATGTAGTGCTCATCATTCCACACCTCATCCAAGCGAAAGCTGGTGAACTGGTCATGAATGTAGCTGGCAGTGGTCTCATCTTCAACCTTGCCAGCTTCAAAAGATGCCTTACTTTCTCTCTGCCTGTAAGTAACAGATATACACACAGCTTAAGCTACAGCACCAGGTTGAACTGCAGCCTGCAAAGCCATTTAAGCCCATGTTTAACACATGCCACCCTACATCACCTGTAAGGCCCTTGTTCTCCAAAGGAGCTTGAGTTCTGCTCACAGGCTGTAGCTCTCACAAAGCTCTAGCTAAGCTTTCTGCAACTGTTACCTCAGGTTCGCCTCAAGTTGCGCAGCTGACAGTTTATCTGACAACATGGCTCTCAGGTCAGGCCAGTATAAGACACGTGGTCCAGGAACCTCTTCTTCCTCAGTTTCATCATCATCCGATAAGTAAGATGCAGTAGGAGTCATCTCACACTTGCCACTTCCATCCAGACACCTGCTAACGTTCTGCATTCGTCCACGGTAACTCAAGTAGCCAATAAGAAACCCTATGGACAGAACAGGTTTTTCTTTGTGCTGCAGAAAGATGACTGAACCAGCCCTACACCACACAGCTTCAGGGTTAAGATGCATCTCTGCTCTCACACCATTTGACAAGCTGGCTTATCCAAGGACAGACAAAAATATGCAGTCTGACATTTTGCCTGAGCTGGCATGTTTTAAGGGGCACTGTAAATCTGATCTTGCGCTTGGCAGTCCCTCCAGCACCACTTGGGAAGGAGAATGCTTACTTTAGGTCAGTGGCAGTGTTAAAACCTTAAGAGACGAGCATCAAAGGCTTTATTGATCTCCTGACCCACATCTCTACAGAAATGTTAAAGAGTTAATGGAGGGAAAAGCAGTAAGACTTCCACAAGGACCAGTCTGCCCTTCAGCTAAGTTCCACTGCCAAACTTCACACTTCCTTGTGCCAATTCTGTACCAGCTTCACACTTCTGTACCATAAGGCTGAGCTAGACATATTTAGTGGCAAGAGGCTGCAGCCTGGATCCCGGTTCTTTAATTATCTCCTGAAACAATACCAATTCAAATGTTAATGGCCTCAGATACTTTCAATACCAGTGTCCACTTCATGCAGTTGCCTCCCACCCTTCCTTACCAATCAAAAGGAGGAGGACTGCTGCCATGATTAGGAAGCAAAGGTTTTTGCCATTCCTCCGTGGAGGAGGCATGGTGGCATGCAGGTGCTCTGGTCTCCCAATTTCCCCTCCTTCCTCATCATCAGCAGAGAGCTTCATCTCCACATGGCTGTTGTCTCCATCTGTTTGCCGG
The DNA here is from genome assembly GCA_036023395.1 of Myiotriccus ornatus. NCBI lineage: Eukaryota > Metazoa > Chordata > Aves > Passeriformes > Tyrannidae > Myiotriccus > Myiotriccus ornatus. The sequence continues at coordinate 9,950,234 of JAYRBT010000010.1, forward strand.
GCAATGCTGAAGCGCGTGTACGACATCGGCTCACCACCAAACTGTGTTGAAAGACAGTCATGTTATGGAAGAGTTTGCTCCACCAGCCCACAGTCCTTCCAGTCATCAGCTCCAACCCAAACACAGGCTGTTCACCTGCAGATGCTCTAGTGCAAGCAAGCGTTTTGTGAATAAGTCAACCTGGTTGTTTTAAACACAGTTAAGACTCAGATCCACTCAGGGTCTCCAGAGTCTATTTAGCATCTGTTTACCCCACACGAGTTCAGATCCACACTGATCAGAGTAGCTTGGAGTGTGTTACAGATATGACACAGCCAACGGCACCAGCATTTCCCATGTGACCCCATGGCAAAGGCTGATTCAAGCAGAAACTCTCAGTCTGAATCAGAAGAGCACAGATCTGCCTTGAGTGTGTACAACTTGCACTTTGATGAGGACAGAGGAAAGGGAAGGCAACCCCTCCATGATTGTGCCTTCGAGCCGCATCCACTTTGACGTAAATACTCTCATCCAGCTAATTTTGTATTACGCTGCCTAAGGCTACTCTTAAATTACACTATTGGTTGGTAGTATTACAAAGCAGCTAGGCTGAAAAGAGATTACCCTTGGGAATCACGCTACCTCCAGCTAACATGAAAGCTGAGGCTACACCTCCTGCACCCACCATTTGACAGGTGTTTACCAGTGCCCAAGCAGAACTTCCAGACTGGAGCCCGCATTTCCCAACAGGTGCAACACACAGCCCAACCCCCCACAGAACAGCCGCCTGTGCACAAGGCAGACGCTCAGATTAACTCAATTCCAGGCATAGCAGAACCACTCAGCTTCCATTAGAGACGCTGAAATTGCCTGCAGCCGTGGTTGTGCTGGGTAGTGGGGGGAGACTGGCTAAAAGGCCAGAGGAATGCTTTGGGAGCAACAGTCTTGCAGTTCCTCTCCACTGTACTGGAGCAGCAGCTGGTGACAAGCACCCACGCCCTGTTACAACCTCAGCAGCTCATCCACAGTTCGTGGCTCACTCTCAAACTACACATCAGCAGCTGGAAATGAAGAGACTAGACATCTGCTCAGCTGGTCAAAAGAAACCAGTGTCGTTTCAGACCTGCAGGTCCACTCTGCCTCACAGTACCCACAGTGAAGTGGCTGGCTGTTCACATTTTGGAAGAGGTAATGCTGCAGTCTGTCCTAGCAGTCTCCCTGCTCAGCTGCTCAACAGCTTGGCTTCCCTCACACTCGAGGCATGTCCTCACACAGAGGACATGCCCCAACCCCACATATCCTCCCTACTGTTCACAGACAAAACCACCACATTCCCAGTCCTAGCCTAGGGTCATTTCGCAATCCAAGCTCTCTAGGACCAGCAGGTTTGGATGGGCAAATTCAGAAATACCTCCTCCTGCACATTTGTTTCAAAGCACAGGTCGCTTTCAAAAGCTGGACTTGTGGTTGAATTCCCAACCCTCAAGGAAGAATAGACTTCCCCCTGGAACACTGTTCAAGGCTTGCTCCTCCCCCCTTTCTTACCAGCTTCTTGAGAGACCCAAAATATGATAGCAGTTAATGATAACCCCACCAACACTGAACCACTTCCTTATCATGGCCAGCTAGCTATAACGATATTTGGCTCCCAACCCACACAGCAGCACCCAACACTGCTTCGGATTCATCATCTTCTCTGATACGGACATGGACGTTGTCAAACCTTTCTTTTGCAGTACTGTCAGCCCACCAAGAGATGAAATGGCACTGAAGGACTGTGTCTTACCAAGTTAGAGATTGCTGCTCTGGCATGGTCCATTGCCCTCTGGAGAACTGCACACCAACTTGCTCAAAGCCCTGGAAGTTCAGAACACAACAAGTCAAGTCAGGCTGTTCCCCTGCCACTACGTAACACATCCAAGGTCAGTCACTGACACAGTGTACTGCCTGCCCGTGGATTTTCTGCATATACTTCTATGTAAGTCCCAATGTTAGAGAACCTACATCAACCTTGAAGGCAACCTAGAAGTTCCCACTGCAAATATAAGCTCCAGTGAACAAATCAGCTCCTTCTACTGAACTCCAGGCATAGTGGGGGAGTCTCAAATGGCTAAGTTCAGCCAAGGGTCTTATTAATGGTAGGGACACCTCCACTCAGGGAGTACTGGAAAGAGGCATTTGCTCAACTGTGACAATGGACTCCAGATATCTAAGGTTCCTGGGATCTGTCTCAATGACACAAAGAGTCCGACTGGCAGACAGAAGTGGTGCAAGGCATAAAGCAAAGCAGCATAAGCTCCAACGCCGCCAGAACACTTCCAGTAGCAACACCCCTTTCTAGATGGCTATGTTCTGTACCATTTTATGAAGGCAACTTCTTGAACAGTCTCCATGAGTTGCTGAGAACAACTCTCCAAAATCACTTCAATAACTTAAAATTCTGATTTCTCTGTAGACAGCAAACATATCTGACAAGTAAATTGTAACTGATTTAGTTCAACATTTACTCCTGAAAAGATGCTTGGAAAAGCTTTGTAAGTTAGTGAGTGCCTAGACAGGTGTTTAGGCTGGAAGCATGCAACCTGAGTATGCCCTCAAGCAGCGCTGCTAAGAAGTGGCTTTGAACTGGTCTTCAGGTGCACACAGATTAGCATTACACCTGGGAGCTCTAAAAGGTTTTATTTGGGGATCAAAGGTTAATAATGGCCGTTGCTCTTTCGCCCTCTGCAAAAACACATGAAGAGAAACCCCGACAGTTTCGAGAAGCCTTTTCCCAGTGACAACCTGAGGCCGCAGGCTCTAACCTGGCAGGCAGGGCACAACACGTCTGAGCATTCGGAGGGTCTCCTAAAAGCTAACCCAGGGAGGCAGTGAAGTTCAAAAGGTCTGCCAGGAACCGCACCTGGCAGGGATGCTCGCGGCTCCCTCAGCACATCACCCCGAACCCCTCGGGCGAGCCCCCAGTTCCCTCAGAAATACGGTAAAGAGGAGAGAAAAAAAAAAAAAAATAAGAGAAGAAAACG
>JAYRBT010000010.1:9953524-10018222 GCA_036023395.1 Myiotriccus ornatus
TGCGGACCCCAGATAAGCGGCGCGGGCGATACGACACGGGCCGAGGGCACGTCTCCCCTCCGGGAGCCGTGCGGGAGCCGTGCGGGAGCCGTGCGGGGCCGCTCTGCCCATCAAGGTCAGCGGCGCTGCCGCATGCGCCGGCACCACGTGCCCCCCGGGAGCCGCGGCCGCTGCGGCAGCGCCGCCGGGGCGGCCCCTGCCGCCTCCCTCCTGCCCTCCCCGCATTTCACCCGCCCGCTCCCGCGGCCCCGTCCCGTCCCGCGGCCCCGTCCCGCGCCCGCGCTCACCCGCCGCCGCTCCGCGCCCCGCCGGGGCTGAATTGCGGCACGGCGGGGACAGAAGGTCCCGCCTGCGCGGCCCCGCCGATCAGCCAATCCCGGCACCCACCGCCCAGCCCTGCCCGATATCCCGGCAGCGCCCGCCGCGCTCGGCCCGCCCCTGCCCGCGCACGTACGCCAGGGCAGGTTGTAGTAGTGCGATAAAACAGCTGCGGGGAAGGTGACTTACACACCTGCCTGGGCAGCCCGTTCCGGTGCCTGACAACCTGAACAGTGAAAAAAAAAATTACTAATATCTACTCTGAATTTCACTTGTGTCAGCTTTCTCAGCTTAAGGCAATTTCTTCTTATTCCTTCCCTGTAGGCGAGGTAGAAGAGACCGGCCCCCCACCTCTTTTACAACCTGCTTTCTTTATAAAGATTGAAGCCGTGCTCTTTATAAATTGCCTTCAGATGCCCTCGGTGCAGCGGAGGAGCCGCTTGCCCAGTGGATGTATTTCGCTGGGTTCACACCACTGAGTCCCGTCTTCCCCACAGGAAGGGCTGGAAGCGAAGCGACCACCCGCTGTGCGGGGCGGGAGGTGAGGTTAACAACTCTCCGTGGGAAGGGATGCTTGTACCGCGGCCAAAAGAAGGAGCAGGTTACGATCCAGCATTCCCACACTCTCAGCATTTTGAGGGATGAGGGCAGGAAAAATATTTTCCTCCCCTGGGTGGTGCAAATCAGACACAGGACTTGCTCTGGCATGGGAAGCTCTGAGCATCTTCAGGTCCCAGCAAGTCATGCACGGTCAGGGCTGCCTTTTTAGATCTGAATGAGCAGAGACACCAGGGTGCCTTTCCTTTGTACTGGGCTACGGAGATTGCTATTTTATTTGCACTACGGGAAGCGTGACAGGCGTTAAGATTTCTAGCCCCTGTAGTGCACAAACACAAGAAGCATGGACAGCCCATGTCAGGCCATGGGCTGCCTGTGGCCCAGCATGGGAGGTCACTGTTCCCAGCCTCTGTCCTTCAGCTCAGGGCATCCCTCAAAAGCATGCTAGGAACAGGGAGTGCTTCAACGTTTGCGTGTGCGCATGTTCAGCAGTGCTGTGCTCATTTGTCCCTTGCTCATTAAAAAAATAAATCAGTAGGCCTGGATTGTTGCCTCAAATCCTCTCCCGGGAAAGAAGGACAGGAGCAGAAAGTTTGTAGTTTTGCAGAACACATGATTGCAAAGAGGATTATGTTTTGTGAAAAGCAATACATTCCTGCGCTGATAAAGGGGGGATTAACTAGACCTGAAATTCTATGCAGCTGTCTAGAGACAAGCCTCTAAAGCATCTCTCAGGCAAGACATGCTGGTGGACCTGTCAGCTCTGCTTACCAGAGGAGGTTTGAGCCAGGCTCCAGTGCCCAGGCTTTCTCTTCTCCAGCTCCATCCCTCACCGGTGTGATGATGCCAGTCATAGAGGGGAAAACTGTTGTCACTCGGCGTGTGACTGCCCTGTGGGACGTGGTGCTGGTGGGTGCCTCAGTGGAAGCCCAAGGAGTAAGAGGGTTCAGAAAGAGTTTAGATCAGTCCTATAAGATGGATCCTGTGATAGTTCCTCAGTGCAATGGTCTAATGTGGCCTGCTGCTCAGGAAAGTGTAACCTGTGGAAAACCGTCCCAGCTCTGCTCAGTTTTTTATGTTCCTCCTGGGCTTCCCCCTCCAAGCCCTCACCTCCTGGTAGCACCTTTACTGGTGCACGCTGGCTGGGCACACTGTGCCAAGGCTGCAGTCACCACCCACCAGCGCTGCTGAGCAGAGCAGCAATTCCACACCGAGGTCCTGCTGGAGGAGGAACATTCCCTGGAGCAATGCTGCAATGCACATAAGGAAAGCAACAGCAGTTTGATTTATTCCTTTCCGTGACATCTGTCTGTTGGGCCGCCCTTTCAGGTAGCAGTGGAGATGCTGTGTTCCATGCTATGCCAGCTCCGACCTGCCCTGGCACATGCTTGCTGCAGGTGTTTTCTGTTCCCTCTCACAATGCACTTGTGCTCAGTAGTCAGTTCCCCATTTCTACACCTGCCAGGAAAAAGATAAGAAAGCTGACATTTTAGAAACTCGGATATTTTTGCATCCCAGCCAGTGTTGGCAGTGAAATACATTAAAATGAGGGTTCTTCAAAGGCAACATGGTACCCGTGAGCAGTGGAGGACCCTTCACCTTGCAGGAGTGGGAGTCAGATGGCTACTGACACTTGGTGGCTGATGCCACTTCTCTCAAGCCTGGCACCTGTGTAGTTCACACAGTGGTGCCTGTTCTGCTGTGATGCTGAGCACAGGTGCTCAGGCTGCCCAGCTTGGCCAAAAATCTTTGCAAGGAGCAGAGGTAGCCAGAGCTGGGAAATGGTCGAGGAAGAAAGAGGATGTAGGATCAGTGACTGATGACTTCTGATCTGTCATCCCAGCATCAGGCTGTTCCTCCTCATTGCGTCTTGGCTCGGTTATTTTAGGAGAAGTTTGTCCCTGTTTCCTCTGAACTCCTGGGAGTCTTGTGAGTCCCCTGACTCGACTCAAATGACTCTGCATTCTTTTATGCACTACCCCATGATGTGACAGTGTTCTTCCTATGGGATTAGTGCTGAAACATGAGATCAAAATATGGGAAGGAACATACAGTTTCACTTCAGTTTTGCAGCATGGCTGACCCTCGTGTGACCAGTTGTCCCACCCACGTTAAGGCAGTTAAAAAGCAGTTAATAGCTGCTTTGTGAGCGGCTTATCAAAACCGGTGTTGGGAGGTGACATATATTTTTATGGCAAGAAATGCTTTGACTAACATGGCTCTTCAGTCCAGAAGGGGTGAAAAAGCTAAGAACTAAGTGCTGGAGTGTGGTGTTAAGTTGGATGTGCTGTTGGGCTGAGGCCAAGGGTAGCGGGAGATGCAGTGGCCCATGGGGTGGGAGGTATTTATAGGGCTCCCATGGGCTGTGCACTCTGCCCAACAGGGGCTGTGGGGCATTCCAGGCAACCCAGGGTGCAGGACCAGACAGGCAACAGGCATCTGGGGACAAAAGAAAGACTTTGATCTTGTCGATTGCTTCCTCTGGACCACAGCCACTCAGAAAAGTGCCAGCTCCTGCCTTGCTGCGAGCAGATTTGAGGGCTACACTGTCTGTGCTCCCTATTCAACTTGTGGGTTGCATCGGGGTGCAATGAGCTATTTTATGTCCCAGAAGGGATGTGTGAAATCTAGGTTTTTGCGGTGTCAGTCATGCTGCAAACCCTCTCCTCCGGATTAAGGCTGGCAACAATGGCTTCCAGGATAGGCTGCGCTCTCTGCCTCTGTCTCCCCAAGCCAACAGTTCGACATCCAAGAATTTCACAACGCCACAAATATCCCCATCCTCTAGAAGACCATGTGTTTTTGGCCTTTGCTGATGCATTTCTCAATTGTGGCAGTCACTGGCATGTGGAAGAGGATATGCTGCCTCTTCTTCTGTAACAAAGGGGCTGTGGAGGAGGCAAGGAAAAAGGCACTTGAGAGTGTGGAAACACAGCAGGTAATGCTGAGAGCTGAGGCAGTGCTGTTGTCCCTTCAAATATCCGTCTTTGCGTCCTTCCTGGGGAAGCACCTGGGTCTGGCCTGGCTGTCCTCATTGTCCGCATCTGGCCTGGTGCTCCCTCCTGTTAGCTGGAGAGGAAACAGAAAGTGCTGAGCATCTGGAGGAGAGATGGGGTGCAAGGGTAGTGCAGGCTCTTGTTCCTGTGAAGGTGCAGACTTGGAAGGCACCTGCAGCAAGAGCTGGACCTCCTCTTCAAAGACCAAAGACAGATTTTTTTTTTGCCTCCTTGCAGCGAGGAGGCTCATCTCTCCACCTCTCCATCACACAACAAGGGACGTGAATGTGGGCATGGAGTCCCAGCAGAGAGGCTCACGCTTGGACACTGCCCCAGTGGGACTAAAACAATTTGACTCTTTTAACGGGGCTTCCTTGCTTGTAAAGACTGGGTTTCACTGGGATTTTAACCCCCAAAGTCCTGGGGACCCCTCTGTACTTCTTGCATGACTCCACCCTGCTTACAGGGAGGAGGGTGGACTGTTACCTGGCTCTAGACCTGCCCACAGGACGCAGGGAGATGAGGCAATGAGCAAAGCTTTAGCATTGCTTCCCACTTGGCAGTTACATCTTTTTGCAAGATGCTGACCCTCCCCAGGTGCAGCTGAGGGGGAGAGCAGAATCACGAGGACATTCCTTGGTGCGCATGTGATTGATACCAGTCCTGACAACAGATGAAGTGGCCCAGCACCCCTGCAGTGGGCAGCTGTGGCCAGTGGAGATCTAGCAGGGGCTGTTGTTGACCTGGAGCCTTTAACAGCACGGGGTCAGCCCGGCAGAGCTCCTGCTATCTTGTCTGCACTGCAGGACTGTGCTGTTTGTCCCTGGTCCGATAGCAAACTGCCCGGTGAGCCTGGCTGCTTTTATCTGGTGGTCAGGGTGGCTGTGGCTGCGGCAGGGGAGCTGGGGGCCTCCAACAAGTGTACAAATAAGCTCAGGACGTGAGTACAATAGCCAAGGACTAGCCTTTGAAAAGCAAGGGGACACAGCGTGGCCGCCCTGGGGCACATCAAAGGCCCATCTCTCTCTGTGCTGCAGAAAAAGCCTGTGTGTTTGATGGCTACCCATGGACCTGGCCCCGGCATTGTGTCGGCACAAGGGGAAGAGAGTTTGAGTGGTGGGAAGTGGAAAGGAAACCAGCAGGGAGAGGACTGACACAAGAGCTGGGACACAGTCCTGAGGGTCTCTACCTCCAGATCATGCGTTTCTCATGAATTCCATTGGTCCTGCTTTGTTCTGGCTTTTGCTGATCTGTATCGGGAGTGCAGCACAGTCCCCCTTCCTCCTCGTTCACTACACAACCAGATAGGCATTCCAACTACAAAGTGCTTTGCGTGCACTTCCTTTATAAGGACTTGAATTAGAAGTCACCACAGCCAGGGGCTGTTGGGGTTTTTCCCTTCCAGGTGGTTTGAATCCTAGAAAGCCAGACATACCATTTACAATTTGTGGTGTTTCGGTCAAGAAGCACATGTGGTCAGAAGGAAAGTGACTTTTACTTAACAGCCTTGGAAACAGCTCTGCACAATGCCTGGACAGAGCCATGAAAAGACATAAAGATATGGTGGGAGGGATCTGCTTGGTATGCGGGACATGTGCCTGCCTGACAGGGTCCTGCAGTGCCTGCTGTATGTCTCTAGCAGGATCTAGTCCTGCAAGAGTCCCTGTCTGCTTCCTCCTGGGCTCCTAGAAGAGCCTGGAAAGCCCGGGAAAGTTTTGCCTCTGATTTCCAGTGTGCACACACTGCTGCTTTTGGATAAAGGACAACCTGAACCTGCTCGGTGGGAACCACCCTCTGCGATAAGGGTACATGTTGACTCAGGAGATTAGAACTCTCCAGTGCTCTGTGTTTTTATACAGTGCATTTATTGGCAAAAGAGCAGCCCAGAGGACAAAGGAAAACTACAACATAAAGAAGCCAGTACCCTGTGCAGCATTGCAGGCTCTGTGGGGAAGAAAAGTATCCCTAAGAGGGCTGGATGATGGTTCTGATCTTGGGAAGTAGCTGCAGCCTGCAGGCACTGGCCCCAGGCGTGTGGGAGCAGCAGGCAAAGCCGATGTCTCCTTTGTGGATTTGTGATTGCAGGGCTCTCATGGCCCTTCTGCTCTTGATGCCATTGTCAGGGTAATTAAACATTCCCAGGCAGGTGCCGAAGTCTTTTCAAACTGAGATTTGGCTTTGTCTTGTTGGCCTGCTGGAAATGCCTTTTTTTAGGGTGGATTAATCTCGCAGCAATATCTGAAAGCAAAGGGAGGGCTTTAATTGGAGTGGGATTAGCACAGCAGGGTTGAGCAGGGAGAGAGGGAGCTTTCTCCCTACCTGCTAATTGCCCCTTCTCTGCACTCTGGGACACCTGCCCCCGGCTGCCTGTGTGCCAGCTTTGTGCCATGGGGACCCAGGCGGTGCCAGGGGCCTTGTAAGTTTATTTAGGGAGCAGAGGGTGAGATGTGGTGCTCAGACCAGGGGAGATCGATCTGGCTACAGCAGCCAGGGGGCTTGGGATGCTTTTGGCACTCGGGTGCTCTGGGGGGCTCATGCCTTTTCCTTCTGCTGTTGTGGAGTCCCAGAGGCTGAGCTGAAACCCGTGGGCTGCAGTTTGCAGCCAACCCCTGCCTCCGGCAATGGCAGGCAGCAGGCTGATATAAATGTGAGTCTAGTATGGTTTTCCCTGGCACATGTGAAGCAGGCCAGTCCCTCAAGGGCAAATCTCCCAGGACATGTGTGCTTGGAGAAGGGCTATGACTCTCCAGCTCTTGGAAACAAGAGATAAGCAGCCCGGTGCCTCAGCCAAATTGCTGACCTTCCCATCCCCACTGGTCTGCCCTGCAACAGCCTCCTGTCCCAGGCAGGCACCATCCCCCCACGTGCCCTTCCAGGGGACGGGGTGTCAAAGGCAAAGGTCCACGATGGGCTATGCGGAGGCACAACCTTGCTCATCACCCCGTCTTTCGGCAGGCGGCCTTTGGGATGCACACAGGGCAGGGCAGGCCCCTGCTTGGTGAGAAAAGCTAACTTTACCCTAGGGGAAAAAAAATATGTCAGATTGTATTTTTGTCTTGATGTGGCCTGAAAGCCAAAGTCTTTGCTGCAGCTAAAAGAACTCTCTGGTAAAACCAATTGAAAGAACTTCCCCTGCTCTCCTCTCTGCTTCCCCAGTGAAGAGCAGTCTGTTTTTAAATTTGTTTTTAACTCCTGACTGTTAGTCATCTCTGGTCCGTAAAGGAACGGTCAGCAGGGACTGTTTCCAGCACCAGCCTGTCCTTTAGCTCTGCTTGCCTCAGTATGTCCATGAGAACTACCCCGGGGGCTGCTGAGCCCGCTGTGCTGGTGCAGGCACCCGTCCCAGCTCCCTCCTCGTCCGCATACCTTTGTGGGGTTTGTTGGGTATGATTACCCCTCTCTGCAGAAAGCACCTTTCTTTGCCTGTGCACGTCCCGGTGGCTTTTATGGCAGATGTGAATGTGGCGGTTTTATTTATTGCTCTGTGATGCAAAAAGGGCAAAGGGGCCCAGGGCAATGTGCACTTCTCCTAGAGCTGCCCCAGCCCTCTCTTCTCTTCTTCATGATTGGAGACTGGGGGTGAAATGCCTTGTCCCTTTGCTTTATCCCTCAGAAGGGACGTGGGGGAAGAAGTGACACCCAGGAGAGAGGCTTGGTCAGGGCTGAGTATTGCTTTGGTGTCTGTAAGAGCTGGTGATTCTGGACCTCTGCCACCCTCTACCTCAGCTCCCTGCGCCTTGTAGGGTGCCATAGGGTGCTGTGCTCACAGCCAGGATGGACAAAACCACACGTACCCACACATCTACATGTCAGGTTTGGGCACACACACAAGTATATCCACATGTATGCCCCTATCCACGCGTACATGAGCACCCATGTGTGTACTCACACCTCTCTGGGCATGTCCATCCCCTCCCACCTCTTTGCCTCCACCCCTGCCAAAGCAAGAGTGAGCAGGCAGTTGGTGGAAGTGCTTGCCTGGCACCCTGGCGTGGACCTGGCACCGGTGGAGACAACAGGAAGGGAAGGGAGGTGTTTTTCTTGGTTTCTTTTGAGCTGCACTCCAGATGCTTTCCCACCTGCAGTGGGAGGCAGCATCACTTGGGGACAGCTGAAGAAGTCTCACAAAGGGCTGAAGGCTTTCCCCTAGTGAGTGGGACTGCTCCCTGTGCCTGACCCAGGCATTGTGGGGGTCACTGCAGGGTAGCTGAGGCTGGTGGATTGGTGTTATGGAGCCAGGAGGACTCAGAGCCATCAGGGGAGCACTACCCCCCTTCCACAAACACACTGTCTCTGCTGGCTCTCTGCAAAAATATTTGTCTGTCTGAGGCAGGACTTTATAAAGCCTCAGAATTTTCACCTGCAAGCTTCTTGCAAGAGACAGACAGGTGTGAAAATAAAACTCCTGACCAAAGCAAACGCTCACAACCCGCTCAGAGGGCGTGTTAACCTCATCATTCTCCAAAAGCAAACATCGGCAGTGACGTGCAGTATTTTAGGTAGCTGTGGCACAAGAAAGCCTCTCTGTTACTCAAACAAGGTGCTCTTTCATTCAGAGGTTGGAGGCGGCTCTGAGAAACCAGTGGCATGTCACTGGGACAACCCGCTAGAAATGCAGACGTTACCTTACGGCAGCAAAACACTTTGCATCTGAAGGGTTGGAACAGGGCGGAAGCGGCTCCTGAGGGTGTTGGCCGTGGTATTTCCACAGGATCTCCCCAGCCGGGTTGGGAACCGCCAGCCGTTTGTTTGTCCCCTTTGAAGGACACAAAGGCCTCACCATGCTGAGCCCCACAGCTTGGTCACTTCCGCTCTGGCCGAGCGCAGCACTGTCAGATGTGGGGCTGCTGGGAGGAAAAGTAAACAGAAAGGGGGCCAGAAGGGCTGGGCAGAAGATGGGGGCGTTATCAGGTACCCAATCTGTAAGGCTCTGTTCAAAAGGGAGGAGAAGGCTGGAACCATCAAAGCTGCTCTGATGGCCTCGATCCAGATGGGAGAAAGGTTTCCTCCAGCTTCTGCTGGGCTTCTTCCTTCTCATGGTGCACTCTGCTTCCTCCCAAGCCAGGGACAAGGCCCAACATCCTCTTCCTCTTCTCTGTGTGGGAGATGATCTTCAGAGTGCTGGGCAGTGTGAAGGGCAGCCCCCTGCCCTGGGCAGCCCCTTTGGTCCCTGGTGGGGCTGGGGGGACCCCTGGGGTGGGGCAGCAAGGCAGTGCCCCGGGAGCAGTGCTTTGGAAGCGTGACTGAGGCTACAGCTCGCTCGGGTGATAAGCAAGCCTGTGAGGACGAGCTGTTCCACTCCTGGGGGCACACCCATCCAAGCTCATCACAATTTATATCCACTATAGAAGATCCTAGATAGTATAGAAAGTCACATACATATTTATACATGTGTGTGCATACATTGTGTGAGTTTTCCATGACTGTATATACATGGTCAAACAGTCTCAGCAGTTTTTGGGAAGAGGCATCTTGCTGACCCGGACTGCAGAGTTTGACTGCTGAGGGTCTGCAAGCCGGTTCCCTGGGGGTGACCCCTCTCAGTGCTCTGGGACAGACACAGTGATGCCCTGGTTGTTCCAGTGTCTCACTTCTCACTTCCCTTCCCAGCCTGGCAGCACAGGAGCCTGGTCAGGGTGGCAGCATCCTTGGGGGCACCCAGCCATGTCTGGGGAAGGAACAGGAGGGTCCCTGGGGGTGTCACCAGGGCTCTGCACAGGAGCTGGTCCCATGGCTGGGCAGTGTTTCTGAGAGCCAGAGCTGAAGGGGAGCAGAGCGTTAGGAGGATTTTGCTCACACACCCTCTGCATCACTTCTGCCTCTCGAGAAATTGAGACATCCGGGGGCTGGGTTTTCCGTGAAACAGCCTGCTCTTCTGGTTAGCAAAAATCCCCAGCTCTCCCTTGCACTCCTCCTGCACACCTCTGATCTCATTCCCCCATCACAACCACCTCACTGGTGTGTCCCATCACCCACGGCCAGGCAGGAGGCTCAGGAAATGGTAACTCTAGTGGGAGTTACTTACTACCTCATGCTGGCAGAAGGAGATTTTCCCTTCACAGGAGGGGAAGGGTGAGGCCAGCAGGACTCCTATCCCAAGCCCCTCCAAGGCCAGCATTTCTCCTGGTGACCTTGAGGCAGACACTGGAGGCAGCTGGCTGGCTCTCAGGGCCTGTCTCCCCATCTGAAATGCCAGCTCAGTCTATAAATAACACCTGGCATGATTCTCTCCCCAGGCATCAGAGCACTGAGAAACTGAGCCCTCTATGCCCTCATGCCGCAGGACTCGTGCCCCATTTTAGAGATGGGGAAGCTGGGGCACAGTGGGGTCCTTGACCCTACTTGCAATGAGCTGTGATGCAGCGCTGTGGGTTTGCAGGGCACTGGGAGGTGTTTTCCAGTGGTAGAGAGACTGGTCCCCACTGGGAAGGGGAGGATTTGATGGGGGCTATTGCTCTGCCAGGGGGTCCACATGTTGTCCCACCCCAGCTGTGCTGTCAGGGCAGTCAGGGTGCCTTTGTCCCCAGAGAAGGGGACCGCAGGGTCCTGGTGTGTTGTAACCCTGTAGTAGCCCCCCTGCCCTCCTTGCTCACTGCTCCCTCTTGATCATATCTGCCAGGGATGGCAGCTCCCACCCCACCAGCTGCCTCCTGGGGCAATCGGTGGGGAGCACACGGCCCTTATCTGCAGGCCATCCGTGGGCAGGGCTCCCTGCCATCCCTATCAGTGAGGCGGCTCCAGACCCGTGGCTGAGGGAGCCATTCCTGCTGCGCTGGGGCCGGGGCTGGGGGCATTGTCACTTCCCCACGCTGACCATTGCAGGGGGACAGTCGAAGGTCCATGACTTCTCTCCAGCCCTATGCTGTGACACAGATGGATTTGCAGGGGTCCAGCCAAGGCCATCGCTCTGGGAGGTTGTGGATTGTGGTAGGGCACTGAAGGCAGATGGTGGCAGCAGCCTTATGACTGCCAGAAGGATCTGCATCCCCCATCCACTTTCACCAAACTCTCAGCAGCAATTTCCTTACCAGGGTGATGCTTGTGGGCACCAGTAGTGGGGGGTCCGACAGGGCCAGCACCTTGGGAAAGGCTTTTCTGTCCCTTTCACAATTCTGAATGACCTCCGTGTTTCATTATTTTCTTGAGTTGTGCCCACCCTTCTGTTTCCAGTGGCTTGGCAGGGTGCTGCTGGAAAGCTGGCAGGGTGGGGACGATGACTCTCTCCAAAACCCCAGCAGTGTGGGGGGCCAGGGTCATCTGCAGCTGTGCAAAGGATGGGCATCCCTGTGACCAGGTGCCTGTGGAGTGTGGTTTTCCCCAAAGGTGGGGCCAGACATCCCCCCATGCTATGAGGTCCCATTGCTCTTGGGGTGCTGGTCCTTCCTGGCAGAGTGAGGGATGTCCCTTGGGAGAGGGAGCATCCTGGCTGCTGTGTCCCACTGAGCAGGGTCTGTCCCTCTGTGTCCTGTGACAGCAGTGAACATGGATCACCAAAAGCTCAGAGTGCAGATCTTTATAGTCCACTTGTCTGGCTGGACCACAGCCTGAGCTGGTGTGAGGTTCTCACTCCTCAGCATCCCTGTCATCCACAGTGGCCTCAGACTCTCGATAGGAAAGGAGACTATGAGGAGAAATATGTTTTGGTCTTCTACTGGCTCTTACCAGGGCTTTTAATGAGGATTTTTCTTCCCTGACATGTCCTGGGCATGGGAAAGCTGGTGATGGTCTGCTGCTGTGCCCACCAAGGTCAGCCCCTCTGGCCGTAACCACAGGGAATTAGAAACGGGTGGAAAACTGTATAAAACCCCAAGCAAATATTTGCATTTCAAGGGATTTTCCAAGTATTGGGGAATGTTGACACAGCAGCAGCGTGGGCGATGGATGGCATGCCAAGAGGTTCTGCTTGGCTGTTTTTTGGGGGCAGAATTTCAGTGGTCAAAGAGTTTTGTTTAAAATAAAAAAAGCTAATCAAGCAAATGGAGAGATTTTCCACCACTGCTGCTGGCTTCTCTGGCAAAACAGCCACCCTGATTCTGAGGGAGCCACGAGCCTTCAACCACCCCTGCCCTGGACCGGTAGGCGTATGGCTCCTGTCTCAGTGCTCCTTTTTTCCCTCTCTGCTGAAGGGATTTTTGGCAGGAAAGGGGCTCCCTGTACCTGGGGCTGCTCTGCCCAGGGGCATCCTGTGAGTCTGGGGCTGAGGTTGAGGTGATGGGAGCCTGACCTCTCTGTTGCCCCCCAGTTTTGCCTGTGCCCAGAGGATGCTCACATGCTGTTGGCTCTTGCCCACCCTGCCACCTTTTGGCCGTGGGAGCGGCCTGAGTGGAGACGGTGACTGGTTGTCTTGGTTTAAAAGACAAATGCCTGCCAAGGAAGGCAGTAACCTGACTGGAATGGAAAGAAGACCCCTCCCTCCAAATTATTATCCTTCGAAACTAAGAAGCTCTCAGGCAAAAAAGTAGAAAAAGGAATTGCCATTCTTTACTAAAAATATATATAGAACAAAACAGAACAAACACCACCACCACCACGACAGAAGCAGCGAAGTCCTGCTTCCCTTGCGGTGCAGCTATAACCACGGGCAGCAGGGGACGCTTGGCACGTTTCGGGAGGCGAAGGGTCGGCCGAGAGCGCGGTGCCGTGTTCCAGCACTCACCGGACCACGATGGCGGGGACGGTGTGGGAACCTTCCCGTGGGCAGGGCAAGGACCCCCTCACCGTTTGCCGGAGTGGATGGGTGGGGAGGGGGTGGTGTTGGAAGCTCCTCCATGGGCAGTGCCAGCCCCCGCCGAGGCTGGAGCCAGCTCCGGCGGTGATAGCAGTCCGCAAAAAAACCAGCATAGGATGTGCAGGGTCGGGACCCTCCTGGAGCCGCTGCGAGCCCCAGCAAGGGGGCAATCAGGCACTGGAATGGACTGCCCAGGGAGGTGGCGGATTATCCGTCCCTGGATGTTTTTAAGATGAGACTGCATGTGGCACTCAGTGCCATGGTCTAGTAACCATGGCAGTAGTGGTTCAAGGGTTGGACTTGATGATCTCAGAGGTCCTTTCCAACCCAGCTGATTCTGTGATTCTGTTCTATGATTCTGTGATTCTCTGACAGCTAAGCGCTAAAGCCGATGGGACCAGAGGCGCGTGGAATGGGCGAAGATGAACGCGGAGACCCTCTCCACACCACTCCCCGCTCCCGAGCCAGGGAAGAAGTGAGCAAAAATCCTCTCAAGTCCAAACTCGCCGTACCTGCTCTCTCCACACCGCCCCAGGGCATAGGCAGAAGAAACCAAAGAATTCCAACTCTGCGGGGAAAGTCATCAGCCCTTCAATGGGAGAGCCATTAAGATCCGAGCTAGAAAGACAATTGAACGTTGATGTTTCCCCAGCAGAAAGGCTTGATTGCTTTTCCCTCAAAACTGTGTGTTTGTGTGGAGAAAATTCATCAAAGGGTTTAAGCCTATAACACTGGTGGACGAGGGTGCCCATAGACCCTGATGGCCTCAGGACCATACATCCCAAGCATAGATAGGGGCTGCAGTAAATAAGAAGTTGGGGTGACCCTGACCTACCCCATCCTGCTGCGTTCCCCCTCTCCACACCCATCTCCACCAGCTCCCGGGGCAGGTCGAAGCAGGCCAGTTGGAGGCACGTCCTGTCCTGCTGGTGCAGGGAGGGCTCAGTGCCACGAACTGCAGGGGTGAGAGCCCTCCCTGTCCCCAGCTCTGGGGTGGTGTCCACAGCAGGATGGTGTGATGGTGTGTGAATGTGTCCTGGCCGCATGCAGGGTGGGATGGGCTGGTCCTGGGCAGGGTGATGGGGCTGGGGGGCTTGGTGGAGGTGGGTCAGTGCTGCTGGTGTCACCGGTGCATCCAGCACCAAGAGAGGATGGAGAGGGGAGTGTGTGCAATGATGGAAACCTCCTTGCGTGCGTGTGCATGCGTGGCGGGACCAGCTCATGCAGAACATCAACGTGTGGGGATGCCCCCCTGCTCTGGGCTTGGGGTCCAGTCATATCCTGCATCCCTGTCTCAGGTTAGCAGGATGCTCCATGCCCTACAGCCATACCTGGCTCCTCAGGGTGTGCTGTGCTTGGAGACTGCAGGGGACCCAAGGGCTCCGTCATGCTTTGGTACCACCTCGGTGGCGAGGAGGGTTATGATGATGCTGGAGCAGAGTCAGGGACAGACAGACCCAGGTGGGCTGGGCAAGGGGACCACCATGTGCTCCCGTGCAGTGGGCACCCATGGGTGGTGCTGGCCCTGGGGCTAGGTACAGGCAGGGGAACAGGCTCCTGCACAGCCTGTGTGCACAGCACACTGTGCAACACGTGTGTGTGTGTGCTGGGACAGGCCTCTGCTTCCCTGGGGCCACAGATACGTGCAGATCATGCCTGTGGTTATGGACCACAGGGGGATGAGCACCAGGTAAATGAGGCAGGAGAGCAGGACTGCCATGACATAGCAGTGACCGCCAGAGGCCGGCACAGCAGACATCACAGGAGCTGACATGTTTCTTCAGATGCAGGCAATGCTGGTGATACTGGTGTGGCCCAGGGGTGCTGAATGGGGGTCTCCCATAGGGCCCCTGCACCACGTGGGATCCAGGAGCACCCAGGGTTTTGGCCACCCCCTCCAAGGGGTTTGCTTATGCAAGGTGGGGGTGTGTGAGTGTGTGAGTGCACAGGGCTGGGTGTGCAGCATGCAGTGTGCCAGGTTAGTATGGTGGTGCAGCATATAGGGCAGGATAGGGGGCACGTACAGTGTGTAGGGACAGGGATGGGGGCTTGGTTAATGGGGCTGAGAAGAGGGGAGGGCCAGGTGTGCGCAGCACCTCTGACATGCACAGAGCCCCACAGCAACACCCTCCTCTCCCCATCCCATTCCCATAGCAACTGAGGCATCCCCTCACCACCCCATTCCCATGAAAATGGCAGCATCTTGCTCCACAGCAAAATTCAGGGCACCCATTTGGGGTCCTGGTGCCATTCCGGCTTCAGCAGGAGCCCACTGCCAGAGGGGCAAAGTGTGGACGGTTCCAAAGGGACCCAGTACAAACCAGTATTCATTTTCTTTGGGGTGCTGGGAGGACACTTGGAGCTGTGGGCACCCCTGGGACCCATGAGGATGCTGAGATCCCTCTAAGACAAGGACACACTGCTCCTAACACCTCAGCTCGCTGCTCAGTGTGCCACCTCTAGCCCGCTGTCCCCCTCCTCAGACTAGGGTGCTGTTGCTGTCTCCAGGGGCTGGGGTGCTGAGCCGAGGCTGAGCACTGGGCCAGCCCTGCCCCCTAGTGCCGTGGGAGCTGCGCCCTGCAGGGTTCAGCCCCAAGGCTGCTGGAGCTGAGCCACCACAAACTCCTCACAGGGCCCACACAGCTGTGCAGGAGCTGGCGGGGTTCCCACCACCCCCCCGCATCACCTCCCACCCTGCCACCGCTGCTGAGTGGACAGAAGGACATATCGTGGACCCTTCATGGCACGACCAGCCCATCTCCGGGCTGCCCTTGGGAGTACGCAGCAGTGTCACCCCAGCACAGGTGTCCTGGGACACGCAGCAGTGCCAGCACGGGTGACAGCCGCCTTCCCAGCACCCCGGGTCGATAACCGGGCGGCCGAGGCTCTCTGTGGGCCGGGACACCAATGGGTGGCTGCAGCAGTGGGAGAGGGAGGGGAGCACTGGAGGCTCTGGTTAAACTGGAACGAGGCGCGGCGTCCGCCCGCGGTCCCTGCCCTGGGGACTCTGACCCCGTGGGCCGGCGAGGGGAGCTGAGGCAGGCGGTGACGAGCAGCCCCACAGACACGGAGCCGGCAAGGGCAGAGCAGGATGGATCCCACCTTCGAGCTGGCAGATGACCCCAGGTGGGTGCTGGAGCCCCCCACACTGCTTTTCAGCCTGGCAAATCTAAATTTTTGCAGCAGAATTTTGGATTATTCCATCTGTCAAGGAAGGGACCCAGTTGTGGGTGAGGCAAGTCAGCCAGGGGACTGTGGGAACCCTGCAGGGCTGGGTGTCCCCATGCCCTTGTGGCCCTCTGCAGCACTCCCTTCTGCTCCACAGGTTCTCCCACAGTTTGGTGGAGATGCTGATCAGGAACTACAGCGTGCCGGCAGCCTGCTTCTCCCTGCCACCCACCTCCCGGCAGCTGCTGCACCGTAGGTGGGGGGACAGGGTTGGGGACACCCTCCTCTTGTTGCTGGTGGGAGCAACAAGGGATGAAGGTGGTAGGGTGGCTGTGGCAGCTGCAAGCAAGGAGCAGCCCCAAGGAAGGGGGAGGCAGTGTGGTGCTGCCAGGGTCTTAGCCTCCCATCCCAGTCCTGCTTGCAGGGATGGGATGGCCCAGGAAAGGACAGCACTGGGGCAGGTGACACGGGACATGGAGCAGCAGGGCAGAAACGCCAGCTCTGGCACAGCCAGACACGTGCAGGGTGTGGCACAGAGCTTCCCAAACCTGTGGGGTGGTGGGTCAGGGGGCAGCTCTCTGCAGTAGGGGCCCCAGGAGGGATAGGACATGATGAAGACGGCTTCTCCACCCTCCCTGGCAGAGCTGGACATGGCCCAACTTGCCATCATGGGCCTCTGCACCATCATGACGCTGCTGTCGGTTGCGATCTTTGTGGAACAGGCTTTCTACCTCACCCGCAAGATCCGCTGCCCCATCAAGATGAAAACCCTTTGCTGGAGCAGCTCAGCCCCTACGGTGAGCTGGGGTGTGGGAGTGGTGGGGAGCAGCACCCCAGGGGGCCAGGGCCACCCAAGGGGTGCCAGCCAGGAGCGGGGAGTGTCAGTGTGCCAAGCTCGCATTCCCACAGGTTGTGTCTGTGGTCAGCTGCTTCGGACTGTGGTTCCCGCGCTCCATGATGGTGGTGGAGATGGCTACCACGGCGTGAGTATCACCCACCCCAGGGCAGGGGCACTGTGGAGCCCATGGGGCTTGACTCACCTTCCTCCTCCTCCTCCTCCCCAGGTACTTTGCCATCTGCTTCTACCTCCTGATGCTGGTCATGGTGGAGGGCTTTGGGGGGAAGGAGGCAGTGCTCAGCATCCTGAAGGATGTGCCCATGGTGGTCAGCACTGGGCCCTGCTGCTGCTGCTGCCCTTGCCTGCCCAAAATCACCATGAACAGGTGAGGGAGACCTGGGATAAACCTCTGCCCCTGGGGAGGGCTTTCAGCCCTTGCTTCTGCTGGGCTGGAGGAGAAGTCTCTGGGCAAAGTGCTATTGGTCTTTCTCTCCATTCCAGGAAAAAGCTTAAACTGATGATGCTGGGGACTTTCCAGTATGCCTTCTGCAGGGCAGTTGCTGTCTTCCTGGGGCTGGTCCTACACTCTGATGGGAATTATAACCCTGCTGATGTGAGTGCCAGGGCACAGGGATGGGCAGGGCGATGTCCTAGACAGGGAGCCTCCACTTGCCCTTGCCTTTCCCAGCAGCTTTGTCAGCCCAGGAATATATTTTGTGTGCTGCCCCTACAGATTTCGGCCGAGAGTGTGGCCCTCTGGATCAACACCTTGGTTGGTGCCTCCACCCTCTTTGGCCTGTGGGCCCTGGGCATCCTTTTCCGGCAGGCCCGGCAGCACCTGGCTGAGCAGAACATCCAGGGCAAGTTTATCTGTTTCCAGGTGAGCCCCTGTCTTGCCCAGCCCCCTCCTGCAGCACAGATGGGATGAGGGGGCATGGGGGAAGATGGTGGGACAGGAGCTGCTGCTGGGAGAGAGCCCGGTCTGGCTGTGGGACAGTGGGAAAGGTGAAGGGTGGGATCCTGGCAGCGGTGCAGCCCCCACCACCTGTGGTGTTGGTGGCCGCAGCTCCTCCTCGTCCTGACGGCACTGCAGCCTGCCATCTTCAGCATCCTGGCCAACAGCGGCAGCATCGCCTGCTCGCCGCCCTTCTCCTCCAAGGCCAGATCGCAGCGTAAGTCGGGAGATGGGGGAATGGCATCGTGTGCTCCTGGCTGAGCCCCTGTCACACAGCGCAGCATAGGGAGGGGGCATGGTGGAAGGTGACAGCTTCAAATGACCCTTCTGCTTTTCCAGAGATGAACTTGCAGCTGTTGATCCCGCAGACCTTTATCCTGGTAGTGCTGACACGGATGTGCTATCGCAAGCAGGACGACAAGCCGGGCTACCAGCCCGTCAGCTTTGCACCCACAGGCACTGACGTCAAGGCATGAACGGGAGGGAGAAACTGGGGTGCCAGGGGGTAGAGCGGAGTGAGGGGCTGGCCTGCTTTGTACAACCATCTCCTCCCCTGGCCCCGGGGAGCTGCTGGCAGCAGAGGAGGCAGAGGGGAAAGAGCATCTTGGGACCGAGTGAAAGGATCTGAATCCTGGAAGTCACAAGCCAATGGGGTCTGTGAAGCTGCCTCGAGCACAGGGGCTCTTGTCTAGCACTGAGTAAAGATGAATTTGTACTTGAGTCTTGTGTTGGTGACTGGGTTCATATTACCTCTGCCCAGGTTGGGTGGGAGATGACTCCATAGAGGGGAAGGACTATGAAGTCCAGAGCAGCACAGCCATGGCATGGGACCATCATGGGGTGCCCAACATCCAGCTGTGACAATGACCTGTGGGTGCTGCTGGCTGGGGTCCCAGAGCCAAGGCAAGGCCATATGACGGTGATTTCTCACAAGGCCTCTGGATAGGTCTGGCCTGTCCCTGGGGCACATTCTCCATTGCAGTGGCTGCTCCTGAGAGCACAGAGGGAGCATCCACACCTGCCAGCCTGGAGCCAGGCAAAAGGAGCCTTGATGAGCCTTTGTAACACAGGCAAGTAGTTAATGTTGCCTTAACCAGCCTTGCCCCAGTACCAGTATCTGCTCTATGCTTAGAACAGAGGTGGGGAGAGACATCAGGAGCAATTGCTACTTGCGGAAACCACTGGGTATTTTTGGACTTGCAAGTGCTCATTACAGACATAACAACAGGCACAACTTAGCCCGTGTTTTCAAATGAACAAATCACATGTTTAAAATCCTAAAAAGTTGCAGCACCCTCTGATGCTCTTGCTTCTACCAGCATCCTTGGCACCTTTCAGCTCTCTTTTGCTGCTGGTGTTCTTTGCCATCAGAAAATCCCCTCCTGGGGCTTACACCAGCTCTACAGAGGAAGTGAGGTAGGGCTGTATCACAGGAGTGGACTCTGGATTTAGCAGCATCAAACTCCACAAGTTCACTGCATGCTAGGAAAATTTTATTTTCCCATTGTATCTCTTACTTCATGCTTAAATCAAGCATGTCCCTTCTGGATGCTTCTTTTGAAGAGTGAGGCATGGGTTAGGAGTGTGCAGGACAGTCCTGAAGCAGCAGCATTGGGTATATCTGTGGGGAACAAGATGATCCTGGGAAACTTGGTCACATGTGTTGCTGAAAGATCAATGTCCTATTCCTGACAGGACATGACAGTGCAGGAGATGACTGGTCCATTGATCCAGGAGAAAACAAAACAACAAAGGAAAAAAAAAAGAAAAAAAGACTAGACTGGGATTTGAGTGTCCAATTTAATTTCAGTGCAAGGAGGAAGCAGGGATTATTGGTTACAAGAAACAGCTCTGTTATTCCAAGCTACATGTAAAACCATGGCTGGCTTCTTACCAAGCACCCCAGGTTTTGCAGAGAGATCAAATAGGTTAAGGTCCCTGCAGAACAAGCCACCATCCAAAACACCACTGTTATCCAAATTTACAGAACACTGTTGCATAACTTGTGTTTTTAACAGTAGTCAGGCTCTAAAGCAGCTTGGCCTTTGTGTTTTGGCTCAGGAAAGCAATGCAACACCCATACTGAGGGAAGGGTGAGGAAGGGAAGGTGGGGAAGATAAAGGAAGAGACAATGTGGATGACAAAAAGTAAGTGCTATACCACTCATAAACCAGAGGACTAACAACTGGTTTCTACCAAGTGACCATCATTTGCTCCTTACAGCTTCAAATCCATAGCAGCCAGCCATGCTCCCACAGCCACACACGTCCCTGCTGAAAGAAGTCCAAGTGGAAGATTAGGGATCCTCAAAATATCCTTTCCCATACTGGCTCTGAACTCAACAGAAACACAGAGTCTCTGTCAAGACCTTTGGGCAGCATGACAAAGGACCAGCAAGATAAAAGCTGGAAAGAAGCTGCAGCCTGTTCCTACCACAGGGCTACCATGTACCCTGGAAGCATCACATTGTGCAGAGCTTGTGGCAGCACATGATGAGTTTCCTCCTTGCACCTGCTGCTTCCCAAGCCCCACATCCCGATCTGCAGACCTCCCTGCAGCACTGCTGACTGGGCCCTGAGCTGTCCTCTGCTCCCAACACTGCAGGATACAGGCAACTCAGGCCCAGCAGCTCCACCCAGAGACCACAGAATCACAAGCAAACCCGACAGAAAAGTGTGCGGGAGCTCCACCGCTTCACAGCAAGGCCAGTCCCTCCAGCGCTGGGTGGGGGACAGTGCACCGACCTGCTCTGCTCAGGCACAGGAGGGCGAGTGCCCTCGGGGAGCTGCAGCCCACAAAGCTCAGTGTAGATCACAGACATGACAGCAGGCTCAACTGGACCACGGATTCAAATGAGCATTACACGTTTAAAGACTTAAAAAGCTGCAGCACTCTCTGATGCTCTTTCTAACCTGCCTCAAGGATCAGAGTGAGCCTGCACCAGTTTGTGCATGTGCTGCACAAGCCAGGTAACTGTCACATGAACTGGGACCCTTCATGGGGGTAAAACATGCCCTTCATCTGTCCAGCTGCACACACGGACATGGCTGCTTTGTCCTTAGAACAGCAACTTCACAGCACCAGTGTAAAGGACTGCTCCAGCCCTTAGAGCACAGCAACTGAAACACAAACACACACGGAGCACAGTGCTGAGGGGCATTCTGCACACAGTGACACATGTAACATACCACAGACGGGGACAAGGAACTTCTCGAAAGAGTACACACATTCATTTCCTACATGGGCTCTCACGCCCCCAAGGAAATGCATAGACAGCAAGTGCCCTGAAGCAAAGATTCATCCTCTTCTCTCCAACAGCAACTGAGGGCTCAATTTTAGCAGTCTTGTTGAGGTTAGCTGGACAGGCCTTTCCCCTGCAGCCTCCGTCTAATTAGGAGCTGTGAATGCTGCGTGCTTTATGGGGTGTGCCACTCTACAGTGCCATGAGTCCTTCCCAGGTGTAACTCCTGCGTGCCAAGCTGGTACCCCTACCCAGCACACTCTCACTGCGACACGCTAGGAAGCTCAGCTTAGAGGCATGTGAGCACTACAGGGTCTGCTGGATAGATTCCTATCGCTCCAGCCCAGCAGGGAGGTCTCTATTTCCTAGAAGCCTTGTTACACCACTGCTTTGTGAGCGCTCTCGAGGTCATGCTGGTTGAGGAACTGAGGGGTCTTTCATTTGGCAGAGGCACAGATACTGCCTGGGAGTGGGGGGATAAGACAGAGGAGCTGAAGGAAAGAAGAGACAGATGGATCTTCCCACTCTCCCTCTTGCCTGGAGGTTTAACAAGGGAAAAGAAACCAAAACAAAAGCCACGCTCGAGTGCTATTCTTTGCGCTTTTAACGAGTATTGTTTTAAAATATGAAAGCCATCTTCACCCTGGAAACCATTAGAACGTAAACAATAAAAAGGGGATTTGAGGAGAAGAAGGGAGAGGACGTTTGAATGTGCTTCCAGGCAGCAGCCCTTGCTAAGAGCAACGGGTGCCTCCAAGGCCCTGTGCTCACCGTCAGCCCTGTTCCTATGGCTCTCTTGCTCATTCAGAGTTCCCCACTGGGTCTGGACTTAGGATTCTGCGATTGGCAGTTCACAGCAAATCCTGGCAGGTAGCTCAATCCTCTTCATCCTCACTGATGTCATAGGTGACTGCAGACTCATTCCTGGAGCGGTTGGCGGGTGAGGAAGGAGGAGTCTTGGTGGAAAAGGGCCAGCGGAAGGAGGGAGATGGGGAGCGGTCATGTGTGGGGCTACTGCTGGGACTCTGCTTCGGGCTGATGGCCTGCAGCATCCGGCCCTTGCCCTCCTTCAGCATGTGTTTCTAGTGATGGAAGCAGGAAGAGAGTTAGCACAGTTTTAACAGTCATGGAAATGAACATGTCATGGAAATGAACACTACTTACAGCTTGTGCAGCAAGAGCTGTGTCCCTTCAATACTTCATGCAGTGTAAGAGCAGAAAAAGCCCCAGCATCACTGTGGGCTTTGGGAACTGCACTCAAAGTAATCACCACACATTTTCAAGCACTTCTAACATGCAGTGCCTGTGATATTTACGCAGCAGCACAGGAAAACCTGGCATAAACAAGTAGCTTCAGACTCATCCCAAGCCAGTGACAAAGTGACTGTCATCCTCTTGGCAGCTCAGTGGCCCTGCAGGGCACAAGCTGGAGTTGACAGGCCAGCTTGTGGGACAGAGGAACTTTTCACCTACAACCATAACTGGTGTTATCTAGTTGGCAATGGTGAGGGCCCCCTGAAGACAGGCTGCCCAAGCCTGGGACAACTTGTCTGGAGACAGGCAGCACACTGAGCACCGCAATCAAACCCTAAACCTTTGCTCTGCAGACTCTGCAGAAGCCCTACAATGAGCACTGATCTCTCTGAGATCCCCTTTTCCCAGAGCACCTCCTTACCAATGCGCCTTCTGGACCAAACATCTCCAAGAAATTGCCGATGAACTCTCGGGACTTCTCTTCCCACTTCTGGATGAGATCAATGCTCTTCTCCTCCACTTTCTGAACAAATTCCTTTGACTTCTCCTCTACATCCTTCACCCTCTTTTTCACCTTATCCACGCGTTCCTGGAGGTGGTATTTCTTCTCCTGTACAGTAAGTGGTGGATCAGAACACAGCTCACCAGATCTGAGTGGTGACAACTTCTGCTCTGTGTTACTGCACTGAACTGCTGCTTAAGACTCAGCATCTCCATTAGTCTGGTGACACTTCTCCTTCATTTCCATGACACTTCTTCCCTAGACTACATGGCAGACACAGTGGGGCTGTGAGACACTTTGTGGCAGGCACTGGCACAGCACACAGAGCAAGACTAAAGCCAGAGATAAGCACTATCTAATAGGAGTGCATGGAAGAAGGAAATATTTATACAACATACAGATTAGATTTGAGTGACCTGCTGTAGGTCTCCCTGCATATCACAACAGCACCAGTCTTTTTGCTGGGTGTTTTTAAACAGAGGCAGAGTTACATGCCAGAGAGAGGCCAAGCAGCTGTTACCTCTCCTCTTTCATTGTTGTTCACAGGCATGGTATCTGAGTGATAAAAAAGTGTTTACTACTTTACTTCCAACATCAGAAGTGCCTTCTGCCATGTATTTTGTTTGTGGGCTAGAGCTGCTCAGCAGAGGATCGGGGTGTGTCCTTCTGTCCTGCTCAAGCACTTACTACTACTCCTGCAGCTCAAGGAAGAGAACAGTACAGTGGGAACAGGATCAGATTTTATCCTAACAAATGACTCTACCTTATAAAGGTGGCTGAGTGAATAGGAGAGAGATGAGACAGCAGCTGCTGCCAAAAACAACCCACTTTTCATTCAATTCAAGAAAGCAGACATTTCGCCACACACCCTCTCTCCAGCTCTTTCAACAGGTAAAATGTCACCAGGATATCTCTGACAATGGAGCAGTATTAGCAAATCTCCAGTTCCTCTGGGTGGGTCCCTGAGGTGATTTCAGGGGCAGAAGAAGTCTAATTTCTACTCCAAGGACACCGTTTTGGTGCAAACGCTTAGCTCTGCAGACAGGCCTTTTACTGGCTTGTGGCAGGACTGTGCTATCACTAGACAAGACTCAGCATCTTCACACTCTGCAGCATGTGGTGAGACCTCCTTCAACTTACGTTTATGAAGCTGACATTGAGCTCTTTAGCCGTGTAGCCCCGCTGCAGGTTCCGTCTGACATAAACGTCGTAGTCCCGCACGATCCGTGTGATGATGTCTGACGTTGAGATCCCCTCGGTCCTCTGAGTGGGTGCAAACATGCCTAAAGTTGGGGAACAGGACCCAGGACAGCTGTAGCAAGACACATGGTAAAAAGCTGCTACCACCTCTATTAGGAAACAATCTCTCCTGTCAAGAGCTCCTTTCCTGACTGTCCTCCCATCACCACCTCTTTTGTCCTCGAATGCACAATACGAGAGTCCTCCTTTCTGGGACTATAAGGAAACCTAAGTAAGACCAAAGCTTGTCAAAACCCTCTCAAAATACCAGGTATTCTAATGAAAAGTTCTTCACTTTAGCTGGTATAAAGACTATTGATCATAACCCACTGCATATAGAACAGTGTGGGGACAAGGACAGGACAAGGGGCCTTACAATTTAGTGGGTGGAAATATAACACGCTGTGAGGGCTAAGTTTGGATAGATATAAGAAAGCTGCACCCTTGGTGAAATTTACAGCAAACAGTTAGAGGAGCCCCTTTGCTAAGCTCATGAAATTCCCCATTTGTGAGAATCTGTGAGTCAAACTGTAGTATATTTTCAAAAGGTAGCAGTTCATTCAATCACAACTAGATTGGAATTAGGAATTAATGCTGGGCCATGTGTAGCCTGGGACATGGAACAGTCCTAGTGATATGAAATAGGGCCTAAAGCTGCATCTTCCTGCCCTCAGAGCCTCCTGGGCAGACCTTGTTCCCAGAGGGGCATTGCCACTTCCCCAGGCATAAACAGTCCTCCCATACACAGGCACAGGAGAAACCACAGCAGATCTTTGACCGGAAGCCCTGGGCAATCTGACTCAGACCCACCTGCCTCTTTTATATGCTTATAGACATCATCACTGCCAGCAGAGGAATAGGGGATGTCATCGTGTGCAACAAAGTCGATCTGAAAATTAAGAAAGTGAGTCAACATTTTATCTTGAATGTGCAGGTCTGCTTCTGTCAAAGGTTGGCAATTTTCGGCTCAACACCTCCACGCAGGGGTGCGACAGAGAACAGCAAGACACTTTGCTCTGTTACAAAGTACCTCTGAGCAGTCCCGGGTTCTCACTGGCAATTGCCTATCAATTGTAAGCACACACCAGAGAGGCAAGGAAAGGCTGGGAATAAGGACACAGTTGTTTTAAGCCCCACAGAGAAATGGTTTGTTAACAGCAACAAGTCTCCCCTGGAGACTCCTTCCCTCTCAGAGCAGTTCAACAGATGTTAGAAATTCCTTCCATTTTATCTCACCAACTGATAAAAGACTCTCAAGGCAGCTTGCCTAGTCTCATGCTGCAGGGAAGCTCATGAAAATCTAAGCTGCTCCTGCTGTAAGCAGGGAGTTGGACCAGACACCCCCTAGAAATCCCTTCCAACCCATGTTATCCTCTCCCTACTGCATTTCACACCTATCTCTACCCAGCACCAACTTCTCCTGGAACAGCAAGAACCCTCTCAGGCTTCTTCACCATGTCACAATCTCTACCTTATTTTAACATTACCTGTCAGCTCAGCAAATGCTTCTAGTCTCCCAAGAAACCCACTCGATTCCCATAACCCAGTTCATTCTATATTCAAGGAGTTTCAACAGAAAGAGCTTGCTCAGGCAGAGGTCACCCCCAAGGATGAATTCTTGCTGTGAGGAGACAAGAGGCTAATCAAAATTCTGGACAGATCAGATATCACAAATTACCCTGTGCTCTGCCAGGAATTCGGGCGTGAGCGTCCACGGCGCGTTTCTCACCACTTCGTCCACATAGCGACAGTGCTGCACAGCATCATAGCGCTCGTTCTCATTCATTACCGTGAAGCCCTTGAAGTTATGGGTCAGCTCATCACTGCAGACTGGAGAAACAGGCAGGCAACAGTGAGCCCGAGGTACTTGCCCCGGGTCTTTACAGTCAAAGGACCTTGCACACGCCCCTGCTGGCAAAGGCTGGCACTGGCACTTCCAAACCCAGCTCTTCCAGCCACAAAACACCAGAAATAGGGAGCAGTACAGGGCAGTAAACTCCTGAGAAATTCTGGGCAGGCTGTTTGGGGAACTTCTGCCCAAGCTGGGGCCCCACACCCCAAGCCTTCAGGGTCTCTAGAGCTTACAACACTTATCAAGTAAACCAGCTGACACAGAAGACAACTCTCCTGTATGAAACAGCACCTGGGGGCCTACTGGGCTTTTAAACCTAAGGATGCCTCAGGCTTGGAATCTGAAGTCCACAAAAAATCCCACTGCCTAAACTTTCCATAAAATGCCATAACAGAGTCGAATTCTTGGAAAGTTGTATTCAAACACAAGGGTGAATTCACAGGAAATCAAGTTAGCTTAATTATTATGTTCTATGAGAAAGTAAATTAACAACTCTTCATAATCTGCAATGCAAGGTATTAAGGAGGGAGTTTTATTTGATTATCAGGCTCAAAAGTAAACAGGGCATTACCAGTCTCACTGGTATTGGATGTATTTATGTTCTAGACAAACAGACGATAAAGAGCGTTTGAGACTGTTCCCAGCTTGGAGCTCATGTTCTCTTGGGCTGTGGCCTCCTGTCTCAGTCACGGTGCAAGGGGAGCAGCAGGTCATTGCCCTCCACCTCCTCACGAGTCTCCGAGAGGCAGAGAGCGTGGTTATACTCCTTGATACTTTAACATGTTAACAGTTCGACCTGAAGTTATTTTTCTGCTTGTTTTACAATGTTTATGTACATGGGGACGTCATTCCACTTTCAAAATTCCTAAGCTCAGGGCATTTTTGTAGTTGGAACAACTGTTACAGCTCTCCTCCCTCCCTTCCCCTTCCAGACACTACTGTAGAACACACAAAACAATGCAGATGTACCACTATAAAAATGCCCTCAGCAGTGATGAAACTGTGATAAGGAAACAAACCACCCAAGGATGCTATGTTCTATTGCAGGATCAGAGTCTGATTTTGCTTCAGGAAGCTAGGGGAGTTGAGAAAACTAGTTTAAGGTATTCTCTTACTTTAGCATCATTACACAGCCTGACCAGGGGTCAGCTCTCAACAGACAACATGCACAGCCTGAGGGGCACAGAGGCACTCTCTGGACAGAGGCCCGTGTACTGCAGCAGCCAGAAGAAGGGTATCCATTTTTCCCTTATATTCTTGAAGGAGGCCTGGCTAAAACACCTCTGTTAGATCCCCTCAGGCACTCAGCAGGATATTTCTGGCATCATCTAAAGACTTATGACCTAACAGCCAAAACAGTGAACTTCTATTTGGAGAAATGGGGCCTCACTGACTTCCATGTGTTCAGGCACATGCCCAAGAAACCACTCTGATTTCCATGCTCCTAAGGGGATCTGTTTGGCATTAAGCAATTCCCATAAGCAATCCCCAGCAGGGAGGTGGAGCTGGGGAGTGATATGCAGAGCAATACAAATGACACAAAGCTCAAGCAGCCACAGAGGGACTATTACTCATTCTTTAGCTGTCTTACTCAAGAGTCAAATGCTCAATTATCCTTAATATGTTTTGATGCTCAGATTTGCAACTCACCTGTATCTGTCACAAAACAGAAGGGTCAAATTAGAATAGCGTGGTCAAAAATCTTTTCCTGAGGCACTCACCTTTCTCCAGAAATATCCAACCCTGAACATATTGCAATAAAACTCCAGCAACATTTAGGACAACCAGCTGCAGTGAGAGCCACTGAGGCCACAAAGACAAAAGCCCTGTATGCACAACCACAGACGCAGGTAAACTGTACTCCTGCAACAGCCAAAGTCAACAAGGTCACTCCTTACCTCCAACAATGAG
This sequence comes from Myiotriccus ornatus, assembly GCA_036023395.1. Lineage (NCBI taxonomy): Eukaryota > Metazoa > Chordata > Aves > Passeriformes > Tyrannidae > Myiotriccus > Myiotriccus ornatus. The sequence goes on from JAYRBT010000010.1 coordinate 9,981,085, forward strand.
GTATGTGTTTGGGAAGAGGTTCTTTGCTTGCATCAAGGCCCGGGCATGTCCAGAGTGAAACAAGTCAAATATTCCATCGGCATAAACTCTGACAGGGCGATCCACTGTGCCAAAAAGGACAGAGAGACAGTTGTGAAAACGCCTTCCTGGAGAAGCAGCTGCTGCTCATGCCTGCATTTGAGGACCTGCTTAAACTCATGGGGGTGTTATGGAACATAGAGCCATAGCCAGGACAGATTTGTGAAGAGAAATGGCTGTCTCTGTCTTCCCACACAGAAACAAATGCATCTGAGCTGAAACACAATCACATTCAAAGACAGATTGAAAGCCTACCATATATCACCCTAACAAGATAAAGGGAGACCTAAGGAAAAGCAAACCCTGAACATTTCCCTTCTATGGAAATCCAAATGCAGAATTAACTTTTTTCACAGCAGTGAACTACCAGAGGGGAACTGGCTGAAAAAACTGAAATGTTTCATAGGTGCCTGACTTCCTCCTGCCTGCCAGGATGGCATCTCAAGACCTTTACAGAATCCCCCCTCTGCAGCCTGCTGCCACAGCTACAGTCTGATTGAGGGACCAGACAGTTCCAATTCCCCACCAGCATCACTGGCTCCCCTAGACCAAATGGCTCTATGCAAAACCCCAGCTGGACTACTCAAAGGAAAGCAGACACAATTCTGCTGAACTTCTGGCATTAGCAGCTAAATCCATAGAAAAATAAGGAGGAATAAATCTTTCCTCAGGCTGCCGGGGGAAATTGTAGGTCAGCTCTCTGAGGTCAGCACAGAGGTAAAGTGAGATAGTCTAGCCCTGTCATGTAATAGTGGGAGGCTCCCTGATTTCTGGTCTTGGGACTACACAGGATTCCAGTCCTCTTGCTGCTGGTAACAGAAAGCCACACAGTCTTCGTACCTGACACACTTGGGAACAGCCTGCTGCTCTCTAGCCCAGTTCAGGCAGACAGACTCAGAGAAGTGGTGTGAGCAGAGGCACACGAGAGCTGCAATGAGGATATAGCAGAGATAAGACCTAGCAGGATTGCTGAGACCCCATCTGGGCAGGGCCCTGAAGGCACCCAGAGACAGAGCCTGGGATGCAGCAGAAGAGGAGTTGATGCAAAGGTCAGGGCTGTCAAGTTCAAGCTATGCAGAGGAGTCAGTTTGAGGACAGCCTCTTGCAACCACTTCTTAGTGATTCTACGACCTCAGTCTGAAGATGCCAGGAAGCTCTGAAGAGCCAAGGATCTGGAGATACGTGACTGCAAAAGCTTTCTGTATGCCAAAAGAGGGCTGGTCCTGGCAGGCCTTTTATGAATGTACAATCACATTCTGGAAATTGGCTGGGACATCCTTCCCTTTCCTCTGTACCTGCAGCAGCTACAGTTCCTGAGCACAGACATAAACAACAACAAGGAAGCATGCATATTTTAGTCCTAGCAGGCAGAAAACCTACCACTGTTGAAATCAAGAGACTTTTGTGCAGGCTCTGGAGACTTTCAGCTGGGAAATTAATGTGGACTGTGAAATACACTGGATTGCCAGAACCTCTGGCAGGAAACCACTGCTAGGTGTCAATCTGAGCTGCCTCATCTGTCAGCAGCAGTCAGGTAGAGAGAACTGCAGCATTTTTATTGTCTCTGCAGCTGTAACAGAGGCCAAATAAGACAGCACCATCTGCACACTCTGTTTGGCAGGAGAGGGCAGTTATCTTTCAAGAGTCAGTCCTGCCTGTGCCTCTGCTCTGGACTTGCAAAGAGAACGGTGTTTCTCCCACATTGTCGTTTTGAGGCTGGCCAACTGTGTTTAATGACACTGACTTTAATTCAAATCCAGCCTAGAATGGGACATTCAGATACATATTTTTTTTTCACTTGCCCATTTCAACTTTCAGAAAAGATGCCTTTTAGAGCGCTTAACTTCAAGCTACCACAAAGCAGTACAGGAAATGTTCAGCTCTGATATTACTCTATAGCTGTCAGTGGCACAGGAAGAGTTAAAACAAATACCTGTTTGCTTCAAATACTCTTACTGGTGAAGGTACAGCTTCTCACACATACAAGCTTGAATTTCAGTTGTACTGACAGGCCAAATGTCACATGGGAACAGTTATCTAATCACCATAGCATTAATTAAGTAATTGGCTGCAAACCTAGTCCAACACACAAGGTTGTTTCGGTCTCAGAGATATCACAATCACACCCATCCCCCAAAACCCCAGCATTTACACAATCTCCTTCCAGTCAGTTTTTTTTACTTACAAGGGGTCCCTCTCATCGCTTCTTCATAGGTTACTCTGATGTATGGCTTGCTGTAGTCGATTTCCACTTCATCTGAAAACGGAGCCGGTTCCCTCAGTCCCTAAACAGCCAGGGAAGTTTTGCTGTGAGAATGCAAAGGTGAGGGTAGTTCAAAGCAGCAGCACTGCCATGGCAGTGTCCTAGTCACTGAGTGACTCACTGCATCTCTGCAGTTTCAGACACGTGTACTAAAAGACTAGTTAGTGTAAAACCTCAAAACAGCCCTGCAGGGTGATTAGCCTGAGTTTAGAGAGTAAGAGAGAAAGCAACATAGAGTTTAGACGACAGCAGTTACACTGGACCCAAGAAAACCGGAGGCTCAGAACTGCAGCTGCTAAACCCAAACTTTGGACACACAGCACTCCACAGCAGCACAAGCCAAGCTTCAAACCTCACTGTCGCAGCTCCAGCTATGCCTACTCCGGCAAGACCATCTCTCTGCTGTGCCTGAGTGCTTGTGCCATGACATACAAACTGTAACAGCTCCTTGATTTGAGTATGTGAGCGAGTAGAAGAGCAATGCCAATAGCAGCAATAATGTGTGTATTGTCATATTGTATTACGTTCACCATTTCTGAGCCATACACAGGGAGGGACTGACCTCAATCTGTGGCAGAATACTCCAGCTGCTTCAAGAAAACTCCTCTAACTTGCTAGCTTGACCACAGCAGTACATTTAACCAACAGCTGAAGTCCAGGCATCATTTCTGGTGGGCTCTGAATGAAAACAAAACATCTGCCCTTCCCATAACAAAACAACAGCTCAATTTCCTTCTAGCTGGAAGGTGTGGGGCAGCACGGACAGTCAGAACACTAGGAAACAAGCTTACAGATCATTAACACCTACAATCTGCAAAAGTCTTATCAGCGGTTTCCTCTCTGGCTTCCTGTCCCCCTGCAGAATCTTGCCACAGTGCCCAGCACCACTGCAACCCAAAAACCCACTGCTATTATTGCTAATGTCATTCCTCATTAGAGTGCTTCTAGAGAAGAGCACAGGAAATCAACCACTGACCACTACATTCAAGCAAACTGATACTGCTGAGCATCTCCTTTAACTTACTGAGACTCCGTGTTTCACACACCACCTCCTCTGCCAGGATCCTTACTGTCAGGTAAGGCCTGCAGGCCTCTCCTTTCTTCACTGCCATTGTATCTGGGACTTGTGAATATAAACAGATTCTTTGTAGTTTGGTTGGCACACACCTGATATGAAGCTAGGAATAAAAGTGTAAAAAAGCCCTATCAAAATTATCAGAGGAACACAGAGAAATGTTCTCAAAAGCTCCTGCCAGTGTTTAGCCCTTCCTCTGCAGGGCCTGGGAGGGTCAGAACCTAACGTGGTGTGCACAGTCCAACAGGCTTATGTGTCAGCAGGTTTGTTACCACCATCTGCTGCTGAGCCCTGCTGCTTCAGGGGAACATTCTGCCAGCCAGCTGCTTAGTTGGGAGTGGTAAAGGCCTCAAGGTAATCTCACAGTTAGGCAACACTACTACTCTTGCTATAATAAATAAAACTTTTGCAAATGGAAGAAAAAAAAAAAGGAAATCTTTCATCAGGAGATCTGTGTTTGCCCTCTGGTTAAAAAACAGGCAGGAAGCTTAGAAAGTGGCTAGATATCACATGTCTTGTGCTATTTGTAGACAAATGCTTTATTTCTGATATAGGACAGACACCAACTTGAAGAGCAAGTGACTCCCATGGAAGAATAACCTGCACATTTATCTTTCCTTACTGAAAAGATATGGGGTCTTTAAAAGGCACAGGGCAGGTTTGACAACAGTCAAGGATATAAAGGCTCTGTGGGATAAGTCACATAACAGCTCAAGCCTCCACTCCAAATGCTTGCCTCCCCAGTTCTCACTGCTGGCACTGCTCCCAGTGCTGTGGGAGAGGGCTGAAGATCCTGAAGACCAAAGTGTTGCCATCAAGGAAGAAAGCTGCAACACATCACCCTATTTTGCCAAGGACTATGATCCCAGTGCAACGTGGCAGGGATGGCAGCTGCCTTTTGACAGAGATAAGGAAAGAACAACCAGAGAACACGTGATGCACGAGGCAGCTCCAGGAAGAGGGCAGAGGAGAACTGTAAAAACCCCACTGTTGCAATACTGTGGCAAGGACAAGTTAAAGTCAGCCCTTGACATTGGCATTAACTGGCCCAGACCCCCTTCAGAAGACATTCCACTGGCTTTAGCTTGCTAAAGCTGTCCCAAGGTTGATCTAGGGGAAATCCTTTCAGCTGTTTGTTCTTTTATTTTTATTGCTCCTGAAGTACCAGGACCATAAATGCAGTCTTTCTCCAGACCAAGAGAATCAAACAGTGATCTTTCCAGTGCTTTAGAGCATGGATTCAACAGATTACTTCTGTGGGTGCTTACAGACTTCAGACCCTCCTGCAGTTCCATGTGCTTGTCTGCAGTATTTCTCCCTCCCACTGGGTCACTCAAAACACACCTCTCAGAAGCGACCTGCTACTCCTCCATGGGTATCTATATGCATGACTGTTCCACTTCAGCTTAAGTGACAAGCCGGACACACCACAAAAGCAGCTTAGCGATTGCCTCAGACCTAATTTAAGCCCACGTTGTAAGTATGTTATTAGTATGAACAAAGGAAGATTTCAAACTGGATTTGCAAGAAGGATAGCTACCGTCATGTGCTTCTTCTCCTCTGCCCCCCCTTCTTTTCTGGGTCCACAGACAAACCACCACAGCTCAATGTTCTAATCTCACATGCTCCTAAAATTCATATCTCTGCTTACTTACGAGTGAGCGTCGGGACATTTTTGGAGGGATTCCATCCAGCTCTGTTGCCCCATTAGGGCCAGATCCATCTTTTCTTCTCTTTCGGGAATTCAGTCTGGAGGAGGTCGGCGGCTCCATCTTGCCAAGCACGTCCAGTAAGAACTGGAACAAAATGAAGGAGGGGCAAATAAACCAAACCAACAAAAAAAAACAAAAAACCAAACCAAACCAAAACCAAAAACAAAAAAACAACAACAACAAAAAAAAAAAAAAAAAAAAAAACCAAAAAAAAAAGAGAGAGAAAGAAAAGAGAGATATTTGTCAGTTGTTCCAAAGCAGGATCAGTCAACAGCAGGCAGAGTGTACAGAAGGTCAGTGCAAAGACACAGCCACCTCACAAGGGGCTTAGCCAGTTGTATTTGGCATCAGCTGCCAAGACTTGACAAACAGTGCCTGGTGGGAATACTGAATCATTTAATGCAACTCAGAGCTGTTCTGCAGAGAGAAGCGTGCAGCAGTCAGCTGGCTGGAGAGAAACTGAAACAAGAGTTGCAATACAAATTATAAATCATTACTACAAGGCTAATTATATTACTCTCACATCTGAAAAGCAACCTAAGGATTATGGCACGCCCAGTTCACATTAAGCCCTCCCCCAGCTCTCATTTGGACTCTTTACCCTTTACACCACCCAAGGCAGCTGGCTGGGTGTGCTGCATCCCTGTAGAAACCTCAAGAGAGGAAGGAGGGATAAGGGTGGAGGAAGCAGAAGGGTGAGGGAAGGGGTCAGAACTTAAATGACTAGCTGGCTTGCTGTTTGCTTTGTTGTTTGTGTAAGACCAAGCTGCAGCTCCCCACTGGGGACAGCTCACCTTGGGATGGCTGCCACCATGCTCCCCTCTCGTCCCCCCGTCCCCTCCGCAGTGGTGACTCAGCAGATGGTGAAGCAGCTGCTGACACCACATTAGGGCACACTGACTTCTGGCACTTTATGTACCAGGTTGTCATTAGTGGTGGTACAGCTGAACTGCTTCTGTGATGAACAGACAGACAGACCACCAATTGGGGACAGAAACTGTAACAGCTATGTGGAAGTAAGTTATCTGAGCTTCTGAGCTGGAGTCACCATACCATTCCAAAGGGGCCCTGGAATATTAGAAAGCCCATCTTCACAGAGCTGAAGCAAAACTATGGGTTTATGGGAAGGCTGGGCAGCAAATACTCCCTTTTCAGCTGCTGCAGGATTTAGAAATGGGTGGCAGATTTGCAAAAACTAAAGAGCAGCATTACGTCTCTTGCTCACTTGAAGTGTGCACCTCTCCAGCGCAGCAAATGGCACTTCTGGACTGCTGTTCCTGAGAGCAGCATGACCCCTCCACCGAGGAATGATCCTTATGTGCGTACCTCAACCCCCTAATAATAAGAGCAGTGTGGAATTTAAAGCGTCTCCCCACCCATGTGCTATGGGTGTGCTGGAATGTGCTAGGTGGGGCAAGTGCAAGGTACGAAAAAGAGCAGATGCCCCTCTGAATACCACCCTTTCCTCAGCAGAGGGGTTCTGCTGAATGTTCCTGCTTGGGAATGTCCCTGAGCTGGGACTGTCCTCACTATGGGCCACTAGCAAAGCTCTGCTGTTGGCAGCCAAGAAAGGTGTGCTTCGTGAAAGAGCTGTTAAGAAACAGATTTAGTGACTGGACTTACTCAAGCACAAATGACTCCAGGTTAAGGAATGTTCCAAAGTAAGGAGTCCAATGCAGTTAAACAACACACGAACATCCCACTCTCCCCACTGAGCATCAGCAAGACAACGCCTTAGGGACAGGGTTAGAGCCAAACACAGCTGATCTGGGCTGGGGCTACAGGCATCTAAGCATCCCCGGCTGCCCTGGTAGACCTGCTACAATACACTAAGAACAGGAGAAGGGAATCTTAGGTGTGTGGGGAGGCAAAAAATACTGTGAAGAAGATAAAAGTGACAGTGAAGAGCAGCCACAAGGACACTTCAGAACTGCATGACCCATCCAGCACTCACTCCATAATGCCTGTGAGTCAGGCTTGACAAGTTTCCCCCGTTCCAGTAATTAATTTATCATTTCCTAACAACAAACATATGGGAGGATGCAAAAGCAACCTCAGGCAAAAAGAGTTTGCAACCCTGGCTTCAAGTCTTCAAACACTTAACTAAACGTTTAACTTTCAGGCAAGATCAGTGCTATAAATGCAGCAGATTCCAAAGTACCTCTGTGAAAACACAGGGTATGACACAAGACATTTTTAGATTTTGCAAGGGGTCTCCTTGCAAGCACACTGTATCAGTCATTTACTTCACCACTATGGTCCCAGCAGAAACCATTCAGTTCACAAAAAGCAGAGAACATCTGTCCCTGGCTCAAGTAACCCCAGCATTCATGGAAACACAGGGGCGGAACAGCAGCAGCTTTTCTTGTTATTTGGTCAAAATAATTTCACTGTGCTTCAAGTCCCCTGTTGGTCCCCTGACCACTCCCTTTCCTTCCCTTTGGAGAGAATTAAACAGCTTGTTCACATGCTGAATGCAGACATTCTGAACCACTGCCCAGCAAAACATTAAAAGCACTGGCAGAGGTTTTGGTGCTGAAGTATGGACACAGCAGCCCCTACACTCAACCAGGTGAAGCTCTTCCCACGCCAGCCCAGCCCACCAGAGCAACCAACTTCTCTGCTGAATTATCACCATCACCTTCCTGCTCAGTGCAGAGCTCACAGTCAGACAAAGACTGCAGGTTACAGCACAGGTTAGCACTGCGCTTTAGGCTGATGTACAGCAGCACTGTCCCAGCACAGGACAAAACTCCAACAGCTTCTTCCAGCCTCTCCCACACCCAACCACCCGCTCTCCTTCACTCTGACTTTTCCACCTCTCAGGGTATTCATAGTCAAATGATGGCAAACAATAACATAAGCAAATGGATTTCCAACTTCAGATATTCTATTAATGGCTTTGCATTAAATAAGCAGCAGTGGTGAGAGTACCAGCCACACAGCAGCAGCAGCAGCTCTATCCAATATACTGAGTGAGAAAACTGCTTCAAGAATGGGATAGACATGCTCTATCTGCTCTGTTCTTACAGGTTAGATGTTGCTGAAGAAGCCTCTGCGATGTTTGGAGAGCTGGGCTGGGCACCTGAGTGATGCAGCTCTGTTAATTACTTAAATTAAGGGAGAGATTAAACAATAATTTTACTACTCTTTGAAACTTTAACACTTCTATGCTGTGGCTACTGTGTTTCTTGGAAGTCCTCCCAGCACCAAACTCATCTTCATTAAAAACCAGGAACACATTTCCAAAAACACAACACACCTTACTGCGATAAAGCTATTAATCTTAGAAAGTTTCATTTTGACCCACGTGACTAAAATAGCATCCTAAACAATTACTAACAGTGGGATCCAGCATCTGAAGCTGAGCTTAACACATGAAGACACAGCTTTGCTTCCCCAAATGTGTAAAACACTGCCTCTTCTAAAATTAATTACGTTTGCAGCAGATGGGGAAGAGGAAAGACAAGATAACTCTCGAAGCTCATTCGGAACACTCCAAGACAGAAACCAAGCATAACCAGAAGAAAGAGTCCTGCTGTAAAATATTAACATTGTTCTATTTTAAGGCATCACCCTCCTGCATTAGTGAGTGCATGACTGAATATGAGAAACTGCTCACAAGGAGCAAGGTTGGAAGTGTCCCATTTGGGGCAAATCGCAGTCTCTGCACCACTTTGCAAAACACTAACGGCTTTGCTTCTTAAACTTATTTCTTTGGTGCATATCCCATACCAAAGAAGGGCCTTGCATCACCTGTCAGCTGGCTGACTGAGAGAGAGAGGCCTGTACGGGCTCTGTGAGCAGCAGTCAACTGCTAGACAGGAGAAGATTCACTCTCCCTGTCAGGGAATCACTGAATCCCACCAAAGCACAGCCACTTCTGGGGGGGAAAAAGGACAAGCACTGATTACCACCAAGGAAGAAGATATATAGGCAGGGAAGGAATTTAAAACTTCTCCCTTAATGTGAATTAACTACACCATCGTCAGAGCTGGAATTTAATCACAACATCAAAGTTAATACCTCTGGCAGGTGGAAAAGGTCAGAATAGGCATGGCAAATATTCTTGCTTAGCCAAAGCCTTATTTCACTGATGTTTTTTAAACTTGGTGGTGTCGGAGAACTCCTACCTTACACTACACCGGAGAAGCAGATCAGGTCTTTCTGCACCCTGAGCACACTGATGACAGGAGGACCTGGCCCATCTGCATTGCCTTTTGATGTCCCAAAGAACTTCTTGAAGAATATTATCTGAAAGCTTACATACATCAGCAGTATGATTTCTTCTGCCACTTCTTTTGCTTTTCACTTGCAGATTTACATGCCAAAGCAAAATAAATCCTGCTACTTAAACTGAAAGCCTGTGCAAAACAAGAGCTGATTGCGACGACTGGATAAATGCTCCAGTCCAAGGCTGCTGCAATTCCTACCCAGGACCCGAGCACAAGACTGGCAGCGGGACCAGCGAGGCCCTGGGACAGCCACAGCTCCCTGGGTGGCACCACCTGCTCCGAGGCTGCGCTATCGTCCCTCCAATCCTGGGAGGCGTTGGCACAGTCAGATGTGACTGTCATGTGCTCCTTTGCCTACAAGATCATTGCACTTTACAGGAACCAGCTATTTCTCTTCTGCTGACTCATCTGCAGGCAATACTACTAAACTTTGCACTCTGCCAGCTGTCTGCAGGGAATTGCCTTGACACATGGACAGCACGTAAGCGGAAGCCTCAGGGAAAAAGAATAAGTCCTGTCACTTCAGGCTATAAAGTACCAAAGAGTCCCCGTATTCCTCCACATTCCTCAGTCATGGGTCGAAGAGAATCCTTTTTCCCCTGTTCTCCCCCACCTTCAACGCTCAGTTTACAAGTAACCTTACTGGCATGTACCCCTGTAGAGATCTGTTGTAAATAGAAAGACTTTGAAGAGGTTAATGGCAAAAGACTCATCATGGATCTCTTTTTAATCAGTGTTTAAAAATCTTGCCCAATCTCCAAGGCAACTTCATGCCCCGCCCAGGCTTGCCATGCCCACCTCTGTCCCAATCTCCAGACTCAGAGCATCTGCCTGGAAACGGAGTGCTGCTGGCTGTGACCCAGGCTGTTCACCTCCAGAGACACTGGGATGGTCCCCACAGTCAGCATCTGCTCTATCTACGTGGTCTAAATCCTTGAGCGCCTTGTAAAAGTTACTGCAGGATCTGGCAGAGTCCTGTCTACACATAAAACGAAGTCTGCTTCAGTTTCTCCGGATAAACAACAGCAGCTATCCTGCAGCATAATCACAGACACTTGAATGTACAAAAGGGATTCCAGTTCAGCCAGTGCTACACATTGGTCCAACAGCATCCAGACCTTTGCTACACCAGCTAGAACAACCTCCCAGGCCTTGCCTCCTCTGCTGATCTAGGCAGGCTGATAGCATTTTCTCTAGCAGAGCCTGAGAATGAACAAGCTCCGGTACTTGTGCCCTGCAACTGATACAAAGATGCTGCTTCTCACCAACAAAGTCCCCAGTGGCTTAAGACAATTCTACTTAACACCATCACAACTGAATAGAGTGCAGCGTGATCACCGTGGCAGTGCTGTGAATTAATACACACGTAAGAAAGAAAAACTGCCAGCAAGACCATCTCTGTGAATTCACGGCCCTTCTGGGTATATCATAACCCTAAGGCACTGAGAGTCCCGCCATGCAACAGTCTCTGCTGTGGGTAGTGAAGCAGAAGAAGTAGGGTTTATGCACAGTATCGGAGATCTGGAGCCTGCCCCGGGACAACAAAGTACGAGAATGGGTGGTCATTCTGTCCCAGCTTCTCCACTGTGTTTTGTTTTTAGGACTTAACCCCAGAGCTTTTTGAGACTTCAGTGTAAATTTCCTTTTGTAGTTTTACACATCAATACCAATTCCTTGCTGCAACAGTTACTATTTGTGGCTCTTTATACAGTGATTTCAAGACAGTTACATCCCAGTTAGATCTTGGAGCAAGAAACTTCCAAGTCATGAATTTTAATAATTATGTGCATACAGCAAATATCTTCAGGAAATAGAACTTGGGTACTTGTCATCTGAATTTCAAAAGCAAATACCACGGCTGTCCTCAGGCCCAGGAGTCCTGCAGATGGAAACCCAGCAGTACAGGATGGGGACACAGGGAAGGCCACCTGCAGCACCCTGCACCTCCCTCCACAGCCAGCGAGGGCTACCGAGGAGCATCGCAGCTCTCAGAACTCCTGAGGGCTTTAAAGTCTAAGCACAAACCCATTAATGAGCGCAGCCAGGGCTTTGGTGGACACCAAAAGCGGGTTAGAGAGGACGTGTGCCTGCACAGCAGCTGGGTCACACCTTCCTTCGCCGCAGCCAGGGCCACCTCCTCATTGTCCTCTCTAGGCCGTGGCTGTGTCCTCTAGGTCGGGGCACGTTCCCCAGAGCCCCCCTGCTCGGAACCCTGCGGGTGGACTCCAAAAGTTTCCCGCAGCGTCTGCTGCCGTCTCCTCTCAGCCATCCCCGAGGATCACACCCGAGCCCGAGCCCCAGCCCCTGCCCAAGCCCCCACGAAGCTTGGCACGGCGACCACTCCAGCAGACACTGCCCTCTCACCCAAAGCCAGTGCCCCATGTCCCGGCCGGCCAGCACCTCCCGCCTGTGCCACGGCCCCCCCGCGGGGAGAGCGGTCCGGGGAGGGACCCTGAGCGGCTCCGCAGCGGTGCCCTCATGTGCCGCCAACCCAAACCCGCGCCCCCGTGACAGGCACGGCTCTGTCGCTGTCCCTGCCCCTGCACCCACAGCCCGCTCCCGCCGGGCTCCCCCTCACCCGCGCTCCGCCGCTCCGCCGCCCGGCCCCGCCCCGCTCCCGCCGACGCCAACGGGGCGCGGGCGGAGCGTCGGCCCCGGAACGACGGGGAGAGACCGGCCCGGCCCCGGAAAGCTGCGTCCCGGGAAACCGCGCCCTGGAACCTCCGTTCCGGATCGCGACGGCCCTCCGTGTCACGGAATACTCTGAGTTGGGAGGGGGCCACAAGGATCAGCCAAGTCCGTCTCCTGGCCGTGCACAGGCAGCTCCAAGAGTCGCGTCATGTGTCTGAGAGCCTTGTCCAAACGCTTCTTGAGCTCTGGCAGGCTTGGTGCTGTGACACCGCCCTGGGGAGCCTGTTCCAGTGCCCGACCATCCTCTGGGTGAAGAACCTTTCTTAGTATCCAACCTAAAGCTCCCCCCTCTTCGTGCCATCCATGCCATTCCCTCGGGTGCTGTCACTGGTCACCACAGAGAAGAGATCAGTGCTACCCTCCTCTTCCCCTCACAAGGAAGGTGTAGACTGCGACGAGGTCTCCCCTCAGTCTGTGCAGTGTAAATTCCGGGGGTTCTGGAAGGAGGGAGCAAAGCATCCTTAGCGCTGCCCTGAGCCATGGTGACTTCAGGGTAGCCCTGCACGGCCACACAGCCGGGGTCCCCCTGCCTGTCCCGGCAGTGCAGGACACAGTGCTTCAGCAGCAGCTCGCTCTTTCTCCAGGGAAAATACAGCATCCCTGTCCCATGCCACAGCCAAGGGTGGTGAGGCTGAACGATCACGGACGCAAACCTTCCTACCTACTTTGTACGATACGTTTGTGAAGCAGCCATTAAAACCCTCCAAAACGGAGCAAGCACAAGGTGAAAAATCATGATTTAATAGCCATGACTTGATATAAGCATCCAAACGAGCCTGAGGTCATATATACCATCTCCTGGAAAGTGTTGCTGGGGGGGGGGTTGGTGGTCCCTAATACTCACACTCCTGGGTTGTGCACAAACTAAGCAGTGCCGTCTCATCTCTGGGCAGGTGCCTCTGGGTGACACCCACAGGCAGCAGCAAAGCAATCAGGGAAGTCACCCTCCATCTCCCATCAGAGGAAAAGGAGAGGAAGCCACTTTCAAACAAACATAATAGAGACCCAGCAGTGTGCTGTATCTGGCATGGTAGCCCAAAGAGGAATTTTAGAAGATGCATCGTAATTTTGTACTTCCCTGACTTCCAAGAGCTGCACAGGGAGAGTGTGTTCTGCTCTTAAAGTTGGTAAGGGTGGAATTCAGGGTTCACCTCACCCCACTTCAGCATGCTAAAAGCCAGTTCATGTCACTGGAATGGTTCAGCTGTGCTTGGTCAGCACACAGAGAACAGGCATCACCACAGAACTCATCCAACCTTCCAATGGGCATCCAAGATGCTCTCTGGTGGCACGCACTCTCTCAGAAACCAACCTGGTCCTCTAACTTTGGGGGAGATGAGAAGCTTTAGCACTCTTCTGCAGATCTACAGCAGCTTTTCCAGTGCTGGAGTCCCAACAAATTTGGTTGTAAACACCCACCCTTATATCCCAAAACAGAGAGGCAGAGACTGAGAAAGCACTGCAGTATCTGCTGAAGAGGGCAAGGAGCAATGATCATTTGCAATGTCCCTGGGTGCACCAAACCAAAGAGCAGTTACAAAAGGGAGCAGTTCTGGCAGTCTTGGGGTGTGCAGGCTGCTGGCCTGACCTAATGTCCTAAATACCTTGTCTTCCTATCAGTTAACACCACCTCATGTGACACAGTTGCGACTCACAGCCGAATTGTTATAGGAGCCACAGAAACAAATCTAGATAATCAGAATAAGAGGTCAGCTTTACGGGTTAATTTACAAAGAATCCTCGGAAAACATTCATCTCAATAGTGCAGACAAGCCATCCAGGCTAGTGCACCTTGTAAAGTGGAAGAAAATGTCACAGTAGAAGTATTAAATACATAGATTTATTATGTTTCTTTTCTTATAAATATTTCATTAATTTCATAAAAATAAAAGTAACAGAACCCTTTCAAGACAAAAGTTTAGTTTGTCTTAGAAACAATACACTTTTAGGACAAAACCAACACACTACATAAAAAACAAAGGGCCATTTAAATAAAGGACATAATAATATTGTGCTTAAAGCTCTATTGATATCCACAAGGAAGAAGGAATGTTGTAGTGTGTAGAACAGGTGTAGGACGTGCTTTGTAGAGCTGTTATTTTCTTGGGTACTAAAGGAAGAACATGATGCTTTAGTGCACTTTAACAAAAAATACCCCAAAGCAAAGCTTTCTCCTCCAACTCTGCCCCTCTGTGCAATGTTTGCCACTTTCAATAGTAGAAGCAGCCAAACGCAGCTACCACACAAAACAGGCTGTCCTGGGGAAAAGAGAAAGGCTCCATGTTAGTCAAGGCAAGCTCTTTGCTAGCCTAGTTGAATAGGAAAACCTCGGGAACATTTAGACCAGAGCATAACCTTCCTTTGTAATATATTGCAACTTTCTGTCTTTTGTTCACCTCGCTTTTGGTGTAACCCAGGCCAGTGCATCTGAATGCCAGAAGTGCCTCACTTTCCTCCATCCACACACCTGTAGGTGTCTAGGTGTCTGTTTAAGATAAATAATGAAGTAAAACCTTGACTTCTACTCAGTCCTGGATTTCAGCCATGCTCCATGACTGCAGTTCAGCAAAGCACAGAGAAAAGACTTTGTCTCTTGTGCTTCCTCTCCCCACCTGTAAAATGGTGTGACTATAATGACTTTTGTACAGTACTGTGTGACCTACTCAGGAGAGAAGTTTTACTATGTTGGATATTATATCTAAGTATGTTATGTGAATGAGGACATAAATCATACTGGCTCAATAATCTTGGTTCCTTCCTTCTATTGGTTCCGTTTTTTCTGCTCCATATTTAAGGTGTCTCTGGCTCTCATACAAAAGCAAGTGGCCTTACACTTCCCGTGGGAATCCAGCTGGTACTTACATTCATGAACACGTCGTGAGCACAGCTGTCAGTGTCAGCGTCCCAGAAACATCGCGCGGCCATGCTGAACAAAGGAGCCAGACATTACCCAGAGTTCACGTGTGAGGACCTAAAGGATCACACATACTTTTCTCGAAAACCAAACTGAGCTTCCTTTAAAGATAAAGGAATTGGGAAGTGTTCTCCTGAATCCCAAGCCTAAATCTCCACTGCTGAATACCACGTGCTGTAATCCCCTCTGTATGTGGCTCAAGCTCCATCTTCAAACTCATCACCCTATCAATCCTGCTACCTCTACTGTGCAGCAGGGCTTGAACCTCATTGGTATGGTGCGTAAGAATCTGGCCTACATGCATCAGCGGCTGATTTAGCTTATCTGTCCTTGTCCTTCACCTCCTGCACCCTCATGGTACATACGCCCAATTTATTTATAGGGAGCTATCGTATTCCTTGGCAGATGCCATGTTACTAGACCATGAGCTAAGCTCTTCTAGCGCTTTCGTATCTATACCTTCTGTTCCCTGAACATCCTGCTGGACTTCTACACCTGCTTCAGTCCAAGCCTTATCCTAAGGACAAGCAACTGGGCCGTAACAGGGTATTACAGATGAGACCTCGCTGCTGCCTTGTCTAATGTCACTGACATTACCGTTTCTATGCTGCAAATGTCCCACTCCCTGCCTGCCTCAGTCAGTCTCAGCTGATGGGATTCCTGTTTGTGGCACACCATATTGTTCCCAGTCCCTACATGTATGACTCACTGTTCTAAGATTGCTGAATTTCATCTCTTTGGCTATCTTAGCCCTCAAGGTTATCCTGTTTTTTCTGGTTTTTGCTGTACAATATTCCACTCTGCCTCTGGAACACCCTGGTTATCGAGTATTTTGCATTAAGGATATTGGTGATCATTCGTCAATATTGCCTCCTGCCTGTTGCAAACCAGAGAATTTCCCCAATTACTCTGTCAGCCTGTGTTGCTGGGCTTCACATTTCCAGTCAGACCACTTCACTGAACTGTTCACCCTAGTACGGTGCTTCTGGAGCAGTCTGCCTGCAGCTGGACATTCCTGACAAGAGCCTGAGCAGCAGGTACAAATATTTCTCTCCGACCCTCAAAACACTGAGGCAGCTCTGTTGTACTTATCTTCTGCTGGAGTACCAGGAACAATAATAAAGATAAGCCCAGCAGATAAAGAACATAAACCTTGTGGGCTGCTCTCTTTTGTCTTCTCCCTACCCCGTAGTAATGGAAAGCTACAGCCCACTACTACAGCCAAGAGGAATTCTTTTGTCTGACTGCAGGCATCTGGAGCTGACTGCAAGTGCTCAGCACCCACATGGGAATCTAGGCTAGGTTCCCATGACAGTACTGCAGGGGGATTAGGTACATTTAAACTTCTGAAAAATGCCTACCTGGGATGATTAAATGTAAATGAAGTGCTTATGGAAATCTGGCTTTAGACAGAAGTGAGTTACCATGGCTCTTGTGCTCCAGCAGGGCCTTGGGAATGGATAGGGTGTGTGCCCTAGTTCATCATGAATACAAAATAAAATGCTTCTGCAATACTCCTCACTAATGCTTCTCAGCATTTCAGGTTGCTAAGAACCACCACAGAGCCCATTATCACTGGCTAATTGAATCAGCCACAACCTAAGCCCTCAAGTGCCACTTAAAGAGAAAAGAAAGTGCTTTACACTTTATCATCTGCAGAGAGATCTTTGTACTTAGGGAAGATGGAAGCAGCTTCCAAAGAAAAAAACCACACCCAAATCCAACAAACGTGATAGAAAGACAATTAGAAAACTTACTTCACTCCTTCTCCTCTCT
Organism: Myiotriccus ornatus; assembly: GCA_036023395.1. Classification (NCBI taxonomy): domain Eukaryota; kingdom Metazoa; phylum Chordata; class Aves; order Passeriformes; family Tyrannidae; genus Myiotriccus; species Myiotriccus ornatus. The sequence goes on from JAYRBT010000010.1 coordinate 9,997,829, forward strand.
GTTCTCCAATCACAACCTGCACCACCATTTTGTACCTGTCAAATCCCTCCTCTGGAGAGAGAGAAAAAAATAATAGTGAGAGCAACAATTTGTTTAAAATATGAGCTCAAAATAGGACCCTGAACACTACAAAGCAAATGTCCTCTACAGGCCCATGCAAGTAGACAAGTGGACAGACTGCCTTGTGGCTTCATTTTCCTAGAATGGAGTACCATGGTTTTACTGGAGTTAAAGGGTGAACAAGGTACTTGGCATCAATCAAAAGATGCATCTAAGGCAGAAGACACCCCTGAGCAGCCACACTGTATGTCAACATTCTGCTCTGACAACTTACAAGACCTGACCACATGGAAAGAACATAAATAAGTCTGCTGTGGACAAAATGCAAATGGAAAAAAATTGTCTTATTTTAAAACTGTTCTGAAGCAAAGGTATTGTAGAGATTCTTCTGCCACATAGGTGTTTCCTTTGCTTCTGAGTGGAAAAAAAGGCCCCATAAAAGCATATGTGGGTCTGTGTTATGTGTGTGCACAGATATGCAATTGTTTTACAATAGTAAAGAAACACCTCCGGGGCACAGACCAGATCCAATCAGGCCATGGCAATGTTCCAGAAGCCAAATCAGAACAAGCATGTTTAAAATCACATATGGATCCTAATGCCTGTCTTCAACGAAGCAGTCTCCCGGGAAGACTCCGGTGCATTGTTTCCACTGTAGGATTGAACACAGCAGGCTGGGTCTGTTATAACATTCACCACGTCAATGCTTATCAGAGATCCCAGCTGATACAGCGGCCACACCGGGCCAGCCTTGCTTCAGGCTGCTGCAACTGTGTTTACACATTACTGCAGCCAAGCCCTGTTCCTATGAGCTTGGCATCAACACGTGCTGGGCCTGCAGCTGCTGCTGGCTTTAAGGCAGATGTGCAAGTCTGGGAGAAGCATCAATCCATGGCACCTGCCGAGGGTGACAGTCCGGCCATGCCACTGCACTGTGTCAGGCCAGCCCAGCAGATGGAGCACCAGCCTGTCCCCAGGAGGAAAACAAAAAAAAAGTGGTTGTGCCAGCACACACATCCATGTACTTGTCCCAGCACAGAACTCAGGAAATACCTGCTGGAGCTTGCAGTTTCCTTCTTGAACTCCAAAAGGTTGAAAGGCATTCTGTGCAGCACCACCACAACCTTCTTGCAGTGCTGTAAGGCTGTAGTCACACCCCTCCTTGCCAGACTGCTTCTCTCTCCCTCTTCCCTGTGCCCCATGAGCCCTGTTCTGATCTCCCTGGTATTCCACTCTGACCCAACTCTGATCTAACTCACAGCAGAAAAAAAGCAGGAATGGTTCTGTTTATGGAAGCAAGAAGCAATGAAGTGTCACTTCTTTCTTCTCTCTAATGCCGCTTCTCTACCCCTGCAGCCCCTCCTGACATCCCACACCAGCCAAGCTACACGAAAACAGATCTTGTCTGCTTGAATTAGATCTTCAGTTCCGCAGGCAAGGAACGTGTATATAGGACAGATTGTTTCATAACAGTAGACTCGAGTCAGTCAACAGGGAAGGAATAGGTCTCAAGAATAAAGAAGGAAAGAGAGATTTTGTCAAAAGGGAGAGTACACGGTAAGAAAAGAAATTACTTCCCCAGCAGACCTCCTTACCTTTTAGTCTGTCTTTTATTGTCTCTGATAAGGACTTTGTAAGCTCGGGCATTTCTTCTGGGTCGTACTGTACGTTGGCCAGCCTCTCCTTCAGTATTGCATGGATGCATTCTTTTACTGTGGACGATTTAAATCTATCAGGGGAAAAAAACAGCAACAGAAAGGCCCCAAAGTTCACACAACGTGTAGAAACATACACAACTCCACCTGGGAAAATGTAGCTTTCACACATTAAAGAAAAAATGACAAATCAAAAACCGCGGCGAAAAAAAACCCCTGCTACGATGGAGATACTTAATCAGCCCTGCCAAAACCCAAACACCCAGGAAAAGGTGTGAAACCAGCCCCTCCAGCTGGTGTGAAGTTGCCCCTCGAGCAGCATCCCCCACCCGAGCGCGTGTCAAAGCTGGTCAGGGAGTCCCGTGCCCCCCATCTCCCACACCCTCGGGGCTCCCCCATTCCCAGCAGGCCCCCACAGCCCCTCCTGCCCAGGGAGCCCCTCCCCGACATTCGGCATTCCCACCGCTCCCACATCCCCAGGGCCACCCCACCATCCCCTCTCCCTACGAAAGCCCCCCCAGCCTCGGCTCACCGGTGCTGGAGGCCGGGCCGAAGGCTGTAGGTGTTGCCGGCCGCATCGTCCGGGCCCAGCTCGCCCATGGCCGCGGCCCCCGCCGCCTTCCCGGCGTTGGGTTACCGGGACAACCCCCGCCGCTTCCGCCGCTCCCGCCGCGCCCGCCGCGTCAGCGCCACCGCGGGGAGCGGGGGATGCGGGCACGCCGACCGGGGTGCGCATCCTACCTCTGATAAAAAAGAAAAAAAAAAAGGCAACGGAAAACAAACAAGCAAACAAAAACACCCAACCCCCCGAAAAACCAAACAAACAAAAAAAAAAAAAACCTGACCAAACCCCCAACAAGAAAACCAAAATACCAAACAAAAACAAAACCCCCAAAACAAACAACACTCCCCCCCAGAAAAAAAAACCGAAAACACACAACAAACCCCAAACCCCAAAAATCATCTTGACTAATTTTTGCGGTTAAAAACCTTGCCCAATAACGTCATTGGTTAATAAATGGTAAATAACCGCTGTGATGATTGTAAACTATTTTAATAGTTGTGTTAATGGTAAAATGTTGTTGTGGAAGGCACTAAGGTGCTGGGGCGTGTTCAGAGAAGGGCAATGAAGCTGGTGAAGGGTCTGGAGCACCACTCCTGTGAGCAGTGGCTGAGGGAGCTGGGGGTGTTTTGCCTGGAGAAAAGGAGGCTCAGAGGTGACCTTATTACTCTCTATAACTCCCTGAGAGGAGGTTGTAGCCAGATGGGGGTCAGGCTCTTCTCTCAGGCAACCAGTGACAGGATGAGAGGACATAGTCTTAAGCTGCCAGTGGAGGTTTAGGTTAGACATTAGGAGGAATTTCTTCACAGAAAGGGTGATTAAACTTTGGAAGGGGCTGCCCAGGGATGTGGTGGAGTCACTGTCTCTGGAGGTGTTTAAGGAAAGGCTAGACGTGGCACTTAGTGCCGTGGTCTAGCTGTCATCGTGGTGTTCAGTCACAAGTTGGACTCAGTGATCTCAGAGGTCTTTCCAGCCTAAATGAGCCTGTGATTCTGTAAATAAAGTGTTTCATGAGGCTGCTGCCTGGGGTGAGGCAGGAGGTCTGACAGGGAGAGAGTGAGGTAAGATGGCCCAGCCTCTCTAGGTGCTTCCCCAATGCCCCCATCCTGCCCCAAACCAGCAGCTGCAGCCCCCATGTGCGCCCTCATCCAGGACTCAGTGGGCTGGAGCACCTGTGGGTGCCAGCAGGGCAGAGAGATCCCTGTGCCCAGAGACATGTCTGCCAGACCTGGCCTCGGCTGGACGGGGGCTGTGATGGTGTCCCAGACCCAGGAGCCTTGCTGGGAGGGCCTGGCTGCTGAGGGACAGTGGGTGCAGGTGGAGGAGAACACAGCCTGGACTCGTTGCCATGGCAAAGCCTGTTCTCCTGATTTTTGCCTGTGTGTTGCTGCCAGATCTTGTACTCTCTTCCTGCCTGTGGGTCATGCATCCCAGCCATCAGGGAGAAGGTCCCAGCTTTACTCCTTTCCTCCAGGAACTTCTTAAATCCTCCATAAAAGGCCTAAAATTCTTGTTCCCTGATATCCTCTCCCTGTCATACCCCTGTGCTCTTTTCCCTGCCTGCAGCTGCTGTCTGTCCCAAGGAAGGCTGCATGTGACGCAGCCCCTCCTGAGCTGACATTCTGCTTACCCCACAGTTTATCTCGATGCCGCGATCTCCACGATCCTTCCTGCATGCTGTGGGTGACGCGGCTGAGAAAGGTCCCTGTGTGCTTCACCTAGCTCCGAATGGAAACAGTGTGAAGGCACAGCCAGTGCCGGTGCAGAGCATGCTGCTGCCAGGATCGAGGTGCTAGAGGGGACCATCACCTGTGACAGGGCTGGGGATGACTGGAGGTGCCCCTGAGGTACAGGAGGTGTGAGGTTGCACCAGGACGCAGAGGGTACAGCTGCTGCAGTTTTGCTTGGGATGCACAGGCACATCCCAACTGGTGCCAGGTCCTGCCCCACACTGCTCTGAGCACAGATGGGTTGATGAGATCCCAAGCAGCAGGAGCTCCTGATTTCCACATTTAGCAGCACCACTTGCTAGGGATGGACCATCAGAGTCCTTAATACCACCGGGCTCTGCCCACCAGTAGGAGTAGCACCTCACTGCCATGCTGAAGGTGATGGTGGCCCCGTGCCATACCCGTGTGGCACCTTCCAGTGGGAGTTACCATAGCTCTGCCCAGGCCCTGCAGGTTTCTGCTTGCTAAAGGAGCAGTTTTGTGCCTCTGTTCCATCCCGCTGCTTACTCACTGCTTACCGTTGCTTACTCACACCCACGGGCTGCTGCCTGTCCCCACAGGGTCAGGTGCTGTACCTCATGCAAATAATTTGCAGAGACCTTCCTAAATTCTAAGAAGTGTCTGAAAGACCTCAACACCCTTCAGTGTTTATCTGCAAACATTATTAACCGTTTCCTCTTCTTGCCCCAGCCATTCGCCTCCCGCCTGGGTCAGAGCCGCAGATCTGAATTCAGTTGAAATGTCGGGGGAAGGATCTTTGGAACCTGTGGGTTTCTCTTCCTGAGCATCTTTTTGTGGTAATCTGTGTTCCCCATTTCATTTGGGAAGCTTTGCTTTCCCTGGAGTTCAAGGTTGTTTAGCTTTGGACTCCAGTCAGCTTATCTGACGTGTTTGATCACAGCTTTCTTTTTCATCATCCAAATTTTCAGTGCTCCTTAAATACCCCAGATGCTTGTAAGCCATACTGGGTCTGACCCTCTATCCTTTGACTCTGGTGATAGCTGTGTGCCATGAGAGTGATGGCTGCAGGAGACCTGAACCTCCTCTGGGTCGCAGCTGCATCCCAGACTCTCACTGACACATTGGGTCACCTTCTTGTTGGGGAAAAAAAAGACATTTGTGCTCCTATGAAGTGGTATGATATGCTTGGTGAAGTTACTCTCTCTTAGTTTTAAAGAACAAACTGTTTTCTCACTTATTTCTCCTTGTCCTTCCTTTTTAGACCTTCTTTTCCTTTTATAGTGGCCAAATAGCAAAGGACCGTCCTGTGCAATTTACTATATTCCAGCTCACAGAAAGTGGCCCCCTCAGCAAAAACCCAAGGTGTATCATCCACCCCAATGGGCTGGAGGGGATTTACCAGCACGATGGGGTGCTGCAGAATGGTTTGAGCCAGGCTGTTTTCCTTAGTGCTGGAGAAGCTGGTGAAAGAGCTGGCAGGAGCTGTGTTGGTCTGGCAGGGTGCAGGCAGGATGCAGGCAGGGTGCAAGGCCTTCCTAAAGCCTTTTGGCTGCTGTGTGGCTGGGGCTGGGCTCCTCTGCGATGCTGACACCTGGGGCACATGCTGGGCTGGGGCACGGCACCGCTGCTCACCTCACTTTCCTCTGCAGCGGCTTCCTAACAGTGAGATTGATCTTTTCTCTTACTCTTTTCATCGCCTTTTTTTTTTTTTTTTTTTTTTTCTCAGAAAAAGGGGCATCTAGCCATTGTTAGATTCTCGTGGATGTGGCAGCGTCCCCGCCTCAGGTACCGGCTTACACCTATTTCAAGCGCGTATTGGAAAATTTGAGCAATTCATGCTATCATTTTAATCAGAGCCCTGTGCTGCTGCCGCATGGGGCGGGGAGGATGAGCCAGTTTTTCCTGCTGTTCCCTGCCTCGAAAAGTTGTGATCTTGGCACTGATACCCATCACATCTTCTCCCTTTAGAAATCAAAACATGTGTCAAACGCCAAACAAGCCTTCCCCCACCTGGCCCAGATGCCTGGTGTCAGCATTTGGGGACATAAAGCCTCAAGGTAGAAAAGCCTCCTTGCTGTGAGCTTTTGTATTTCCTGAAGTTCAGTTCAGTTTAGTTTAGTTAGGGTTTTTTTGAGTGGGAATGCAGGAAATTGTGAAAGAAGACGTGAGGTCCACCTCAAAATCCACCTGCACCCTTGCACATGGTGGAGAGCGCTCCCTTTGCCACCCATCCAGGCAGTGCGGTGGCCTCTGACCAGGTGGCATGGAGAGGTGACAAGGTGGGCACAGCTCCCAGCCTTGCTCTGCAGCCCAAGCAGGGCCAGCAGCTCATGAGAAAGGAATGATGCTGCAATGCCAGGAGGAGACTGGAAAAGAAGACTCGGGACAGACTGGATTGAGCCACCCACCTAGGGTGAGCCTTGTCTGTCCCAGTTCAGAACCCACTTCTTGACCATCCCAATTTGACCATCACAGTAGTGTTACGTTAATGGTTTGACCTGATGATCTTAGAGATCTTAATGATTCTATGATTCTATGAAACTAGGGGTGGCTCCCCCAGCCCAGTTGCCTGCCAGGGCCATGTTTGAAAGTGAGAGGTGAGCAAGCCCCAGCCCTGCAGCTCATTTCTGAAAGCCTGGAAAATAATGAAATCATCATTAGAATCACATCCTTTGCCCCAATTATTAATTTTCCCCTGACACTTTCCAAAATTGCGAGGCACTGAGGCTGTGTTCGAGAGAAGTGGAGGAGCTGCTTTCACCGCTGGTTATTTCCTATGCGAGTATTAGTCAGTGTGGTGAGCGGGCAATATCGACGGCGGAAAAATTACAGAAGCCTTCTGCAAATGTCACCCCAATAACAGCACCCTGGCCCTGAGCACCTGCCTTTGCTCTCTGCAAATCTGTTGTGAAAAAACACCCTGAAGGAGGCAAACTTTCTTTTCCCTCTCCCTCTCCCTCTCCCTCTCCCTCTCCCTCTTCCTCTCCTTCTCCCTCTCCCTCTCTCCCTCTCCCTCTTTCTCTCCTCTTCCTCCTCCTCCTCCTTTCACCTCCTTCTTCTCTTTCTCCTTCTTTTTCTCCTTCTCCCTCTTCTCCCGTCCCATCCCAGTGGGAGCAGCCTACCAGTAGGTGCCCCATGGCTACCAGACCTTCCCTATCTACCCAGTGCCGCATGTCCCGCAACACCCCACTGCCTTGGGCACCTGTTGGGACTACCCATGGGTGCCTGAGAACCCAAGACAGCTTTTACTTATGTGCCAGGCTTGGAGCTGAGGACCTGTCCCTTGTGGCCCCTGCCTGCTCCATCCCTGGAAGATTTCCCCAAAAAGGGTTCAGGGTCAGAGGTTCCTGTCTCTGCTGCTTGGTATCTGGTTGCCTGCGTGGGAAAGCAAGGAGGGGAAGGGGCCAAGTGTCTCAGCTGATCCCTGCCTCTGAGGGGAGGAAGCTGGGGGCGGGAGGCAGCCCGGGTTTCCCTCTGGGGGAGAGATGGGCACGTTTCGTTTCCACCCAGCCCTTGCAGTGTACGACAGAGAACAAGCTGCTGCTGCGGGGAAGGAAGCACGGAGAGAGCCGGGGCTGGCGCAGCACAGAGGGCACAGCACATCGCGCCTGCCTGGGCAGGGGACCCACCACTTCGCCATGGCTCCAGGTGCCTTGAAGACGACGTGGGGCAGCATGGAGGTGGCCCTGGCTGGCCTCTGTGCTGTCCTGCTCTGCTGCGGGCCCACGCTGGCCTGCTGCCGCCGGGGTAGGTACTGGAGTGTGGCGTGCTCGCTGGCGTGGCCTGTGTCATTTGTAGCTCTTGGAAAATGTCTAAAGGCTAGTCTAACTAACTAAGAATATGGCATCAAGAAGGCAGAGACCCCAAAGCTTTTGGGTATGTGCAGCTGAAACAAAGGACATGAGGATGCTTGAGGCAGAAACGGCATTAATAGTTGGGGAAGGGGACACAGCCCACAGTGCTGACACCAGAGCTGTGTTGTGGCACAGTGACTGTAGTTACGGTTTGGTGGGTTTGCCAGTGCCTTGTGGGGTCTGGTGTTTCTGCTCTGGCTCTCATGGCTTCAGTCTGCGCCCTTGGGCTGCAACTTCTGTTTTGGACTTGACACTGAGGCCCTTTCTCTGGGTGAAATTTGGGGAAGAAGGAAAGCTTGAGGGGAAGCGGTGGGTCTTGGCAGAGCAAGTGAAAGCCCTGGTGAGAAGCTGTGTTCCCCCTTCCTCCCAGCCTGACTCTTTCTTTGGTGGATTCGTGTGTTTTCTGTCCTGATGGTGGGTGCAGGGCTGGGCGTTCACTGGAGCAGATGTTGCCTCTGGCGCTGGCAAGATGCAGGGAAAATGTAAACCCAACATCTACTTTCAGATGTCTTCCGTGCACTTCATTCATTGTTGGCACCAGCAATGGTAGAAGGCAAAGCCTTGAACCTGCCAAATATTTCCTGTTAAACACAAAACACTGCAAAATTCAAAAACTGCAAATTCACTTCAAAAATTCCATCTCTTAGTGTGCGCACTACCACAGCTGGTGCTGCCGGTGGGAACTGGGGCACTTCCCTCCCTCTTCCTGTTTGGTCTCATCCCTCATTTCTCATCCCAGTTTTCCATCTGATCTTGTATCTATTCAATGAATCATCCAGGTTCATTTTCTGGTTGATGACACTGAGATCGTATTCCTACAGCCTCAGGTCAGAGCTGGAGGGACAGGAGGGACTTTCTGGCTCTGCCTGTGAGCTCTAGGGCTGCTATTGGTGTTGATTTCTGAAAAGGGAAGGTAAATTTTTTAATGACAGACACTTTTCAAAGCCTTGGTGGTTTGAATCACTTGGATGGGTATCCCGTATGAAAAATGCCTCTTCCCACTTTCTGTTGGTCTGAACAGAAATTAATGCAACAACTGCCGTGTTCTGCTGTATGGGACTGGCTGAGCTGGGACAGTGTGTGCCTGTCCCATGTTCACAGCATCCCCACTGCCTCGAGGGGTTGAACCTACCAGCATAATGGGAAGGGGAAATGTGGTGAAGCAGCAGGGCTGGTGCTGAGAGCCAAGAGGCCTGTGGCTGTAGCTGACTGCCCTCTGTGCTGGGAGCAGCCTGGCAAGCCCATCTGGGACCCCCAGGGTGGAGGGCATACAGTTTGGGGACAGGCAGCTGGGAAGGGATGGCATTGTGAGCTCCAGGTTGCTCTGCCCTGTTAGGTGGTCTTAGGCTGGAGATACTGTGCCATGGGCAGCCCCTGCCTGGTCTGAGGTCCAAGCATGGTGCAGTGGGGAGAGCCAGAGCATCCCAGCAGGCAGCCAGGCATGAGATGGGCTGCACCGCAAGGCACTGCCCCAACCCAGGACTCAGTCCCTCTGCTCACTTTTAGAGTCGGCATCAGTTGGAGGAAGGATGACTCAGACATCAAAATATAGCACAGATTTTAAAATAATACAACCTTCAAAGTTTGTTTTCCCTGGTAGAGGTGTTCTGTGCTAATTTTAGGTAGCCCAGAACACAACTTGCTCTGCTGAAACCACAGTACAGTTACTAACTCTGAGGGTCCCCTTCTACCCAGCAGGTACACACTCAGGAGGGAAGAGACATGGACTGATGTACCTCCCTGCCACCCAGAGTGATGAAGTGGACTGGGCTTGCATCCCTGGCTCCTGCACAGGGGGTATGACTGTTTCTGAGATCTGTGCCTGCTGTAACCATGTCTGCGCCTTGTTTCCTCTCTCCCAAACAGTGACTATCTTCCCATCAGTGTTGACTTTCCACGAAGGCGGCATAGCCACCTTCTCCTGCAATATCTCCATGGAGAGTGACTCTGGCTCAGAGTACATCCTCAACTGGTACAAGGAGACCAACCATAGCCAAGCCCAAAAAATAGCTGAGATCAGCCAAAACAACCCCGTGATGAAGAAAGAGAAATACCGGCTCACCAATCACACTCCTGTCTTCACGATCGAGATCCTGAACCTCCACCAGAATGACTCAGGCTCGTACTACTGTGGACTGATCACCTTCTTTGAACCCAGTAAAGTGATGGAGAGCAGCCGGTCCCAGCTGATGGTCACAGGTCAGGACTGGGGCTGAGCTGATGGGTAGCACATTGTAGCTTCAGGGCTTAAGGCAGGCAGTACCCTGCTGGTGGAGGATCTGACATGGGTCAGGAGAGCACAGCCCTGCCCTTTCCCCTCTCTTTTGCATTCAGGGTTGAAGTCCAGGAACACAGGCTGACCTCCCTGTGAACACTGCATCTAGATGTGGTCCTGACGCAGGAGGTCTTCATCCTGCTGGGGCTGTGTCCCCAGTAATGCTGTTGAGAGAAGCAATTCTTACCCATTGATGGAGGCCTGAGACCAGTGTAAGGAACTGCCTTCATCCTTGAACAGCTCCTTTGGGCACAGGAATTGTGTTTGGGGTGATGACCAGGGCTCAGATGCCTCGAACAGCCAGTGTTGGTGTAGATCCTGACACTGCAAAATCATGCTCTGTGAGGGTCTGATAGTCCCATGGTGTGTGAGACTGAGATTTTGCAGCAGTCTCTGCCATACCCTTGCTTGACAGCAGAGGGGCTTTGTGGAGCTCAAACTGGCCTTTTATAAAAAGGAAAAACTCTGCAAAAGTCACTGTCTTCCACAACATCTCTTACCAGTGCAAGCTGATGTTGTACTGGCCCCAGGATGTGGACATGGCAGGGAGGCCTGGGGAAGCTGTGTCCTCCATGGGGCTTTGCTGAGCATGGGGTCATGCCACAGGACTGCCTGCAGGTGCAGAATGGAGCCCTGACCCTTTGCACCCCAACTCTCAGAGGTGTGGGATCATCTTCACCACCTGCAATGGGAAGGAATGGGACACATCCAAAACATCTCCCATGTCAGCCCAAAATCAGGGACCCTGGAGGGAGGGTGGGGCTGTGGCAGCCAGTGTGGGACTGAGCCTATTCTGAGGATGGTCCCCATGTTCCTCTGTTGCCTTTTACAAGAACTACAGAGATAATTTTCCACTCCTGACCTCCTGTTTTTGAATGGCTCTTGCAGCAGCCCCTGAGATGCATCCAACTGAGGAGCCAGAGATAGAGGAAGGCAACCCCTCAGACCACATCAAGGCCATGCTCCTGGGCATCCTGCTGCTGGCCGGGGTGGTTCTGCTGCTGATCTTTGGCTACCTCACCATCACGTACAGGAGAGGAGGTACAATCCCCCTGGGGGCCATGCAAACCCAGTCTGGGATCAGGGGTCAGCCAGATGTCTGCAGCTGCTTGGGGTGCATGGGCTGGTTCAACGTGCTAAACTCTGCTGTGACACATCCCTATGGAACAGATATCTCCATGCCTAGGGGAGATGGGTGCTTTGAGCCCTGCTTGCCCGTTGTAGAGCTCCCAGACCATGTACAGTGGCTCTACACCACTCATTGGTGTGGTGCCTTAGTGCTGCACGTGAGTCCCTCCCATGCCCCTTGCCCAGGCACCTTTGGAGCATCTCATTGTCACCCTGCTGCAGCACAGGGCATCAGGCTCACTCCAAAGGCACTCCGGGGGCTCTCACAGAGGGGTCCCCTGCATTCCATTAATTCAAATTAAGCTCTAGACTATGGGCTGGTGTCTCACTTGTCCTTGTAATGCTCAGGGTGTTAGGTCCTGAGCAGAGAAGGAAATGGTTGTGATGTCCAGTGGTCTCTAAGACAGGGGGCTGGGTCAGCTCATGCTGTTGTGGTAAACAAGCCTCTTCTTACCAAGTGTGTTACTTTGCAGATGTGCAGAAACCACCAAATGAAAACATGCCAGTGGTGAGTTTTCCACCTCTGTTGCCCTACCGTGCTGCAGGGGATCATTGTGGCATCTCTGGGGTGAGCAGGGTGCAGCACCTCCCTTTATCAGCCCTTCACAAGGATCTTACTTCTCCTGTCTTCTCTGCTGCTGCTGCTTGATCTTTCCTGAACAGCTACAACTGCTTTTCTGCACCTGCAGCACAACAGTCCCATCACAAAATCAAAAAAACTGCCCCAGAGGGGATGGGACTCTCTAGTCCAACTCTTCATCAAAGCAGGGCTATCTTTGACAGTGTATTGCATTGCTGTAGAAAATGGGAGAATGTTTCCCCCCAATATATTAAGTTAAAATATATTTTGCTGCATTTGGTGCATGTTTTCTTCTCCCTTTTGTCAAGCACCTCCAGGAGGGATCTGTTTCCATCTTCCCTCTTACCCCATTAATTTGGTAGCAGTAGGTTCCACTGCTCTCTCTCTTCTCTGGGGTGAGCAAACCCAGTCCCAGGCTCTTCTCATGCATACTGTGCCATCTTCAAGCCCAATGGAAAGGTTGGAAAAGGGCTTCTAACACATCCCTGCCTCCCACTGCATGACAGGGAGAGAACCCAGCCTGCCTGCAGAGGCAGAGAGCTGAGACGCACATGGCTTTGCAGTGAACTCGAGGCTCAAGATCTGGTTCCTCTGGGCACATGCTATCCCAGGTCTGTGCATCTTTCTGCTTTGTATCTCTCACCCTCCTGGTATGCCTCAGACACGATTCTGGCGCTTGCTGTAAAAAAGGGGGCTTATGTTGGGGATGGCAGGTACCTCTGGACATTGAATCACCACAGTGGGGTTTCCTTGCAGAAGGAAGAGAAGCCCCCTGTGGTGTCGGTATCCACTGTGGACTATGGTGTGGTGGAGTTTCAGAGGGGTCAGTGCACCCACGTGCTCCCCGAGACCCGGCCAGTTGACCAGACAGAATATGCCACCATCATCTTCCCAGAGGAGAAACCCGTCACACCAGAGCGGGGGAAGAAACACCAGGATGAGAGAACTCGACAGCTGCACTCACAGCCCTGCTGAGGATCAGGGTCCCTCCTCACCACAGTGTGGGCATGAACACAGTGCCCCAGTCCCTTGCTCCCACTGCAGTTTGCAGTCGGGAAAAATCCAGCATACCAGGACTGAAACAACAGAGACACTGTTGCTGGAGTTGATATCAGACAGTCCTGGCCACGGTGTTATCGTGGCCGTGGGGTGGGTACCACAGGATGAGGAAGGTCCCTGCTGGGCTCCATGTGCTGCCTCTTCACTCAAGGCAGGGAGGATGGGCTGGGACAAAGCAGTGACACCAACAGGTCTGTCCCAAAGGCAATGTATGTAATGCCTCAGTTTTCTACCTCCACCCAGGGCTCCGTGGAATGGCCCTGCTGCTTCCCTTCCCCAGGTCTGACCCAACTAGCAAAGCACGACTGTTGGAGGTAGTGCTGGAGGCCAGAGCTGGAGTGGATCCTGTGAGATGCTGCTCATGGAAACCCAGGACTGAGGGCTTCTCCTTGCTCAGAACAGAGGCTGCCTTGTGTTCTGCTATTTAAAGAAATCCCTGGGAAGAGGGCAGCTGGTTTTCCTTCTTTCTCCAGGCACTTTCCTTCTCTCCAAGAGGGGAAATCTACCCCTATGTCCCTCTGACCACAGGTGGGAGTCGGATCTGGCCAGGGGGGTGAATAAAGGGTTTTGCATGAGGGGAGTTTGTTCACTTGTGATGGCAAGTGCGTGGGCAGGCAAATAACGGCCCTTGCAGTGCAGGTGAGAGCTGGGAGGTGGCGGCATCTGTTGTGGTTCCTGGGTCTCTTTGTGAGATATGCAAGCTGCTCTTTCACAGAGCTGCTCTTAATAATTTAAGAGCCTGATGCTCTTTTCCCTCCTGCCCCTGTCTGAGCTGGTCACCCAGGCACAGCTGCAAAACCAGGACCCTCCCTTACCAGGCTTGTCTTGGGACGCTCACCCAGCCCGTGGGGATATGCATGCTTGCTGTGCCAAGGATCTGGCTGCCATCAGCCAAGGCAAAGCTCGCAGCATGGTGCTCGGTGCAGCTTTCTGGCTTCAAACTTCCACTTTCCCTCTTAAAAGAGGTGCCAGGGCTGTGCTGCCTGCCAGAAACCAGAGCAGAAAGAAATGACAGCTGCTCAAGAGGGGAGAAACCCCAGTAAGGAGTGGCTTTGAAGGCAGCAGAGACCTACCAGGAGACTGTGAAAACCAGTGAAAACAGAGAAGTCACTTGCATCTCACACTTCAGCAGCACCGTCAGCATGTTTCTTCTTCACTTACTTCCAGTAAGCCTCGTGGGACCCAGCCTGGGTGCTGCAGGAAGGGGTGAGGCAATCCAGGCATCACAACTTGTCCTCTGTGGGTACTGGAAAGTCTGCGAGAAACTTCCAGAGGGGATCAGATGGGATAAACATCCGTTTGGAATGTCTTTCATCTTTCTTCAGGGTGGGACAGTGGATATGGTGGCTTCCCTTTGTCCCTGGTGCTGCTGAGGGGTCCCCGTAGCCTCCATGGGCAGTGTTGTAACTCCCAAAACATTGACTCAGGCCAGTGCATGGTTCAGCCCATCGGGCCTCTTTGCCAGCAGCAGCCCTGCTCCTTTGCCCCAGCGGCTCTGTCAGAGGTCTGCTGTGGCCGGCAGGGCCCGGAAAACCAAGGCAGGAGGCAGCCGCAGTGGGCGAGAAGCGGGAGCTCAGTCAGCAGTTTTGTTTTTGTCTTTCCTGTCAGACACAACACCAGTGAGAGGGTGGGCCAGTGGGCCCTGCTTCATATTTTCCGATCTGCCTCTCAGGCAGCAGAGGTGCCGGATCTTGAGCCCTTCCTGCACCCCCTGGCTGCAGCTATGACTCCTCCAGGAGCAGCTGGGGCTGAGTCCCTTCCTCTCTTGGTAGGTTGTGGTCTGCAGCTGGCCAGAGGCTCCCAAGCTCTCTGGTGGGGTTGGGGGTGTAGCAAACACATCTCCCTCTGACATCTGGGATGGGAGAATATCTAGTCTGTGCCAGTGCCTGTTGTGCCCCTCCAATCCCCATTAGCCTTGCTGCAATCCTGCCCCATTCAGGGAGCAAGGCTGGGCTCTGGGGATGTTTGGGGTGAGTAGTGCAGATGCTCCAGGCTGCCAGACACTGTCTCCCATCCCTGTTTGGAGCACAGGGTGCTCAGGATTGGCAGAGACATGAGCTATGCTCCCCTGCACTGGGCACAGCACTGGCTGTGGTAGCCAGAGCAGGAACACGGCTGGGATGAGCTCCAGGTGGGATACAGGTTTCAAGCCCCCAGCTGGGCATCTCCAAACCAAAGCAGTGCCTTAAGATGCGTGTCAGGCCCCACACCCCAGCACCCTGCTTGGGAATGGGGAGCTGAGCATGTTTGTGTGCAGGAGCTGTTCTTTTGTCTTTCTTTGCAAGCCAGGAGAGCAGACACGTACAGTTTTAACTTTCCCTCCATCCTGGTGATGGTAGTTTGATCTTCCCGGAGTCACTGTGCAGGATCTGGAAGAAGCTGTTTTATCTCCTGTCCTGAGAAGTCCCCAGTTCTGGCTTTCCCAACTCCGCTATCCTACATCCCTGTTCCACTGCCCCTCCTTCCCTATCACAGCCCTCTTGGTTATGCCCACCACTGCACCCATATCAATTGGCTGCCTGCTATTTGCACTAACTGGCAGGTTTATGCCCCTTTTCTCCACTCCACATTAAGGAAAGACTCAAGTAAATTCATTTCCACCTAGGATGCAAAGGTTTGTGTCAGGTTTTTTGAGGGGGCTGAGTTGACAACTTCAAGTCCTTTGGCTTTCCTTGCCCACATCAAGGGGAGGCTGGGCTGTGATGGGCCTGGTGTGGTTTTGGGGTACATCCTTTCTTCCACAGCTGCTTTGTTGGCTCTGAAGGGCTGTGGGTGTCAGGGTTTCAGTGGTCATTGGTTTAGGCTGTATAGGGGAGGTTTGCTGAAGGGTGGTTAGGCAGACCTGACCACCTGGCTCTGGATTTTGACCTTGCTCCCTTGCTCCCATCACAGCCACGCACCTTAGAATCACCAGCCACTGACAGAGTAAGAACAGGGATCCAGACTGGTTCTCCATCCCATTTTGGGTAAATGGTGCCTTATATCAGTGCAAGAGGGAAAAGAACAAGGCCCTGAAGAATTAAATAGTGCCTGGACTTGACTCTGTGTTCTCAGATGTGTCATCACTGGGAATAACTCCTGAAATGCCAGAGGAGATAGGGTGTAGGTTTGTATCTGCCCACCTCATTCCCCTTGGCATAGTGATGTGAGCAATGGAGAATGCTCCCAGCAACTTCCTTCCCATTGCACAAAGCTCACAAGTGCACAGCAGCCACAAACCAGGGTGGGGTGTGTGTGTGTGTCCAATTTTTTCCATGCTGTATCCCCCCAAAGCAAGCATCCCCAGCCTGTCCATGCACACTCATGTGCAAGCACACGTGAATGCTCATGAACACAGATGTGGAAGCAACTCCCCATGCAAATTTGTGTGCACACCCCCAGATTTGCACAGTTACTGTTACCAAATGCACTCACCCCGCTGCAGACATGTATCCCCCCAGCCCCTCCATCCGTGTGCCAGGGCTTCTCCCGTACTGGGACCTGGGTGCAGCCAAGGGGGTGGCTGTGGGTGCTGAAGCTGTTGCACTTCCTGCACACTCTGAGCTGGCAGTCAGAGCAACTGCTTCTGACCCCGGACACCCAGCACTCCCCCGAGAAGTGGCTGTCACCAGCGTCAGTGCCAAAATGCTTTGTCAGCCCTCTGAGACCACATACCAGCTGTGACTTCTTCGAGAGCCTCATCCCTGGTCCCACCCTGGGGTCTTGATGATGGAGAGTGGCCAGACCCCTCTGTGAGACGTGAGACTGATCCCTGTCAGCATCTGCAGGAAGCTTGGATGTGTCACTTCATGTGCCTAAGCTATACCAAAGCAAACAAAACCCTCTACATGAGGCTTGGGAGCCAGCCTGGCTGCTTATATACCCCAGCCTTGATTAAAAGTGGTTGGGAACAACATGTGAACAAGCACCCCTTAAAAAAACCTGTTTCACTTAAAGAAAGCTGAACTTATAAAACACATATCAAGAAAACTGGGCAGGCAGATGAAGATAGAGAGACATTTGCAGCAGTGTCTTTGTGGAGAGCTGTGCCATGGAGCAGCAAAGTGCTGTTCCTAAAAAACAGGGCATTGCAGATGCTTGGGGGGGAGGGAAGGGGTGGTCAGGACATAGAACAGTAAGGTCATTTTCAGGTGAGCACTGTCTTGATCACTGGGAGGTCTTGGAGATGTGTTTTTGTTCGAAAGAGGTTAGGCTGGAGGTGATGCAGCAGGTATGTGGGTTATTTGGCCCCCGGATTAATAAGATGGTCTGTGGGTGGCACTGGTCTGTGTAGCACTGTGGTGTGGAAGCATTGCCATGGCCTTGACTTGCTGGGAAAGCAGATGTCAGTCCTGGAAGAGACAGGCTAGGCTGAGCTAGTGGGTGGTGTCGTTGGTCATGGGAGGAATGGGCTGCCTGGGTCCCCGACTGTGGCTTGCACAACCCTGGTGTGTCCTGAGGGGTCCAGGCCACAGCATCTCTGTCCTGTCCCACCAAATGCCTTACCCTGCCTGTCACCAACCTGCTGTAGCCTTGCAGAATATCTGCGTTTCCTCTCGCCGCCCTCATTTTGCTTTCTCTAGTTTTGCTTTGAGTTGTCTCCAGAGTTTCTTCTCTCTCTTCTTCCCTTTGCTGGGATGTGATACTCGAGGAAGGTGGTGGCAGGCCAGATTCTGACACATGGGGGCTCGGAGGGCAGGGCAGGAGCCCTGTGCCTGCCCATTCCACTGCCCCAAGACCAAACCTACTGTCCATGGAACTGGGAGCCTTGTCGGAGGGTGCTGAGCTCTCTCCTTATGACTGGAGGGACCATCACAAGGCTCACCTGAAAGTCAGGTATCCCAAATCCATGTGGACTGATACCTGCCCACATCTTCACATACTGCTCCATTAAATCTCTCCCTATCGCCCAGCATCCCTCTTATCCCAGAAGTCCAGGGTGATGAGGCAATCACCTCTCTAAAATCTGGCTTGGGCATACCCCCATTTCCAGAGGACCTGATACTCCTTGCCTCAAATCCACCCTGAGATAGGTGGACCCTTCTTCTCCAAGGGCTTGCATGTGGAGGCAATCCAGCCTGGAAGGGAACCTGAAGCTATTGCTTGTCCCTAGAGATGATGGGTTTCACCACAACAGGGTGACAACCACTCAACGTCAGCAGTGGCAAGGTCAGAGGGGGATTGAGGCACAGAGAGCTGGCACGGAGTTGTGTCCTAGAAGGATATGGATGCCCAATTCCCCATCTACTTCAAGGAGAGGAAAAAAGAGGGTCCGTGAAACTCTAGATGAGTCAGCCTGCCTTGGTACCCAGAAAAACTCTGGAACAAATTAGTAAGACCACCAAGCAGTAACACTGACAGGGCAATGCTGTGGCTGAAATAATGCATTTAGCAGGAACAGGTGACAAACCAACCTTGTTTTCTCTTCATTAGGGCGACAGGCTGGGTACCGCAGGGAAAGCAGGAGTGATGCTATTTTTGTGCTGCCTTATGTGAAATTCTCATAAGCAAATTGGGGAAATGGGAAATTCTGCCACTATGGGTGAATGGCTTCCCAAGGAGCTATATCCCATGAGCAGTTATCAATAGCTCACAACAGCAGACACATCAAACCAGTTTTCTGTGGAAGTATGGCTCACATGAAGGCAAGATGCTCTTGAGGGAGGGTGGAGGGCCTGTTTGAGGGAAGGGTTAGAAAAATTCATCCTGATGACCTGGAGCAAATGTCCTGAAAGAGTGACTGATGGAAAAGAATTGGGTGTGTTCAGTGCAGGAAAAGATGATGGAAGTCTTCAGAGTGGGAAAAAGCCCTGGTATAGAGCAAGCAGCTTAGGGTTCTGCCCCGTTGCTCAGATGTCAGTCCATCTGTCCTGCAAACCTTTCCATGCCCATGAACACAACATCCCCACTGCTGAGGGGATGTCCCTCTGCAGTCCTACCTGGGGACTGGGGTTGAATGTCCCTTTCTGCCCTTCCTAGGGACTGCTGGCAAGATGGAGCCATCTGTGTATGGGGTGACCCATCCCAGAAGAAGGAATGGATGTCCCAGCAAGGATGGGGTGCACATGGGCCAATGAGAGTCCTCATGGGCCTGGGCTGGAGGCCTGGGGTACAGGGAGGCTGACACACACTGAGAGATGAAGAGGAGGAGAAAGAACTTCGGGAAACCTTCCCGCTTCCGCAGGGGCTGCTCACCCAGGGGTGGGAACTGAAGTAAAAAATAATTTCAGGCTGTGTGAAAGCAGCAGGGAAATTACCACACAGGTTGCACGTTGTGTGCTTCCTTCACACATTCCATGGAGGACGCATGACCAGCGTGCCCGGATGGAGAGAACTGTCAGGGTCTGTCTCCAGCAAGGGTTGCCAGCCTAGTGGGGTCATTCTGTGTCCAGGACAGGGCTCATCCCTGCTCTCTGATGAGGCTGGGCTGCTCCCTGTGGCAGCAGCTTTGGTTTCCAAGCAGGTGCTGGTAAGCAGCAAGGTGCTTGGGCAGAGCCAGGAGGTGTGTGTGAAATAGAACAGGACGTCAAAGCAGTTTCGTCTCTGGGGGTGGTTCTGGGAAAGTCCCTTTAGTAAAAGCAAGTCAAAAGTTTTAATAGAGGGACCAGCACCCAGCTCTGTCTCAGAGATGACTGTAAGGGCTCGGCACATTGTGAGTTGTGATTTGAGTTGTGTTGCCATGATGTAACAGGGGACTGGTTTCCATCACAGCTTAGTTTTGGAGACAGGGACCCATCCCTGCGTGAGGAGTGTCACTGGATTCCCACTGAACACTGTGTCTGAGGGGCAGCATTTTGGTCCCTGGAGTGGGAAATATGGGGAGCGGTGCCTGTCCCATTGGGAACATCCCTCTGCCCTGTGGTAGCAGTCTCGGGGGAGGAAGAGCTGCGCTGAAAGAACAGACGCTCCAGATGAAATCAGTGTGTTTGGGGTTGAACACAGGCAGCTCTGCCTGCCTTTTTCTTTCATTCAAACCCCCACAGAGTAAATCTTGGACAATAACACAGAGAGGTCCAAGGGGGCAGGAAGATGCTGCAGGGTGGGGGCCCCATCCTGGTACCCTGCTGCTGCTGGGTCCCTATGTCATAGTGGGCCATGATGCCCACTGTAAGGCCAGCCTTGATGCTGTTTAGCTCCCGCTTTCTGTACTACAAAATTTTAGTGCTGGTGACTCCTCTGTGGCAGGATGCATGAAGGAGTCTTCTGTAGTGAACCTATAGAAATGGGGTCCACTGGGAAAGGAGTGAGAGGAGGCCAAGCAGATCTGCTACTTCCTCTCTTCTTCCCATGTACCAGCCCTGAGCCAGGGATGTTCTCTGGTCCCCACCTGTGACCATTGAAAAGGCTGGTGGGATGACCCCTCCTTCACTGCCCTGCTTGTAGTTTTCTGCCCCAGCCCAAGCACGACCTCATGCACCCATAGCAGGGCTCTTGGGAAGGGGGTGACTCAGGTCCCATCCACAGGTTAGGGCTTTCTACCTCTTCATAAGGATCCTGAAGACCTTGGCTCCTCTGCTTCCAAGAATGCAGAGGATCCTTCCTCCTAGTCCT
>JAYRBT010000010.1:10018401-10075939 GCA_036023395.1 Myiotriccus ornatus
TCTACCTCTTCATAAGGATCCTGAAGACCTTGGCTCCTCTGCTTCCAAGAATGCAGAGGATCCTTCCTCCTAGTCCTGCTACAGATGACAGCATCAAGGAGTAACTAAGAGTGAAATGATCTCAAAACAGGAAAGAACCTCAAAGATGAAGATGTGGTCTGCCCTGGGACCTTGTTACGTCCCTCTGCTCTCACAGGACCGGCAGCACACACTATGAAGGTGTTGGAGGGCTCTTGGTACAAATGACTTTTCCTTCCAGCAGCAAAGATCAGAGGCTCCCTGCCAACCTGTGGTTGTTGGGACTTTTTCTGCTTGAGTTGGCTGGAAGTTGATAAAAATAGCCCATGGTTAGTGGTAGCTATTGAGAGAGATAAGCTTACCTGGAGCGTTATCAGCTGCTGAGTCCTGTGTGGGTTTCACTTCCATTATTCCTAAGCTGGGCACAATCTCTGTCAGTTCACTCCACTGCCACAACAGTGATGGGCATGGGCAGCCCGGCAGGGGGTTTTGTTTCTAACCTCTCTGCCTATGGACAGAACAGCATCATGACAGCATGGCTCTGCAGGGTCAGGGGTTCATGTGTGGATCTTGATGAAACCCACTTGTCCTTGCTTTGGGGGACATTTTACCTGGCCAGGACCTGGTGCAGCGTCAGCAGGGACTGTTGACCCAGAGATCAGGAGAGGGTGGTGCTGCTCTCATGGGAGCAAAGGTTCCTCTCTTCAAGCACAAAGGCGTTGTACGAAGAGGAAAAGCTTGGGGAAAAGACAGTCGCACATGTGTATTAGCCCTCAGAAGCTACAAGCTTGACCTGCAAGCATGGTCACTGCCTCTTCTGCAGCTCCAGGTGGAACCATGATGAACTGGCAGGACATTTTCAAAGAGAAGCTTGCAGAAATGCATATAACAGAGCAGTGGACACTTCAGGAGGATGATACCCTGCAGGCACAGGCCCTCAGTCCTGACTGGAAGGTGTTTGTGCAGCGCCGTGCTCTTGGCAGGTAGGGGACTGCTGACTCGGTCCCTGTTGGAGCGGGAAAAGGGTTGATGTGCTGCCATGTGGATCTTTTCCTTTTTCAGTTTGCTTGTAGGAAACAGGTTTTGACACAAAAGGCGCAGTTTGGAGGTGGGCGAGGCTGAAAGAGGTTTTTCCATTTTTGTTCAAAGCTTAGTGGGCTATTGCCAAACAGGAAAACATGATAATTGGAGGGGAGAAGAGTGCAGCAGCCTCCACAGGGCCAAAGGGCAGCTGGTATTCGGCCAGAAATTTCTCCATGTTGGTGTCAAGATGCAAGAGCTCCTCCAGTGAGTAGGGATAGTTACACCATACTAGAGCCAAATGTTCTGGGTTTGGACCCAGAGGATGAGGACAGTGAGACCCACTGTCTGCCAGGATGTGGGGTGATGCCTCAGCAGCCCCTGCATTGGCACCAGGTTGTGAGGTCTCAGAGCAGAGAGAGGCTGTGGTTCTGCACTGTTGAAGCCCCATCCCAAACATTTCCACCCTGGGCATTGATCAGACATCCCGCTCAGGTGGCAGCAAATGGAGACCTTTGTTGCCAGTCCCAGTTGTGCAAGATGAAGAGCTGTGGGTTGCACACTGTTAGACTCCTCAAGATCCTCCCCTGCGCAGCAGCCTCCACCCACACCTTCCTTCTATTTTACTTCTTTTTTTTGTCTTATCCAGTCTTGGGCTTGATGCTGGCTTTCTGCTGAGCCGTGATGAGCTGGCATGGGTGAGGGGCTGGGGTCCCAAATAAGGGCCTGATGTTTCCCACCTCAAAGACCCCTGCTCTTGGCAGTGGAGGAAGGATCCAAGTAGACAGCCTGACTGCTAAGACCTTTAATGCTGGGGACAGCCCTCAGCTTACATCTGTGGTGAACTCCCCAGCCTGGCATCATGCTGTTAGGGGAAGGACAGTTCAGTGTAAAGCTTGCAGGAGCCATGGCTTCCCTGGTCCCTACTGGCTTAGTGGGAAGCTTCTGGCTCAGTATGGGGAGCCTGGGATGAGTTGGTCTCATCTGTGCCCTGACAGGTTTCAGTGCTCCCAGTGCTGTCATACGTGGATTTCAGCCAAAGTGCTCATCCTGTTCCACATGTGCCAGTGCCCAGGCTGGGGCACAGTATGGATGCGAGTCTTTCGCCAGGAATGCAGGCGCTGCCGCAACCCCCAGCTGGAGTATCCTGAGTTCAGCCTGGAGGCTGTGGAGAGGATTCTGCACAATCTGGTGGTAAAGATCCTCCAGTATTTCTACAACAAGCTTGTCCAGTCCTCTGACCTCCTCGAAGTTGTGGTGGATATACCAGTGAAGGGGCCGCACGACAGTGCCCACTGCGAGGCCTGCAGGCTCGGCATTTGCAACAAGTCACGGCTGGCCCCAGCATCGTATGCCCAGAAAGACTTGACAGATGTGTGTCAACACTCAGCACGTGTTGACAGGAAGAGCTTGTCAGATGCATATGGGTCCCTGAAGCGTCAGGGCTCAGGGCCCCACGCAGCCTCGACCCACCGCCCCTCACCCCACAATAGCAACTTTCCCTGGAAACGCTACTGCTGCATTGGCAGCTCTTTGCTCTTTGTTTTGGCAGTGATCATCTTCTTCGTGGTCTATTTCACCGGGATGTAGTGGGACCTGGAGATTGCAAAGAGGAGCTGAGGTGATGGCTCAGGGAGTTGATGGAGTGCCTGGAAAATTGGGTGCCCAAGGTCAGCCCTCACTTATGGCTCAGCTAGGCTTTCCTGGCTTCTGGTGGCATGGGAACACATAAGAATGCCTCAGCCAGGCACCTTCACCCAAAGCCTCAGGGAAGGTGGTGGGTGTGATGCTTTCCTATGGAATATATTCTGTATGAGGATGACTCTCAGCTACTCCATGCAAAGGATGAGGTTTATTACTTGCAAGAATAAAACAAGCCCCTTATCCTCAGCCTGAAGATGCATCTGTGCTTTTTAATTTCTCTAAAGCCTTTTCCAAGTGTGCGTGAGCAGCTTGGAGAGAAGCTGGTGCTGCCTTTATTCACTGTCTGAGCTCAGCTTCCAGGGAGTCTCCCCTGCCTTTGGCCTTGATGTTTGCTTTTTCTGCTGGTGTAAGATTCCCCTGTATTTTCACACATGCAACCTGCAAGCTACTGGTTAAAAACAAACGTGCATAACAAGAAAACCCTGTGTGATCCATGGGACGTGTGGATTTGGTTTCTTGAGTGTTCCATCCTGCTTGCCCCACCAACTTTCCCCCTTCCCCAGCACCTTGTCTCTTCCGCAGCCTCAGCAGCCTTGGCCATAGAGCCACCAGATGGAGCTGCAGATCTCCGGCACTGCACTGGGAAGAATTGGGACCAGTGAGCCGACAGCACTGGGACGGGTCAGCATTCCCTAGGTGGGGGATGCCCTCCCTCCTATTTCTGTGATCAGCTGTTTCCCTGTAGCATAGTCCCCCTAAAGCCTATCCTACGTGGGAATGGAACCGGTCTGTGGATGAGTGGCTCTGCTGGTGAGGAGGAGAAGGAGGAGGCTGATCCTGCAGCCTGGACCAATGCCCCTCCTGTGATGGGAGCTGCCCGCCCTCTCCCCGCCGGCGTTATGTCATGAAGCAGAGACATGGCCAAGTTTCTTTCTGCCATTGCCAATAGCCCTCTTCTTTCCATGCTGAGGTTTTCCCAGCCCCAGTCATCATGTCTGGCTGTCTGCAGCCTCCCCAACCACCCAGTCGCTGAGGGGCTACTCCCTTGCCTGTGCCTGAGAAGCCAACTCTGGTGGAGACTACACCCCTGTAGGGGTCCTTATTTTCTTGCTTGAGTCTCTCTGCTCTTTCACAAGGGCAGACCCATCCCTTGCTCCTCTGCAAGTCTTCTGCACGCCCCCTGTGCTCCCTATCCACAGCCTTATGTAAATACGCTGCTTTTGTCTTGATGCCCTCCTTGCCTCTGCCTACTTGCCTGCCTGTCTCCTCATGCTGTTCGAGCATGCCCTCTCTATCATGCAACCCCTTCACCCCTCCCCAAAACTCAGAGCCACCTGAGCATGTACAGGTTTCTTAGCCATGGTCTCATTTTTGGGGTCCTTTCCAGGATAGCCCTTTCCAACATGCAGCTGTGCTCATCTCCCACTTGTTTCTTAGCAAACTGCCCTCAAACTGCTTCTTTCTGTGGCTCGTGGCACTTTTGGAGTACAGAGCAAGTCCTTGTAGCTCAGCGTAGCCCCAAGGTTGGTGAGCGGTTGCCAGGCCCCCAGCTGGCATGGGAACAGTGGAAGGTGGCTGAGGGAAGAAGGATGCTCTCTCTCTCTGTAGGTCCTGGGTGTTCCCCCCAGTCTGTTCGAGATTGGGCTCTGCTGCAGCCAACTCTCAGCTCATGCCTGGCACTCACATGCAGCCAGGGGCAGTAAAACCTCTTCAGGGACGTTTTTCTGGCTTTTCACCATAGCCAGACTGATAAATTGCTGTCTCCACGCCTGTCTCCCTGGAGAGAAGCTCTCACCACTCCGGCAGGTTGCGAGGTGCCAGCAAAAGCAAAGCCTATTGTTGCTCCCACTTTTCTCCTTGGCTGCCTGTTGCCAGCCCACCCTGCAACCACTGAAGTGCCCGTGGGGCACGAGGGGTTGGCACTCAGCAGCAGCAGCTTGGTGAGCAGGGGACGAGGGCTGGGTTGTGCTGGGGATTTCCCGGCAGAGCTATCAACAAGAGGTGGAGGAGAGTTTGTATTTATGAGTTATCTGTTGTAGGGCAGCAATATTTCTTAATGTGCCCCTGAGCTGTCTGGGCTCAGATCCTACAGATGATGGTTTAATACTTAGAGGACCATGCTTTGATTTTGCTTTTTCTCTCTCCTCTCCTTTACCCTCAATGTCTCTGGTCATGTCAGCAGACCCATGAGTGAGCCAGACCCATTGCCCTTCTCCCTGCCATCAATGCAGAGGAGCCTGGCACTGTTTTTCAGTTCTGTGCCATAGAAAAACAGGGATCAATAACTCAGCTCTCAGACTTGGATCCAGGCACATGATAGGAAACAGTGCCTGTGATTTTAAGCTCTCTCCAAAGGCGAGATTTTCACAGCCTGTGATACAGAGATGCCCAACAGAGCTTTGTACTTGCCTCAGCTCACATCTGAGCTTGCTGCAGAGCCTCTACTGTGAAGACACTCTCTCAGTCCAGCAGCTACTGGGATGGGCTGATTTTTCACTCCTTTTAAAGCAAAAATCATATACCTGTTATTTTTTCCTCATGGCAATTGAACTCAGATTTAATTGCTATTCTCAGCATACAGGTTGCTGCCCTCTCCTCCTGCCATTGCCCCTTTCGTGATGTGCTCAGGCTATAAATAATTAAAGGACAGAATCTCATCTGTTGCCCTATTTTGTGATTTGTATTCAGGGCTACTCAGGGACTGTCTCAGCCCATGATGCTGCACGGGCCATGGCTGAGCAGCCGTTGGAGCGAGGGATGGTGTGAGAATCCACCTGGGAGAGGAGGTGTGTATGGCAGAGGCTAGCAACCAGCCCTGACCATGTTCCTCTTGGAATAAAAGTCTCAGGGCACAAACTCAGTACATATAAAAGTTTTATTTAGTTCTCAGGGGGAAGACTGCAGAGAACCATCCTTACATGACATTAGTTATTTTACAGGATGTAGTATCAAAAAAAGAGAAATATATATATATATTAGAAAATACCTTGCAGTTACATGACATAGCCAAGAATACAGTTCATAGTATCTCTGCAAGACTGACCTTCCTTAGGCCTTCTGCTCCTCTAAATGCTCTGCAAATGGCTTTGTGGATAATAACAAAATGTTGGAGTCGCTCATCCACCGTTAGCTTCTTCCTTTCATGGCAAAAGCGAGGAGAAGGAGGTGGAGAGGCCAAAAGGAGGCTACAGGCACATGGAGAGAACAGCAGGCAATTTTTGCATGTTGCTTAGAGCTCTAGGAGGGCTTTGCTGGCAAATGAAGGAGAAGGTATCCCCACTGAAGGAAGGTAAGCTCACCTGACCTTGTTCCTTGGCAGGGCTTGTTTGTCTGCATGGGCCATGGAGGGAAGCTGGTGAGATATGAATACTTCTGGTGTGTTAGGTGAGTTTGGGTCAGTCTAAAATGACTTGGACACCTGGAATAGCCCACAGGAGCCATGAAAAAATGCTGAACACCATCGGTAACCTGTAAATCAGCTAAATCAATGGCCTTAAAGGCAGTTAAAATAGACTAGGTTCTTGCAAGAATGCCACGCAGGACTTACCAGGCCCCTGAGAAAGAGGTGAAAGCCTAAGTAAGCATGTTCTATCTGAAATGATTCTGCTGAAAAGAAGTACTGCTTAGGTACAGCCAAAGTGATGCTGTCTCGTGTTTAAAAAATTTCCTTGGGAGGCCTGCTGTGGCTGGAAACCACAGAGCTAGTCTGGGGGTGTGACTGGAGAAGGCTTGAAGTGATAAAGGGGTTGGAGAAGTTTTGGTGGCTGGAGGTGAGTGTGACGTTGAGTCCAAACCCCTCTCCCTGTCCCTGTGTCCTCTGTGGGTCACTCATCCCACATGGTGGGACACAGGCAGACCATTTGGGCTGGTGCTGGCTGAAGTTTAGGGTTGAAGTTTAGGGCTGAAGTTTAGGGCTAACTGTGGATTCATCCTCACATCCTTGGGGCCAGGTGGGCATCACCTGAGATGCCACCAGGCAGGGATGTTTGTCTGCAAACAAAAATAATACCAACCCCCCAGGACTCACTTTCTCACTACTCCTTGCACAGAAAGTGTGGGGTACCTGCGAGCTTCAGACCTGCCCAGATGGATTTTCTTGCGCTTTCCATGGGCTCTGTAGTTGCATCTTCTGATGGGAAGATTTGACCAGAGAATCCCAGAGGTGGGGGCAATTCCCTGTGCATGGCACAAAGCTTTGGTGTCAAGGAAATGCTGCCTCAATTTCTGTGCCTTTTTCCTGGCTTGGAGGGAGGTTCCCTGGAGTGTGGGTGAGGTTTGCAGATGGGCAGCACAAGGTGAGGACACCAGCTGAGATCTTGCCTTTCGCTCCCTTCCTCCAGCTCCCTAGCATGCATTTCCTAAGAATGCAAGTGAAGGGATGTGGGACCAAGTGAAACAAATGACCTGGAGGGCTGGCAAAGGCTTGGCATGAGTGGAGTATCGTGGCTGTTGCTTGCGAAAGACCAGAGTCTGGAGCGTATTAAACAATAACAAGAAAGGGAGCCGTGGTTGCAGCAGGCTGCTTAGTCACTCATCTCTCTGGCTCAGGGTCCAGAAATGTCCATCTCTCTGAGGAGCCTGTTTTCTTCTCCACCCAGTTCACGTAGTTAGAGACCTTGGTGTACACACCGTACACTTGCTTGCTGCCGCACTCCTCTGGGCCACCCCATGAGACCAGCCCTTGGGCCACCCACCTCCGGGTTCCTGGGTCCTGGATGACAAAGGCTCCCCCGCTGTCTCCCAAACAAGTGTCCTTCCCACCTTCGTAGTAGCCGGCGCAGAACATGTTCTCAGTCACGCTGTAGTTCCCTGACCGCGACTCGTAGCTGGTCTTGCACTCGGCGTGCAGCACCACCGGCAGCTTGACGTACTGCAGGATGTCGGACAGGGTCCTCATGCCCGAGCTAATGATCTCATCCACTGTGATGTTGGGGTTGGAGATACCCCAGCCAGCCACCAGCCCCAGCGTGTTCGGGTGAGGCCCCTCCAGCTCGTGCTCAAGCTGGGGCAGACAGACAGGCATGACATACTTCCCCATGGTCACCTTCTCCTTCAGCTTGACCAGAGCGATGTCATGGTTGTAGTTCTGGATGTCAAACTCCTCGTGGAGGATGATCTTCTCCACTGTCCGGTTGACGGCATCCATCTTGTTCCTCACGTCATGAAGGGCCAGATAGACAGTGACGTGCTCCTTGGAGACGGGGATGACAGTCTTGTCCCGCCGCTGGGAGCGGAGCACGTGGGCGGCTGTCAGCACCCAGGAGTCTGAGAGCAGGGCCCCGCTGCCAAACCATTTGTCGTTGGGCACCCGGGACATGTCCTCCACCACGATCAGGGCTTGCCAGGGGAAGAAGCCGGGCTCTGCATTCCGCCCGCCAATGATGCGCTTGATGATCCCAGGCAGAGGACGAGCTGGCCGGCCACACACTGGGGACAGAAAGGACAGGGCAGTTACTCCCAGTTTACTTATCTAGGGAACAAATGAAAAGGGATATCCCCATAGATTATGACGCATGGCTGGTTATCTTCAAACCAAACACTCTCTTTTGTAGTTTATGGAGGGATTTGGCTGGATCCACATCACTTCAGAAGCAGAAAGGCCAAATGAGTAAATCAGCAGCCTCACTGTGACCTTTGAGGTTGCTTAGCCCTTGCCAGACCTTTCAGCCAATTGCCTGGCTCCTGCTCAGTGTGCCAAGATACCCAGGGGAATGCTGGTGGGAGGACTGGAGCTTGACATCAGCCCAGTCTCACTCCTTGCTCTGAGACCTGTCATGAAGTCTGTGTTCTCATGACCATGGCATTTGCCCTCCCAGAGAAGCTGTGGCTGAAGAGGGCTCAGCCAAGTTGCCTAGCACCATGGGCATTGCTCCTGCACCTTCTCAACACAATTCTGGCAGCCAAAACAGGACCCCTTTTCTCAGTTCTTCAACAGACCCAGAATTAATGCCTGAAGAGCCCTGATGTGCCAACTGGTTTGCCTCCAGGAGGTTTATCCAGGCACTGTGACACAGCGTGAGGAAGAGGAGGGACTCAGGATGCTGAAGGTGACTCTGGAAGGGTTGGACAGGGTGGGCAGGAACAATCCTGTCCCTGTGGAACTTAAGCCTTGGGCCATGGTTGGTGGAGGTGGGGGCTGATTCATGCCTCTGGCAACCCTGTGGACTACAAGCCAGCTGGGGACTCCCAGCTGGCCTGTGGGTGCTAATGTCACCAGGAGGTTGTGGTAGCCAATTTGGGCTTGTCCTTCTACATGTGGAAGAGTCCTGAATCGCAGCAGCCCGGGTGCTGGTCTCATCCCTCTGAGTCTGCAAAGAGAACCCATATCCTCAAGGGAAAGTGCCAGGCCTCTGCCTTGATGCCACTTGTACTGTGAAGGAAGGATGCCAAGCCTCACAAAAAGAGGATCAGACCTCTCAGGCTGATGGATTTGGGGCTGAGAATCAGCCTTGGAACCAGTGCAGGAGCACTGGGAGCTGCTAATGTGGATTTGTTATGACTGGGATCTGTCTCTAGGAAAAATGTGACTGTAGCAGGGAAGGAGCATGGTGAGTGTCTTTGCATGTGCTCTGCACCCTGCCTTTCCCAGTGCTGAAAGAAATAGAAAACACGCTAAGGAAAAGAATTCCTGTGTCCCAGCCCAGATGGTCTGCTGCACTGAAGCTGACGGTCATCCCAAGGAGATGGTTTTAGAGGAAGTGCATCCAGCCAAATATTTATTCTATTAAATTACATATAAAAAATGCTGACCAGGCTGCAAATGCTCCCACTGATGGCAGAGGCAGGCATGGAGTGGCCTGGAAGAGAGGTTTCTATTGATGGGGAGGTGCGTGAGACATGGGGAAGATCTGAAGAACAGCTGGCCAGCTGCTGCCTGCAGATGACGATCTCAGGAGAGCGTCACCCTCTCTCTGGGATTTTCCATTTTCCTGAAGTCTCTCTGACTCCTGCCACTAATCAAAAGGCCTGGAAATGGCCCATGAAAGCAGTTATGGCCCCAAAAGCTGTCCCCATATGCTCCCAGTTCAAATTAGTTCAGGATGAAACATCAAGCAGAGATTCAGGGAGCAGCTGCCACAATAAGAACAGCCACAGACCAGGAGTTTTTTGGGAGTTTTTTGTAGTTTTGTGAGATGCAAGGAATCTCAGGGGTCCCTGTATCTCAGGGGTCCTCTGGACTTGCAGTGTCTCAGCATGGCTGGAGAGCAGAGACCCTCCATGTGGCTGAGTCAGTGTCCGGACCCCGGGGTGGTTGCAGCTGCAGCTGCTGCATGGCAACCGGATCCCTGCACCTCTCTGGAGAGCCTCCTCCGCACACTGGATCATGATCCATACCCAAACTGCCTCCAGGCCCCCGACCTGCCAGCCAGACCTGGCCCCACTCTTAGCTATGGCCAACAAACATCCCAGAGACTTTTGTTTAATCCAGGGTGGGCGCCTGGCCTAGAAACTTGCTGGCTGCAAACATTTCTGCCACTGTTCAAAGACTTGGGATTTTCCTTCCCTGCAAAAGCAGCTGAGTTTTTCTGCAAGGCTTGAAGAGGTGATAATTGCTACTGGATGTCTACGTACTGCCTATGAGAGCTGACAGCCAGGTAATGCTCTGCCCTTGGCTGGAGCCATCTCCAGGGATGCCGGGGGCTGAACATGGACAGTGGTCTCTGGCCTGGGACTGCTGGCTTCCTTGTCTGCTGGAATGTGCAGCTTGGGCAGCCCTGACAGCCAGGATGGCTGTGACCCCACTGCTGCCCTAAACTGCCAGGGACACATGCCCTCATCACTGCTGCCCAGTGTCACCACTGCACCCTGACCATCTGGGCCAGCTGGGATAGCAGAAAGACTCTGTTCCCAACCCTCCCCTGGCATTCACTGCGGCAGTTGGATACGAATAGCCAAGTCACGTGACACTGTCACCAGGGAGCATGATCTGGTCAGACATGGCAGCATCCCCTCCCTGCATGTCCCTGCTCCTCACCCCTTGCTGAGCAAGGGGAACCAGCTGCCCCAGCACCAGTACCTGGTCGGCAGGACGGCAGCTTGGTCCCCAGCTCCTCACTCCTCCACATCCCTGATGCATCGCACGTGTAGGTGGCTGCAAGAGAGCAAAGTGTTAGCTTGTCTGTGGTCCTGCCGTGAGGGAGTGTCCTTTGCAATGAGGAGAGTTGCCCAGTGGTTAGGACCCTGAGAACCCTTTTTCAGGTGAACTGCCTTTTAAAGCTCTCTGTGCTCCATTCTCTGGGGGGCCCTGGCAGCCCTGTGCCCATGCAGGGGACATGCCACCATCCTCAGTTTCATTGCCTTGAGCTGTCGAGGGCTGTGCTGTGCCTTCGGCCTCTGCTGGCAGCAGCCTCCACATAAATATTGCCAGTGCCCGATCTGCTAATGCATACGGGATGCTGGGACCAGATGCACAGGGCCAGTGGGAGATACAAGCAGGGAGACAGGAATGTGAGGAATTCCTTTGGCTTTGCTTGCCGAGGGAGGAGGAGAAAGATGGTCTGGGGTGTGTACACACACTTTCTGCTGCCCAGAGCTGAGTTTGAAGGGTGCAGAAACCTGTGGTTCTTGTCAAAGTACCTTGTGCATTTTCTGAGGACTTGGGGGAAAACCCAGTCTGATATGATCCCACTGCTATCTGTTTAGCTTTGGCTATGCTGAACATTTGGTTGCTGGGATGAGGAGCCTTGCAGAGCCCCTACTGAGGCTGTGGGACCTGGTGTTCTCTCCAACAGCAGCTCCTTTCACTTTTCCATAATTCCATAACCTGCAGGGAGCAAACGGCAGGGCGAGAAGGCAGAACACGGAACACCCGCACTGCTCTGCCAAGGCTGCAAAACACTCAGGCAAAGCACGAGGCAGGTCCAACTCCATCCTACCTCACCGAGGAGCAGGATGTGTCCAGTCTGACAGTCCAGGCAGTGCAGACGCAGGGTACGGTGTGTGTAGGCTACATCCATAGCCTGCTGCTTGCAGAGCACCCCGGAGCAGCCACCCCAAGCTCCCCCCGCTTGCAAACGCACACGCGCGTGGCCACACGCCCACCTGCGCTGTGCAGTGGGGACGTGGCCTGGCCCCACTGCTCACCCGTGCTGTTGGGGGCCATGTGGTAGTAGGGGTGCTGGCAGTGGTACTGGATGGCTGCTCGGTAGGTGGTCAGGTTGTCCCTGGTGGAGTAGGTGACAAAGCCATGCTCCAGCTCCGGCGGCGCTTTGCAGTCAGCAACTGAAACCCAACACAGAAGGGGAGTTGAACCCTGTGCTGTTTCTTGGGGTATCCAGACAATCAGCAGGCAGGTAGTGCTGGGCTTTGGCATGTGACTGGTCCTGTGGGGCAGAGCATGGGCCCATATAGCCCTGTATCCCCCTTCTCTAGGGCACTGCAGGAAACTCAGCCTGACATGGCTTCAGACAGCAGCAGAAGGCTCTCTCTCAGTCAGGATAGCCTGGCTCTGTGAAACCCTCCTACAGACAGGGCATGCACAGACAGGGCATGCAAACAGCATGGCTCTCCTGCTGGCTGTAGGGCCAGCACCACTAATGCCAGTAGAGACCCCAGTCCCGGGAACCCCTCCATTTAGTGTGAGATCGCCCTGCTATACTGTTGAGAGGAGAGGAAGCCTGCTCTGGCAGGTGAGAGCTGATGTGAGATGGTCTCAGAGTACATCTTTGTATCCCTTAGGAGTGGGCAAGGAGAAGTAGGCAGAAATTCACCAGCCTATGCTGTGAATCAGGGGTGCTCCTCTATGCACATGGTTTTGCTGAAAGCACAGTCCAGTCTTTCCTGCTCTGGTCTTGTTCACCAAACAGTGCTGTTAAGCATTTACACATCAGGCTGAACAACCCTTGGTCCGGTTTGTCCTGTGACAGCAGGAGATGAAGGACATTAAGAGTGTGGCTTGGCTAGTCTGCAGGCTGGGATGACACCAGCAGATATGGGTGAGATCAAACCTGCTCCATCCCCCAAGACATCGTCACTGTTGGCTCTGCTTCACCCATCCCTGGTGTTGGCTCAGGGTCTGATGGAGGGATAAAAATTCTCAGGACGCCATTGCCCTTCCCCATGGCTTATCCATGATCCCCTTTCTCCTCTAGATCACTCAGAGTGCCCTGCCCAGCCTCTCCTCCCAGCTTGTCCCCCGTATTGGGTTTGTGCCAAACACACCAGGAAAGACCTCAGGCTGAGAGACGGTTCATCCTCCAAAGCCAGGAGTCACCCCTTTGGAGCTATAGTTCCCTGCCATGTCACAGAACACTCAGGCAATGCTGTGCAGCTTCCCCCGCCCCATCCAGGGGGATCTGCCCCAGTGCAGGACAGGAACCAGGGTCTGATCCTGCCAGGAAATGCAGTGCTGTGGAGTAGGGTTCTGCTATGTTTAGGATGAGGGTTTGAGTAGGGGATGGGTGACTGCAGAAAGCAGGTCCTGTGGATAAGGGGTGACCCTCTGTGGATGTGGGTCTGCATGTCCTCCAGATTGTGGAGGTGAGTAGAGGAGTCCTAACTCCTCATGAAGTGAGCCAGGCCAACAAAGGGAGAATTCACCTGAAGTAGTAGCTGGAACAAGGGATATGTAGCAATGCCCAGGGTTGCCTAATTGCTTGGGTGAAAAAAGCCTGGTTTATGGCAAAATGCTGCAGCTCACTATTCACTAGGGTCCCCTTCACCTTCTGTAGGGACAGCAGGTGATGGAATG
This sequence comes from Myiotriccus ornatus, assembly GCA_036023395.1. NCBI lineage: Eukaryota > Metazoa > Chordata > Aves > Passeriformes > Tyrannidae > Myiotriccus > Myiotriccus ornatus. Next base: position 10,031,774 of record JAYRBT010000010.1, read on the forward strand.
AGTGTGTGGGTGCAGCCAGGCTGGGTGGATACTCTGGGTACCTGTTCCCTTGCAGGAAGGAGGGAATGAATGTCGGGGGACCATCCTGGCTGGCACCTCTACTCTGGGGTTATTTATGGCTGCAAGGCAGCATCCACTGCCCTGAAGAGCCCATCTCATCCTTGTGTGTCCCCGAGGCCTGGGCAAACCTGATGCCTGGAGAATGGGCTCTTGCAGAGAGGTGTTGCCAAACCAGTGTCCCAGGTCCTGTTGAAAAGGTGAGGGGAGGGATTTGTTCCATGAGCTTTTCTGGAGTTTTCCCTCAGGAAAAGGGCCATTTAGCATCTTTGTCTTTGTAGGACCAGAAGTGGACCGAGCTCCCCAACACACACCTCCTCGTCTCCCAGCCTCTGGTCCACATACCAGATCCCTCCTAGCAAAGCCTCTAATGCCTCAGGGAGTCCAGGGTGCATGCCCATGGCTCCTGGGGATGTGAATGGGGACAGATACCAGGCTCTGACCTCCTTCATCTGCAGTCAGCATGAGGCCAGCCCATCCTCACCTCTGCCGGGCCAGCAGTGGGAAGCAAAGGGGAGGTGGAGGAACATCCATCCTGCTGTGTTGGTGCCAGGGCTCGGTGCCTGCAGGAAAGGGCTAGTGATGCCAACCCATCCTCCAGGCCTCCTTGTCCAGAGGGTCTGAAAGGCACCAGGACTCTTGGAGACAGGAGAGGAAAGAGTGTTTCTTATTTGTGATGCTGGGCCAGGGACGAAGGGCAGTGGGAGACTGAATCCAACCAAGCAACCATGGTTGCCATGTGCTCCTTGTGCAATAGCCACCTTGGAGGGGGAGCCAAGGTGGCCAAGGCATCCTCACGGAGAGGGGGTATGGACATGCCAGGAGCTGGCAGCAGCATGTGGTCCCCAGGCATGACAGTGGGAACGGGGTGTTCAACTCCAATTTCCTTTCCCCTTCTCAAGACGGAGTTAAGAAAGCACCAGGCGCAGGGGGGTTAACAGTGCCATGCCAGTTAGACAAGCCACAGAGATGGATTTGGCAGCCAGGCCAGCAGCAAAGGGAGCCTGCCCTGGGTACTGGATAGACCAGAGAGGGGCATCAAGACAGGTTGGCCGTCGGGGCGGCACGGCCGGCGCCAGCCTCACGCGGCCACTTGCTCCGAGCCAGCTCTTCCCTCTGTCTGGTTGTCGGCTCTATCTGCAGCTGCACCGAAAGCAGAGGGGAAGGAAGAGAGCAGAGAGAGAAAGCCCAATCAGTAGATGAGCAGAGAGAGACATGCAGGAAACCCAGCCCCCAACACATCAGAAATCGTTAATGAGCGCCTGGCGAGCTGTGCCAGGGTGCTGCGAATGCCGGCGGAGCAACAGCCTCGCTGGGGACCTTCTCACTCTGCTGGGCCAGGGCAGCCTGGGGGCAGTGGCTGGGAGAAGCTGTCACAGGTTTGTGTTTAGCCTCTCCAGGCTATGGAACTAGATTTTATCCACACTGGCTGAGAAGTTTCCTGTTTTCTGCATTGCTTTCTAACACCATTTTTGCCTGTGCCCTGCCTCTCACAGACATCCTGGGGAGGTGGGAGGCTTTGCAGCTCGGAGGGCTGAATTGCCCATTTAGGGGCTTCTCGGCTTTCCAAAAAAGTCTTAGAAATTTAGTGTAGTAAGTCACATTACACAAGAAGTGATCATTATTCCAGCTGGAATAATGAAGATAATAATTTAAACTTTCTCAGAAAAAAACAACTTTCTGGGGTTAAAAATATTTGCCTGGAATTTCATTCTGTTTTTTACATGATGCAAATTTTTATCTGATCACTGTTCAAGCTGTATCCAATCAATGGGAGACTGTGACAATGAGAGTGTAGGAGTGGGGAGTTCCTTGGCAGAGCAGAGGCATCACTGACCCTACACTTTCTAAGGTGCTCTTTCAGTTATGAATCTATTTAGTAGGTCTCAGAGCCTCCCAGTCTCCATTTTGAGTAGAAAACATAAATTTAAACTCCAGAAATACTCTTCTAAGGTAAGATCCACAACATTCTTAAAAGAAAAAGGATCTGCCCAGATGAGGAGAGCCTGGATCCCAACATCCCTAGAAAGCATCTCCTCCTGTATCTCCTGGCAAAGGCCTGGGACACTCTCTGAGCGAGTTTGCTTCTTTTCTCCTCTCTGGGCCAGCCTTACAACAGACTGAGCAGCTGTGAGAGCCTCCCTGCGGGCTGAGGGGTTTGGGGTAAATGGAAAAGGTGTTATCAGATACATCTCCCAAGCCTGAGCTGAGAGAGGAGATGGATTAGATGAAAGAAGAAGTGATGCAAATCGTCACCTGGCCTTTCAAATGGCATTTCTTTTCTTATCCCTTTTTCTCCCATTTGATGGTTTGTTAATATTTGGACAACTTTTCTCTCCCCTTTCCCTTAGCTGAGCAGTGCCAAGTTTAGGCTAGTACCTGGGACTAATGCCCTGGGTCTTGACAGCCTCCACTGAGAAGGAAATTTGGACGAGGAATTGGATTATCCCAAATTATCTCAGATTTATCTGACAGAGCCAGTGCTCAAGAGCCAGGCTTGCTCTTTCTTTGACAGGGAGACAGCAAAAAAGGCTCACAAATCAAGTTATATGAGTAATCTAAATAAGAGCACCAATCTCCTGCTTGTGGTATTTGGACTGAGCCCTGTTACATTATCGAAGAACAAGCCAAAAGAGCTTTGCAGGGTTACGTAGCCTCTCTGGCTGGGTTTGTGTCTCTGAGTAAGGAACTCCACTCTGGCAGGGCAGATCCCATTAGCATGAAATTATTTTAGCAGGAAGAGGACACTGGCAGGGTAGTGAAGGATGTCCTTACTTTTGCAGATAGGAATCTTGTTACTCCATGTCCCATCCTTCAGACACTCGATCTGGAAGGAGTCGCTTTCCATGTTATCCTGTGTAGAAGGTGCCAACAAAAAAACAAAACACCCATTAATGTTCAAGGAAAAGACATAAATCTCTCGATTAAAAGGGAATTTCTTGGTGATTTAGTCAAGTTATATCCAGCCTCCCCTGAAAGAGGAACTAAAAACTGCAATAAAATCATAACAAAAAACTTAGAAAGTTTTCTCGTTGCCAGCAACTCAGTGGCATGCTGAAGCGAAAGAACTGGAGTCATTTATTCCTGTTCTAGATGATGGGAAGGGTAAGAAGGCAGCTCTGCATAAAGAATGGGACTAGGAGGACTTTGGAGAAATACCCAACTCCATGCTGGAAGTCAGAGTGGGCTACCGGTTTGGAGGCAAGACAGCCACTCCGTGAGTCACCCACACTCCCTGTGGTTCTCAGCTGCTTCCCGGAGAGGGCCTGCCAAAATCCTGCTTCCCGTGACTTGCTGAAGCTGTCCCAGAGGACCTCACAGTCAGTGGAGGGTGGCCTCTGTAGGGCTACTGAACCAGTGCTCATCAAGGTGGGGAGCAGACAAAACCCTGGCACTCCCCTGGGGCTTTTGCTGACTTTTTCTCTGGCAGAGGTGCCAAGTCTGACATTCTGTGAGCTTGTTGGGTCTGGAGAGATGCTGAGAGGGTAGCTCAAGAAAGTGCTCTCTCTTCTCTTCCTCCGCATCTTTGGAAAGGAAAAGTGGTGGCTCTCAGAGGAAGCTTTTTCCTCACCCCTAGGAAGAGGGTAAGAATGTTTTGTGGGTTGTGTTCACTCTCCCAGAGATGCAATGGCTTTGAGCAGAAGGATCCTCCATTTCCTACCCTATACCCCACTCTACATCATTTCCCCATACCTTCAGCACTTTGTATCCAGTGTTGCAGCTGATGACAACCTGGTCTTTGAAGGTGTATTTGGCTTGAGAAGGCTCAATTTTCCCATTGATTGGTGGTTGTACTGGTGGGCATGGGTATCCTTTGAATAAAAGAAAACGAAGCAAAACAAAATGCAGAGGAATAAACAGAGGAAATGCGGAGTCCCAGCTCTGCCACCCAGGCCATATAGCAGAGTCTGAGCATTTCTGCCCTGCTCCTGCTACATTAGCATGGCTCATCCAGGCTCTTCTAGAAGGAATGGAGGCTCCAGGTCTTTCTTCCAGTCTGTAATTCTCTGGCTTTGGGCATTACAAATCTGGGAACTAATAACAGTAGCCTGTGCAATTACCCTGACCAAAATTGCTCTGCTTTGCAATGTGATCTTGTTTCAGGACCCATCTGAAAAAGCATCCTTTGGAGGGAGGGCTCTGTGTTATTTATGCCTCTCCTTGTGCAATTTCTGGAACAGATCCTTTCTGGAGACAGGATCATGGACCACCAAACTCATGGTGTCCACCTTTATAAAGCCCTTCCTATTCCCAAGCCCAGCAAACAGTGGAAGGCAGCAGGACTCACCAATTGCTGTGTATGACAGCTTCCAGCCTCTGTTCTCTCCAGAGTTGTCACTGTGGAAGAGGATCTGCACGCTGTTGGTTTGGGTTTCAATGCGTCCTGGGGATTTCTCTCCACAGAAAGGTCCAAACTCCTTTTGGCCAGCTTTAATCTGACAAGGCAAAGATGAGTGGATGGTGTGAGGAGGTTCTTTGATCCCTAAGACTAATGGGTAGGCCTGCAGTGGGGTAAGTGGGGCTTAAGCACTATGTGTTGGCGGGATGTGACCAGAAACATGGTCAGTGTTGGCTGAAAGGGTCAAAATCAGATTTAATAAGAGATGCCATGGGGTCAAGAGAGCACAGGGCTCCTGATGGTTACATCACTCCTGTTTAGATGGGGGCAATTTGGTCCCCTCACCAGGGCACTGGGGAAAAGAAAAGTGAACTGCAGAGAAGCAGTGTGCAGACCCCAACTCACCTTGATGTAGTCATATGGACAGGTCACCTCGGGGTGATCTTCCACGTCAAAGCTGTCCTCGAAGTCCAGGGTGATGAAGAAACCCTCCTCCAGCTCAATACGGTACAGACAGTCTGAGCTCTTGGGGTAGGGGCTGGGGAAGTCAGCGCTGGTGATGACCCCGCTCCTCTGGGTGTAGAGGTTGTCACTGCACTCCACTGAAACACAGCCATGGCTTTGTCAGGGCCCTGACTGTCATGTCCCAATCCTGACCACGCTTAGGAGCCCTCCCAGTGGAGTGGGATCTGTTGAGTGGGTCTATGGAACCCAAATATTTTCCATGTGTGAAGCATCTCACACAGCCAACTTCCAAATATGCCTTTGGCACAGAGGCCCTGGACTGAGAGCTAGTCCCAGCTAATCTACATGATGCAGTTTCAGAGCACAGACTAAACCTTTTAATTTCTCTGACTTGAGGAGGTCTATAGAGTTTAGCCGAGGAGCACAGCCCATGGGAACAAACAGTCCCAAATCACTGGTTTGTAGGGAAGAGGCACTTCCTCCCTCCTGGCAGCAGAAAAAGGCAGTTTTGCCTGTGTTTGGTAGGTCTGTTGCCTGCTTAGGGACCACTCTGTGTGACCATCCCTGTGTTTGAACTGTGCCTGGGTGGTACCTTTGCAGGTCCTGTTGTCGGAGTGGAGGATGTACCCAAACCTGCAGGAGCAGTAGTACCCGCCGATGTAATTGTGGCAGTAGTGGTCACATGCCAGCTCCTCATCACTCTTCTCCAGGCACTCATCCACATCTAGGATAAAGATAACAAGGCAGAGAGCTCATCTTGTAGTTCTCCACATGTCACTCCTCACGGGGACATTTGCCACACCAATGAGAAATTACTTGTCTTGTGATGGGTCACATGAGCACCCAGCAAGTCCCACGTGGCCCAAGGGCTGCACACAAGCTCCTGCCATGCCAAGGTTCCCCAAGGCTGATTTGGGATGTGATCTTTGCAAATTTGTTACCCTACCCTAGGAAGCTCATCCTGAAGGCTCAAATGCTGCTTACCCACGGCCGTGTAATGGGCGTCAAAGCCGGTGAAGCGTTCCTCATTGGAGAAGTCGGACCTGAAGGTGAGCCCCATGTAAGGCCCTGGGGACAGGATCACTTGCTGGCCAGGAGCCTGCTCTGTGTCCGTCGTCTCCCTGCCACAGAAGGTTGCCAGCTCCTGGTCTTCAGCTTCAATCTGTTAGCAGAACAAAGGGGTGAGCCTGGAGAGCCTGCCATGTGTCCTCAGGGATGTCAGGCTGGGCTTGGAATCATCTCTGCACCCAGCAGCTCACACCTTTGCCTGTGCTTGCCCAGCCTGCCCCCTTCCAGAGCTGACCAGTGCCTCTGTGGGACAGGCTGCCCAGCTGGCAGCCTTGGATGGCCATAGCCTGAGGATGCAACTCTGGACCTTGAAAGCCCCATCCCGCTCATCATTCTGCTGCCTTGGCCCTTCCCAGGGCATTCTTGAAATAGCATTTTCCAGCCATTCCCGCTGCATTCACATCACCTTCTGCAGCCAAGAGTGATTCCAGGGATGCTCAGAGCATGGCAGGTCTGACTCCCACTGATCCAGCTCTTTGAGATGCTGTTAGTGCAGGAAAGCAATTAAGTGGGTTCTGCAAAATGTGCACAGGGACTCAGGTCTGCCTGCTCTGCCTGGAGTCACCCTCTGAAGCAGATGTTGAGAGCAGGTAGCATCAAGGATGTAGGGAGGAGCTGGGAGGCTGTAAGGGGAAGGTGCAGGGTGGGAGCCCATTTGGGAGGTGAGGTAAGGATGTGGACAGGTGGTGCAGAGGAAGAGGTGTGAAAATCAGCCCCCTGGGGTGTGTCATTCCCATTCAGAGCTGTCGGTACCTGAGATGTTCCCCCTCACCCTTTCCCATGGCCCAAACACTGATCCAGATAGGGCATCTGCATGGGGCCTGTGCTGCTGGGAGGGTGCCCAGAGGAGCCTCTGCCCACTGGTTTTGCATCTCTTCAAAGAAGCGGCTGTAATTTGGATGGTGTTTCTGTTCCCTCTGCTGCCTTTGGACAATCTTAGTCCTCTCCCTGCCACCCAGGGTCCCTGTCTGGCTCCAGCCCCGTGGTGCCAGGCACTGTTTGGACTCTGACCATGCATCCAGAGGGATAAAGAAGGGGAGCAATGAGCCAGCATGCTGGCCCTGTTGTCATGTCAGCACTCTCAGTACTCTCTAGTGCATCCATTTAAAACAGGCCTCACCTGTGCCTTAAAACAATGTAATCCCTGCAGAAAACCATCCAATTTTCCCTGGAAAGCCCCTCCTTTCCTTTTTCCTTGCTATTTTCTCCAGCACTGATTAATTTTCTTCTCCTACACATCCCATCCTCAACCCCTGTCTCAACCACAACCTCTCCCAGGCAGTTCCCAGCACCCTGCCTGCTTTCCCTCAGGAGATTCAGATACGAATAAGCCCCAGCAGAGGAATGTGAAAAACACCACCAGCCAGCCGACCACCGTTCATGCCAAGCCACGGCTGTTGAGGCTGTGATGAAGTGTGCAGTCCCCCAGCACATGCCTGGGGAAAACAGTCATCTGCTTGGGGACCCATGGGCTCCTGGAGGTGTTGGAATGCTGTGTGGCTTGTGTGGCCTCACTAAGGCTGCACTATTCTCTGACTGCATCCCTGTTGTCTGGAGACCCTTAGGATGTGTTGGCTGGGGAGGGTCTGGGTCTGAAAGGGAAATTTCCCAGAGCTGAACAAACAGGCGGAAACTCGTTCACACCAGGGAAAGCCAATGTGGAAATGGCAACTCAGCATGCCTTGATATTGCCTCCAGATATTTTCCATCCTCTCATACAAGATGGAGCTGGCCAGAAAAGAGAGAGACTTTCCGATGATAAATTTGGGGAATCTGGAGAAAAAACACGCGGCCCGCTTTGGGACAAAACCCCAATTGAATTTTTTTTTTTTTTTTTTGGTAACAGCATTCTGGGCAAAAAAAAAAGAAAGCAAGTAATTTGGGCTCCATCTGGTTTCAATCCCTTTGAAATATACTGTGGTGCTTTAGAATTGTTTTTAAATCTGAAAAATTGTTTTGAAACAGTGTTTCAGACTGAAAAACAGGAGTACCATCACCAAGGATGGAAAAAGGCATTTTGGCCCCAACACACAGACTTAGCTGTGCAAGCACGTGGGATGCAGCGTTTTCTGCAGAAAATGCTTTTTTCTTAAGGAAATCTGCGGGAAGGAGGAATTTCCAGCCGGCTGCTCTGTGTGGGGCTGGTGGCTGTCACCTCTGCCAGGACACACGAGCCACTGTGTGAGCTCCCATCCCCCTCCTTAAGCCCCCGGATCTGCAGCACAGCATCACCAAAGTGCGGGAAAATCTTCCCAATGCCCCGTGTCTTGGCCCAAGGATGCTCCATTCATGGAGCCAGCCTCAACACTGCCCCCAGCATCCCTGGATACAGCCCTGGAGCAGAAGGAAGGGGCCCGGGAAAGCTGTGCTCTCCTCACTGAAGGTATCCATGGCCTCTTATCTGAGACGGGTCCCATGCCCCAAGCCACAGGGAGCAGAGGCAGCCCTCCAGCAGTAAACTAAACAGAGAGGTCATCATCCCTGGTTAATATTTGCTGCTTCTGCTGGGGACTGTATACTTTTTTTTGTGGATCATTTACATCCAGCAAGCAGGCTGGTAATTAAATCCTGGTTGTTTGTTTGGAGTTTCTCCCTCTCGGGTCACGATGTCGACGTTTTCACTAGAGAAGATGTGTCCCTGAGGGAAATATCAATTGCCACAGGGAAATTCCCTGTAAAAATACGCTGAAAGAATCCTCCTTTGAAAAATAAAATACAGCGACACCCTTGTGCCTTAAATTTACCCTTGCCAATGCCTTCTGCTGTGTTCCCTGTTTCTGCTTGCATCCTCATTCTCTCATTAAGATTTCTGCCCCTCTGGATAGAGGCAGCTGGTAGTCCCTCCCTGGTTATGGTTCTGTGCCCCTGCATTTTGGCTGGTGCTGTGGGTAAGGGAAGTGGTGTCCCGAGCCGTGGGGCCCCTCTCTGCCCCACACTGATTTCCCGCTTTGGGGCAGGAGCTGGAATACCCTGGCTCAGCAGGAGAGAAAGTCTGCCCCAAGGCATGGGCTGCTGGGGATACCGGGGCATTGATGCTCTGTAGATGACTCCTGCAGCTGGTGGGTTAACGAAATGCCACGATCACCAAGAGGAATTTGGCTCTCGGCAGTTTGGTGTCTGCTGCCGGCAGCAGAGAAGAGCAGGCAGTCGGCAACATTGAAACAGAGCCGCCACCAGCCCCCCCCTCCAGCCCTCCAGGAATGCACTAATTGGACTGATGAAGGCCAAACATACCACTTGTAATATATATAAATGGCTCATTAGGCAGAGAAATCACAGTGCTGGGCTGAAGACACTGGGAACATGACATGGGGAGGAGATGCTCAGAGCCAGGGAAGGGCATGAAGTGGCCCCCACTGAGTGGCCCTGGAGTCAGAGGGAGGCAAGAACACAAGACTCAGATCAACACATTGCTGCTGATGACTCTTGGGAAGGAGGCAGGGGTGGGATAGCCCCTCCAAGAGCCTCCATCTAGGTCTCCTGGAGATCCTCTCCCCTACATGCATCCTCCTCTCCCTGAAACACATCAAGGGTCCTTTCATATGCAAACATGAAATTGTCCTGAATTTCCATGGGAACGTGTGGCAGCCCTGCCACAAGCGAAAAAGGAGGATGTCTGGTTTCCTGTGCTGTGGACTTGGCTTGGAGTCCAGAGACTGTCCCCTCCTGGGATGGCAGCTGTGCCCATATGCCCTACTTCTGGGCCAGGCCTGTTCCCTGGAGAGGGTGGGGGTGAAAAGAAATCCAGGAGGGGTGCTGGGGTGCTGCAGCAGCTGTTGGTTTGCTCCCATGCCTGGTCATCCTCTTTCCCCTGTATTGGGTGTAACCGTGGTCCAGAGCAGTTCAGGGGGTGGCCAGTGCCACCACGCTGCTGTGCACAGAGCCGTCTCCCAGATACCTCCTGGGATTCGAAGTGTTCCTCTTGGGACCCTGCACTTCCAAGGCATGAATAACCCCCTGACTGGGGCTCTCTGACAGGACCAAAAGAGGACGCTCTCCTCCAGAACCCCCAGTTCATGCCATACCTTGATTTTTGCCTTTTATCCCTACTTTGAACAAAGGAAGGTGTAGATGGGTGCTGTGCACCCTTCTTGCAGACCCTGCCCTGAATGTAGCACCAAGCTTATTCCCTGTCGCTGCATGTCCTTTGCCATCAGCAAGGAGGTGTCCCCTCATCCTCACTTCAATCAAAGATATGTACCCAACTGGCTGCCAAGTTCTCAGGGGTTGATTTCATTCCAGGGGTTCACTGAGCGATGTGCAAAACCTCATGGACACAACCCCAGGCTCAGATCTCCCTAATAAGCTTGAGGATTTACTCATGAAGGACCCTCAGAAGTCAGGATTTCATCATCCATCTCTTTGCCTCTGCCACAGTGCTCCTCAGTGACACTATTCAGGTCACTTAACTTGATTTCCTGGTCATGGCCGTGGCTTTTGGGGTGCCCTGGGACAGTGCTGGAGACTTGTGTGCAAAAGTGTTCACTGCTGAGTGACCTCAGAAAGGAGTGGGACAACCCATGGTAAGAACCTCTGCAAATGAGGAACCCCCAAATCAGTTCCCTGCGGACAGCAACGAGCTGGGCAGAGCCTGCTGAGGAGCATGGCAGAGGGCAGGAGATGAAAGCCCAGGGTGGATGGCTGCTCCATCCCTGACCCCAAGGACCTGGCAGGTGGCATCCAAAACCTGAGAAGAGGCTGTCTCTGATGCACTGGGGCCCAGAGTTTGGCTTCCCGAGGCACCATCTGTCTGGTGCTTTCTACCTGCATGAGGGGCTTCTCCTGTTGGGCATTTTGGGGGCGTTGCTCCCATTCCTCCTGGATCACTCCCTCTCTCTGCCATCCCCATTTGCACAAACAAGCCTCCCATCCCGCGAGCATTTCTTTAGGAGCCACATTTTTTTTACATATATACACAGGCGCACGCGTATATGTGGATATATATAAATAAACAGCTATTGTTTTAATTAGCCATTGTTTTAGAGCTCTGGAAACTGTTCCCTTCTGCAGACCACCCCGAAGGCAGAGATCTGTGTGGGTTTGCAGCTCAGCTCGCCCTGAGCTCACTCACGATGAGTTTCTACAGTGCTGAAGACCTTGGGTGTGTGGGCAGCCAAGGACTGAGAGAAGCAAAGGCCAAGGCTCAGGGGCTTTTTGCCTGTCCTGAGTCCCCACCTGTTCAGCCCCATTTTAACCTCCTTCTTATGGCAGTCAAGATGATGGAGACTCTGAACAAACAAGAATGTGTTTCTTCACACACACACACACACACACAAAGAAGCATGTAATCATATATTTAACTTGTGTAACTCTGCCATGTAAAGGTGCAGAGATTAAAGTCACCCATGAGCTTAGAAAGCAATGGTACAAGTTCATGGGTGAGAATCCATTGAGTGCTGTGGAATGTAGAGATCCACCTGTGTCTTTCTGAGCTTCCTCCCTGGGACCAGCAGAGTATTAAAGAGAAGCACCTGTATGTGCCAGATCTATAGTTATATTCCACATCCGTTCACTGAGGCCCCTGTCAGAGAGTGCACTGACACGGCTTTTACACTTTGCACTGATGCGACAGAGCTGGACACATAAACCCAAGGAGGAAAACAGCCACGGAGTCATTCTCTGCTCTCTTTGATGTTTTGTAAACTGGTGTTTTTGTAGCATCAAGATTGCACCCTTACCCAGCAGAGTAACATACGGATCTCCCGTAATCCATCCGTTTTCATCACTTTTCAAATGTAATTCTGTGGTGGAGGCTCTGCAAGCTGAGTTACAGCCCTGAGCAAATTTATACAGCTGAGATCTAAATCCCTGTGAAAAATACCGTCTTCTTACGGAAATCCAGCGGCAGGGAGAGCTGCTGTGCCAAGTTGGCACCATGGCCAAATAACAGGGAACCTTATGAAAAAGGGAAAAAGAGCAGGGGGTGAAGGGTGGGAGGAGGGGTAAAGCTTGGAACGGGGAAAGTTTCCAAGAAATCTGTTCCTTGAGCTTATTGGGTTTTTAAAGCAATATATCTCTATATATGTCCCTAGCCCTTGTGCTTGGAGAAGCTCCAGGAGAAGCAGAATGAACTAATCAAACCTCAATGAGAGCTGTTAGTAGCAGAATGAGTGCCAGCACAAAGGGGAAATTAAAGCAACGAGCAACAGATCCTAGAGGGAAAAACTCACAAATGTTTGCTCTGTGTTCTTAGGGCAAGAATAAAATCATAATTTCAATTATCTGGCAACTAGCACCAGGGCCAGGTTCTGTGGTTCCAGACCTGGGAGCAAGCTCCACCTGCCTTTGTGCAGAGGGGCAGGGTGAGGCTTTTTACTGGATGATGGGGTAAGGTCTGTTCAACCAAGGAAACCTGCTTGCTACTGCTGGTCTGCCAGAAGCACCACACTTAACCATTTTCAAAGATATGGAGAACCCAGCTTGTCCTGGGTGGGAAGGAGAGCCCTGCCTGGAGAGACCTGTGGTACAAAAGGCAAGGTTGCTCTGTGGCACTGCAGTGAGTGGTCCACTGCAGTTTTGGATAGTTACTGCCCAGAAATGAAGCAGACTGAAATATTTGGAGGTTTTGGCCATGACAGCTCCCTGAGAACCTCCATAGCAGCCTTAAGCTCAGGTCTAGCCTTTCCTTTTTTGCTTCCCTGGGAGCTGGACAGAGTGTCCCAAGAGCCTACAAGTCATGGCCAGGGACCCAGGCTGGTTGCAAGGTGTACCCACAGTCGTGGCCTGGCAAAGCGTGACCAACTCAGAGGTCTTTCTTGCACATGGCTGGCATTAAAGTGGCAAAGGCTAGTGGTTTAGCCACAAGGGTTTCATTAGCCCATAGGTGTGCAAATCCCTTTTGATCCAGTGAGAATCAGATGCCCAGCTACTTCCAGAAATCAGATCCTCTGTGGGTAACCTCTGACTCTGGTGTCCCACTCATTGCTAGTCCAAGGGACGTTGTCATCTTACCTGAGCTCTCCTTATGGTCCAGTGGACTGACAAGTGCACAATAAATGGGGAAAACTCTTGTCTTGTTCCCAGCTTTTCCAGCACTACCCTTTCTCAGATAGCCCAACAGGTCTGCTGTCTACCTGTCCATCTGCCCCATGATCTCACAGCTCACCTTCACATAGTCGTATTCGCAGAGGTAGGATGACTCCAAGTCAAAATGCATGAAGTACAGCTTGATTTTAAATCCATCAGGCACAGAGATGTTCCAGGTCACTTCCGAGTCACTGGGATAGGAATCGGGGAAGTTGGGAGACTGGATCTCCCCAAACATGTCTGTCAGCTCAATGGCATCTGCCATGCAGAGCAGCAAGGCACAAAAGGGCCAGGTCAGGAGGTACCTGGAAAATACATGCAAGGAGATGAAATGAAATACCAGCAATGACAAAACCTGTTGAAGGCTCATCTCTTTTCCCAAGTGGATCATGGAAGAGGAGTCACCACAAGCGTCCCCCTGCCAAATCACAGGGAGGTGGCGCTGGGGATGGGAGCTGCATGTGGCTCCTGTGAGGGGAAAGCCCCTCTTAAAAGTATGTGACACAGGTGCCACATGTGATGCAAAGGCAACTCCTCAGCTCCCAGACAGCTTGAAGTGCAGTCAGAAGCTTGGTGTTTCTCCTGCTTCTGGGAGCAGCAGCCATTGGTAACACGTCCATGAACTAATGGGGCTCTGATGGGCAAATCTTCATTTAATGGAAGAATAAACATAAGGATGCTTAATAAAATAATGATGCTCTCTAAATTGGTTTAATGAGAGGATATGGCAATAACTGCTAAGTATCATTATTATTATTACTGCTTAGCCTCATCCTGCCAAATTGGGATCATTAGCTTTCAATGAACAGCACAGTCTTTGCAGCTGGGCAAGGACAGACCCATGCCCAGCAGCTCAAAACAGCATGTCTTTTCTCTTTTCTTTTCTTTCTTTTCCTTTCCTTTTTTCATTTCTTTTTTATTTTCTCTTTAATTTTTCTTTTTTAATTTCTTTTTTTTCCTATTTTTTCTTTTCTTTTCTTTTTTAATCTTTTTTCTCTTTTCTTTTTTTCTTCTTCTTTTTCTCTGAATTTCTCAAAATTTTCTCCCAAGATGGAGAAGTACACAGAGGCTGAGATCCTTAGAGTGTTTTGTCATCAAATCCTTCTTTTAAAAAATCTCAACCTGAAGAGTTTGTCCCAACTTGTTACCAACTTGATTTTCCCAGAGGAGGGCAGAGGGGTCAGATAAATTGGTGGCAGTCCAGCTGACTTCACACCAACCTTGAGTTCCATTTGACCATGAAAGTGAGCATAAACCGAGTATTTCTCTGTGAAAGGAGAGACCACCACCTGTGCTGGAGGTGTGAACACAAAAGCCTGTGCCATTGCATAAAACCCAGAAAGAGGATCAAATCTCAGGCTCTTTACACACCGTGGAGCACACAAAGGAAACTTAGAGCCATTAGAAGTGAAAATTTCTGCTTTCTAAAGGAGGCACTAAGGCCTGGCAAAGGCTTGTAGGTGTGTACTACAGACATTGGAACTACTCACGCGAACACGTACACCTGGTTTCAAAATCAGGGCTTGATTTAGGTATGCTGATGAGGAAACTGAAGCTACATTAGTGGATTATTTTTAACTTGTCTGTGTTCTTTCAAAACCAGGGCAGTAAATTTCTGTGGTTCATTTGTGTAGTGCCATCACTTTTCTCAGCTCTTCATTACGAAGAAAAGTTAATGGGAGCTGAGAAATTTGGATTTTCTTTGAAGCAGAGTGAGGTTGAACATGCCTTTTTTTGACAGCTTTTCTGAAACTACAAAAATGTGAGAAGGGAAAAACTGTTCCTCCTCTGGCCAGAGTACATGCATGGGGCTGGATGTTCAGCTGGTGTAAATGGGCATCAGCTCCTCGATTTCAACGGGCCGTTTGCGAGTGCAACTCTGTATTCCCCTTAAACACGGGAGGCAAAACAGCGTCAAACTTCTTTCCCATGACAGGGAATTCGTGACCTCAGGTGAAAGTGACACCATGGTGTCCCCAGAAACCTGAAGCCCGAGCAGCAGGTCCTGCCTCACTCGCACCTTTGTCCCTCGGACCACGGCAGAGTGGTGCCCATCACCCGACGCTCCCTCCCGGGATGCCGGCATCCAGGCTGGGCTGCGGCACGAAGCCGAGGCGTGAGCAATGCCTTGTTTGCTCACAGATAGGGGAGCTGAAGCCACGGTCGTCAGCGAGAAACCTCCCTCAGCAGCATGGCCCCCCCTGCCCGGCCGTGCCCTGAGACCACGGTGTGCGGGAGCCCGGGGTCAGCCCATCGCGGAGCTACTCACCTCATTTTGCTGCTGGGAGGGTTTCCCGGTGGATTTGGTGCGGAAGATCGATGGCTCGTTCGCGGGGGACAGCTTTGCCTCCTTCCCAACGCTCCGCTGTCCGCCTTATCTCTCTACCCGGAGATTTGTGAGCGTGTGTGCGCCTATGTGTGTGTGCGTCTGGAGTTGTCTGGCATTTTCCATGCAGGTCACGCCTTTCCCTGCCTGCAGCCGTTCCCCACATCCAGGCGGGCAGCAGGCAGCAGGCAGACCTGCCTGCATCCGAGCCCTCCTCCCCGCCCGCCTCTCCCTCCTCTCCGCCGCGGGGCTACCCTGCGCTCCAGCATTCAGCCGAGTTTTTGTCTTCCCTAATCTCCAGAGTTTTGTATGTGTGAGCGTGTGTGCCCATGCACATTGTGTTTTCTTCTCTCTTTTTTCTCCCCTCACAGCCTGCTTTGCCAGATGGCTAAAATTTGCCTCTCAATGGAGTCGGAGGATCCAGCAAAAACAGAAGGCAAGAATGTGTGAAAAAAAAAAAATACCAACCCGTGCGGGGATAAATAGCTTTAGTGGTGGTGCTGCCGCTGGGATTGGCTCTCGGGACTTTCTTTCAGCATCTCTACTTAGTGCCGGGCAGCGTTTGGGACAGGAATCTGGTTTCCAGTAAACTTTGGAGTTGTGACTGTCCGAGTAAAATTGAGCCCTAGTTTGCAGCCTCCAGCAGAACGGAGGAATTGCCGGGTTCAGTATTTTGCCCCAGGGCAAAAGAGCAGCTTTAGATGCGGACTCTGCTCAGGAGTGAGATCTTTAAAGTTTCAGGCTTTGAGCCTGACTGCCTCCTCTTCAGGAAACAGGTAAAAACAAGAACACTCCCTGCTAAGCCATACGGGATTCATCTCCCCTCCCTGTGCCAGGCACAAACCAACCCAAACTCCCTTGTCTGCATAGCTAAGTGGGAAGAAGACCTATCTGGGCTGCAAACAAGGGAAAAGCACGTAGAAAGTCAAAGGATGCAAGCGACTCCCTCATTCAGAAATCTCCTTGGACACATGACGAGCAAAACATTAATAGCTGTTTACTAACTTCAGCTTGAGCTGGTTAATGTAGACCCTGCAGACATCCACTGGCAGGCACGGATGCACATGCGGCATGTTAAAAGGCACACACAAACAAGAGCCGGGAAGAGGCAGGGAAACAGGGATGTGTTGGCACCACTCCTGGAGCAGCAGCTCCCAGCCTTCCCGGACTCCCCAGCTCGCTGATGTCAGGCTGTGGCTCTGCTGTTAAAGGGGCGATGGTAACTCCAGCCTCTGCGTCAGCTTTGCCCCTCCAGCAGTCCTGGATAAGCTGGGAGGAAATGGGATAGAGTGAAAAAAAAAGTAGATTTTTCTTTTTCCAATTCTTGTCTTTTTGTTTTGGGGCGGTTATGGTTCCTTGTCTTGCAGGGCAGGAGCTCTTGCTCCCATGAGTCTCCGGTTTTGTGCTGGGAGAGAAATGGTACCTAAGAGACACAGTGAAGTAAAATAGAAAAATATGAGTGGAAAAGCACTAGAAAAACAGGAGAGAGGCTCTGGGCAAAGGGAAGATCTTGGTCTGTAATTATTTGTAGCCCTATTTGGGAAGTTTTAACAGCTTATCACTACACAGTCACGAGCTCTCACTCATGCTCACACACCCAGGCAGGCTGATCAAACTAATTAATATGTAAGCAATGTGTCAAATGCAAGCATTTATTTTTGCATGCAAGTGTGGTCTTGTCTGGGCCCTGAACACATTATGATCTTTTTTTTCCCTGCCTGTTCAGCAGGGTGGGTCCTTCATAAGCTCATTTTTCCATCACAGCAGCCTTCTATATCTTTTTGGAACAGCTCCTCTTTTTCAGGGGTAGCATTAATTCTGAAGTGACATTTTCTATGCCTTTCGATGCTTCTTTCAAGCCAGATCACCCAGGGTCAAAGTCAGTGTCTACACTGCAAGGCTGGACTGGGAAATGTGAAGTGGCAACAGAAGCTCCTCATATTTTTGAGCCACGTTGCTGGATGCAGTGTGTGCTTGAAGCACCCATGCTGACCATGTAGGCTCTGAAGGGCAGGAGAGGATGCTCATGAGGCAGGCCACTGCAGATCCCTTCAGCAGCCCTCTGAGCTGATTTCCCTGTGAGACTGCTGTATCCTAGGGGGTTTCCTTGACCTAGTGCTTGTTCCAGTTCCGCAACCTCCTTGCTGCACAGAATCATAGCTCCCTGAAAGCTCGTGCTGAGCATCTCAGGGATCAGGTTTTTTCTGGCTAAATCTGACCTGAGACAGTGTGGGCTCATAAAGAAAGTTGAGAAGCAGTGGCTGAATGGGCACAGATTTGGTTCTGCTGTACTCAAGCGCCTAAAACTATCTGCCATCTCCTGCACCCCCATTCCCTCCTGCTCGAAACTCCAGCCCCGACACCTGCAGTGTTGAGTCCTCTAATGGGACTCAGGTCTCCAGATGAGTCCTATTGGAGCCTCAATTAGCTGGCTTGGCTAATTGCACTGCCTCCCTCACAGCAGGTCAGCTCTGATGGACTCTGCACGGCGCTGCTGCAGCGTGTGGGAGTGGTACTCCAGGTAATTCCCAGCCTCTTTAGCAATATAAACCCTGTGCTGCGGAGTCTGCTGGTGTGGAAGTAGACATTAACCTGCAAAGGGAAGGTGCTGTAAAATCTGGTCTGGCTGCAACACCTTCTCCAGCATTATTCTCATCTCGAAAGAAGGGTTCGCTGTAGCCAGGTCTGGCCACTCACAGGGCTGTGTGAAGTATCTACCAAGAGTAAAGGCAAAAAAAAGATCACCGAGAGGAGAACCTGGTGCTGTGCAGGCAAGGTGCCAGGCAAGGGTCACCTTGTCTCATGTGTAGTGTTACCTGCTCTTTACCTTAAACTTTCAGCTAGCTCACAACTATCTCAATGATTGCCAGGGGGATTGAGTCTTGTCCTCACCGGGGTTCTTGCAAAAATATCATCTGAGGTCTCACAATGAAGTGACAGGAGTGGGCACGCTGAGTTTTTAGCGAGGATTGTTTTCTTCCCTAAGTGCTGGTGGGACAGTGGAGTTAGACTGTGACAGACCAGCACACAGGCTGGGACCCGCTTTCTTACCAATGTCTCCCATACTTGAAGAGGTCATCCCTGGGGTTACTTCTCCATGTCCATGATTCTCATCAAGAACTGAGCTCAGCAGTGTTGTCCAAAACATTTCTTTAATGCTGGGGGCAAATTCAACTCCTGGAAATAATACCCCTAGAATAAGTGGAGTTAGGCAGGGATAAAAGAGATGTGAGGGATAAATGCGGAGCCACAGGAATAGGACTGTGGGGTGAATCTATGACTGGTGTAAATAATCATACACTGAACACCAGTATCCTGCAACAACTTGTGTCCCTGTGGGTCAGGCCAGCACAGCCCACACCACAGCCTGGCTCAGGCCCTGTGCGGGGCACATTGAAATTTGTGCACTGCTCCTGGTCATGGTGTATGTGACAGGGACAAACGTTCTGGCAGATCCTGCCCCGTTATCAGAGCTGTGACATCTCTCCTGCTCTCCTCCACCCGGGATGCTGGAGAAGACCTCATCTCCAGGAGACATGAGCTCTGCTCTAGCATCTCTCCTTCATCCTACAGAAGATGTAGGCTCTGCTCCTGGCATTTCTCCTTTGTCTCGGATGAGTTCCTGGAGCCCCCTCGTGGCTCTTACCACTGACAAGGTCCCATCGAAGCCACCCTTGGGGAGCTGCTGGTGGGGCCCACAGCACCCTGCTCCAGGCTCCAGAACTAGGGAGAGCGGAAGAGCTGCCTTCGGGATGGCACTGGGGGACAGGGCGTGGACGTGACAACAGAGACACTCAGGAGTCTGAACAGGGCAGACAGTTGCGTTTCAAAGCCATCTCCCTTCTCCATGAGGCTGGAGGAGATAAATCCTTCAGTGGCTTTGCAGTGCCCTGCCCCTGGAGCCTGCTGCATGGTGTGACAGTCCCGGGAGGAGGTGGCCACAGCCCAGATCTAGCTCAGATCTGGCATGGATGAAAGGAAGGATGTATGGGCATGGAAAAAGGGGGATATAAAACAGTGGGGGCGGCGGGGGAAAGGAGACTACACGGAGGTGGGAAAAAGAGGCTGTGGGGCGGTGGCAAAGGGTGGCTCTGTGGAGAAGAGGGGAGAGCATCTGGGAGGCAGCGTGCACAGACAGAGGGGAAGGGAAGGCTCGCTGCCCGCGAGCTGGGGACGTCCGTCTGTCCCACGGGGACCCGCGTGCCGCTAGATGGCACTTGAACCTCTGCGTGGGGAGGTCCGGGGGGCAACAGTGCTCCCGCCGTGCGACACGGGGGTCCTGGGGATGCGCTGGGCTCTGGGGGCTTTCAGACTGCTCCTGGCAGCAATTCCAGCGGATGATTCTGCCCTGGGGGCTGGTTAAGGAGAAGGTGTAGAGGTAAGATATTTTTTGAGGTACTTCCCTTATGCCCCTGGGCTGTGCTGGTCCTTCTCCAGTACTCGTCCTGAGGAGAGGCTCATGCCACAGCCCTTTGCAGAGGTGACCTGCTGAGGTAGCACACAGCATCCAGTAGAAGATACCTAAAACAAATCTAGTGCACCCTCGGCACAGCCCAGTGGCTATTCAATAAATCAATGCTTTGTTTGGCTGCAAGAGAAAATCAGATCCATAATGCTGTGGATGGAAATATTGAGCCCTCTTTTTCCCCTTTTCAGCCCCATCCTCTGCCTCTGTATGCACACCGTGGGGTCACAGGAGGCAGCCTGACTGTCACAGCACATTCATGACTTGCACGAGATGATCAGCGAGTTGTTTCAGCAACCTGTCATTCCTCCCTCTGCTGAAACTGAGGGATACTTGGTGGACCCTAAAAGGATGCAGAGAGGAAAAAATGCATACAGCACTGAAATAAACCCAGAGAAATCAGGATGGTGTGTCATACATTGGTTAATTCAAATATATCTCTCCTACTGCTGGGTATCAGCTGCTGCATCACTGACTCGTGACAGTTGTCAGAGCTGTGACTTTGTGCTGGTGTGTAACCACGTGTGCTGGCCCCGATTTTGATGGATATTTTGGCATTGCTCCCCTTTGTACTTCACTGGCAGGGAATGCCCCCGAATACTTTTGAGAGAGTGAGATTTGAGGTGCTGAAGCCTCACCCACCTTGATGGGCTGAGCCTACACCACTGTTGAAGGACAGGCACAAGGTTTGTGAAGCGTTGAGACACTTACTACCCATGGAGGCAAGCAGCAGAGCATCACTTGCGCACTTTTGAGAGAAAAAGACCTCTGAAACTTATTTGGAGCAATACATGGGAAACCTGGGGCAGGGACAGGCTTTGAAAGCTATGGTCCTGCCTCACAGCGTGATGTCCCATACCCTCCCTTGTCCAGAGGAACACTTGACAAGGCAAGGGCTCTGTTTTCGATGCCCAGGTGCCCAGACACAGCACCCTTTGCTTGTTCAAGCACTTTTCTTGGTGGCGAGTCACTGGGGAGCTCTGGACCCTATAAGGGTCACACCACAACCAGTCCCTCTCTGTGCAAACCAGTGTCCTTTTAAGAGGCAGCACACAGTTGCAATGCTTTCAGACAAGCCCAAATTGCTGTGATTTCCCCCTGACCGAGCGTCCGTGAAATTGCAGTGGGACAGAGCGTGGCATGACTGAAGTGATTACGTGGGTGGCAGGGGATGATAGCAAATCCATGGTGTTGGAGGGCACTGCACGCTGTGCTGTGCTCCCAAGCACAGATAACATGAGCCGGCTGAGCTCAATCAACAGCTTGTTTGCAGGACCTCGCCTCCCTGGTAAAAAAAAAAAGAAAAAGAAAAAGACACAGAAAAATCTCAGAACATTGTTTCCTTCTGTTTTTTCAGTTCCAAAAACTTGGCCTTGCTGAAGCTGGTGGGTGTTGAACCATGATGTGAGTCCTTGCTGGCCGTGATAGCACCAGCCCCTGCTCACATGCCCAGGGTTCATTGCAATTCCCCACAGCTTGTAGCTCCCAGCATTTGGGTCTGCAGTCCCTGTTCCAGGTGTGTAACTCTCTGCCCTAAATGTAGCCTCTTTCTCCTCTTGGGAAGCCTGAAAACCAGTGTCCTGGGGAACCCAAAGCCTCTTGCTACTAGGGAAAATGAATGTCCATTTTCTCTCAGGACCAGTAGACTTTTCAAAACTCCCCCAAGGGGAAGCCCTCTCTACTGTAACCATTTCTAGACTTGGTGGTGGTGAGGCTGTGATGGATGTGGAAGCCTGCAGGTCTTTGCTACTTGCAGCAATTAACAATCCCATCCCTGCAGGTGGCTGGGGCCATCTGCGCTCTGGAGTCTAGGTTATGGTGGCACTAGGTAGGATGGTGACCAGGGAGCAATTTGTCATGAGCGGTAGCTTCTAGTGGTGCCACTTGGTCCTTGGTGGAGCCGGGGCAGGCAAGCAATTTTCTGTGTGTCACTGGTCCTGGGGACACTGCCCATGTGTGCCATGACCAACACACACTTATGGTTTAGGCCCCTGTCTGTGGTAAGAGGTATTTTTAAGGCTGGTGGTGGTGTCCTCACGATTTTGGCTATCTCAAACAACACAGCCTAGAAGAAAAAGGATCTGAGGAAGGCTTGGTGCATGGAGACATCTGGGACATCCAGTGCTTCTCAACTTGGTGAGGCCAAAACTAAATGGCAAAGCTCTGGTGCTGGAACTGGTTCAGTGATGAGGCAGCTCATACAGACAGCAGTGCCAAGTGACTCATTTGCTCCTGGCCACAAGTGGGAACTGCTGCTGCCAGCATGGAAACCCACATTTGCAGGGCCTTTCAGTCACTCCAGGGATTGCCCCTCTAGCTTCCAGCCTCTGGGGTGGAACATAACAGCTGGGTTACTGAAAAGCTGATAAGGCCGGAAAGCAATGCAGGTGTATGGCAGTGGTTGCAAGAAGAAGGTGCCTCAGACAAGTCCTTTGATCACTGACATTGGTGCACACCGTGTTACTGCTGAAGAGATCCCCAAGTCACCACAGCCACAGCTGGATGTGTGCCTTGCACCTTACACATCGATGGAGGCCTGATGTCCCCTACCTCAGTTCCCCTTGGTGTCCCTTTCTCATGGTGAAGGCTGTCCAGACACGAGATACTCTGATATTGGAAGGGCTGAGTCGTTAGACACAAGGACAACACAAATATCAAAGTCATCACACAACTAACTGATAAGTATTCTTTCAAAACTGCTGCCTTTCATATAGCCAGTTGAAGGGCCAGCTGTCCCATCTCTCTGAACAGCCCCATCCAAGGAAAGTCTGGATATTTAACCCTTCCACTGGCCATCCCTTGGAGCAGCAATATGAAGACTGGCAACTTGCAGCTATGCACAGACAGGGGAGTAAAGAGGACTTGGGGAATGAGGAATTCAGGAGAGGACTGAGAGCTGTTTGCCTGCCTATTTGCACTGCTCTGAACCAGTTTGGGAGCAGTCATTCTTCATGTGGGCTTTGTGAGCTTTGTTGTGGAATATTATCGAGGAGCAGCAGCTCTGCTCTCATTACAAGCTGTTAATCGTCTGCCGCAGGTCGTTAGGAGGTGTGCAGAGACCCTGCAAAGGCAGGCCATGCATAACATGTGCTGTAGGCTGGGGCGGGAACACAGCTCATAGATCACATATCTGGAGACAGGAGGGGTGGGTGAATTTCAACAACTCACCTGGATATATGAGACCCAGAAACGGGCCTTTAGTTATCTTTGAAATCTGCTGTGACTTGTGCTTTTATGGACAACCAATTTACAACGTCATTGAAATCACATTTTGATTCTTACTCATGCCACAGTCAGCTCCTCTAAGACACAAAAATTCAGCTGAGATAAGCCACAGGCTTGGGAGAAGCAGAAGATTGTTAGTCCTGAGGGCAGCAGTGGGCAGAGAGGGATGGTGCCCTGGGCTGCATTTGCAGAGAGCAATTTCTGCATTATTCATTCATAAGTGAGCTCCTCAGGGGTGTATTTGAGCACAAAAGTTGATATTGAATATTTCTAGCATCACAAAATTATTGCACACAGGTGACTTCACTTGCTGACAGGATGTGGCCACTTCTGGGTCAGAGTTCAGGTACTGAGAGCACATTACCAGGGGAGGAACAAAGAGAGGGCAGACTGGTGAAGTCTGCCTGAGACACCATCAGGCAGTGACCCAGACACACTGTGCCTTTCCTTACAGACAGATGACATTTAAACAGCAGTTTTACACCTCAGGGAAAGCTCTGCAGCCTCGGGGCATGTCTTGGGACTGTGCTCCCATCTCAGAGCAGGGTGCTGAGGATGGCTGGAAGCTCGGGGTTAATGTTGCTCATTGGTCTGACTCAGGTGCACTGGCTTTGCCTGGAGACCAGTCAGAGGGAGCCTGGAAACTGCATAAATAGCTACAGAACATCTGGGAGTTGTGTTGTTGAACCTTGGGAGGACTTTCCTCATGATTCCTTTGCTCTGTTCCCTCCTCTGCTCTTTCCATCAGGCTTGGGGCACAGAGGAGTGTGAGTAGCTGTTCAGAAAGCTGAGGGATGCAGTCTGGGTGAGGTGTGGTGTGCCTGGTTCTTAGGAAAGCCTGGTGATGCGGGTGGGGGCACCTGTGACCTGCTGCAGGAGAAGGATGTAGGCTTGACTTGCCAAGGAGGGCTTTTCTGCAAGCCAGCTATGTCCAATTTCTCCTTAACGATATCTTTACAGTACTTGTACTGTACTTACAGTACTTGGGGAGGCTGAGCTGGGATACACAAACCTTTGCTCAGCTCCCCATCTGGGCTCCCTAGGGAAAGCCATTCTATGATGACTGGGTACAATGTGCAGGGGATGAGCTGTATCTATAGCCGGTGTAGGTGGGTGAGGATGCTGTGTGCTACCATGCTATAAACAGTAATAAAGATACCAAACCCACACAAACAGATCACTGGTGAGGCTCCAGCAGCCTTAACAACAGACTGAGGGACCATTTAGTTGCCTTACAGCAGCTGCTGGTGGTGAGATATGCTTCATGTCTCA
Organism: Myiotriccus ornatus; assembly: GCA_036023395.1. Classification (NCBI taxonomy): domain Eukaryota; kingdom Metazoa; phylum Chordata; class Aves; order Passeriformes; family Tyrannidae; genus Myiotriccus; species Myiotriccus ornatus. Next base: position 10,056,017 of record JAYRBT010000010.1, read on the forward strand.
TTAGTGCTGGGGGAGTGCTGGAAAAGAGAAATAAAAGGTGAAAACAGGGATGGAGAAGGGGAAGCTGGACAGAAAGCATGACTTTATATGCATTTCAAAGTGAGAAAAATCTTGAACATGTTACAGGGCTGCAAGGGGATGGGACTGGATCCCTCAGCAGAGTTTGGATCACCCCACAGCAGCACTGGAGCACAATGGGCTATTGGTGTAGTCAATAAGAGCATCATTTTGGACTGTGCATCTGTGGAGTGACTCCAGCAAGCACTTGTGCATCAGTGCTGTGAGCAAAGGTGAGATTAAACCCAGCTCCTGTGCCACTTAGTGCTGGAACTGTCAGCCTGGGAATGTCCTATATCTTCCTCTGAAGCAACTAATTTTGGGAACAGGGTGATGAAGAAGGACACACCATGGGATGGCTGTCAGTTCCAGCCTGAACCAGCTGCTTTGTGCCAAGGTCATAAATGTTTTGTGAGTTTTTTGTTTGGTTGGGTTTTGGGGTACTTTTTTTCACTCTCTAGCTCTGTAATTTCATCTACAAAATGCTGAAGTGTCAGTTGGGATCAAGTCCTTCCTTTCATTTTACATTTCTGCTTAAATGAATATTGATGTAGTGTTTATCTTTATTTAATATTCATGATGATAAAAGACTTGGAGCCATTCACTTTTAATTACATCCTTCTTGGAGAAACAGTCTAGTGCAATTAGAGAGCTTCCAGTGCATGAAAGAAAAACAAACAAACTTTTTGCCTCCACTTCCAGAAGTTCCAAGCGAGATTCCCAGGGGCATCCCCTTTCTCTCTGCTGTGTGGTGGCCTGTGAATGGGGACTTCTGTGTAAGACTCTTCTGTGTTGTGCTCTTAGGGAGTCCCCAACACCTGGGTGACCTTGTGGAGCCCTCCAATGCGAGGCAGGGGTCAGAAGGGAGGGGAAGGAGGCAAATGTACAGCTCCATTGGATGGGGGTAGGTGGCTTGGAATGGAAGGAAGAGCAGCTGGGATTTCCCAGGTGGGGGGTTATGACACGAGAGTTCCATTTCTATCTTTGCAGCAGCCCTGCTGTGTTGGGGGGAATTGGACCCCTTGAGCTCCCTACCCTCCATTTTGGCTGGACACAGCCTCGTGCCCTTGTGCAGCTCAGAGAGTCTCCCACTTTTCCTGCAGCAGTTTAGACCTGGCAAAATGATCATGGAGTGATGCCTTGATGGCAAGGCAATAACCAGCTCTCCTCTTTAGCACTCAGATGGCTTTGCTTCTCTCTCCCATAACATTATTCATAAGCAAATTGTTATATTGAGTTGTGAAAATTGCCCAGGAGCTTCTGCTGGGAGCCTGAACCTTTCCTGACACATAAACCCAACCTGTCTGAACATGCCTAATGATCAAACATGGTCTGGCTATCAGCGTCTCTTTTGGCAGCTGGGTCAGTGGTGGCTTCTGCTCTTAGTGTGGCTGGTAAGAGGAGGCAGCAAGCCTGAGGATTTCCTGTGGACTGAGCTGGGTTTTCACAAGTCTTTGAAAATCTGAGCCTTTAAGAGTTAGATGTCAGCACCCTATGAGGAAACATCCCATGTTACGTCTCTGTTTGGAGACCCCTGTGCCAAACAACTTTCTGTTCTTGGGCTGCCTTTTGATGAGCATTCGGACATTACTGGTCACATCATGCTCAGAAACAGATGAGTGATGCATGGGGCTTTCTCATGTTTACTGGCTGTTTCCAGCAGCAATGTCCTTTGGCTGAGACAACACCTTAATAAGAAGCTCTTTTAATGTCTTTTCTCTGCTGTGTTCAGGCAGGACTGAGTAGTGCAACAGGCCGATCGTTCTCACCCAGTAAAATATACATAACTCCCTTTTACATGGGGGATAATCACTGCAGGACTGACTCTTCTTTTCATCCTTTTCCTGCCGTAATTACTATCCCTCTGCTGATGCCTGTGCCAGTGTCTGGGCATGATGAGTGAAAATTTAAACTGCCCTCGGTGATGGGACATAGACCTTGCTGAAAAATTTAGATGTCTAGTATCCAGAGAAGGCTGGCCCATAAATAAAGGATGAAGTCCCCACTGCAGGAGGGGGAGAGCTAGTGCAGCTCCAGATTTAACACCTTCCTGCCCACCTCCATCCACGCCTGGAGTTGTGGTTTTTTTTCCTTGCTGAAGTCTGGGAACTTGTAGGAGACCTAGGGTATCAGGGGCTGGAGACCCTGGGTTAGGAGGCCTGCCTGAGTCACTTTGTGTCAGCAGGAATCTTGGGAGTTATGAATAAATTGAAAGCAACCATCCTGAGCTCAGGTGGGCATGTTGATCCATTTAGCTTTAGAGCTAAAGCTGCTGGTACCTGTAGAGCAGAGAGGCTTAGCTAAAGCAGAAGTAGTAGGTCAAGTTTTTTCATTGGAAAATGAGGAATACAAGTAATTAATCTCCTTGCAACATGGAGGGGATACTGGAGGAGAGTGATTATACCATGGTATGAGCGCTAGCATGAATAACCCACTCCCCTTTAAAAGGTCAGTGATTTTTAGTTTTACAATGGAGGACTGTCTCTATTCCCACATCTATTTGGAGGTATTTTACAGTCAGCTTTTGCAGATCAGCCCAGGGAGTCACAGATGAAATGACAATTCGGTGAAAAATCTCTCCCAGTAGTAAGTTGCTATTTCTGTGTGTTACTGACTGTGCTGCTGAGTTCACTGTAAAGAACAGGGGTTAGAGACCTATGGCATCATCAGCTCTGACTACCTTCTGTCACATGCACATCATCACATAGACTTCAGGGGTCCCTCCCCCATCTTCTGCTGCTGGCAAGGGCTCATGCAGCATGCACTTATGAGGTTCAGTCTCCCCCTGGACTTTTGTCCTCAGTCCACACTGATTTAAATAGTTGCATGGAGGAGGGAATTGTGTGGGATGGACCAGTGTTTTGGGAGGATGCAGAGCCACTTCTTGTCTCCCACATAGTAATTTGCTTTGAATGTGAAATCTGTCATTTCCAGCTTCATGTCCCAGGAATGAGTTGAAGGGCTTGGCTCCCTGTCCCTCACCTCAGCACCAGGAACCTTCAGCCAATGACCGCATTTCAGCTAATTGCCCTATTTCAGACAAAGCTGGCATGGGACAGTCTCAAAGATGTTAAATTCCTCTTCAATGAAAGGTGGAGGAGAAAAATCCAAATTGATGTCTCCAAGGGATGAACTCAACAGCATCAGACATGTGAGAATCCATTTGGGAAAGTCCCTGAAAAGCCACCTTTGTGGCTCTGCTGCCTGTGGAAGACTGTGTGTGAGCAAGCAGGATGCAGACGCAGGCAGGTCACAAGCTGTGCTTAGATGGTTCCATGGCACCTTCCTGCCACTGGCCCTCGGGGGCAGAGAGACACAGTAATACAGGCAGGACGGAATATCTGCTTCCATTAACATGGGTAATTGCTTTGTCATTCCTTTCTCAGAGCTGGGTGCAATGAGCTGTGCAGAGCAGATGGAAATTGCATTGACACAATTTGGGGGCAATGTAGAAATTAGCTAAGCTGCCAGGGCATCCTTTGCTGGGGTCCCACGGAGCTGGGTGCCCTCCACTGTTGTGGGTGTGCTAAAGAACCCTCCCATGGGGTGACATGGGATGGCAAGGATGGGGAGGGCTCATTCGTGGGGCTTGCATGTTCAAGACGTCTGTGTGGGTTCTTCCAATTAACCTACTACACTTAATTAGTAGAAGCTCCCTGTGGAGGCAGACAACTAGGTAACAAACTTGCTGGTTGGTCCTTACTAACTTTAGATTAGGATATTGGATGGGGAAGTTCAGGGTGCTCTGGGATCTGCTGTCTGAAGGCTGGATAAACTCGGCTCTCATCCCTGATGTTTCTGTCTCCACAGCAGGGTTATGCGGTGCCTGTGAGCACTCTGTTCTCTGCAAGGTCCTTCCATGAGGTGGCTCATCCACTTCCCAGAACCCAAGAAGCTATGGATTTTGCAGGATCACCTCACGGGCCACAGATATCTGTTGGCAGGGCTTCTTTAAAGGGAAGCTCTTAGAGATGGAGCGTTGCCCTCAGAGTGCACCAGCAAAGTTCCTGTTGGTGGACTGGGAGCTCTCAGTTGGTAACGGTGGAGGTGACCAGAGATCCTTGTCTGTCCCATCTTCCCTCACTGTAGCTATTTCCTGTGCTGGAGACTTTGCAGGGGTGTTTTCAGAAGGCCAGAGCAGTCTATCCAGCTCTATTCCAGCTGAATTCTGCCTGCATCAAGTAGTTTGTGATAGCTGTTTTATCTTGCCTTCTAATGTGTGTTCCCTTCTCCCTCAGAGTGGCCCATCCTCCCCCATGTGCAGTGAGGCAGCCCTTTCATTTTGCAGCTGCACCATGGAGAAACATGGAATTCTGGGTTTTTATTAATTTTGAAGAAATAGATATTTTGATTGTGAAGTCAATCCCAGATTATTTTGGGCGAATGCAGTTTGACAGACCATTATTTTGAAGGGACATGGATCATTTAACCAAGCCTAATTGCCTCTGTGTCACAATTAGTCACTCAGGCTGAGAAGGAATTGGTGTCACCATCATTTTGTATTTGGGAGCCAGTGACTAAATCTAATGAAAGTGTTTGAATCAGAACTTCTATGTACGTACATTCATTATACTGCAAAATTGGCCGTATCTTGTTGCGAGACTGGGGGAGACTCTGTGTGAGAGTGTGGTTGATGCTGCAAAGGTGAGATGAAGTGCTCAGGGTTTGGAAGAGGAGAATGAGGTTTTCAAGTGCCTCCTTGGGTGGAGATAGGCAGGGCTGCTCCTGCAGGTATAGAGAGTGGTGCTCAGTACCAGTTTTGGGGATGTCCTCTGAGAAACAATTAACCTCCCAGCAAGGGTGATAGGTTCCTGTTTGCAACACAGACATGGGGAAGGTGGAAAATAACCAAAGGTGTGAAGAAGGGAAAGACTGCAGAGTCCTTGGACTGCTTCCATCACCTGGCAGAGTCACTGTGAAAAGCAAGTCAAGGAGCTTGAGACCAAGGATGCAAGGCTATTCCTCAAGACAGAGTGAAAAACTCTGTCCTCCTTCATTTCCAGGGGGTAAATATTGCTCTGTGCTTGTGTCCTGGCAGTGGTCAGGATTAAACAGCAGGTAAGGGCTTGCAAGTCTCTGCTTCCACCACCATAGCCCAGACTTGTGATGCTGAGGGTGGATTATTTGCTATTTACCTTTTAAATGTACAGGGTAGATCTTGCTATACTTTAAGGCTGTCAGTCATCTCCTGTGTTGAGCTCACCAATGGGAAGATTGTGAGAAGGAAAGCTGGGAGCCTGGTGGAAGGCCAGTGCTCCTGTGCTTCAGGTGCCACAGGCACTGGAATGCCAACACAAAACTGAGGAGTGGAAAGGGGTTGCTGGGAACTCGTCTTCCTGGCCCACAAAGTCCGAAGTTTCAAAAGTCTTTGAATTTTTCAGAAAACTGCAGACTGTCAGCTGAACATTGCAAGTGAGCAAAGGAGCCAGGAAATGAACTTCTCCCTGAAACAAAAATCAAACTGACTCATTTGTTTTCAAGGTTCTTTACCCCAGCAAAATGAAAGACATAATCATACAAGGGAAATAGGAAGATAAATTGGGTGTTATTTCGAGTATCGCTGGCTCACATAATTTTATTGTGATGTTTGCAAGAATGGGCATTTGTTCTAAAGCTTTGGATACTGGATTCAGACAGATTCTTGTTACTCTAAGCTTTCAGTAAAGATAAGGATGTTTTATGCTTCATAATCATAGAAAACAGCTTGAAAATTGTGATCTGAGATTGACTCCAAAAGTTCAGCAACCAGAAGGGGAGTAAGGAGAACTCAGATGACACTTTGTCTGATTCAGGCCAGGGGGTCGTGCCTTTGAAGGTCTCTGCCACGGTGCAGTACAGATAATGAACACAGAGCCAAATAAGCTGTCTCAATATCTAGGGATATCGAGGTGTTGAATATGTGAGCTGACTGTGACCGAGCCAGCCTCCTGGGAAGCTCATTTGTCTGCAGTATCTCTGCAGGTTGAACTTACTGGGAAGGGGCGAATGGGGCATGTGAGTGACTTGTCTCACTGAATGGGGGAAGGACTTGGCACTGATGTCAGGGGAAGATGTTGTGGGAGCTGCCAGACCCAATGACCACCACATTTCTGATTTTGTTATGTCCTGATGCTGTCATCAGATGAAGGGGGTGAGTTGGATTCAGCTCCTGCTTCTCCTCCGAACACCCTTGACAGCCTCTCTGATGGAAACAAAACTGCATTGGCCCCTTTCCTGTCTTGATCAAGACAAGTTTTTCCATACTTTCAAACAGCCAAACATACAGCCTCAGGAGAGTAAATTCTGGGGACAGATCAGGTAATCCTTGTGTGACTTGGAAAGCTGTGCAACATCAAGAGAGATGTGTGTCTAACACAATATTTCCATGCTCTTGAGAAACAAAATACCTGGACCCACTATGCCTTTAGGAAAAGGGAGTGAAGGGAAGACAGGATTAGTCTGGTACAGTTAAGATAAGGCTATGCCAAGCTCTCTCACATCTCCATCCCGCTCCCAATAGATAGGGACCTATCATAAGAGGGCCCTTGCTTTACACCACTTTGTAACCATCTGAGGCAAGTGAAGCCCTGAATGGCTGCTAATGTGCCTTGTGGAGCTGTGTCCCCTCTTCATTATTAATGTTTAAATCCCTTTCAGGAGCACAGCCATTAATTTTGCCGTTGCCTTGGTGTCACAGAGCCAGCACAGACAACGATGACTGTTCCTGGAGGCAGAATTCTTGCTGAAAACAGCCTCCTACTTGGCTCAGCTGCCGTCCTCATCCACATCATCAGGTAGAGGGGGGCTCAGGTCATTTGGTGAAGGTGCTGCTGGTCAGAGAAGGTCTGCTTCAATTAAGAAGGCACAAATGTCTCAGTGAATGCAGAGGATAAAAGGCTGTATCTTGTTCCTGTCCTTCTCTTACCTCCTCCCCCATAACTTGTTCAGCAGCTGGTTTGGTCATTGTCCTGCCTTCTTTTGTCTATGATGCACTTCCTGAGGAGGATGGCTGTAACCTGTCACTCTGAAATGTCATACCTCTGAAAGCAGAAATTATTTCAGAAAAGAATAGTTATAGAGTAAGAAGGATCTGGGGCTTTAAGAAATAATCCCAGCAGGGTTTTGGGGCAATTCTAGCAATTCTTTTGCCCAGGCAAAATGTAGAAATAGTCAAAAGGACCAAGGTGATAATTCAGCGGGAAAAAGCAAAAATTTCTCTGATATGTTGAAGCTTCCTCACTAGTTTTGGCCAAATAATTCATATTACACAGATGCAGCCCAACATGTCGGGACACTTAAGCCTCTAACAGAAGATGCTCTAAGTGCTGTAACAGTCCAGTCCCTACCAATAATTGTATTCAGCCTCTTTTCAGTATTTCAGACCTGAACTTGCCTGACTTTTGTTCCTAACTAGGAGATCCTGTGGAGGATTAGGGTTTTCTCTGTAGTTAGGGAATGGCAATATGCATAAACATGTATAGAGTGGGAACTGTTCATCCCATAACTTAAAATGTTTAGTGTCTGGGAGCTGCAAAGCCTGACCCTGCTGGAGGACTTTCCAGGAGATGTCCAGAGCAGCAGCAAAGTCTCTGATGCTCTGCAGGGCTGCCTGTACTGCTTAGCTGGGAGACTGCATCTCCTAGTGGAATGGTCAAAACCAAAAGTGGGGAGGAAAACCTTCTTGCACTCATGAAAGGGATTTATCTGCTAATATTTCCAGTCCTCGAGACATTTCCTTATTTCTACTTTTGGAGGTAACCTTACCATGTCTCTGAGTCTTATGCCACAGCCCAGGCTCTCCAACAAAAGCATAGTGGGGCAGGTTGATGGCAAATGTGGGTTCCTCAGCAGCTGCAGTGGGAGCAGGTACATACATATTAAGTATGAGGTTCTCTGCTTGGTTTCTATCCCCATCCCTTTTTCATTTTAGGATGCTCTAAGAGTAAAGCTGCTGCCTGAATTATTGACACAAACTGTGTTTAAATTGCTTGCATAGTTGATAGCCAGTGGTCAGCCAGCCTGTCGTACTGATGCTGTGCTCAGCTACCGCTCATTTCCCTGAAACTTGGGGCAGGAAAACTTTCTGTCCAACTCATGGCCATCCCACACTGGTGTGCAAATAGCTCATCTTCTGCTTTATCTGCAGATTTATGGCTGTCTGTCTGGGGACCTGTCCTCTGATATGTCCCACAAAAAGCCCTGGTTGTCTTCCTTATCCCTGCCCCAGTGCTCAAACATTAGCTGGAGAGCTCTGACTCACCAGTAAAATTGGGATGAGACAGGGAGTGGGTATGTGCTGAGGTGAAGCCAAATGGCTCTTGGAGGCAGTCAGGAGGATTTTTATCTCACTTGTCTTGTTCTACTAATTTTTATGTTCTGTGGGAGGGGAAGCTGAAGGCCAGGGTTGGAGATGTGGGATGGCTGTAGAGCATGAATCTCAACCTGAAAGATGAAGTTTTGTTGGCAGAGGAGGGTCAAGACAGCAAAGGAGGCATTGGTGGTTCTGGCCATAAATGCAATGTTTGGTGTAGGGCTGATCTTTCAGTTCCCAGCCATCCTCCTTCCCTGGAGAGAAGTTTTTCCCCATGCAGTGCAGGATGCACTGGGCATCACTAGGGCCAAAGCACTCTGTGTCAGAAAAGGCCATGCTTCTCTAGGTGGAGCAATAATGAATTTGGATGGATTAACTGTCACAGTCAGCTCCAGCACTTGGAGACAGTGCTGCAGGACCAATAACTACCCACAATCATCTGCATGGCAAACCTTTGAGGATGGAGCTATTTCCAGGGGTTCTAGAAGCCCTGTGGACATGTGTGGCACATCCATGAAGTCTGGGACATGTGTCTCTTGGTGACTCTGGCTGCATTGGTAGAGCAGGAGCCCATGGGGTCAGAGGCATTTGGAGGGATGGTTGGAAGCAGCTTGTAAGAGGTGGCTGTAGGGAGGCAGAGATGTAAATAGAGAGGGGGAGTCCAAGGACCAATATTTATGGATTATGGGTCAATTTAGCAGCACAGGTTGTGGCTTATTCAGGCCAGGATGCTTTGGGGAGCAAATATCCCTCCCCATGGATTTGGGCACCGCATTTCCTGGCTCGCAGCCACTAGAGGCTGCCCTGCTCCAGCTCCTGAGCATCCACTCTCTGGGATAACAGCAGCTTTGCTGCCTGTGCTGGAGACACCAAGAGAAGGTGGTAGGAAAAGCCCTGAAGTTTGGTTTTTTTCCTTTCTTTTGGGAGTGGATCAAGCAGGTGTCACAACAAACCTGGGTCCCTGGGGATGTACCTTGTGTCCCTGCTCAGAGGAAGAGAAACTGAGGTAGGAGGAGCTACACTGAGCTGCCACTGCTCATGGCAAGGGGGATGTTATCACAGGCAGAGCCCAGTACCTGTCTCTGGTTGCTGTTACATGAGGGGACAGGAGCAAACCCTGTGGGGTTTTGTGGGTGGGGAATAACTTCAAAATCCACTGACCTTCTGGGTGAGTTTGGAGGGACCTGGTTCTGGGTACAACTGGGCAGACCTGATGGCTGGCAACTGACCTGAAGCAGCAGAGCTTCTCTAGGGGAACTGCAATGTCTCCTGGTGCACTCACACACCTCTTCAAGCCCAGAGCCTGTGCTGGCATTTGCTGAGCTCCCTGTATTGGGGAGACCTTGGCTTCTTCTTAACTCCACTGTCAGCACACTCCTGCAACGTCCTATTTGATAGAAATCCTGCCTGTGCAGTCCCAGTGTTTCTGCCCCACATGGTGGCAGATGCAGAGATGTAGATGTAGAAAGGTAAGTCTTGAGCTGTGCTGAGCAGGTTGAATATGTCCCTGAGACAGTCCTGCTGCTTTGAGAGAAAGCCACAGGTTTGGAGATGTGAATTGGAGGCAGGATGCATGAGCTGATCCCATGGGGATGCTGGATGCCAGAAGAGATTATTCCAGTGGTCCCTCACAGCTTTCAGATGGCTCAAGAGCTTCTGGGCTGATACCACCAAGTGCTCAGCACCAAATCTTTATGTCTGCTCCCTTTCAATTGGTGTGTGTGTGTGGGTCCCAGCCCTGCTTTCACGCGGTGCTACCCGTGGCACTGGGTTTGGCTCACGGGCCAGTTCTACTCTCAATGGGTCTGGCACATTTCCTCGATGCTCTAGGCTTCCCGAGAAACAGCTGTTTGGGCCCCGTGTGCTCCACCGTGTGGCAGCAGGCAAGGCAGTGCTGGGGATGGAGTGGTTTCCAGGCAATCAGGCAGGTTTGGGGTGCTCATGGGTCAGCGCCCTCACTCCTCATCTGTTTCTCCTTTGATCTCACTCAGTGTTGCTCTTCTCTTTTCTCCCTGCCCTACAGAGGTTGTCATAAATCTCTGCTTCTGCCCTTCTGCTAATGGGCTGCTTTGTCTGGAGCGAGCAGGATCCTCGGGTGATGTAAATTGATGTAGCTGCCGTGTGATCAGGGCTCTTGCACTGAGTTATCCCAGGTGAGGATCTGCTCTGCTCCATAATCTCTATTTCATTGTTATCAAAGTCCAAGCATGGCTTCTAGTGCCTGAGAAACGCTTCTTTCTATTTCACTCGGTCTTTGCAGACCAATGTGTTGACAAAGACATCTTCGTTTATCTTCTCAATGCATCTGTTGCAGCCGGATGCTTCTCTGACCCTCACGTTTTCAATAATCTTTTCCCTTCTTCCCTCCAGCATTAGAGAGCCTCTTATTCATTTGAGAGATAAGTATTTACGTATGTGTTGGTGAGGAAAACTTAATCAATAATGTCTGTGAATAACATTTCTTTGTGTGTTAGACCCACCAGATCTCCCCCGCCCCCGGCTTCCTTTCTTTTGTTGTTTTTTTGTTGGGGGGTATTTTGGGTGGGTTTTTTGTTTATTTTTATCCTTTCCAGGCAGTATTTACATTCTGTCCTGGCTTTTTTTTTTTTTTTTTTACTTCTTTTTTTCACCAAAGTTCAATTGTCAGAGAGAGAAAGCAAACCCCAAGCAAAAGCTGTCATTTTGGAGAGGCGTCAGTCTCAACAGTCCCCTCCACCCTCCACCCACACCATGCCTGTCCAAGGGGCTGCCCATCCTGCTGTCCCCAGCCTCTCCATAAAGGACAGGGCAGTCTCTCCCTGGTAACTGAGTCACATCTTCTGGGCACAGACTTTGCTGTCAGGAAGTGGTTCCCCAAATCTGCAAGTTTCAGAACTGAGCAGCGAAATGCAGCTGCAAAATCCTCGTGTACAGACTATTTTTTTCCTCCATGTGATTTAAAAATAAGAGACACAAAATCGCATATTCCAGTGCAGGGGTCTTATAAGGCTTCAGCTGCTGTTTTTTCAAGGGTAGGGTGCTGTGGGCACTGGACCTGTTACCTGCTCAGGGTGAGCTACTGTGAGCTGGGGCAGCCCAGAGGTTGCTCTGGCTGGGGAGTGTGATGGGATGCTTCAGCTCCTGCTGTAACTGCAGGGCTGGATGGTGGGAAACCCCCCTCTGATCCTTCTCCCTGCTCTATTTTTCTATGCAGTGCCCCTGCCAGATGGGTGTCATGCAAACCGCCCTGTGCCGTGACAGTGGCAGTCTGGACCAGTCCTCACCCACCGGTTCGTCAGCACTTGTGCACCTTCATGTGGTGTGTACCAACTGTTCTGGACATCAGCATCCCTGGGGATCCTGCTCTGCACTGCCATGGACACGGTTGAGCAGCTTTTCCCGCGCCCCTGGAGCAAGTGTGACAGCTACATGTGTATCTGCCCGGTGCCAGTGCTAGGGAGAGGGAAGCTCATACAGCATGGCGATGTGTGTGTGTTTGCAGGAAGCAGCTACAGGAAACTAATGGACCATGAAATTATCCAAGGAAAGGAAAAAAAAAAAGGAGAGTGTTAGAGCAAGCTTCACTGCCTCCACAACCCTGCTCCGCTCTCAACCAGCTTAATGCACTGGCAAATAAGATATAGTAGTTTTATGCTGAAGACAAGGGTCTGGTAAAATGGCTCTTTCCAGGTTATTTGGGTGACCTGGCGTGAAACTACACTGAAAAGAGCAATTTCCTAGGGGAAGCTACAAGGAAGTGTTATTGCATTAAAGAAAAAAAATAAAAAAGAGAAAAAAGGACTTTCAGGGGAGAATAGGATAGTCACCATCACCCTTGTAACAATAAAAGTGCACTGATCCAACAAGCTTTATCCCAAGGGATCACAGAGTAGAATCAATAAAACACTGCATTGTGTTGCTACAGATTGCTAAAGACCAAAATAATGAGAAGAAGCACGCAGATGGACTTATAAGCACCAAACTATGTATACAGAAATTCCTTGCCATTTTTCTGCAGCTCAGTCTCCAGTGGGGAAAGCACACAGAGAGGCAAACTGTGCTTGAAAACAGAGACTGCAGGAAGAAATTGAGAGGCATGGAAGGGCTACTTAGAGCAGAATTCAGCAAGGAGGCATCATCCCCAGGTGAGAGTGATGGAGGTTGCTAATAGCCCTGAATGGGTGCAGAGAGAGCAGTGGCAGCTTAGCATCACCAAGCTCCCTATCTAACCTAGTCTGATCTCATCAATTCTGCTTTTTACCTTCCTGTCACAGCAGTGTCTGAGATGGGAAATGAAGTTGTCTGCAATAACTAGAGCTGTTTGGGAAATGTGTTATTTTTTTCCATAAAAAAAAGTCTGGTGAGAATGTATGTTTTTGTTGAAGCAAGGGAAGAGCCCTCAGATTCTTTTCATTTTTGTCTATTCAAAGTCTGAAGCTCGATGTTTTAGGTTTCTGGAGTGTCTATTGCAATTAGTGCTCTTCTCAACTCACAGAGAGGAATTGTCTGGGGAAATGTTAAGTGTACATTTGATCAAAAAAGGCATGTTATCGCTGTGTTGCTCCAGGAGCAGAGCACGACCAGTCTGACTCTGCCAAAGAAACACTCAGAGATCATTTATCTACTCTGCTGCAAGCTCACCAAGTGATGATGGTCTGTTATGGCTGCACCTTTCTCTACAAGTTCATAGAATCAGAGAATACCAGGTTGGAAGGGACCTCAAGAACCATCTGGTCCAACTTTTCTTGGCAAAACCATGGTCCAGACAAGATGGCCCAGCACCCGCTCCAGCTGAATTCTAGAAGTGGCCAGTGATGGGGAATCTGCCACTCCCCTGGGGAGAGTATTCAAATGGCTAATTGTCCTTATTGTGAAACATTTTCCTTTTATGTCCAGTAATTTTGTTTGTCCCCAAGTTCTGCATCTCCCAAAACAAAACCTGCAACCAGGACCCAGCCCAGGGCTCATCATCAAGCCCCAGCCTATCTTCAGCTCCCTCTTGCTAGATCTGAGTGGGACTTCAGGGTGCACTTGCTCAGGGCCTTCTTTTTATACTGATTGAAATAACTTGAGAAGGAATTTTGCCTTATAAGAAGAAGATCAAGATCCAGAGGAAGCTCTGGGGCTGTTTTGTCCTGCTTGAACCTGTGCAGTAATTCAATTTCTCCAGTGCTATGTTCATTTGACACCGGCTGAGGATCCGAAATGTTTGCCAAGTTAATTTGCTTGCAAACAATAGATAATCGACACCAATGCTGCAGTTTAAATGCTACACGAGAGAATGTAAGCTCATGTGAAAGAGCAATCACCCTCTAAAATAAAGGATGGTGTCCATGTGCTCTGCTAAATACAGCTCCATCTGGGATTCAGAAAGTGGAAAACATGTAAATAAGAAAGGTGGAATTATCTGATGTGATTGCTTTGAGTCATGTACAAAGACAAATACAGGAGGTAGATGGGCAACCAGAACATGTGGGTTTTCCTCCACCTCTTCTGTTTTTCCTTTTGCAAAATCTCTTGTGGAAAGAACAGAAAAAGACCCTGGCAAACGAAGCTGTGCTGAGGGTCTGTGGTCCTGTTGCGGGATGAAGCTCTCCCAGAGCTCTTTTGGGTGAGATCCTCTCTTCTCACCCAGCTGAGAGGACCAGCCTGCCCCTGCAGTGCTGGTCCCCTGTGCCTGCAGGAGAGATGGTGCAAAGTGCTCCATCCATGAGGAATGTCCTGGATCATCACCTCCATCCTGTCCATATCCCAGACCAAACCAGAGGATCCCAGCTGGCTGGTCTCAGGGCAATGATGCCTTCCAGCTATCTGCTATGGCCGTGTCCCTTGGGTGCAGATGAGCTCTCTTCCCACCATGGGTCTCCCTAAGATTAGTCCTGTTGAATTGGAATAAGCAGTGTGTCCCACTGTGTCACCGCAGTGGAAGAGCCTGGAGCAATGCCGGGCTATAGCAGTCCCTCACCGCTCAGCCAAGCACAGAGCCCTGCTCTCTGCTTATGAAAAGAAAGTTACATTAGAAAGGCCTTTTACCCAGATACTTAATTAAAATAATATTGAAACAAGCAAGACACACTGTGTGCTAAGCACACGGTCACAGCTTCCCACAGCTCATTTGCAAGAGTGCTCAATAATGGCTGTGGGTAATTATTTTTTAATCAGCCAGTGTAAAGAACGATTGGCATGTTAACAAATGGTACTTATTTTCTCTTGCTCCAGTGGGGCGAGATCACAGGCGATGTGGTGCCAGCCAACGAGTATCCCCTGGCACAGCAAAATCCTCCACCTTGCCATGGCTGGATCTTGTGTTTGGAGATGCAAAGAAGTGGCTGGGATTAGGGATAGCTGGGGGCAGGCAGGAGGAGGCTGTGGGCATGGGCCAGCCCAAAAACATTGAGATGCTTGGGAATGAAGTTCTTTGTGCAAAACCAGAAGGAGGAGAGCTAGACAGAGATAGATACCTTTGCAGCTATTGGGTTCCCATTCTCCCTGCTGTGTTAGCCTGGAGATAATTCAGGACAGTTTTGGGATACTGGTTTATATCTGTCCTGAACCAATAGTTCAATCTGGGAGACTTGGAATGGCTTTTTCGTTAATTAGCTGAGATGTCACCAAAGCTCAGATATGATTTTAAGGGCAAGAGCAGTGTTGCCAGCTCTACCTCTTGAGAATATTTTGCCCTTCCTAATTGCCTTCTGTCCCGCTCCTGGAAGCCCAGGGTGGCTCAGAAGCAGGGCAGCCCTGAATTAGTGCAATTAGACAATTTCCTCTCCTTTTAAAAGCTAAGTGTCTGTGTTATTTTATTCCTTCCAAACAGCAGGGCCACTGAGGAGGCACAGGACCTTTTCTCTAAGGTTCCTGCTTTTCTCCCTCTGCCTGCCTCCAAGGACAAGCCCGGCTGAACCTTGAAGGAAACACTTGCTCAGTTTTGGCTTTTTCTTCCTCAGTTTGTCAGCCCTGCTTTGACTCTCAGATGGCCTTGTGCTCTTGACAGTGCTTGGGTAACTTTGAACATTAATAATTCTGCTTGTTCTAAAACCACACTCTGGGTGCCATGAAAATTAATGAGGGAGCCTCTGGAAATCAATTTGCTTCTGTAAAATCCTTGTGGAGAGCTGGGTGCTGTGGACCTTTGGGGGCTATTTTAGGCTGGTAATGTTCCTTATCTTTGGCCAAAGGGAATTCTGTCATGGGCATCTGCTGTGGAAACATGCTCCTTGTTTACCTGCCATACATTTTCTGCCTCCTTTACATGACAAGGATTTGACAAGCCTTGCTCTGACTCTTCTGTTCTGTGTTTACTCAGTTAACTTGGACTTAGAAGAGTTTTGGTAAGGTCATCTTTGCAGAGTTAAACCATGCTGTTCCTCCCAGACTTTCTGCATGGCTCTGACTCTTCCCGCTGCTGCTCTCTGTCCGCCCTACAAATATCAGCCTCCTAGGTTTTCAGGTTTTGCTTTCCTTGGGAGACGTAGCAGCATCGCAGCAAGTTAGGAGGAGCAGAACTCCATCTAGGGTCCCCTGAGATTGCTGCTCAGCTGACCAAGAAGTTGCCTTTTTGTGGCTCAGTGGCCATGTGTTCCTGAAACTCCAGCCCCAGTGGCTGGAGAAAGTTCAAAGATGCTTCCTCACTTGGGAGATTCATTGTCATCACCACAAAGGGGGCTCTGAAGTCTTCCAGGCAAGATCTTGGTTTCCTGGCAGCTGACTTCATGTGGCCCTTGTGTTCCCACTGTGTGGGCTCATCTTCATCTCGTCTTTCCATCTGGTTGATTTATTTCATTAAGTTGCAGAATTGCAACTGACACATTCCTCCCACAATTGAGTTGTTTTTTGGGGTGCAAAAAATTATTTGTCATACCACCCAAGTGCGGTAAGTTATGATTTTCCCATCTGTGCAGATGTGCTTGGTGCCTCTGGGATTTCAATATGCAACACAGAGTTTTACATCAGGCACTGTCTCCAGCATCTCCACTGTGCAGTGCTGTTCAGGAGACAGGGCTGGGGAATGCAGGTTTCCTGTTCCTTTGGTGCATGTTCAATTTATTTTCATTGATGTTGCTAATTACTTGGTTTTGTTTCCCCAGGTGCAGTGAGTTCTCATGGTTGTCCTTCCCTGCAGAGCCTCCAGCACAAACCCAAACACGGAGTAAGATCATAGCAGGGAGCTGGATGCTGGTGCTCATATGAAAGCCGGTTCCTCTGGGGTTGACTTATGGGCCACATTTGGAGCCACCATGCCTTGAGGTGGATTTCAATCCAATACCACCAGCAGATGATCTGTCTGTCCTCTTCCCTCCTTTACTTTCCACTCCCAAAATGAGACTCAGTCTGTTTCCACCCTCTTTTTTCCTCTGAGTCAGTATATCACATAGTTTGTGCCCTCATCTTTGAGGTGCCCAAGGGTCAAACTCGTCAGAGAGCTTTTCCCTTTCTGCTTTTTAAAAGCAATTTGATTAAAAGAGGTCTCTAAACCATGCCCCTGTCCAGGCTCAGGGGACCCAGCCACAGCTCTTCATCTTTCAAGTCAATTTTCCCTCCTGATCAGTCCATTAAAACTCTTTTTCCTGCCAGAGCTGTTCTGGATGAGAGCACTTTGCTTTATTAATATGGACATGTTTGCTTCGGAATTGGAAAAGGGGGATTTCTAAGGGAATTTTATACTTTGAAGCAATTCCGTGGTTCTGGCTTTGTGTGATTTATTTTTCTGAGGTGGAGATGAGGTGGTTTTGGTGGGGAACTGACCCTTTGAGGTTCTGCTCAGCTGCCTGAGGGGAGATGCTCAGGTTAGTAAAATACCAGCAGTTGGTATTTAGGGGCTTTCGTGTCCCTTGTCCCAGACATACCTACTCCTTCCAAACGGCAAGGATTGGACCTTGAAAGGTGTCCAGGCTGCCTCCTTCCAGACACAGGTTCACTTAGGTGTCCCTTAGCAAATTTACTTTGCAGGGAAAGGGTAAATTGGGTCTTGACCCATTCCAAGCATGCAGACTGGGACATGGCAAGGGATGCCATGTGCTCACCTGGCTCACGGGCCCGTTGCTAGGGGTGAGTTTCTCTGACTGCACAACACATTACATACCCTGAGCAGTGTCAACTAGACAAACAGATTGCTCTGAGATCTGAGATACACAGCCTTTCAAATCCCAGAAGATTCCCCATATACATTACATTTCCTACTCAGACTCACTCTTAGCTGGAAAATTAATACGTGTCTCTGCTGAAGGAGACGTTCAAGATACACCCACATGGATACCTGGAGTTAATCTTGCAGTCAGTCTCAGTCAGTTCCAGTAAAATGAGCTCCCCTTTCTTCACCAGATCTCAGGTGAAAATTGGGATGAAGTTGTGAGATTGAAGTTGCCCAGCAGAGGACTTTCTGGGAGAGACATCAAATGTGTGGGCCAAGCACAATCTCACACACGCCTGGGCACATGCAGAGGTGTGTGTGTGTACACCCACACATCCCACCCTTGCTTTAAAGATCACACATTGACAGGCAGAGTTCCTGCTCCCCAGCCAGCACTCAGGCTCTCAGCAACATCTAATCTCTTCCTGTTGTTAGTGATGATTGCCATAAATACCCACAACACGAATGTGACTTCAGCCAGGCAGTTAAATTCCATTTGTTTTCCCATGATTTAAATCCCACCAACCCTGTCTGTGTTAAAAAGTGTAATTTTTCTACCTTTCCCCACTGCCCTCTGTTCTCCCCCGTAAGCAGATTATGAGCTGGGGGAAAGTAAATGCCTTATTTGAAGTAAAAAAAAGAAAGATAATGTTGAAGTAACTGCTGTCGGAGGAAGATACATTTCCCAAGCACATCCTCTGTGCTCAGCATGAGGCAGTGGTTGCCTGTGTTTCAGAGCATTATGGTACATTAGCCTCCGCACGCATTGTCTCTCGCTTTGTTTATTATTTTAATTTCCAAGTTGCTGGCAGGGGCAGATAGTGCCGGGTGACAGCATGGGAGGAGTGAAAGGCTCTCCTTCACTGTGCAGCAGGGCAGGGGACAGCAGAGGTATCACTCCCCAGGCAGGCGGCTCAGGGAGAATGGCAGGGAGTAGGACACTGCCACCCCAGCAAAGAACATGACAGTTCCTTCTCCTTTCCTGAAAAAAGTGATCTGGGGCCTCCAAACTCAGCCTGTATGAACACCCCGAAGGCTTAGCTACAGTGGTCTTTGACAGGACAGTAACATGTCCCGGTTACTCCATCCTTACCTTCTCCAGGGGAGGAGCTGTCTCACTGACAGAGTGGGAAGTCAGTCTCTGGCTGTGCAGAATGATTTGGGTGAGCTAAAACGGAATTGTTTTCTTCTTTATGAGTGCAGCCCCTTCTCCCTAAACCACCCAGTGCTCCCCATGTGAAAGCAAAGACAGAAAAATGTAGGTTCCAGTCAGCCCTCATCTCTGCTCTGTCCTGTGCAGATGGGTTTCTTTGACTGTGTTTTGTTTTAGTGTCTCCAGAAAATTGGGGCAATTTTTGAAGAAAAAATATTACTTTGTAATAGGGGGGAAAAGAGAAAGAGAAAAAAATGTTTTGACATTCCCTCTAAAAACACCCCTATTTTGTCTCCACGAAGACTCTGCTGCATTTGACCTGAATTCTCAAATAGCTCCAGCCTTCCTGAAAGTCTGGTTTTCAGTAAAAACACCCCTCTTGATTCACCAGATAATGTTGCCCAGCTCCACTCTGCAGGCTGCCCACAGGATGCTTTGGGGTGCCAAAACCTCTCAGGGCTTCTGGCTTCCCCATCAGCTGGGTGATTTAAGCTAAATATTTGTGATTCTTCCTCTGTCCTCATCCCTGGGCTGTGCTGATGGCTGCATTTGTCCCACTCCATCGCCTGGAGAGGCCCAGAAGATGGGAATCTTGGGAGGTACCTTCCTCCTCTGAGAAGCTATTTGCAAATATTAACGTAAAGCCTATTTGTGTGCATTCAAGGACAAGGTTAGCCTGAGTTCCTCATATTTGACACATGATTAAGAGCATCTCCCAAGCCCTGGTGAGATCAGGGGGAGCACACAGTATCAGATGGTGGGTGGATAGAGATGAGAGGTTGGATTCATTAATGACACTTTTCACTTTCTGCCTGATTCTGGTACCAGCACAGATTTACAAGGGAATGCAGTCAGTGGGTAGCAGAGATGCTTGGAAAACAGTGTCTATTTGTCTTTGCTAACATGGAAAGGAATTATAAATCATAGTAAACTAATCCCGAAAACTCTAGAAATGGACTTGACATCTGGTAACAAAATGAAACTGGAAGAAAATACTGTGTTGAAAGCCAAATGATTTGGCAGAAAAGGTCTGAGCAGCTCTAGCAGCCAGGTAAGAACCCACTGATATGCTGACCACTGCCTTGTGCTGAGTGGCTGATGGACTTGGTGAGCTGGCTTGGCCATTCCCTGTGAGCATTCCAAGACTTGGCAGTGGTTAACCAACCTGAGCTCCTGCTACCACAGCCAGTGGGGCTTTCCAGTGTTCTGCATGGTTACACTGGACTCTGCCTTCTCTTCCTGCAGCGCTACAGGCTGGGCACAGAGTGGCTGGAGAGCAGCCAGGCAGAAAGGGACCTGGGGGTGCTGATTGAC